>CM042220.1:13691172-14351172 GCA_023566465.1 Cottus gobio
TTTTTTGTCCCTGTTCCACCAGTCCATAGCGGCTGTGAATAGATCTGTTCTTAAGTTGCAGCAATTTCAGTATGAAATCTCATTTAATAGTTTTAACAAAATAGTTTGGTAACACTTTATAATAACTACCCGCTATTTAGCATTAGTTAAGTATGAGTAAACATTTAATTCCGCATTTATAAAGCATCGTTCCAACATTAACACTCATCAGTATGCAATTCATAAACAGTTATAAATGTTTTATTCTTGTCGATAAGCTTGTGCGTTTCATGATTGGGTTTTCATTCCTTATAAATGATGTATTCCCCATTTATAAATTAAGTAATATATATTACAAACCAATTATTAAGGACTTATAGATGATTAATGAGAAAAATGTTCAGGCCAGACCTCCCCCCAACAAAATTGTAACAAAATATTCCAAACTGAATTTTTATTGAAATAACGTTTTGTGACTCCTCCATCTGTGCTTTATCAAATAATAGAATACAGAAAATTAAAATCACTTTCAAGCAAATTAGATTGCTCAGACAAAAACAAATAAATTGTGCAATCACTTTGTTAGAACAATGCAAATGAAGTTCAAATAACTAATATTTGGCAAAAAAATAGCTTATTGTTTTGAACTAAATATATTGTCAAGAAAATTACAATAAAGTAATTAAAAAATATTGAGTTTCACTGAGTTTAACACTGAAGACATTTTCAAGATAATAACAATAACATGCAACTTGTGCCAAACAAAACAGAATTAGTTCAGATAAGTGATTAATCAGGTCTATCAGTATTATTACTTATCAGTATGAGTATATTTTAAGGTTCTCTATGTAAATGAAAACATACAACACTGTGAATCCTCCACATTGAGCTCTGATGCCCACATTGTCCAGTTTGATGTTGGCTTAATTGTGCAGCACATTTAAACTAACCTTCAACTCGGTGGCGTTAGCCCTCTGCTATTCAGTATGTCAAGACAAAAAACAACTGCAGTGTATGTTTAACTACAATGTAAAAGTATTATGATTATTCTCTTCTACTTAAATTACAACATCTGGTTTCATAAGTGATTTAGATAAACTCACCACAGTCTTTCGAGAGGTGCAAGATGGTGAGGAAACTCATGATCCGTTAGAGGAGAAGGAGGTGGGCGGAGCCTCACAGAGTACTTTCCAGAGTACACTACGTCTTGTAGCAGTGTACAAGTACATCCACACTGGGGGAGTTTTACGCTTGCTGTTGTTGAATTAACTCTGAAATAGTCAATGTACTTTGACACAGCTTTTTTACACTGAAAAGTTTAACTCTGATTATTTACGCCGACACTGAGCAATACATTGGTAGTAATTACTCTTGCTGTTGCTGTAATAACTCGGAACACGTTCATATACTTTGACAATGCATATTTAACACTGGGGAATTTAACTTTTAAACTAATTTATTACACAACTGTGGATTTTTTGCACCAGCAGTTGCATTGACAAAACACACATACTTAGTACATAGTGACATGCAAGTTATGTTTTTAGACAGACTTGAAAAGAATCTGAACCTATTATTGAATCCTCAGAGCTTTGAAGCATACCTGAATATGTTTGACTTTGTTTGTATCTATGTACCAGGTGCCTGTGTCAGTGTGCACTGACAGCTGTCCTGCAGGAACTCGTAAAGTGCTGCAGAAAGGAAAACCCATCTGCTGTTATGATTGTATACCGTGTCCTGAAGGGGAGATTAGCAACGCTACAGGTATTGTTTCTCCGAATGCATATTGCACAACATCAAATATTGAGTAGGACTGCTTAACACCATTTTTTGTTTTATTCTTTCAGATTCCGCAGATTGTTTCCATTGCCCAAAGGAATTTTGGCCAAATGCAAAGAGAGACACTTGTCTCCCCAAGCCTGTAGAGTTTCTTTCCTTCAATGAGGCCCTAGGAATCATCCTGGCTGCATTCTCAGTTGGTGGTGCCTGCCTTGCCATTATAACAGCGGCTGTGTTCCACCGTCACAGGACATCCCCGATTGTCAGAGCCAACAACTCTGAGCTGAGCTTCCTGCTGCTCTTCTCTCTGACTCTCTGTTTCTTATGCTCATTGACTTTCATTGGAGAACCCTCTGAGTGGTCCTGCATGCTGCGCCACACAGCGTTTGGGATCACCTTCGTCCTCTGTATCTCTTGTGTTCTTGGAAAAACAATAGTTGTGTTAATGGCATTCAAAGCCACTCTCCCAGGTCCTAATGTCATGAAATGGTTTCGTCCTCCACAGCAAAGGATGACTGTAGTGTCTTTCACTTTCATTCAAGTTATAATATGTACTCTTTGGTTGGTTCTCAGTCCTCCTTTTCCAAGAAAAAACCTAACCACATACAAGGAGAGAATCATCCTGGAGTGTGCATTAGGCTCAGCTATTGGGTTCTGGGCTGTGCTCGGGTACATCGGCCTGCTGGCTGTCTTTTGCTTTGCATTAGCGGTCCTAGCCCGGAAACTACCTGATAATTTTAATGAAGCCAAGCTCATCACCTTCAGCATGCTGATATTCTGTGCAGTCTGGGTCACCTTTATCCCAGCATATGTCAGTTCTCCTGGTAAATTTACTGTGGCTGTGGAGATCTTTGCCATTCTTGCCTCCAGTTTTGGACTCATATTTTGTATATTTGCTCCAAAATGTTTCATTATATTGTTCAAGCCTGAGAAAAACACCAAGAAAAATGTAATGAACAAAAGTAAATATTAAAACATAAAGTTTGAAGAAAACTAAGATGGCAATTGAAGGGACTTTTAATACAAATACCTAAGCCACAGAGGGCAAAGACGGTGAACTTCACATGTGTGTTCTTGGCTAAAAATAAACCAACGATCAGTTGGTAGTTTGAAATCTATGCTCACAGCATTATGTAAATAGCCGCATTGTCCATATTAAATCTCTGTTTCAATTCATCTTTTGCAGAATCCAAGCACGGCAGCAATGCTCTCACTCCAACACTT
This sequence comes from Cottus gobio, assembly GCA_023566465.1. Classification (NCBI taxonomy): domain Eukaryota; kingdom Metazoa; phylum Chordata; class Actinopteri; order Perciformes; family Cottidae; genus Cottus; species Cottus gobio. The sequence continues at coordinate 13,694,155 of CM042220.1, forward strand.
TAGCATACAGTCAAAGAAATGTTCTACCCACCCGATTCTCATCACGTGTAGCTTACCTACGTGCACTTCATGAATTAACGCTCCAATCTGTGTTCATGTCAGAACTGCATTTATGTTTACTTGTTTTTTTCAGTAAGGATACAATAAAGACAAAAGCCACATTATGGTTCCAACAGCAACATTTAGTATAAAGCTCATGATGTACACATTCAGTCTCCATCTAGTTTAAATAATTACAGTTTAAGTTTTTTTACATTCTGTTTTATTAATTGTAATGTCGTTTTTTGAAAGTAGTTTTAAAACTATTTGTCTTATTTTAAAAATATTAAGTTATCACAGGCTGAAAATATAAAAGAAAGTGAATTAAACAATTATAATATACATTTATTTTTGTGATGTCTTGAGAGGTTGGGATCGTGAGGTGAGCCGTGGGTTCACAAATCAAGACGACAAGCAGTGGTTTGTAACTCAAAGTTCTGTATTCAGATTCTGTTAGCAAAAGGTAAACTTAATTCCAACAAAATGTCCCTATAAAAATAAACGTATCCTCAGTTTACTCCTGGTTCGTTGTCTTTAACGTAACATACAACTTCCGTTCTTCTCCTTCACTCCTGGTCTTTGTTCTCCCCCAGACACCAGCTCTTCACCTGGTAATCAGCCTCATCTCTTTCAGCTGGGCAGCAGCCTTGGGCCTGGCTGCCCTGTTGATTATGGGAGTTGTAGTTTATTCCCCAGATGCCATGATGGGTTGTAGTCCCTGCTGCAACCACTGGGAGGGGATGTACCTCCCATTGATGACACTCCCTCTCATGACCACACATTTCTCTTTTATAAACTCAGTGCTTCTTTATTCATATGTCCGCGTTGGCAATATTAAATAATACAATTTAAATAAACAAACAACTTATTAGTGGTGTACATTTGTTAGACTGTATTATTAGATAAAACTCAGCAAAAAAGGTGTAAGTGTATTACTTAATTAAGAAGATATTAGGGTTTACAATAGTAACTTTAAAAGAAGAGAAAAGAAACATGGTCACTTGGTGAAGATTATAATTGTACACAAAGCTCACAAAAAAGACTCGTACAAGAGTTAATTAAAGACAACTGGGTAAGAGCATCCTCTCTCTGACGTACAGTAAGCTGACGAACAGTAGGCGGGAAGCTTCAGTCTGAATGTCTATATAGACCAGTAAAAACATAGTATGCCCACAAGAGGACAGTTGAGGATGGAGATCTCAGCTCTCTTTATTGGCCTGATCCTGTTGCTGGGTTTGTTTAAGCTCAACTCAACTCTTGCCTTGAATGGTTCTGTGGATATTGTGAAACAAAGGGCTAGGCTCACAGATAATAGGATTGGTGTTGGGGTCAGCCCTGAGGCCTCATCTGTGAAATGTAAGCTCCAGGGTACCACTCGTCTACCTGCTTTCTCAATGGATGGTGACTACGTTATTGGTGGTAGTTTCGCCATACATTACAACATGCACACAGTGAAGCATTACTACACCACCATGCCTGATCCACTAAGATGCTCAGGGAGGTTAGTAAGAAGAAGATGTGGAGGATAAGAGGATGTACTCTGTGGGGATGGAAATGTCTGTATAGATTTTTTCATTTGTAATGTATTAGTATTTGGGCATAAAAGAATACGTATTATAGTTTTGCATTTGTTACCTGAAAACATTATGAAAACAAAAAATTGTTAAAAATAGCTATTCTTTATTAATCCGTGCATTAAGATTATTGTGCATGTTGGTTAAGTATGTAATACTTTTTTATTTTTGGTGTTCAGTTCCCCCGTATTGTGTATTTCTGTTGTAAATTGTCTTCATATGTAGGTCATATTTATACAGTTACTCAACTCTGTGTGTGTTTGTGTCTGTGTACAGCATTAACTCCCGTGAACTGCGCTTCTCACGCGCAATGATCTTTGCCATCGAGGAGATTAACAACAGCACGGAGCTGCTGCCGGGCATCAAACTCGGTTATCAGATCTACGATTCGTGTGACTCTGTGCCTGTAGCGGTGCATGTGGCATTCCAGCTGTCAAACAGCCTGGACCCAGTGTTTTACACCGACGATAATTGTTCGCAATCTGGTAAGGTGATGGCCATTGTTGGTGAGTCTGGGTCCACGCCATCCATCAGCATGTCTCGCATCATCGGGCCCTTTAACATTCCTCAAGTAAATATTTTGAATTCATGAAAACAACGTGTTTAATAGACCAGTGCTTTTTTGTGTTGTCCTGTTCAATAATTCCACTGTTGTGTTCATTTAGGTTAGTTACTTTGCCACTTGTGCATGCCTGTCCGATAAGCAGCAGTACCCGAGTTTCTTCAGAACAATCCCGAGTGACCAGTTCCAGGCTGACGCGCTGGCAAAACTGGTAAAACACTTTGGTTGGACTTGGATTGGTGCTATCCGATCAGATTCGGATTATGGAAACAATGGCATGGCGTCTTTCCTGGTCGCAGCACACAAAGAGGGGATCTGTGTGGAATATTCAGAATCTTTCCATCGGACCCACTCACGAAGCAGGATCCAGAGAGTAGCCGACATTATCCGCAGGTTTTTACTTTCATTGATTATGTATCTTTTGTTCCCTTTGCTCACACTGATCGTATTCACACAAATCCACAACAATATTCTGTAAAGTATAACATAGAAGAGTATTTTCTCACCTTAGAGTGAGAGACAATATTTGTTTGTGTACATATATATTTGTTTGTGTACATATATATATACAAACAAATATTTTGTTAATATTGGTCTCATATAATGCACTATTATTTCTCTCCAGGTCGACAGCTATGGTTATTGTGGCATTTATAGCCCCTGGAGACATGAAGATTCTGCTGGAAGAACTGTCGCTCAAGCTCTCTCCTCCTCGCCAGTGGATAGGCAGTGAGGCCTGGGTAACTGACCCAGACATGCTGAGGTTCAGTTTATGTGCTGGAGCAGTCGGATTTGGCATTGAGCGATCTGTCATCCCAGGTCTGAGAGACTTCCTGCTGGATCTCTCTCCCTCTAAAGTGGCTGCCTCTCCAGTGCTTACTGAGTTCTGGGAGGATGCATTCAACTGCAAGCTGGGAAAAGGTGAGAAGATTGGACTCAACAGAAAAGTCCTGAACACAAGAACACAATATACAGACAGTCTTTAGACCAGCAAGCTAAATAAAGTACAACAAATTGTACTTACTAGTATGTATCGGTTACAGTATATATGTAAATATGTACATGGTCTAAATATACTGTTATATTGACGTGGATTTAGAGATCCTTTATTCTTTCAAAAGACATTTAAACAGGTCAAGTCAGTTTCTAATTCAAGGCGAATAAATTCTCAACATGAGCTGATACAAAGGTAAAAATTAACTAAAAACATATGGCCCTATACAAACTGAAACTAAATATATTAAAACAACAAAAAACAGAAAGACATGTCGAGGGGGAAAAAAGTGTTTTTAATTGTCTTGGAAAATAAGCATGTTTTGTAAGTGAATTAAAAGACTATAGATACAAAAGTTTATAATACAGGTTTGGCAGGTTAATTAAACAAAACAAAAAAGAACATTATACATTAGAAATAATGATATAGATGTCAAGACTAAAAAACACCTTCCTGTGTCTGTGTGTTTTTAGCAGCAGTCACAGACAAGAATGCGTGTGATGGAAGTGAAGACTTAGAGATGATCCAGAGCCCGTACACTGACACATCTCAGCTCCGAATCACTAACATGGTGTACAAGGCTGTTTATGCAATAGCACATGCCATTCATAACACAGTGTGTCAGGATACATATTCTATAACCCAGTGTGACAAACTCACCAGCATAGAGTCCAAACAGGTCAGTAAAAACAAATATGTCAAAACCTTTGTTGCTATACTGTACCTTTTCCTTAATGAATTATAAATGATATTATACTGTATCGTTTCATTTCTCCCCCTCTCCGTCTTCCATTACTTCATCCTCACAGGTTCTCAATCAGTTGAAGAAAGTTAAGTTTTCCCAAAATGGTTATAATGTGTCATTTGATGCCAACGGTGATCCTCTGGCCAAATACGAGCTGGTTAACTGGCAAAAAAGTGAGAGTGGCAGCATTGAGTTGGTGGCAGTGGGACACTACGATGCATCACTGCCCGTGGGCCAAAAATTCCATATCAACAGGAACCTCACCTGGGTGGAGGGTGGCACACAAGTAGGGAGCCCAAAATGTGTAATATAACATATTACAATTTCTAATTTGGTGATATGTTTTTTTTGTCCCTGTTCCACCAGTCCATAGCGGCTGTGAATAGATCTGTTCTTAAGTTGCAGCAATTTCAGTCTGAAATCTCATTTAATAGTTTTAACAAAATAGTTTGGTAACACTTTATAATAACTACCCGCTATTTAGCATTAGTTAAGTATGAGTAAACACTTACTTCCGCATTTATAAAGCATCGTTCCAACATTAACACTCATCAGTATGCAATTCATAAACAGTTATAAATGTTTTATTCTTGTCGATAAGCTTGTGCGTTTCATGATTGGGTTTTCATTCCTTATAAATGATGTATTCCCCATTTATAAATTAAGTAATATATATTACAAACCAATTATTAAGGACTTATAGATGATTAATGAGAAAAATGTTCATGCCAGACCGCCCCAACAAAATTGTAACAAAATGTTCCAAACTGGATTTTTATTGAAATAACGTTTTGTGACTCCATCTGTGCTTTATCAAATAATAGAATACAGAAAATTACAATCACTTTCAAGCAAATTAGATTGCTCAATCAGACAAAAACAAATAAATTGTGCAATCACTTTGTTAGAACAATGCAAATGAAGTTCAAATAACTAATATTTGGCAAAAAATAGCTTATTGTTTTGAACTAAATATATTGTCAAGAAAACTACAATAAAGTTATTAAAAACTAAATTAAAAAATATTGAGTTTCACTGAGTTTAACACTGAAGACATTTTCAAGATAATAACAATAACGTGCAACTTGTGCCAAACAAAACAGAATTAGTTCAGATAAGTGATTAATCAGGTCTATCAGTATGAGTACATTTTAAGGTCCTCTATGTAAATTAAAACATACAACACTGTGAATCCTCCACATTGAGCTCTCATGCCCACATTGTCCAGTTTGATGTTGGCTTAATTGTGCAGCACATTTAAGCTAACCTTCAACTCGGTGGCGTTAGCCCTCTGCTATTCAGTATGTCAAGACAAAAAACAACTGCAGTGTATGTTTAACTACAATGTAAAAGTATTATGATTATTCTCTTCTACTTAAATTACAACATTTGGTTTCATAAGTGTACTGTTCTCCCTATGTGTTTTACTTCCAAAGTGTTAACATAGATAAACAGCCAGCCAAACTCCTTTTCAAGAGCCAGGATGCGAGCATTCCTGCTCCTTTATTGATTTCCAACATGAAATCATCTTGACAACGTTGAAATAGGGTGAAACTAGAAAAGAAATACAAAACATATTAACTGAATAGCAGATAAATATAAACAGCCTTATGTTCACAATTCTCCTAACAAAGTCACTATTCCTAATTATACAACATGTGAAGAATGTAAAACACTTACAGTCATTGCTTTCTGAGGAATACAGGCGAAGGATTACTGTGGATTACATATGGGGTTCCTCACAGTCACGACCACGCTCTCTGCAGTTTACAGATCTAACTTCCTACTTCCTGTTTCTCACTTCCTGCTTCATTACAGGTGTCAAAATAAAAGCGCTATGCATGAAACAATAAAAACGCATAACAGTTAACTTAAACACTTCTTTAACATATGCAGGGCAGAACAATAAGTGATTTAGATAAACTTACCACAGTCTTTCGAGAGGTGCAAGATGGCGCGGTGAGGAAACTCATGATCTGTTAGAGGAGAAGGAGGTGGGCGGAGCCTCACAGAGTACAGAGTACTTTCCAGAGTACACTACGTCAACACTGGGGGAGTTTTACTCTTGCTGTTGTTGAATTAACTCTTAAATAGTCAATGTACTTTGACACAGCTTTTTTACACTGAAAAGTTTAACTCTGATTATTTACGCCGACACTGAGCAATAAATTGGTAGTAATTACTCTTGCTGTTGCTGTAATAACTCTGAACAAGTTCATATACTTTGACAATGCATATTTAACACTGGAGAATTTAACTTTTAAACTAATTTATTACACAACTGTGGATTTTTTGCACCAGCAGTTGCATTGACAAAACACACATACTTAGTACATAGTGACATGCATGTTATGTTTTTAGACAGACTTGAAAAGAATCTGTACCTATTATTGAATCCTCAGAGCTTTGAAGCATACCTGAATATGTTTGACTTTGTTTGTATCTATGTACCAGGTGCCTGTGTCAGTGTGCACTGACAGCTGTCCTGCAGGAACTCGTAAAGTGCTGCAGAAAGGAAAACCCATCTGCTGTTATGATTGTATACCATGTCCTGAGGGGGAGATTAGCAACGCTACAGGTATTGTTTCTCCAAATGCATATTGCACAACATAAAATATTGAGTAGGACTGCTTAACACCATTTTTTGTTTTATTCTTTCAGATTCCGCAGATTGTTTCCATTGCCCAAAGGAATTTTGGCCAAATGCAAAGAGAGACACTTGTCTCCCCAAGCCTGTAGAGTTTCTTTCCTTCAATGAGGCCCTAGGAATCATCCTGGCTGCATTCTCAGTTGGTGGTGCCTGCCTTGCCATTATAACAGCGGCTGTGTTCCACCGTCACAGGACATCCCCGATTGTCAGAGCCAACAACTCTGAGCTGAGCTTCCTGCTGCTCTTCTCTCTGACTCTCTGTTTCTTATGCTCATTGACTTTCATTGGAGAACCCTCTGAGTGGTCCTGCATGCTGCGCCACACAGCGTTTGGGATCACCTTCGTCCTCTGTATCTCTTGTGTTCTTGGAAAAACAATAGTTGTGTTAATGGCATTCAAAGCCACTCTCCCAGGTCCTAATGTCATGAAATGGTTTGGTCCTCCACAGCAGAGGATGACTGTAGTGTCTTTCACTTTCATTCAAGTAATAATATGTACTCTTTGGTTGGTTCTTAGTCCTCCTTTTGCAAGGAAAAACCTAACCACATACAAGGAGAGAATCATCCTGGAGTGTGCATTAGGCTCAGCTATTGGGTTCTGGGCTGTGCTCGGGTACATTGGCCTGCTGGCAGTCTTTTGCTTTGTATTAGCGGTCCTAGCCCGGAAACTACCTGATAATTTTAATGAAGCCAAGCTCATCACCTTCAGCATGTTGATATTCTGTGCAGTCTGGGTCACCTTTATCCCAGCATATGTTAGTTCTCCTGGTAAATTGACTGTGGCTGTGGAGATATTTGCCATTCTTGCCTCCAGTTTTGGACTCATATTGTGTATATTCGCTCCAAAGTGTTTCATCATATTGTTTAAGCCAGAGAAAAACACCAAGAAACATTTACTGAACAAAAGTCAATTTTAAAACATAAAGTTTGGAGAAAACTAAGACGGCAAGTATAGGGACTTTTAGGGACTTAGGGTCTAAGTCCCTAAGTAACAGATGTCAAAGAGCCAAGGCAAGTGTATTTGTATAGCACATTTCAAGAATAAGGCGATTCAAACGGCTTCACATAAAACCACTAAAAGCATCAGAACATAATGCAGAAGAAAACAATATTTAAAAACAGTTACGAACATTAATTAAAACATTAAAAACAGTCAAAAAGCAAAAAATAGAACAATAGTTGCAGTGCAGCTTAACCCTACAACACTAACGTCGGGTGATTTTCATTCGAGCGATTGTGGTTACATCATTTTCATTGTGTTGCTTTTGTCTGATTTGTGTGGGTCCTTGTGTAGCTTCATGCTGCTGACAGACATTATTGAAGGTGGGCGTGTCTCTGCTCCAATCCGTGTTTTTTTCAACAGGCACGTGTTCTGGTGATCTTCACTCGACATTAGTGATAGAGGGCGAAAACATTTTGGGTGGCTTTTACTATTGAAGGGAGACTTTTCCTTCACAGGACAAGGCTCACGTGTCCCAGGAACGGGTGGACCAAAGAACAAGTTCATAGCTCCATTATTTATGTTTTTAATCGTATTTTATAGACGATTTCCTAATTTTTCACCCAATTTTGAAACTTGTTTTAGGGTCACCCCATGGTACCTGTTTTTTGTTTTATGAGAAGTTCTAGGTAAAATAAAAGAAGAGTACTTTAGTTTGCCTTGTATTGTTGTATTTAATATATTTTGATGAGAAGTATATTTTATCAGCTACATTATATCGGGTGAAATATACTTGATGTTAGTGATGGTTTTAATATTTTTAAGGTTAGTGTTCTAGGGTTAAGAAATTAAATGCGGTAGTGAGATGCAGAAATTGATTAATATCCTTGAATCTGGTTCAATTAAAGGCAACAGCAAACAGAAAAGCATTCAAACCGCCAGAGAGTCCCAGACTTTCAGTCTGTCCAGTAGTATGTCTGTTGCGAATGCAGCACTGAGATCCAGTAATACTAAGACTGAAGTTCTGCCACTGTCTGTGTTTAAGTGGATGTTGTTAAAAACCTTAACAAGAGCAGTTTCAGTACTGTGGGGCTGACGAAAGCCGGACTGGAAGACATCAAAACAGTTATTTTCAGCCAAGAAGCTGTTCAGCTGTTGAAAAAACACTTTTTACATTATTCTAATTCAAAATGGGAGGTTTTATATTGGCCTATAACTTTTATTTATTATAGGAATAACCTTTTCACGTGTGCTCTTGGCTAAAAAATAACCAACGTTTAGTTGGTAGTTTGACATCTATGCTCACTGGCATAATATAAATAGTGGCATTGTCCATATTAAGTCTATGTTTCAATTCATCATATTCAGAATCAAAGCACGCCAGCCACGTTCTCACTCCAACACATTGGCATATTCAAAGACCTGTTCTACACACCTGATTCTCATCACTTGTAGCTTACCTACGTACACTTCATGAATTAATGCTCCAATCTGTGTTCAATGTCAGAACTGCATGTATATGTACTCTGTGTTTTAAAACTATTTGTCTTATTTCAAAAATATTAAGTCATTACGGCCTGAAATTATTAAAGAAAGTTAATACTTAAATAAAACAATTATAATACACATTTCTTTCTATTTTATAAACTCAGTGCTTCTTTATTCATATTTCTGTGTTAGCATTAATTAATACAATTTAAATAAACAAACAACTCATTTGTTGTGAACGTTTGTTAGACTGTAATATTCAATACAACTCAGCAAAAAAGCTGTACGGGTATGACTTAATTAAGAAGATATTAGGGTTTACAATGGTAACTTTAAAAGAAGAGAAAAGAGACATGAGCACTTGGTGCAGATTATAATTGTACACAAAGCTCACAAAAAAGACTTGTACAAGAGTATATCGAAGACAACTGGGTAAGAGCATCCTCTTTCTGACGTACAGTAACGTGACGAACAGTAGGCGGGAAGCTTCAGTCTGAATGTCTATATAGACCAGTAAAAACATAGTATGCCCACAAGAGGACAGTTGAGGATGGAGATCTCAGCTCTCTTTATTGGCCTGGTCCTGTTGCTGGGTTTGTTTAAGCTCAACTCAGCTCTTAGCTTGAATGGTTCTGTGGATGTTGTGAAACAAAGGGCTAGGCTGACAGAGAATAGGATTGGTGTTGGGGTCAGCCCTGAGGCCTCATCTGTGAAATGTAAGCTCCAGGGTACCACTCGTCTACCTGCTTTCTCAATGGATGGTGACTACGTTATTGGTGGTGGTTTCGCCATACATTACTACACGCACACTGTCAAGCATAACTACACCGCCATGCCTGATCCACTAAGATGCTCAGGGAGGTTAGTAAGAAGAAGATGTGGAGGATAAGAGGATGTACTCTGTGGGGATAGAAATGTTTAGATATTTATTTTAATGTATTGGTATTTTGTATACAAAAAAACATATATTTTACATTCTTAAAATACTATAGAAATGGAGTAGATATCTTTTGTCTGTTTAAACTGAAAAAAACCATAAAAACCAAAAATGTAGTTTAAAATTGTTAATCCATGCAATAAGATTATTGTTGGATTAGTATCTAGTTATGTGTTCTGGTTTTTGTTGTTCAGTTCCCCACTATTGTTTTTTTATGTTAAAATTGTGAATTGTCCTCATATGTATGTCATATTCATATAGTTACCCAACTATGTGTGTCTGTGTTTGTATCTGTGTGTAGCTTTAAATCCCGTGAACTGCGCTTCTCACGCGCAATGATCTTTGCCATCGAGGAGATTAACAACAGCACGGAGCTGCTGCCGGGCATCAAACTCGGTTATCAGATCTACGACTCGTGCGCCTCTGCGCCTGTAGCGGTGCATGTGGCATTCCAGCTGTCAAACGGCCTGGACCCAGTGTTTTACACCGGTGACAAATGTTCACAATCTGGTAAGGTGATGGCCTTTGTTGGTGAGTCTGCGTCCTCGGCATCCATCAGCATGTCTCGCATCATCGGGCCCTTTAACATTGCTCAAGTAAATATTTTGAATTTCTGCAAAAGATGTGTTTAATAGACCAGTGCTACTTTTTTGTCTGTCCTGTTCAATAATTACTGTTGTGTTCATTTAGGTTAGTTACTTTTCCACTTGTGCATGCCTGTCCGATAAGCAGCAGTACCCGAATTTCTTCAGAACAATCCCGAGTGACCAGTTCCAGGCTGACGCGCTGGCAACGCTGGTAAAACACTTTGGTTGGACTTGGATTGGTGCTATCCGATCAGATTCGGATTATGGAAACAATGGCATGGCGTCTTTCCTGGACGCAGCTCACAAAGAGGGGATCTGTGTGGAATATTCAGAATCTTTCAATAAGTACCACCCACAAAGCAGGATCCAGAGAGTAGCCGACATTATCCGCAGGTTTTTACATTCAATGATTATGTATCTTTTGGTTCCTGTGCTCACACTTATCGTATGCACACAAATCCAAAACAATGTTCTGTAAAGTATAAGATAGAAGAGTATTTTCTCACCTTAGAGGCGAATTGGAAATGTATCTTTATTATTCTGTCACGTACTCTCTCATATTAGTTAATTATCTTTGTTATGTAAATAGTCAGTGACACCAACATTAAACTATCTCCTTACATAAATACAATTTTTTTGTAATATATTTTGTTAATATTGGTCTCATATAATGCACTATTATTTCTCTCCAGGTCGACAGCTATGGTTATTGTGGCGTTTGCATCCCCTGATGACTTGAGGATTCTGCTGGAAGAGCTGTCGCTCAAGTCCTCTCCTCCTCGCCAGTGGATAGGCAGTGAGTCCTGGGTAACTGACCCAGACATGCTGAGGTTCAGTTTATGTGCTGGAGCAGTTGGATTTGGCATTGAGCGAGCTGTCATCCCAGGTCTGAGAGACTTCCTGCTAGATCTCTCTCCCACTAAAGTGGCTGCCTCTCCAGTGCTTACTGAGTTCTGGGAGGACGCATTCAACTGCAGGCTGGGAAAAAGTGAGAACGTTTGGCTGCTCTTTAACATAAAAGACACTCATAGTTCGGTCTTGTCTGTGTTGTATTTTTGTATTCTGTCTGACTGTAGAAGCAGCTGCTTTAGCAACCCAATCCCTGAGTGATTTAAAGGGACGACTATTGTTATTGAACAAAGACAAGAAGTGGAAATAAGGTCTCTGTGAATAAATGTGATATGAAAATCTTTCAGGTCAAGTTTTGGCACACACTGTCTTGGAGAAGATATCAACACTAAAGTCCTGAACACAAGCACACAATTTATAGACAGTATTTAGCTACCATGCTAAATACACTATATAAAAGTGTACTCATTACTCTGTATCAGTAACATTATGTAAATATGTATGTTGATCTAAATATATTGTTAAATAGACGTGGATCTATAGATAATTTATTTGTTTGAAAGACATTTAAACAGTTCAAGTCAGTATCCAATTCAACAAAAATTATATATATATATATATATACATATACACAATAGGTTCTAAAAAACACAATACAGATAAAGACAAGTCGTCAAAAATGTGCTTTGAATTGTCATGGAAAAAAAGCATATTTTATCAGTGAATTTGAAGCATATATATACAAGTGTTTATAAAACACATTTTGCAGGTTAATTGAAACCAAAAAAGAACATTATACATGAGAAATAATTATATAAGTGTCAAGGCTATAAAAGACCTTTCTGTGTCTTTGTGTTTTTAGCAGCAGTCACAGACAAGAATGCGTGTGATGGAAGTGAAGACTTAAAGACGATCAAGAGCCCGTACACTGACACATCTCAGCTCCGAATCACTAACATGGTGTACAAGGCTGTTTATGCAATAGCACATGCCATTCATAACACAGTGTGTCAGGAAACATATTCTATAACCCAGTGTGACAAACTCACCAGCATAGAGTCCAAACAGGTCAGTAAAAACACATGTCAAAACCCAAATGTCCTTTTTTATGCAATACCGTATTGTTTCGTAAATTAAATATTCATTGCACTATACATTGTTTAATTCCTCCCCCTTTTTCCGTCTTCCATTTCTTCATCCTCAAAGGTTCTCACTCAGTTGAAGAAAGTTAAGTTTTCCCAAAATGGTTATGATGTGTCATTTGATGCCAACGGGGATCCTGTGGCCAAATATGAGCTGGTTAACTGGCAAAAAAGTGAGAGTGGCAGAATTGAGTTGGTGGCAGTAGGACACTACGATGCATCACTGCCCGTGGGCCAGAAATTCCATATCAACAGGAACCTCACCTGGGTGGGGGGTGGCACACAAGTAGGGAGCCCCAAATTAATATCAAAAAAATCCAGTGATATGTGTTTTTGGTCCCTGTTCCTCCAGTCCTTAAAGGCTGGGAATAGATCTTTTCTCAAGTTACATTATTTTCATTTGAAATACCACTTAATAATTTCAACCAAAATGTTCCTTTCCTGAGTTGTGGTACAGGAATGGTACCAACAAACAGGATTTTCTACAACAAGAATATAACTTTGAAAAAATAACTGCTTGCTTTCTCCAATCCAGACTGCTGAGGCCTCATTGTGGCTCATTTATTACACAACTGTGGATTTCCTTCCACCAGCAGTTGCATTAAAAAAAAAAACACAAGTACTTATAATAACATTAGTTATGTTTTAGACGGACTTGAAAATAACCTGAACTTATTCTTTATTCCTCGGAGCTTTGAAGAACATCTGAATATGTGTGACTTTGTTTGTATCTATGTGCCAGGTGCCTGTGTCAGTGTGCACTGACAGCTGTCCTGCAGGAACTCGTAAGGTGCTGCAAAAAGGAAAACACATCTGCTGTTATGATTGTATACCGTGTCCTGAGGGGGAGATTAGCAACGCTACAGGTATTGTCCCTCCAAATACATATCTACTGCACAACATCAAATATTAAGCATGACTGCTAAAAGCCCTCTTTTGTTGTATTTTTTCAGATTCCCCTGATTGTTTCCATTGCCCCAAGGAATTTTGGCCCAATGCAAAGAGAGACACTTGTCTCCCCAAGCCTGTAGAGTTTCTTTCCTTCAATGAGGCCCTAGGAATCATCCTGGCTGCATTCTCAGTTGGTGGTGCCTGCCTTGCCATTATAACAGCGGCTGTGTTCCACCGTCACAGGACATCCCCGATTGTCAGAGCCAACAACTCTGAGCTGAGCTTCCTGCTGCTCTTCTCTCTGACTCTCTGTTTCTTATGCTCATTGACTTTCATTGGCGCACCCTCTGAGTGGTCCTGCATGCTGCGCCACACAGCGTTTGGGATCACCTTTGTCCTCTGTATCTCTTGTGTTCTTGGAAAAACAATAGTTGTGTTAATGGCATTCAAAGCCACTCTCCCAGGTCCTAATGTTATGAAATGGTTTGGTCCTCCACAGCAAAGGATGACTGTAGTGTCTTTCACTTTCATTCAAGTTATAATATGTACTCTTTGGTTGGTTCTTAGTCCTCCTTTTCCATTTAAAAACCTAACCACATACAAGGAGAGAATCATCCTGGAGTGTGCGTTAGGCTCAGCTATTGGGTTCTGGGCTGTGCTCGGGTACATCGGCCTGCTGGCTGTCTTTTGCTTTGCATTAGCGGTCCTAGCCCGGAAACTACCTGATAATTTTAATGAAGCCAAGCTCATCACCTTCAGCATGTTGATATTCTGTGCAGTCTGGGTCACCTTTATACCAGCATATGTTAGTTCTCCTGGGAAATTTACTGTGGCTGTGGAGATCTTTGCCATTCTTGCCTCTAGTTTTGGACTCATATTGTGCATATTTGCTCCAAAATGTTTCATTATATTGTTCAAGCCAGAGAAAAACACCAAGAAGAATGTAATGAACAAATGTAAAAACTAAGAAGGTAATTGATGACTTTTAATACAAATACCTAAGTCATAGAGGGCATGTATGTTCACTCTGTGTTTTCAGTAAAGTTACAATAAAGACGGAAAGTTACATTGTGACTCCAACAGCAACATTCAATATAAAGCTGATGATGCATATTCATTCTTTATAATGTCTATTTAAATATTTTACACATTATACACATTTTATTCATTTTGTGAAAGTGCTTTTATATTTATAAGTATTCTTTTATCTTCTTTTAAGTATTTAAAGAAATATAAGAAAATTATTGAGTGAAGCAAATAATTACATTATAAATGTTTTTTCTTTCTCTTCAATAAACTCAGTGTTTTTTTTGTTTTTTCGTTAAAGGTTTTTCAATTTTTTGGGGAGTTTTTCCATATCCGATGTGAGGTCCCAGGACAGGGTCGTCGTATGTGTATTGTTAAGCCCTCTGAGGCAAATTTGTCATTCCGGGATATTCAAAATAAACTCAATTGAATTGAATTTAGTTCTGTGTTGGCTGTAATGGTTGGTGTTAAGGAGCCAGATGCAGTACAACAATATACCAGAATCGCTTTGACAAAGTTTATTACAACTGGACTCGGGACCAGGCCCAGGAGAATTGGACTCGGGACAGGGCCCGGGGGAAATGGGCTGCGGCGCGATGGCGGGATCCGGGACATGTTCAGGCTTGGGTCCGTGATGGTTGCTGGGACCACTCTGGTCGGTCTGATCTGTCACAGAAGCGCATGTGTTTGGACACAAACGCAGACCACACAGGAGACAGTATGAAGTAAAACGGTCTTTATTTCAGCCAAACGGAGGTGTGGAGCCCAAGGTCCGACACCTAGGCAAGCAGGTCACAACGTGAATCCCGTGGCTCGACGTCAGAGGCAGTCACATCACTGCAGGCAGAGCACAGCGTGAGCTCTGTGGCTTGACACCTTAGGCAGATATGGCAGGCAGGCATGAGCTCCGTGGCTCAACCCCGGAGGCAGACAGGCGGATCACGGCGTGAGTCCAGCGGCTCGACATCGGGTGCAGGAGCAGAAGACAAAACAGACAACTTAGGCCTGCAGTATCAGGGTAGATATAGTGTCGGTGATGAGCCAGATTGGTTGCAGCTGTGCGCCAATCAGGGCTGCAGCCATGGGAGGTGTCTGGAGGCGGGACCGAAAACACAAACTCTGAATACCTGGCAAACAAAAACAAACAGGGAAATGACAGACACAAGAGGGGAGGCGATTTGGGGGAACCACACAATGGGACGGACAGGGATCCTGACACCAATAGCCATTGGAGTACAGATTGGACGCGGTGAATGTGCTCTTATTGGGTCTTAGAATATCAAGATGTCATCGAGGTAGACAAATACTCCGATGTCCCGGAGCACCTCATTCAGTAGAGCCTGGAAGACGGCAGGAGCGTTGGTTAAGCTGAAGGGCATCAAGAGGCAAAGACATGGCCTTGGACTTGTTGAATACCTGTTTGAAGTCCAAATACTCAATGGGAACCTCCATAAGTTCCGGTGTGGAGTTGGTGAGAGGGGAACCCAGTGGTGCGGCAGCCTGTTTTAGGCAGACTTGGTAACAGGAGGTGCTCCAACTCTGAAAATGTGTGTGTGCTAAGTGTCTTTGCAGCCCATTGCTGTTATTCGTGTAGTGGGGGACGCTCCTCAGAAGGGTTGTTGAACGCAGCCCTTGGGCTGGCTCCTCCCCCCCAATCAGGCCAATGATAATGGGCACCTGTACTCATGGTGCCAGTCCCTTTTGGTCCCTGTCCTGGCGTGGTGGCGGCGGCTCACGTGAGTTTTCTACAAGTACCTTATCGTAGTCAGAATCTTGGCAGCAGTGTGGTACCCTTTTAATCTCTTTTTTGTTATCATTTGTAGGTACTAGTGATGGGTAATGAGGCCTCATGAAGCGTTGCGGCACATTACCCAAACTGTATTGATACTGTGTCGGTACTGTGTCACTGTGTTGCTCAATACTGACACCTGCTGGGTCTTAAAAATCATTACAGGCAACCTAGTTGACCGGCTCAACTGACATACTGATTTAATGACCTAGTATATACATTAATATAATTTAAGTTATTGTATTTTATATTGTTTTATTTTATATCTTAATTTAAGTTTAAAATATATTTGATATCTTTATATATTTAACATGTGAATGTGAGGATGCTTATGTACATCCCGTTGCACTTCCTTTATAAACACAGTTTGGCACCTCAGTGACAGGCGAAACAGCAGCTGTATCGGTCACGTGACTTTCTTAAAGCGATACGCGCACCGACACGGGGTTTCGCTCTATGAGCTCGAGACATGCGCCGATGCATCGGTGTTGCCGGACCCATCACTAGTAGGTACCTTCTGCTGCTGTTTTGCCCTCTTTTGCTTTACTGTTTTGTTTCTTTTTATCACACCTTTTTTGTTTTTATTCTGCATGTTTTGAGTCTCAGCATTTGTTTTAAATGTTCTATTAAACTAAATGTTCTATTAAACGTCACAATCTGCCGTTGTTGGCAGGGTGGTGTAAAGGCAGAGATGTGTAGTTTTAATTTTTTTTTCCTGACAAGATTCTGACTATACTGCAGGAATTGTATGGGTGTAATAGGTCATATGTGTCTTTGCAGGAAGATTTATTTTCCAGAAAGTAACAAGAGGGGGGGAAAGCTACAAGAATGTCCTCTCAAGAAAGCTCTCATGTGTCTAATGGATAAGGTTGTCAAAAGGACCCCGACCTGGGTTACTGAACAAAGATGTGTTACTCAGAGACCAATTTGTTGAACATGTGTCTGATTGTTACCTACGCAGAGAACTCAAGCAGTTTGTCCGGAGCCACCCCACTGCCACCTTGATAGATGTCCAATGTGAGGTCATTAGGTGGGAACACGAAGGGATGCCAGGGGGTGGGAGGAGCAGAAGCAACACTGTCCCTGTAGCATTTGGTTTCCAGCACTCTGCTCATAGAGGCCATCCTGGTTATGGCATGTCGGGTAATTCCTCTGTGGGCTCTGAGCTAGGTGAACTAAAGGAAAACCTAAGGAATCAGCAAGAGCAGTTGAGTCAGCTCACAAGAAGTATTGCAGCCCTTAACAATGTCCCTATAACTCAGTTGAAGCCTCTCATGAAAACTGTAATTTGTAGGAGGTGCCAACAGCCTGGTCACTTTGCGAGAGAGTGTCAAGGAGAATATGTTGCTGCTTTTCCCCAGCCAACTTCTGCAGTAGTACACATTCATTCTAATGACAGGCCCTGCCCTCAAAACCAGGGAAACGTTCACCCGCTGAACTATTGAAAAAACTTTGTTCTTGCAACTGGTTGTCGTTGAGTGCTGCTAATGGGTTAGCAATATCCTGTGTAGGCTACTTTAAGTTGGATGTGCAGCTTTGTGATAAAGTTATTGCAAAACGGGGAGTGTTGTGGTCCGGGATCCCTCACACAGTATACCTGCGATTCCGGGTGTACTAGGACTGAACATTATCAAAGATTGATGCTGGGCGTTATTGGTACAGCATGGTCCTACTCTCTTTAACTTACCCTCTGTGTTGCAGGCTCCAACCCCAATTAAGCAAGCTCTCCAGCAGTATAACCAAGTCCAGGCTAACGCCCTTCCTGAACACTCGGGTCGTGTAAAAGTGAAGGAAGGGAGGGAGGGTCTGCAGAGTCCCAGGTGGTGCGATAACATTGTTGGAAGCATGTGGCTGCCACCGATAACCTGGCAGATGATGCTTTGTTTGAGCCCCTTAGCAATGGCTTACCTTCAGGGTTATTAGCATCCCCAGCGCTAGTCCAAGTAATACGAGGTACTGTTTATTAACAGTGTTGGGACCCAGGATGTTGTACTGTACCCTCGCACTGTTCTGGGTACATTAAGTCAGGCTCACCTGGTGAGTCTACCCGCAGGTCTTAAAGAGGGAGAGGTATCAGCCACAGTGTCCTCCCAGGCTTTAACCAGTTCAGTGCAGGACATGATTGCGGCATCTGATCTAATAGCACTTAATGATCAGGAGCAACATCAGGTTAGGTCCTTACTACAGAAGTACAGTGATGTCTTTACTACTCATGAGGGAGATAAAGGTTGTACAAATCTAATTTCCCATGAAATTCCAGTAGTGGATGACGTACCTGTACGTCAGAGGTATAGACACATTCCTCCGTCAGTGTATGAGGCAGCAAAGACCCACATTCACCAGCTCCTGGAGGCACAGGTTATCCGGGAAAGCTCATTGGCCTCTCCCATTGTTCTGGTGAAGAAGAACGATGGCAGCCTTTGTCTGTGCGTGGACTATCGGCTCTTGAACAGCAAGACCCACAAGGATGCATTCCGATTGCCCCCTATTGAAGAGTCGTGTGACATCCTATCAGGGGCCCGCTGGTTCTTGACTCTGGTACTTTGTCGTACCCAGCGGCCAGATCCAGTCACAGAAAAGGACAAAATGAAGACTGCATCCTGTACTCCCTTTGGGCTGTTCGAGTGGAACAGGATGCCATTTGGGTTGTGCAATGCCCCAAGCACCTTCCAGAGATTAATGGAGAGGATCTTTGGAGACCAGCACTGTCAGTCATTGTTACTGTACTTGGATGATATTGTTGTTCTCTTCCACTGTAGCACAGCATGTGGAGCGCCTGGATGCTGTGCTGGGCCGTCTGCAGCAAAAGGGCCTCAAAGCCAAGTTGGAAAAGTGCTCCTTCTTCAGACCAGAGGTGAGATACTTGGGTCACATCATATCCAAGGATGGAGTGTCCACAGACCCTGGCAAGATAGAAGCGGTCTCAAAGTGGAAATGGCCTAACCATGGCTCTGAGTTGCGTTCCTTCTTAAGCTTTGCAAGCTACTACAAACGTTTTGTCGAAGGATTTGCCAAGCTTGCAGCCCCATTGCACCGCCTGGTTGCTGAACTGATGGGCTTCAAATCAAGGGCCCGGATTCAGCTGAACAATGCCAGGCCTCCAAGGAAGTTCTTGTGCTGGGTCAGACAATGGCACCGGATAGAGGAACAAGATGGGGTTCTTTATCACAATATGCCGCCACAAGTGAGAAGAGGTCCTCCAGCTGGTACTACCCATGTCACTCAAGAGCCAGGTCCTGCATCAGCTACATCAGGAACATGGACATCAAGGCATAGAACGGACAACTGATTTGGTCCATCAGCGGTGCTACTGGCCTGGTATGCACCATGACATTGAGCAATGGTGTCTGGAGTGTGAACGTTGTCAGGTAGCTAAAAACACTCAACCGTCTGCCTGCACCTTCATGGGCCATTTGTTAGCGTCTCGCCCAAATCAAATACTTGCTGTGGACTTTACTATGCTGGAGCCGTCGACAAATGGACTGGAAAATGTCCTGGTCATGACCGATGTGTTTTCAGAGTACACTCAAGCAGTCCCAACACACAACCAATGGGCATCCACAGTGGCTAAGGTGCTGGTCAATGAGTGGTTCTGCAAGTTTGGAGTGCCAAGTCGTATCCACTCTGGCCAAGGCAGGAACTTTGAGAGCAATCTTATTCAACAGCTTTGCAGTATTGTAAGAGTCAAATTGTATGTAGTAAACTTAATGTATTAGTTATGACCACTAGTCGGCGCTGTTTGGGCGCCTGGAGGCGAGGGGGTGAAGTGACAGGGGGAGAAGAAGAGAGGGGAACTTGGCATTGGAGCTCCTCTGGAGCTCGTGCTGGCTTGCGGCTCACCAGCAATGAGTGATTCATCATCAACCATGATGAGTTTTTTCAGGCAAACCCAGCTTGTCCTTCATGCTGGACACAGATGCTAACGTGTTGGGGGAGTACTTTCCCGGATGGGATCTGAAGGAGATCGAATGATGGCGTACTTCAGCTGGGCGTTCAACAAAGCTGGGTGGTGCAACTGTGTCAACCGCAGGAAGCTCTTGGCAGTGGTGCTGTCAATCAGGCACTTCAAGTACTGTCTGTGTGGCTTGACATTCACTGTGAGGACGGACCACTCTGCACTGCAGTGGCTCATGCCATTCAAGGAGGAGGGGCAGATGGCTAGGTGGTTGAATGAGCTCCAGGCTTGCAACTTCAATGTGGAGCACCAAGCTGGGGCGTGCTACACTAATGCCGACGCGCTCTCACAATGCCATGACACGGGTGCCACTACTGGGAGAAGAGAGAGACCTGCGAGAAGGAACTGCACGAGGAGGAGGGAGACAGTGATGCAGTTCGACAGTTGGTGAAGTTTGTATGTCCGGAGCTGCAGATAGTGGACCTGGCAGAATGGAGTTAGAACACCAGGGGCAGTACGCAGATGTACAGCTGGCATTGCAGTGGGTGGAGGCACAGCAGCCACTGTGGGAAGAGGTGGCAGTATCCTATAAAGCAACCAAAGGTCTGTGGTCTCAGTTTGGGTCTCTGCGCCTGATTCAGGGCGTGCTACAGCAGGCATGGAAGGAGCTAGCAGCAGGGGAGGAAAGGTGGCAGATGGTGGTCCCCATGGACCTATGGGATGCAGTGCAGGGTCTGGACATTTTGGGGTTTCCAAAACACTCTGCCACTAGGAAAGTGCAGGAGGGACGTGTAAGACTTTTGTTGCCACTGTGACCCCTGTATGGCATGGGAAGGCCTCTCAGGTCGCTCCCACGCTTCGCTGCAGCAGTTTCCACTAAGGGCACCAATGGAAAGGGTGGACGTGGATGTGGCGGGTCTCCCTGCCATAGAATACTTCACAAAATGGCCAGAGGCGTATGCTATCCCAGATCAAGAGGCAGAGATGGTTGTAGAGGCCCTGTAGAGGCGGGTGTTTGCCTCCATGTGTGACCGCATGGGCATGCACAAGATGCGCACCTCCCCCCTGCGGCTCCAGAGTGACAAGTTGGTGGAAAGATTCCATCACACCATGGGCCAGCAGCTTGCCATCCTCACGCTGTAGCACCAGCGCGGCTGAGACAAGCATTTGCCTTTGGTGCTCAGCATGTCGCTCTGCTGTTCAAGATACCTCATCCTGTACGTCCACCCTTCTCATGCTGGGGAGAGAGCTCCGCACCCCTGCAGAAATGGCCTTTGGACAGCCCCCTGAATCCCCAGACACCCTTCCAGGCCCCGAGTATGCAGAACCGCCTCGAATCAGCCCATGTTTTTGCCCAGAAACAGCAGCTGAGTGCTGGCATGAGACAAAAACACAACTATGACGTGAGGGAAAAAGGGAGCATTTTTTGTTTTTGAGAGGGTGGGTGAGGTAATCCACATGGTACATCTTCCTCCCAAGGGAAGGAGGGTGGTGCTCACTTCTCCACTGGCATCAGGGGCAGGAGAAACTTATCCATCTCACTAGAAGTGATGGTAGTCCACCCTGATCTAATGTGTGGTCTATCATTGTGGAGAAGTGTTCATACAAAATGTTTTGTTGTTTGGGTTGTTACTTGTGGGCAAGGCATGTTGTAATGGGAGGGTAGTGTAGCGACCCTGTACAGTAATTTGGAGAGGTCGGTCGGTCCCCCCTCTCTCTTTGGCCAATCATTGGGAGGCAGTGTGCTTGCTGGTCGAGGTGCGTGTCTGTGATTGGTAGAGCAGAGGGTTGGTGGGTTTTACCTGTTCAGCGAGTTAAGTTAATTAGACGGGAAGTAAGAAACGTGTTGATGAAACTCTATGAAAGCTTTTAATGTTAGCTAATGAAGTCAAGCTATGTCTGTTTTGTAAGTGGAGCCGCTACAGTAATTTGAAAAGACATCAGTCATGACCAGGAGATTTTCCATCCAATTCTTCGACAGCTCTAGCACAGTAAAGTAACAAATGGTCCATGTAGGCGCAGGCAGCCAGTTGAGTTTTTAGCTACCTAACAACGTTCACACTCCAGAAACCATTGCTTAATGTCATGATGAGGCCAGTTGTCAGTTGTCCGTTCTATGCCTCGATGTAGTCAGTCAAGTCAAAGTCAGCTTTAATGTAAATTTTTTACATGTGCAAACATACAAAAGATCGAAAGAACGTTTCTCTTCTGTCCAACATAAAGTGAATAGTGAATAGTAATAATAATAATAAAGTGCAAAAACAAATTAAGAAAAAAAGTGAGAAACATATAAGCAGTTATAACAACATAAATAACATACATTTGGAACTGTGAATGACTATGTATGTTAGCAGCAGTCAGACAGAGTTCAGCAGCATTTAGACATGAGTGTCTAAAGAGGACGGAGTGGGAGGGTGGGGAGAGAGTTCAGCTTCCTGACAGCCTGGTGGATGAAGCTGTTGGACAGCCTGGTGGTGCGAGCCCGGAGGCTCCGGTATCTCCTACCGGAGGGCAGGAGGCTGAAGAGACCGTGTGAGGGGTGGCAGGAGTCGCTCACAATCATGGTCACTTTGCGAGTGAGCCGGGTGTCATATATGTCCTGCAGGGAGGGGAGGGGGGGGAGTGAGGCACCAATGATCCGTCCAGCTGCATTCACTATGCGCTGCAGGGCTTTCCTGTTGTAGTCTGTGCAGCTTCCGCCCCACACAGTGATGCTGCTGGTCAGGATGCTCTCAATGGTGCCACGGTAGAATGTGCACATGATGGATGGGGGGCTTCCTGCTTTCCTCAGCTTGCGGAGGAAGTAGAGCCGCCTCTGTGCCAGCGATGACGTGTTGGCTGTCCAGGAGAGGTCCTCGCTGATGTCCACCCCCAGGAATTTGGTGCTGCTGACTCGCTCAATGTCCGCACCGTTGATGGTCAGTGGTGGGTGGTGAGTGTGGCCTTTCCGGAAGTCAACAACAATCTCCTTGGTCTTGCTGTTGTTGAGCAGGAGGTTGTTGTCTCCGCACCACGTGGTCAGAAGGTTGACCTCCTTCCTGTAGAGGGTCTCATCATCCTTGGTGATGAGACCTATCAGCGTTGTGTCGTCTGCAAACTTGACCAGGTGATTGGTGCTGTAGGCGGTTTTGCAGTCGTGTCAGCAAAGTGAAGAGCAGTGGACTGAGCACACAGCCCTGAGGGGCCCCTGTACTCAGTGTGATGCTGCTCGAGGTGTTGTTGCCGACGCGTACTGCTTGTGGCCTCTCACTGAGGAAGTCCAGCAGCCAGTTACACAGCGAGGCGTTGAGTCCCAGCTGGTCAAGTTTGCAGACGAGTTGTTTAGGGATGATGGTGTTGAATGCTGAACTAAAGTCTATGAACAGCATTCTCACATGAGTCTTTTTTGTCCAGGTGGGTGAGGGCTGGGTGGAGAGCAGAGCAGATTGCATCCTCCGTGGACCGTTTGGCACGGTATGCAAACTGGAAAGGGTCCAGGGTGGGGGGGAGAATGGATTTGATATGTGACATGACTAGTTGTTCAAAGCACTTCATAATTATGGGGGTAAGTGCCACTGGACGATAGTCATTGAAGCAGGATGGAGTGGATTTCTTTGGCACAGGTATGATGGTGGTGGCCTTGAAGCACGATGGAACAACAGCTTGTCTCAGAGAAGTGTTGAAGACATCCGTGAAGACGTCCTTAAGCTCCTCTGCGCAGTCCCTCAACACACGACCAGGGATGTTGTCTGGACCTGTTGCCTTGCGGGTGTTGATAGTGGAGAGAGTCCTCTTCACGCTGGCAGCAGACAGGCACAGGACCTGGTCATGGGGAGGGGGCGGAGTCTTGTGTGGACGAGTGCTGTTCTGTGCTTCAAACCGTGCAAAGAAACTGTTGAGGTCGTTTACCAGAAAGATGTTGCTGCCGCAGGTCTGTGGCGCGGGTCTATAGTCTGTGATGGTCTGAATGCCCTGCCACAGGCTCCGTGTGTCTCTGCTGTCTTTAAAGTGACAGGTTATCTTGTTTGTATAATCCTGTTTTGCTTTCCTGATGCCGTGGGACAGGTTGGCTCTCGCTGTTCTCAGGTCCATTTCGTCCCCGGCTCTGAAGGCTTTGTTCCTGGCCCTCAGGAGCCGGTGGACTTCCCCTGTCAGCCACGGCTTCTGGTTAGCCCGAGTGGTGATGGTCTTTACGTGGGTCACATCATCAATGCACTTACTAATGTAAGAAGTAACAGTGTCTGTGTACTCCCCAATGTCTGTGTGGTGGTTGTATGTGGCTGCCTGCTTAAACATTTCCCAGTCTGTTGAGCCAAAGCAGTCTTGGAGAGCAGAGGGGGCCCCCTCTGGCCACACCCGGACCTGCTTCAGAACCGGTCTGGAGACTTTCACTCTGGGTCTGTATGCTGGCATTAGCATGACGGTGATGTGGTCAGAGAGTCCTATGTGGGGGAGGGGGGAGGCCTTGTACGCTCCTTTGTGTGTTGTGTAGACCAGGTCCAAAATGTTGTCCCCTCTTGTTGGGAAGTCAACATGCTGATGAAGTTTGGGAAAGACAGTCTTGAGATTTGCGTGGTTGAAATCTCCGGCAAAGATGGTGAAGCCGTCTGGGTGAGCCGTCTGTTGTTCACTGATGGCCTGATACAGTTCACAAAGTGCCGCGTTTCTGTCACCGTTGTTGGGGGTGGGAGGGATGTAAACAGCGACTAGCAGAATCGCCGTAAATTCCCTCAGCAAATAAAAAGGACGGCACTTTATGATCATAAACTCCGCCAGCGGTGAGCAGTGATGTAGCTGATGCAGGACCTGGCTCTTGAGCGACATGGGTTGTACCAGCTGGAGAACCTCTTCTCCATGATGTGACCCAAGTATCTCACCTCAGGTCTGATGGAGCACTTTTCCAACTTAGCCTTGAGGTCCTCTTGCTGCAGGGGGCCAACATGGCATCCAGATGCTCCACGTGCTGTGCTGTAGTGGTAGAGAAAACACCATTATCATCCAAGTACAGTAAAAACGACTGACAGTGCTGATCTCCAAAGATCCTCTCCATTAATCTCTGGAAGGTGCTTAGGGCATTGCACAACTCAAATGGCATCCGGTTCTACTTGAAAAGCCCAAAGGGAGTGCATAGTGAAGTCTTCATTTTGTCCTTTTCTGCGACTGGTACTTGGTTGTACCCAGCAGCCAGGTCCAGAGTCGAGAACCAGCGGGCCCCTCACAGGGTGTCAAGGGACTCTTCAATACGGGGCAATAAGAATGCATTCTTGTGTCTTGCTGTTCAAGAGCCGATAGTCTACAACAGATGAAGGATGCCATCCTTCTTCTTCACCATATTGGGAGAGGCAAAAGAGCTACTACTTTCACTGATAACCTGTGCATCAAAGAGCTGGTGAATGTGAGTCTTTGCTGCCTCATGCTCTGACGGAGGAATGCGTATTGTACAGGTACCTCATCCACACAGGAATTTCATGGGAAATGAGATTAGTACAGCCTATATCTCCCTCATGGGCAGAATAGACACTACTGTACTTCTGCAGTAAGGACCTGACCTGACAATGCTCCTGATCGTTGAATGCTGTTTTGTTCCCCCTTTGTTGCCTGTTTTGCTGCCTCCAGCTTGTTTTCACTTCTGTTTTGGCCGTGATAACTTTGTTCTGAATGTTTTGGCTTTTAGTTGGTTGTTTTTGATTATATTCGTTGATTCCAACCTTTTGCACCCAAGCCATTTTGTGGCGAATTGCGAATGGTTTGCATCCCATTGTACATACTGAATATATCCTCAACCATAAAGTCTATTTCAATAATTTCAAAAGGTATAATGTACAGAAAACCCATGTGAACATAGCTAATAAGTTAATATATGTGTTAGTGGTATATTGGTTTATAAAAGTAGACAGAAAAGATACAAAAATATATATATATAAAAAATAGAAACAAATTAAAAGTTAATTTGTATTATCTTAACTATACTAACAAATGCTATTTTTAATATATGGCATAGCTCTATATGTTCGGAGTATCTGTGTGAAGTTTGGCCTTCAACGAGTGAAGTTAAATATTTTCAATAATTCGTCTGTAGCCAAACATTTCCACACTCCTCCCTGGTCATTGAGTGGTCTTCGCTCCGCTGCACCCATGTGCTGCAGGGTGATAGCAAGCTATGGAGACAAAGAAGGCCTTGATTAATCATATTTCAGCCATAAGTAAATCAATTTTCATTTTTTTTGCTGAACATACAATGTTGAGCGCATTTTGACGAAGCTTTGACGAAACCTCTGTGTAGCTTCATGCTATTGATATGCAATGGTATATTTTCAATACTCAAGGTGCTTTCTTGAGTCACTCTCAAGTCCCTCTCCAGCCACTCTCCCAGGTCCTAATGTTATGAAATGGTTTGGTCCTCCACAGCAAAGGATGACTGAACTGTCTTTCACTTTCATTCAAGTAACAATATGTACTCTTTGGTTGGTTCTTAGTCCTCCTTTTCCATTTAAAAACCTAACCATATACAAGGAGAGAATCATCCTGGAGTGTGCATTAGGCTCAGCTATTGGGTTCTGGGCTGTGCTCGGGTACATCGGCCTGCTGGCTGTCTTTTGCTTCGTGTTAGCGGTCCTAGCCCGAAAACTACCTGATAATTTCAATGAAGCCAAGCTCATCACCTTCAGCATGCTGATATTCTGTGCAGTCTGGGTCACCTTTATCCCAGCATATGTCAGTTCTCCTGGTAAATTTACTGTGGCTGTGGAGATTTTTGCCATTCTTGCCTCCAGTTTTGGACTTATATTGTGCATATTTGCTCCAAAATGTTTCATCATATTGTTTAAGCCAGAGAAAAACACTAAGAAAAATGTAATGAACAAAAGTAAAACTAAGACGGCAAATACCTAAGCCACAAAGGTCAATAAATACAATGTCAGAACTGCATGTATGTACTCTGTGTTTTCAGAAAGTATACAATAAAGGCGAAAAGCTACATTATGGCTCCAACTGCGGCAGTTGGTATAAAGCTTATGATGTGCACATTCATTCTTCATCTTCTTTATCTAAATATGTAAATATTTACATTGTAAGTACTTACAAAAACAATTTGTCTCATTTAAAAAATATTCTTTCATCACGACTTGAAAGTGAATAAGTAAATTAAAAGATGATTATATACATTTCTTTCTCTTTTATAAACTCAGTTCTTTTTTATTCCTAAGTCTGTGTTGGCATTATTTAATATAAAATTTAACCAAACAGACAACTCATTAGTTGTGTACATTTGTTAGACTGTAATATTCAATACAACACAGCAAAAAAGCTGTACGGGTATGACTTAATTAAGATATTAGGGTTTACAATGGTGACTTTAAAAGAAGAGAAAAGAGACATGAGCACTTGGTGCAGATTATAATGCTCAAAAAGCTCACAAAAAAGACTTGAACAAGAGTCAATCACGGACCACTGAGTAAGAGCCTCCTCTCTCTGACGTACAGTAAGCTGACGTATAGTAGGAGGGAAACTTCAGACTGAATATCTATATAGACCAGTAAAAACATAGTATGCCCACAAGAGGACAGTTGAGGATGGAGATCTCAGCTCTCTTTATTGGCCTGGTCCTGTCGCTGGGTTTGTTGAATGGTTCTGTGGATGGTGTGAAACAAAGGGCTAGGCTCACAGAGAATAGGATTGGTGTTGGGGTCAGCCCTGAGGCCTCATCTGTGAAATGTATGCTCCAGGGTACCACTCGTCTACCTGCTTTCTCAATGGATGGTGACTACGTTATTGGTGGTGGTTTCGCCATACATTACTACATGCACACTGTCATGCATAACTACACCACCTTGCCTGATCCACTAAGATGCTCAGGGAGGTTAGTAAGAAGAAGATGTGGAGGATAAGAGGATGTACTCTGTGGGGATAGAAATGTTTGGATATTTATTTTAATGTATTGGTATTTTGTATTAAAAAAACCATATATTTTACATTCTTAAAATACTATAGAAATGGAGTAGATCTCTTTTGTCTGTTTAAACTGTAGAAAATGTAGTTTAAAATTGTTAATCCATGCAATACGATTATTGTTGGATTAGTATCTAGTTATGTGTTCTGGTTTTTGTTGTTCAGTTCCCCACTATTGTTTTTTTATGTTAAAATTGTGAATTGTCCTCATATGTATGTCATATTCATATAGTTACCCAACTCTGTGTGTGTGTTTGTATCTGTGTGTAGCTTTAAATCTCGTGAACTGCGCTTCTCACGCGCAATGATCTTTGCCATCGAGGAGATTAACAACAGCACGGAGCTGCTGCCGGGCATCAAACTCGGTTATCAGATTTATGACTCGTGCGCCTCTGCGCCTGTAGCGGTGCATGTGGCATTCCAGCTGTCAAACGGCCTGGACCCAGTGTTTTACACAGGCGACAATTGTTCACAATCTGGTAAGGTGATGGCCATTGTTGGTGAGTCTGCGTCATCGCCATCCATCAGCATGTCTCGCATCATCGAGCCCTTTAACATTCCTCAAGTAAATATTTTGAATTTCTGCAAAAGATGTGTTTAATAGACCTGTGCTACTTTTTTGTCTGTCCTGTTCAATAATTACTGTTGTGTTCATTTAGGTTAGTTACTTTGCCACTTGTGCGTGCCTGTCCGATAAGCAGCAGTACCCAAGTTTCTTCAGAACAATCCCGAGTGACCAGTTCCAGGCTGACGCGCTGGCAACGCTGGTAAAACACTTTGGTTGGACTTGGATTGGTGCTATCCGATCAGATTCGGATTATGGAAACAATGGCATGGCGTCTTTCCTGGACGCAGCTCACAAAGAGGGGATCTGTGTGGAATATTCAGAATCTTTCAATAAGTACCACCCACAAAGCAGGATCCAGAGAGTAGCCGACATTATCCGCAGGTTTTTACATTCAATGATTATGTATCTTTTGTTTCCTGTGCTTACACTGATCGTATGCACACAAATCCACAACAATGTTCTGTAAAGTATAAGATAGAAGAGTATTTTCTCACCTTAAAGGCGAATTGGAAATGTATCTTTTTTATTCTGTCACGTACTCTCTCATATTTGTTAATTATCTTTGTTATGTAAATAGTCAATGACACCAACATTAAACTATCTCCTTACATAAATACAAATGTTTTGTAATATATTTTGTTAATATTTGTATCATAATGCAATATTATTTCTCTCCAGGTCGACAGCTATGGTTATTGTGGCGTTTACATCCACTGGAGACTTGAGGATTCTGCTGGAAGAGCTGTCGCTCAAGCCCTCTCCTCCTCGCCAGTGGATAGGCAGTGAGTCCTGGGTAACTGACCCAGGCATGCTGATGTTCAGTTTCTGTGCTGGAGCAGTTGGATTTGGCATTGAGCGAGCTGTCATCCCAGGTCTGAGAGACTTCCTGCTGGATCTCTCTCCCTCTAAAGTGGCTGCCTCTCCAGTGCTTACTGAGTTCTGGGAGGATGCATTCAACTGCAGGCTGGGAAAAAGTGAGAAAATTTGGCTGCTCTTTAACATAAAAGACACTCATAGTTCGGTCTTGTCTGTGTTGTATTGTTTTATTCTGTCTGACTGTAGAAGCAGCTGCTTTAGCAACCCAATCCCTGAGTGATTTAAAGGGACGACTATTGTTATTGAACAAAGACAAGAAGTGGAAATAAGGTCTCTATGAATAAACGTGATATGAAAATCTTTCAGGTCAAGTTTTGGCACACACTGTCTTGGAGAAGATGTCAACACTAAAGTCCTGAACACAAGCACACACTTTATAGACAGTATTTAGCTACCAAGCTAAATATACTATATAAAAGTGTACTCATTACTCTTCATCAGTAACATTATGTAAATATGTATGTTGGTCTAAATATATTGTTAAATAGACGTGGATCTATAGATCATTTATTTGTTTGAAAGACATTTAAACAGTTCAAGTCAGTATCCAATTCAACAAAATTTACATATACACAATAGGTTCTAAAAAACACAATACAGATAAAGACAAGTCGTCAAAAGATGTGTTTTGAATTGTCATGGAAAAAAAGCATATTTTATCAGTGAATTTGAAGCATGTATATACAAGTGTTTATAAAACACATTTTGCAGGTTAATTGAAACTAAAAAAGAACATTATACATGATAAATAATTACATAAGTGTCAAGGCTATAAAAGACCTTTCTGTGTCCTTGTGTTTTTAGCAGCAGCCACAGACAAGAATGCGTGTGATGGAAGTGAAGACTTAAAGACGATCAAGAGCCCGTACACTGACACATCTCAGCTCCGAATCACTAACATGGTGTACAAGGCTGTTTATGCAATAGCACATGCCATTCATAACACAGTGTGTCAGGAAACATATTCTATAACCCAGTGTGACAAACTCACTAGCATAGAGTCCAAACAGGTCAGTAAAAACATATGTCAAAACCCAAATGTCCTTTTTTATGCAATACGGTATTGTTTCGTAAATTAAATATTCATTGTACTATACATTGTTTAATTCCTCCCCCTTTTTCCGTCTTCCATTACTTCATCCTCACAGGTTCTCACTCAGTTGAAGAAAGTTAAGTTTTCCCAAAATGGTTATGATGTGTCATTTGATGCCAACGGGGATCCTCTGGCCACATACGAGTTGATTAACTGGCAAAAAAGTGAGAGTGGCAGAATTGAGATGGTGCCAGTAGGACACTATGATGCATCACTACCCGTGGGCCAGAAATTCCAAATCAACAGGAACCTCACCTGGGTGGGGGGTGGCACACAAGTAGGGAGCCCCAAATGAATATAATAGAAATCCGGTGATATGTGTTTTTGGTCCCTGTTCCTCCAGTCCTTACTGGCTGGGAATAGATCTTTTCTCAAGTTACATCATTTTCATTTGAAATACCACTTAATAATTTCAACCAAAATGTTCCTTTCCTGAGTTGTGGTACAGGAATAGTACCAAAAAACAGGATTTTCTACAACAAGAATGTAACTTTGAAAAAATAACTGCTTGCTTTCTCCAATCCAGACTGCTGAGGCCTCATTGTGGCTCATTTATTACACAACTGTGGATTTCCTTCCACCAGCAGTTGCATAAAAAAAACACAAGTACTTATAATAACATTAGTTATGTTTTTAGACAGACTTGAAAATAACTTGAACTTATTCTTTATTCCTCGGGACGTTGAAGAACATCTGAATATGTGTGACTTTGTATCTATGTGCCAGGTGCCTGTGTCAGTGTGCACTGACAGCTGTCCTGCAGGAACTCGTAAGGTGCTGCAGAAAGGAAAACACATCTGCTGTTATGATTGTATACCGTGTCCTGAGGGGGAGATTAGCAACGCTACAGGTATTGTCCCTCCAAATACATATCTACTGCACAACATCAAATATTAAGCATGACTGCTAAAAGCCCTCTTTTGTTGTATTTTTTCAGATTCCCCTGATTGTTTCCCTTGCCCCAAGGAATTTTGGCCCAATGCAAAGAGAGACACTTGTCTCCCCAAGCCTGTAGAGTTTCTTTCCTTCAATGAGGCCCTAGGAATCATTCTGGCTGCATTCTCAGTTGGTGGTGCCTGCCTTGCCATTATAACAGCGGCTGTGTTCCACCGTCACAGGACATCCCCGATTGTCAGAGCCAACAACTCTGAGCTGAGCTTCCTGCTGCTCTTCTCTCTGACTCTCTGTTTCTTATGCTCATTGACTTTCATTGGAGAACCCTCTGAGTGGTCCTGCATGCTGCGCCACACAGCGTTTGGGATCACCTTTGTCCTCTGTATCTCTTGTGTTCTTGGAAAAACAATAGTTGTGTTAATGGCATTCAAAGCCACTCTCCCAGGTCCTAATGTTATGAAATGGTTTGGTCCTCCACAGCAAAGGATGACTGTAGTGTCTTTCACTTTCATTCAAGTTATAATATGTACTCTTTGGTTAGTTCTTAGTCCTCCTTTTCCATTTAAAAACCTAACCACATACAAGGAGAGAATCATCCTGGAGTGTGCGTTAGGCTCAGCTATTGGGTTCTGGGCTGTGCTTGGGTACATCGGCCTGCTGGCTGTCTTTTGCTTTGCATTAGCGGTCCTAGCCCGGAAACTACCTGATCATTTTAATGAAGCCAAGCTCATCACCTTCAGCATGCTGATATTCTGTGCAGTCTGGGTCACCTTTATCCCAGCATATGTTAGTTCTCCTGGGAAATTTACTGTGGCTGTGGAGATCTTTGCCATTCTTGCCTCCAGTTTTGGACTCATTTTGTGCATATTTGCTCCAAAATGTTTCATTATATTGTTCAAGCCAGAGAAAAACACCAAGAAGAATGTAATGAACAAATGTCAAAACTAACAGGGTAATTGGTGACTTTTAATACAAATACCTAAGTCATAGAGGGCAAAGAGGGAGATCTGTGTTCAATGTCATAACTGCATATATGTTCACTCTGTGTTTTCAGTAAAGTTACAATAAAGACGGAAAGTTACATTGTGAATCCAACAGCAACATTTAATATAAAGCTTATGATGTGCACATTCATTCTTTATAATGTCTATTTAAATATTTTACACATTATACACATGTTATTCATTTTGTGAAAGTGCTTTTATATTTATAAATATTGTTTTATCAAAAAAGTATTTAAAGAATGAATGAGTGAATAAACTCAGTTTTTTTTCTTTCTTTTTTCGTGAAAGGTTTTTCAGTTTTTTGGGGAGTTTTTCCATATCCGGCCTAAGAATTCAGTTTGCCACTTCGCCTACACTTATATTACGCGTAAGGATTCGAAAATCACTTTTTTCAAGCTCTCCTAACGGGCACTTCGGAGGCTCTTAAAAATCGGTTCGGACTGTGTTCGGATAACATATTTTTCCTAGTTGCAGGAAGGCGAGCGGGGTCCCCCTGGCTCTTACGCTCGCCCCGTGGCAAAATTCCAAAGTTTCGGAAGGTGTAGTCGAAATGTCCCAGTACCGAAATTGGCCACCAGATGGCGAGCGGTCGGGGACACCCGGGAACAAAAGGGACATTTGGGATGTTTGTAAGGGAAGACCTTCATCATTCAAAAACTGCCACTTCGACTACATTAACATGGGCAACCATATAGCCCAAATGTCCCTGAGTTTACCCAGAGAAAGTGTCTCTTTTCCGGGTAGAGTAAGACCAAACATGCCCTGGAGGAGCCAGGGTTGATTTCCCCAACTGCGACCCAGAGAAAGTGCCTCTATTCCCGGGTGAGCTCTGGGACATTTGGGGTGGTGTCCTTCCCCATGAAAAAAAGTTGCCCGGGGCAAGATTTGAACCGCGGACCTTGTGGTCCCCAGGCGGGAGCACTACCACTGCGCCACCAGCCATTCTTAGTGATGTAGTCGAAATGTCCTATATAAAGGAGCGAAGTAAAACTGCCACTTCGACTACATTAACATGGGCAACCATATAGCCCAAATGTCCCTGAGTTTACCCAGAGAAAGTGCCTCTTTTCCCGGGTGAGCTCTGGGACATTTGGGGTATTATACTTCCCCATGTTAATGTAGTCTGGATGTCCCTTTTTGATTTATAAGGGATGTATCCTTATAGTTTAAAAACTGCCACTTCGACTACATTAACGTGGGCAGACCGTTTAGGCCAAATGTCCCTGGTGATTCCTTACAAAATGTCCCCCGAATGTCCCTTTTGTTCCCGGACACCCGGGAACAAAAGGGACATTTAGCATAACTGTGTGTGAATATTTTTGAGATTCCCTTCATTTAGAGCACCAGGGGCACGAAACTTTAAAATTCGCGTTTATGGGTTTTAACTCCGGGGGTGTGCTTAAGTGTGGGTGCACGGGGTCGAGGGGAGAGCCGGGTTCGGGTGTGAGCTCCAGAGGAGGCTGAAGAGGTCCACTTTGACCCACATTTGGGTGCTTCAAAATCGGCTAGCAGTTATGGTCCGCCGTGTCCCTTTTGTTCCCAAATGTCCCTTTGACTAACTGACCCAGAGTTCCAGGTACTGTTAGAGGGGAATTTCCCCAACCTGTACCCAGAGCAGGTGACTCTATTCCTGGGTACAGTCAGAGCATGTATGCCCTGGAAGAGATGGGTGATTTCCCCAACTTGTACCCAGAGCAAGTGACTCTATTCCTGGGTACAGTCAGAGCATGCATGCCCTGGAGGAGAGGGGGATTTCCCCAACTTGTACCCAGAGAAAGTGCCTCTATTCCTGGGTACAATCAGATCACACATGCCCTGGAGGAACTATTGCAGGTGAAATGTTGGTAACAATGCATTTAAAAATACCACAGGGACAACACACTGTGTTTGATCCGAAAAAAGAGCACTTTTTCGGGCATGCGGGCGGCTTAACCCGCTGTTGGTCACTCATGGAGGACTGGGGGGTGTAGCCCCGGGTCCCTGGAGTGCCCCGGTCCAAACCGCGTCCTTCTAGGTGGTCTAGAGCCCGAGCTAGGCCGTTCGGAGTGTTTCCCAAAGGTGGGGGCTGACACAGACTGCAGCAAGTGCTGAGCGCAAAGGTGGGGGCTATTTTGCTCATTCCTAAATAACTCCACGTGGGAAGGTGCTACGGAGCCCAGATTCGGGTTGTGGACTCAGGTGGGGGTTCCGGACAGACCCATGGAGCCAGACCCGGACCCGGAGTCCCGGATCGAATATGCAGACCCAGAGAAAGTGCCTCTATTCCCGGGTCAGCTTGGGGACATTTGGGGTATTATACTTCCCCATGTTAATGTAGTCGAAGTGTCCCTTTTTGATTTATAAGGGATGTATCCTTATAGTTTAAAAACTGCCATTTCAACTACATTAACATGGGCAGACTGTTCCGCCCGAATGTCCCCAACCTGTACCTAGAGAAAGTGCCTCTTCTCCCGGGTGAGCTCTGGGACATTTGGGGTAGTGTCCTTCCCCATGTTAATGTAGTCGAAGTGTCCCTTTTTGATTTATAAGGGATGTATCCTTATGATTTAAAAACTGCCACTTCGACTACATTAACATGGGCAACCATATAGCCCAAATGTCCCTGAGTTTACCCAGAGAAGGTGACTCTATTCCTGGGTACAGTCAGAGCACACATGCCCTGGAGGAACCACTGTTGAGATCTGGAGTAGACGGGTGTTTTTGGTGCAATTCCTCAGTTCTCAATAAGTTTGGATTTATAAGGGATGTATCCTTATGATTTAAAAACTGCCACTTCGACTACATTAACATGAGCAGACTGTTAGTCGAAATGTCCTTGGCCAGGGTGAGAATTTGCCAAGTGGCAGGGTGGAATCTCGCCAATCGGGACATTCCGGCTACAACTTTGTAGTCCAAGTGTCCCACTATAAGGTTTTCAGGTTTTAACATGTACAGGGAGAGGATGCCTGGGCAGAGAGAGAGAGGGAGCATTTCCCCAACTTGTACCCAGAGCAAGTGACTCTATTCCTGGGTACAGTCAGAGCACACATGCCCTGGAGGAGAGGGGGATTTCCCCAACTTGTACCCAGAGAAGGTGACTCTATTCCTGGGTACAGTCAGAGCATCCATGCCCTGGAGGAGAGGGGGATTTCCCCAACTTGTACCCAGAGAAGGTGACTCTATTCCTGGGTACAGTCAGAGCATCCATGCCCTGGAGGAGAGGGGGATTTCCCCAACTTGTACCCAGAGAAGGTGACTCTATTCCTGGGTACAATCAGATCACACATGCCCTGGAGGAGAGGGGGTTGATTTCCCCAACTTGTACCCAGAGAAAGAGCCTCTTTTCCCGGGTAGAGTAAGACCATACATGCCCTGGAGGAACTATTGCAGGTGAAATGTTGGTAACAATGCATTTAAAAATACCACAGGGACAACACACTGTGTTTGATCCGAAAAAAGAGCACTTTTTCGGGCATGCGGGCGGCTTAACCCGCTCTGGTTCGCTCCTGGAGGACTCTGGGGTGTAGGGCCGGGTCCCTGGAGTGCCCCGGTCCAAACCGCGTCCTTCTAGGTGGTCTAGAGCCCGAGCTAGGCCGTTCGGAGTGTTTCCCAAAGGTGGGGGCTGTCACAGACTGCAGCAAGTGCTGAGCGCAAAGGTGGGGGCTATTTTGCTCATTCATCAATAACTCCACGTGGGAAGGTGCTACGGACCCCAGATTCGGGTTGTGGACTCACGTGGGGGGTCCGAACAGACCCATGGAGCCAGACCCGGACCCGGAGTCCCGGATCGAATATGCAGACCCAGAGAAAGTGCCTCTATTCCCGGGTCAGCTTGGGGACATTTGGGGTAGTAGCCTCCCCCATGTTAATGTAGTCGAAGTGTCCCTTTTTGATTTATAAGGGATGTATCCTTATAGTTTAAAAACTGCCACTTCGACTACATTAACATGGGCAGACCGTTTAGGCCAAATGTCCCTGGTGATTCCTTACAAAATGTCCCCCAAATGTCCCATTTGATCCCAAGTGTCCCTAAAAACAGACATTTAATTGTAATTAAATACTTTAAAACAAGATAGAGACCTGAAACCTGTTCACATTCCAAGAGGGGCATCTGAACATAGACACCCTAAAGTTTGGGACCAAAAGCTGCAGGTTAAGGCCCCCAAAAACGATCCAGAAGGGTAAAAAGTGACCACAATTCCCTTACATTTTGATCTTTTTTGACAAGTGAGAAACAGTCCATCATTTCAAAACTGCTTGTACAATATATCCCAAATTCTGCAGGGACACTCTGTGAGGGTCCTAGAAGGAGGATGTGTTGTGAAATTCCCCCCAAACCCTTCACAAGGGTTAATTGGCTGCTTGGAACTAAGAAGTTGAGAAGGGTGTTGGGGTTGACGGATCCGAGAGCACCTGCAGATCTTGGGCTGAACAGAGCTTTTTTTTTTCTGAACATGCTAGAGCTTAGCTTTCTTTTCCCCGTTGTACCCACTCCCAAATGGGGCCCAGCCATGTTAGCCCCGACCCTGTAGCCCTTAGCATGGCCGAATGGCAGGGCTTTGAAAAGGCCCAAAAATGACCAATTAAGCCCCTCCAAAGGCTAATAACTCCCCGGGACAAAGTCCAAACTGCTTGAAACTCGGTGGGCACGTCGCCCTGGATGCCCTGAATAGGAATCCAAAAGCCCAAGTCTGTAGACCCTTCAGAAAGCTAACTTCCGTTGTGAGCTAGCTACTGAGCTAACTCCAACGGATCCTGGTAGAGTATGCTCTGGCGTCTCTAAATATGATATATTGTGTCGAAAAGTCATTTAAAAGTGTTTTTAATGCACCCAGTAAAAACTCTCCTGACTCCAAAAACGAAGCTCAAATCACCTTTCTGACCTCTCCACAAGTGAGATTTGAAGGAAAAAAAAAGTTGCCCGGGGCAAGATTTGAACCGCGGACCTTGTGGTCCCCAGGCGGGAGCACTACCACTGCGCCACCAGCCATTCTTAGTGATGTAGTCGAAATGTCCCATATAAAGGAGCGAAGTAAAACTGCCACTTCGACTACATTAACATGGGCAACCATATAGCCCAAATGTCCCTGAGTTTACCCAGAGAAAGTGTCTCTTTTCCTGGGTAGAGTAAGACCAAACATGCCCTGGAGGAACCACTGTTGAGATCTGGAGTAGACGGGTGTTTTTGGTGCAATTCCTCAGTTCTCAATAAGTTTGGATTTATAAGGGATGTCCTTATGATTTAAAAACTGCCACTTCGGCTACATTAACATGGGCAGACTGTTAGTCGAAATGTCCTAAGGCAGGGTGAGAATTTGCCAAGTGACAGGGTGGAATCTCGCCAATTGGGACATTCCGGCTACAACTTTGTAGTCCAAATGTCCTGATATATAAGGTTTCCAGGTTTTAACATGTTTGTACAGTGAGAGGATGCCTGGGCAGGGAGAGAGGGGGCATTTCCCCAACTTGTACCCAGAGCAGGTGACTCTATTCCTGGGTAGAGTAAGACCATACATGCCCTGGAGGAGAGGGGGTTGATTTCCCCAACTTGTACCCAGAGAAAGTGACTCTATTCCTGGGTACAGTCAGAGCACACATGCCCTGGAGGAACTATTGCAGGTGAAATGTTGGTAACAATGTATTTAAAAATACCACAGGGACAACACACTGTGTTTGATCCGAAAAAAGAGCACTTTTTCGGGCATGCGGGCGGCTTAACCCGCTCTTGGTCACTCATGGAGGACTGGGGGGTGTAGCCCCGGGTCCCTGGAGTGCCCCGGTCCAAACCGCGTCCTTCTAGGTGGTCTAGATCCCGAGCTAGGCCGTTCGGAGTGTTTCCCAAAGGTGGGGGCTGACACAGACTGCAGCAAGTGCTGAGCGCAAAGGTGGGGGCTAGTTGTACTCATTCCTAAATAACTCCACGTGGGAAGGTGCTACGGACCCCAGATTCGGGTTGTGGACTCACGTGGGGGGTCCGGACAGACCCATGGAGCCAGACCCGGACCCGGAGTCCCGGATCGAATATGCAGACCCAGAGAAAGTGCCTCTATTCCCGGGTAAGCTCCGGGACATTTGGGGTAGTAGCCTTCCCCATGTTAATGTAGTCGAAGTGTCCCTTTTTGATTTATAAGGGATGTCCTTATGATTTAAAAACTGCCACTTCGACTACATTAACATGGGCAACGTTTAGCCCAAATGTCCCTGAGTTTACCCAGAGCATAACTCCTCATGACAAGGTCCAAACAGCCTGAAACTTTGGGTGTATGCTGCCCTAGACAGCGCGACCCTGATCCCAGAAGCACAAGTCTGTAGACCCTTTAGAAAGCTAACTTCCGGTAGGAGCATGCTAGTGAGCTAAGACCCCCAAAACCTTGAAGAGGGTGTCCCGCTGTGTCCCACGTTTGATTTAAAATAGGAGTGTTGCGAAAACACCAATTACCAAGTAATTTCAAGCATTTGAGCCAATGGGGACTTGCTCCACGTATTTTTAGCTTAATCTATGAATGTTGACCAATTTTATGGTTAAGGAAGGATTTTGACCCAAATGGCACAATTGTTCCCAAGTGTCCCTTGAACCCGCCCATTTCCAACCATTTCCTGTCATTTCCAACCATTTCCTGTCATTTCCAACCATTTCCTGATAAAGGAAGGATTTTTGACCCAAATGGCACAATTGTTCCCCGGTGTCCAACAGCCAACATCGCCCCCTGCAGGATTCCCAAATGTCCCTTTTGTTCCCGTTTGTCCCGCCCAAATGTCCCTTTTGTTCCCATTTGTCCCGGCGTTTAACATGGGATGTAGTCGAAATGGAATCCGCGGGGACACTGAGACCAAAAACTGCCACTTCGCAACAACGGCCTATGTTAAAATGGGGGACATACGGGAACATACCCTTACCGATGTGAGGTCCCAGGACAGGGTCGTCGCATGTGTATTGTTAAGCCCTCTGAGGCAAATTTGTCATTCCGGGATATTCAAAATAAACTCAATTGAATTTAGTTGTGGTGGTACAGGGCCCCACCACCAGGGGGTGCTATGTGAATCCTGGCCGCAACTTAATTTGTCTCTCTTTCCCC
Organism: Cottus gobio; assembly: GCA_023566465.1. Classification (NCBI taxonomy): domain Eukaryota; kingdom Metazoa; phylum Chordata; class Actinopteri; order Perciformes; family Cottidae; genus Cottus; species Cottus gobio. Next base: position 13,733,678 of record CM042220.1, read on the forward strand.
GTACAATTAGACGGATGCTGGACAGCTGGGAGGGGGACGCCCGCAGCTGTAGTGCATTATGTCATCATGGCACAGTTAAAGGCGCTCTCCTCCCGGAGGGCCGGCGTCGGGTGATTACTACGCCAAGCCTACGCCACGCCACGTAAACCCGTTGATCACGAGCCAAGCACCAGAAGCTACCGAAGCAGCTAGCCCTCTGAGTTTCTGCGGAGATCTCCTGTGTTGTGCTTGTAACTTACAATAAAATCACGGTTACCGCACCAACTTCCCAGCCTGCCTTGCGATTTGCTTTTGGGTCCCGTCACGAGTCGTGACAGAAATCACCCGACCAAGAGCATGGACCCAGCAATCCCGGCCTCCGTCCAGGAGGTCCTCCGCGCGCAAGAGGCTCGCGTCGGGAGGCACGAGCACATCTTGGAACGGATCTTGGAAAGATTGGATGGGCTGAACCAGTGGATGGACCAGCAGGCTGCAGCGACACCAACGCCGCCCAGCGCCCCGACCGTACCGGGTGACGCGGCACCGCCGGCTCCGCTTGTCGCCATCGCCGTCCGGGAACCACGGGTCCCGCTTCCAGAACCGTACGCCGGGGAGTCCGGGGGGTGCGGCCGTTTCCTGCTGAACTGCACGCTGGTGTTTGATCTACAGCCAGGTAGTTATGCGTCGGACTGGGCCCGCATCGCGTTTTGTATTAATTTGCTCCGCGGGAGGGCGGCCCAGTGGGCCACCGCGTTGTGGGATGGCCAGTCTCCCGTGTTAGGTTCGTTCGCAGGGTTCTCCGAGGAGCTTCGGAGGGTTTTCGATCATCCCGTGCGCGGCCAAGACGCCTTGAGTCGGCTGCTCTCTCTGCGGCAGGGATCCGGGTCGATGGCAGATTTTGCGATCGAATTTCGGATCCTTGCAGCGGAGAGCGGAGCAAACGAGCAGACACATATGACTATTTTCGCGCGTAACCTGTCCGATGCAATCAAGGACTTACTTGTGTCCCACGGCACCGCCACGACATTAGAGCAGCTAATTTCCCTAGCCATCCAAATTGATAACCGCCTCCGGGAACGCCGGCGCGATCGCCCAAGGACGGTCAACACCCTAGACGGTCGACTTCTCGCCCACGTCACACACCGCACGAGCCCCCTCACCCTCTGTATTTCCGGCAACCACTCAGAGACCATTCAGTTACTCCTCATCCCGTCCCCCGCGTCCCCTGTGGTCTTAGGTCTTCCGTGGTTGCAACTCCATAACCCCCAGTTGGATTGGTCGACGCTGTCGGTCGTGGGCTGGAGTGTTGCATGTCACGCTCGCTGCCTTCGGGCAGCAAACCTCGTGCCCGCGGGTTCTGCACCGCCACCGCCCCCCCTTGATCTGTCCGCCGTGCCGCCCGAGTACCATGACCTTGCCCAGGTGTTCAGTAAGGAGGGGGCGCGCACGTTGCCGCCGCATCGTCCGTATGACTGCGCGATCGACCTGCTTCCAGGTGCTCCACTTCCCACCAGCCGCCTGTATAACATCTCCCGTCCCGAGCGGCTGGCAATGGAGAAGTAAATTCAGGAGTGTCTGGGGGCCGGCCTGATCCGCCCGTCCTCCGTGCCGTTGGGCGCAGGTTTTTTTTTTGTAGAGAAGAAGGACAAGTCGCTTCGTCCGTGTATTGACTACCGCGGGTTGAACCAGATCACTGCCAAGAATAAGACTCCGTTGCCCCTGATCGACCCGTCGTTTGAACCCCTGTGTCGGGCTCGGGTTTTTTCCAAGCTTGACCTCCGGAACGCTTACCATCTGGTCCGGATTCGCGAGGGGGACGAATGGAAGACGGCGTTTAACACTCCGTTGGGGCAGTTCGAGTACCGGGTGATGCCGTTTGGCTTGACGAACGCTCCCGCCGTTTTCCAGTCTCTCATGAATGCGTTGTTTCGGGACATGACGAGCAGCTTTGTGTTTATTTATCTGGACGACATTTTGATTTTTTCCCGGTCCCTCGCCGAGCACCGTCAGCACGTGCGGTTGGTTCTCCAGCGGCTGTTGGAGAACAAGCTGTACGTGAAACCTGAAAAGTGTGACTTTCACGTCCCCTCCGTCAGCTTCCTCGGGTTCATAATCGCGCAGGGCCAGTTGGAGCCCGACCCGGACAAGATTAGAGCTGTGGTGGATTGGCCGACGCCCGGCACGCGGAAGGAACTGCAGCGGTTCCTCGGGTTCGCGAACTGCTATCGCCGGTTTGTCAGGGACTACAGTAATGTGGCCGCACCCCTCACGCGGCTGACTTCCACTAAGGCACCTTTTGGCTGGCCGCCCGAGGCGGAGGGGGCATTCCGCCGGTTGAAGACTCTGTTCACCAGTGCCCCCGTCCTCCGGCACCCGGATCCAGCTCGTCAGTTCGTCGTGGAGGTGGACGCATCGGAGGCCGGGGCCGTCCTGTCCCAGCGGAACCCGGTCACCCAGAAACTTCACCCCTGCGCCTTCTTCTCCAAGCGGCTGAGCGCGGCAGAGAGGAATTATGATGTGGGGAACCGTGAACTGTTGGCGGTCGTCTTCGCCCTGCAGGAATGGCGGCACTGGCTAGAGGGCAGCCAGCAGCCTTTCCTAATCTGGACTGACCATAAGAACTTGGCCTACCTCCGGGCGGCGCGGCGGCTGAACTCCCGGCAGGCTCGGTGGGCATTGTTCCTCAGCAGGTTCGATTATGTGTTGTCCTACCGCCCCGGGAGCCGGAACGGGAAGCCAGACGCTCTTTCTCAGGTCTTTTCTCCTCAGGATCCCCCGGACGCGGGCCCCATCATTCCGCCCGCCTGTGTAGTGGGGGCGGCGACGTGGGAGATCGAGACGGTGGTCCGAGAAGCTCAGCAGGATGACCCGGTACCGGAGGGGGGGCCCGCGAACCGCCTGTTCGTCCCTGCGGCGGCTCGATCTCGGGTGCTCCAGTGGGGGCACTCATCCACCCTGACGTGTCACCCAGGATCTCGATGGACCGCCTCTTTCATCCGGCAGCGGTTCTGGTGGCCAGGACTGGACCGGGACACACTGGAGTTCGTGGCGGCCTGTTCGATCTGCGCCCGGGGAAAGGCGTCCCATCAGCCCCCGGCGGGCCTGCTGCAGCCCCTGCCGATCCCTGGTAGGCCCTGGTCTCACATCGCAGTGGACTTCGTCACCGGGCTGCCTCCGTCTGACGGGAACACCACAGTCCTTACCGGCCTAAGAATTCAGTTTGCCACTTCGCCTACACTTATATTACGCGTAAGGATTCGAAAATCACTTTTTTCAAGCTCTCCTAACGGGCACTTCGGAGGCTCTTAAAAATCGGTTCGGACTGTGTTCGGATAACATATTTTTCCTAGTTGCAGGAAGGCGAGCGGGGTCCCCCTGGCTCTTACGCTCGCCCCGTGGCAAAATTCCAAAGTTTCGGAAGGTGTAGTCGAAATGTCCCAGTACCGAAATTGGCCACCAGATGGCGAGCGGTCGGGGACACCCGGGAACAAAAGGGACATTTGGGATGTTTGTAAGGGAAGACCTTCATCATTCAAAAACTGCCACTTCGACTACATTAACATGGGCAACCATATAGCCCAAATGTCCCTGAGTTTACCCAGAGAAAGTGTCTCTTTTCCGGGTAGAGTAAGACCAAACATGCCCTGGAGGAGCCAGGGTTGATTTCCCCAACTGCGACCCAGAGAAAGTGCCTCTATTCCCGGGTGAACTCTGGGACATTTGGGGTGGTGTCCTTCCCCATGAAAAAAAGTTGCCCGGGGCAAGATTTGAACCGCGGACCTTGTGGTCCCCAGGCGGGAGCACTACCACTGCGCCACCAGCCATTCTTAGTGATGTACTCGAAATGTCCTATATAAAGGAGCGAAGTAAAACTGCCACTTCGACTACATTAACATGGGCAACCATATAGCCCAAATGTCCCTGAGTTTACCCAGAGAAAGTGCCTCTTTTCCCGGGTGAGCTCTGGGACATTTGGGGTATTATACTTCCCCATGTTAATGTAGTCTGGATGTCCCTTTTTGATTTATAAGGGATGTATCCTTATAGTTTAAAAACTGCCACTTCGACTACATTAACGTGGGCAGACCGTTTAGGCCAAATGTCCCTGGTGATTCCTTACAAAATGTCCCCCGAATGTCCCTTTTGTTCCCGGACACCCGGGAACAAAAGGGACATTTAGCATAACTGTGTGTGAATATTTTTGAGATTCCCTTCATTTAGAGCACCAGGGGCACGAAACTTTAAAATTCGCGTTTATGGGTTTTAACTCCGGGGGTGTGCTTAAGTGTGGGTGCACGGGGTCGAGGGGAGAGCCGGGTTCGGGTGTGAGCTCCAGAGGAGGCTGAAGAGGTCCACTTTGACCCACATTTGGGTGCTTCAAAATCGGCTAGCAGTTATGGTCCGCCGTGTCCCTTTTGTTCCCAAATGTCCCTTTGACTAACTGACCCAGAGTTCCAGGTACTGTTAGAGGGGAATTTCCCCAACCTGTACCCAGAGCAGGTGACTCTATTCCTGGGTACAGTCAGAGCATGTATGCCCTGGAAGAGATGGGTGATTTCCCCAACTTGTACCCAGAGCAAGTAACTCTATTCCTGGGTACAGTCAGAGCATGCATGCCCTGGAGGAGAGGGGGATTTCCCCAACTTGTACCCAGAGAAAGTGCCTCTATTCCTGGGTACAATCAGATCACACATGCCCTGGAGGAACTATTGCAGGTGAAATGTTGGTAACAATGCATTTAAAAATACCACAGGGACAACACACTGTGTTTGATCCGAAAAAAGAGCACTTTTTCGGGCATGCGGGCGGCTTAACCCGCTGTTGGTCACTCATGGAGGACTGGGGGGTGTAGCCCCGGGTCCCTGGAGTGCCCCGGTCCAAACCGCGTCCTTCTAGGTGGTCTAGAGCCCGAGCTAGGCCGTTCGGAGTGTTTCCCAAAGGTGGGGGCTGACACAGACTGCAGCAAGTGCTGAGCGCAAAGGTGGGGGCTAGTTTTGCTCATTCCTAAATAACTCCACGTGGGAAGGTGCTACGGAGCCCAGATTCGGGTTGTGGACTCACGTGGGGGTTCCGGACAGACCCATGGAGCCAGACCCGGACCCGGAGTCCCGGATCGAATATGCAGACCCAGAGAAAGTGCCTCTATTCCCGGGTCAGCTTGGGGACATTTGGGGTATTATACTTCCCCATGTTAATGTAGTCGAAGTGTCCCTTTTTGATTTATAAGGGATGTATCCTTATAGTTTAAAAACTGCCATTTCAACTACATTAACATGGGCAGACTGTTCCGCCCGAATGTCCCCAACCTGTACCTAGAGAAAGTGCCTCTTCTCCCGGGTGAGCTCTGGGACATTTGGGGTAGTGTCCTTCCCCATGTTAATGTAGTCGAAGTGTCCCTTTTTGATTTATAAGGGATGTATCCTTATGATTTAAAAACTGCCACTTCGACTACATTAACATGGGCAACCATATAGCCCAAATGTCCCTGAGTTTACCCAGAGAAGGTGACTCTATTCCTGGGTACAGTCAGAGCACACATGCCCTGGAGGAACCACTGTTGAGATCTGGAGTAGACGGGTGTTTTTGGTGCAATTCCTCAGTTCTCAATAAGTTTGGATTTATAAGGGATGTATCCTTATGATTTAAAAACTGCCACTTCGACTACATTAACATGAGCAGACTGTTAGTCGAAATGTCCTTGGCCAGGGTGAGAATTTGCCAAGTGGCAGGGTGGAATCTCGCCAATCGGGACATTCCGGCTACAACTTTGTAGTCCAAGTGTCCCACTATAAGGTTTTCAGGTTTTAACATGTACAGGGAGAGGATGCCTGGGCAGAGAGAGAGAGGGAGCATTTCCCCAACTTGTACCCAGAGCAAGTGACTCTATTCCTGGGTACAGTCAGAGCACACATGCCCTGGAGGAGAGGGGGATTTCCCCAACTTGTACCCAGAGAAGGTGACTCTATTCCTGGGTACAGTCAGAGCATCCATGCCCTGGAGGAGAGGGTGATTTCCCCAACTTGTACCCAGAGAAGGTGACTCTATTCCTGGGTACAATCAGATCACACATGCCCTGGAGGAGAGGGGGTTGATTTCCCCAACTTGTACCCAGAGAAGGTGACTCTATTCCTGGGTACAGTCAGAGCATCCATGCCCTGGAGGAGAGGGGGATTTCCCCAACTTGTACCCAGAGAAGGTGACTCTATTCCTGGGTACAATCAGATCACACATGCCCTGGAGGAGAGGGGGTTGATTTCCCCAACTTGTACCCAGAGAAAGAGCCTCTTTTCCCGGGTAGAGTAAGACCATACATGCCCTGGAGGAACTATTGCAGGTGAAATGTTGGTAACAATGCATTTAAAAATACCACAGGGACAACACACTGTGTTTGATCCGAAAAAAGAGCACTTTTTCGGGCATGCGGGCGGCTTAACCCGCTCTGGTTCGCTCCTGGAGGACTCTGGGGTGTAGGGCCGGGTCCCTGGAGTGCCCCGGTCCAAACCGCGTCCTTCTAGGTGGTCTAGAGCCCGAGCTAGGCCGTTCGGAGTGTTTCCCAAAGGTGGGGGCTGTCACAGACTGCAGCAAGTGCTGAGCGCAAAGGTGGGGGCTATTTTGCTCATTCATCAATAACTCCACGTGGGAAGGTGCTATGGACCCCAGATTCGGGTTGTGGACTCACGTGGGGGGTCCGGACAGACCCATGGAGCCAGACCCGGACCCGGAGTCCCGGATCGAATATGCAGACCCAGAGAAAGTGCCTCTATTCCCGGGTCAGCTTGGGGACATTTGGGGTAGTAGCCTCCCCCATGTTAATGTAGTCGAAGTGTCCCTTTTTGATTTATAAGGGATGTATCCTTATAGTTTAAAAACTGCCACTTCGACTACATTAACATGGGCAGACCGTTTAGGCCAAATGTCCCTGGTGATTCCTTACAAAATGTCCCCCAAATGTCCCATTTGATCCCAAGTGTCCCTAAAAACAGACATTTAATTGTAATTAAATACTTTAAAACAAGATAGAGACCTGAAACCTGTTCACATTCCAAGAGGGGCATCTGAACATAGACACCCTAAAGTTTGGGACCAAAAGCTGCAGGTTAAGGCCCCCAAAAACGATCCAGAAGGGTAAAAAGTGACCACAATTCCCTTACATTTTGATCTTTTTTGACAAGTGAGAAACAGTCCATCATTTCAAAACTGCTTGTACAATATATCCCAAATTCTGCAGGGACACTCTGTGAGGGTCCTAGAAGGAGGATGTGTTGTGAAATTCCCCCCAAACCCTTCACAAGGGTTAATTGGCTGCTTGGAACTAAGAAGTTGAGAAGGGTGTTGGGGTTGACGGATCCGAGAGCACCTGCAGATCTTGGGCTGAACAGAGCTTTTTTTTTTCTGAACATGCTAGAGCTTAGCTTTCTTTTCCCCGTTGTACCCACTCCCAAATGGGGCCCAGCCATGTTAGCCCCGACCCTGTAGCCCTTAGCATGGCCGAATGGCAGGGCTTTGAAAAGGCCCAAAAATGACCAATTAAGCCCCTCCAAAGGCTAATAACTCCCCGGGACAAAGTCCAAACTGCTTGAAACTCGGTGGGCACGTCGCCCTGGATGCCCTGAATAGGAATCCAAAAGCCCAAGTCTGTAGACCCTTCAGAAAGCTAACTTCCGTTGTGAGCTAGCTACTGAGCTAACTCCAACGGATCCTGGTAGAGTATGCTCTGGCGTCTCTAAATATGATATATTGTGTCGAAAAGTCATTTAAAAGTGTTTTTAATGCACCCAGTAAAAACTCTCCTGACTCCAAAAACGAAGCTCAAATCACCTTTCTGACCTCTCCACAAGTGAGATTTGAAGGAAAAAAAAAGTTGCCCGGGGCAAGATTTGAACCGCGGACCTTGTGGTCCCCAGGCGGGAGCACTACCACTGCGCCACCAGCCATTCTTAGTGATGTAGTCGAAATGTCCCATATAAAGGAGCGAAGTAAAACTGCCACTTCGACTACATTAACATGGGCAACCATATAGCCCAAATGTCCCTGAGTTTACCCAGAGAAAGTGTCTCTTTTCCTGGGTAGAGTAAGACCAAACATGCCCTGGAGGAACCACTGTTGAGATCTGGAGTAGACGGGTGTTTTTGGTGCAATTCCTCAGTTCTCAATAAGTTTGGATTTATAAGGGATGTCCTTATGATTTAAAAACTGCCACTTCGGCTACATTAACATGGGCAGACTGTTAGTCGAAATGTCCTAGGGCAGGGTGAGAATTTGCCAAGTGGCAGGGTGGAATCTCGCCAATCGGGACATTCCGGCTACAACTTTGTAGTCCAAGTGTCCCACTATAAGGTTTACAGGTTTTAACATGTACAGTGAGAGGATGCCTGGGCAGAGAGAGAGAGGGAGCATTTCCCCAACTTGTACCCAGAGCAAGTGACTCTATTCCTGGGTACAGTCAGAGCACACATGCCCTGGAGGAACTATTGCAGGTGAAATGTTGGTAACAATGTATTTAAAAATACCACCGGGAACAACACACTGTGTTTGATCCGAAAAAAGAGCACTTTTTCGGGCATGCGGGCGGCTTAACCCGCTCTTGGTCACTCATGGAGGACTGGGGGGTGTAGCCCCGGGTCCCTGGAGTGCCCCGGTCCAAACCGCGTCCTTCTAGGTGGTCTAGATCCCGAGCTAGGCCGTTCGGAGTGTTTCCCAAAGGTGGGGGCTGACACAGACTGCAGCAAGTGCTGAGCGCAAAGGTGGGGGCTAGTTGTACTCATTCCTAAATAACTCCACGTGGGAAGGTGCTACGGAGCCCAGATTCGGGTTGTGGACTCACGTGGGGGGTCCGGACAGACCCATGGAGCCAGACCCGGACCCGGAGTCCCGGATCGAATATGCAGACCCAGAGAAAGTGCCTCTATTCCCGGGTAAGCTCCGGGACATTTGGGGTAGTAGCCTTCCCCATGTTAATGTAGTCGAAGTGTCCCTTTTTGATTTATAAGGGATGTCCTTATGATTTAAAAACTGCCACTTCGACTACATTAACATGGGCAACGTTTAGCCCAAATGTCCCTGAGTTTACCCAGAGCATAACTCCTCATGACAAGGTCCAAACAGCCTGAAACTTTGGGTGTATGCTGCCCTAGACAGCGCGACCCTGATCCCAGAAGCACAAGTCTGTAGACCCTTTAGAAAGCTAACTTCCGGTAGGAGCATGCTAGTGAGCTAAGACCCCCAAAACCTTGAAGAGGGTGTCCCGCTGTGTCCCACGTTTGATTTAAAATAGGAGTGTTGCGAAAACACCAATTACCAAGTAATTTCAAGCATTTGAGCCAATGGGGACTTGCTCCACGTATTTTTAGCTTAATCTATGAATGTTGACCAATTTTATGGTTAAGGAAGGATTTTGACCCAAATGGCACAATTGTTCCCAAGTGTCCCTTGAACCCGCCCATTTCCAACCATTTCCTGTCATTTCCAACCATTTCCTGTCATTTCCAACCATTTCCTGATAAAGGAAGGATTTTTGACCCAAATGGCACAATTGTTCCCCGGTGTCCAACAGCCAACATCGCCCCCTGCAGGATTCCCAAATGTCCCTTTTGTTCCCGTTTGTCCCGCCCAAATGTCCCTTTTGTTCCCATTTGTCCCGGCGTTTAACATGGGATGTAGTCGAAATGGAATCCGCGGGGACACTGAGACCAAAAACTGCCACTTCGCAACAACGGCCTATGTTAAAATGGGGGACATACGGGAACATACCCTTACCGTCGTGGATCGCTTCTCCAAGGCCGTCCACTACATTCCTCTCCCTAAGCTGCCGTCCGCCTTGGAAACGGCGGATCTCCTGGTCCTGCACGTGTTTCGGTTGCACGGGATCCCGCTGGACATCGTCTCGGACCGGGGGCCGCAGTTTGCATCGCGGGTCTGGGGCGCGTTCTGCAAAGCCGTGGGGGCAACCGCCAGTCTGTCCTCCGGTTACCATCCGCAGTCCAACGGTCAGACCGAGCGGGCCAACCAGGACCTGGGAACGGCGCTCCGGAGAATCGCCGCTCACCACCCGGTGGCCTGGAGCACTTTCCTGCCTTGGGTCGAGTATGCCCACAACTCCCTGTCGGCCTCTGCAACTGGTATGTCCCCGTTCATGGTTTGCTTTGGGTTTCAGCCACCACTGTTTCCGGCCCAGGAGGGGGAGGTTGCGGTCCAGTTTGTGGAAGAACATCTCCGGCGGATTCGGGCGGTCTGGGACACGGCACGGGCAGCTTTCACCCGCTCCGCTGCCACCAACAAACGGCTGGCCGACCGACATCGCACCCCCGCTCCGGAATACAAGGTGGGACAGCGGGTGTGGTTGTCGTCACGGGACCTCCCCCTTTTACGACAGAATCCCGCAAGCTGAACCCCAGGTACGTTGGTCCCTACCCCATCGCCAAGATTATTAACCCCTCTGCCGTCCGCCTGACCCTCCCAGCAGCGATGAAGGTCCACCCGACGTTCCACGTTTCCCTCCTGAAGCCGGTCGCGGAGAGCGAGCTCTGCCCTCCGGACATCCCTCCTCCGGCCCCCCTGGTCATCGACGGACTGCCAGCTCATTCCGTCTCAAAGATCCTGGATGTCCGACGCCGGGGAAGGGGGTTCCAGTACTTGGTGGATTGGGAGGGGTATGGACCTGAGGAACGGGCCTGGCTTCCTCGTCGGCAGATCCTGGGGCCCACTCTGTTCCAGGATTTCTACCGGGACAACCCGGGCAAGCCCGGTAAACCGCCGAGAGGCGGCCGTTGGGGGGGGGGGGGGTACTGTGGTGGTACAGGGCACCACCACCAGGGGGTGCTATGTGAATCCTGGCCGCAACTTAATTTGTCTCTCTCTCTCCCCGTACAATTAGACGGATGCTGGACAGCTGGGAGGGGGACGCCCGCAGCTGTAGTGCATTATGTCATCATGGCACAGTTAAAGGCGCTCTCCTCCCGAAGGGCCGGCGTCAGGTGATTACTACGCCAAGCCTACGCCACGCCACGTAAACCCGTTGATCACGAGCCAAGCACCAGAAGCTACCGAAGCAGCTAGCCCTCTGAGTTTTTGCGGAGATCTCCTGTGTTGTGCTTGTAACTTACAATAAAATCACGGTTACCGCACCAAAGTCCCAGCCTGCCTTGCGATTTGCTTTTGGGTCCCGTCACGAGTCGTGACATTAGTTCTGTGTTGGCTGTAATGGTTGGTGTTAAGGAGTGTTAGAAAATAATGCTTTACAGTGCTCCTAGTGAGAGCTAGAGAGTTTAGTGTCAAGACAAATAAATAACTCTGTATGGATTATCAAATATTGAATGAATGACACTGTATGTATTACACAAATGTATTAATTAGAATTATGGAATGTATTAAGTGATTGTGGAATGAATCCTGAAAACATCAGGAGCCCACAAACAGTTACGCAGCCTGACGATTGGAGCAGATAGATAAGGAGGACGTGCTCAGGAATGTCCTTGAGTGGGGGTTGATTGAAGTCCTGAGTACTATTGTTTATGCGAGAGGGGGTTTGAGTTGACAAACACCAAAAGGACGAGGTCTTGTCCAATCAATGGACTGGAAGAGATGCTAGCCAGAGAAAGGGGGGCTGACCCCAAACCTGGCAAAGCTGAGACATTGTGAGAACATCAGCAGATCTCTGGGTGCCTTCTGCCGGGCAGGTATGTATCAATCTGCTGCCCGGTGGGGGGGGGGGGGGGGGGGGGGGCACTGGATCTCTGTCTCATGGGATATCTCTCTCCCATGGGATATATTTTGTATATATTGTGTAGTTATTATTGTGATTCATTTTGAAATGCTGTTCATCATCTTTTTATTAAATCAATTTTTATTATAACTTTCTGCATCTGGGACTTCTCTTCGCACAACCACCCAAAGATTTTTGAACTTAACAGGAGCCAGATGCAGTACAACAATATACCAGAATCGCTTTGACAAAGTTTATTACAACTGGACTCGAGACCGGGCCCAGGAGAATTGGACTCGGACGGGGCCCTGGGGAAATGGATCCCGTGCATTGGCGGGATCCGGGACATGTTCAGGCTTGGGTCCATGATGGTTGCTGGGACCACTCTGGTCGGTCTGATCTGTCACAGAAGCACGTGTTTGGACACAAACGCAGACCACACAGGAGACAGTATGAAGTCTTTATTTCAGCCAAAAGGAGGTGTGGAGCCCAAGGTCCGACACCTAAGCAAGCAGGTCACAACGTGAGTCCCGTGGCTCGACGTCAGAGGCAGTCACATCACTGCAGGCAGAGCACAGCGTGAGCTCTGTGGCTTGACACCTTAGGCAGATATGGCAGGCAGGTAGGCAGTCATGAGCTCCGTGGATCAACCCCGGAGGCAGACAGGCGGATCACGGCGTGAGTCCAGCGGCTCGGCATCGGCGGCAGGAGCAGAAGACGAAACAGACAACCCAGGCCTGCAGTATCAGGGTAAATATAGTGTCAGTGATGAGCCAGATTGGCTGCAGCTGTGCGCCAATCAGGGCTGCGGACCGAAAACACAAACGCTGAATACCTGGCAAACAAAACAAACAGGGAAATGACAGACACAAGAGGGGAGGCGATTTGGGGGAAATACACAATGGGTCGGACAGGGATCCTGACACCAATAGCCATTGGAGTACAGATTGGACGCGGTGAATGTGCTCTTATTGGGTCTTGGAGAATATCAAGATGTCATCGAGGTAGACGAATACTCCGATGTCCCGGAGCACCTCATTCAGTAGAGCCTGGAAGACGGCAGGAGTGTTGGTTAAGCTGAAGGGCATCACTAGGTACTCGTTGAATGCTGTGTGTTGAATTCCCCCTCCTTAATCCGAACCAAGTCATAGGCTTTGTGGAGGTTGAGACTTGATGAAGATGGAAGCTTCTTGCAGTAACTCGTGGCAAATGGTACCAGTTCTTCATTGTGATCTTGTTCAAGCCCGGTAGCAGATGCAGAGTTGGAGGGTCTTTTCCTTCACGAAGAAGAATCCGGCCCCCGCAAGAGACGATCAAAGACAGATGAGACCGGCAGCCAGGGAGTTGTTAATGTACTTGTCTATCTCCTCTCTTTCCGGAGGAGAGTAGAGGCGTCTGCTAGGTGGGGATGTACCAGGATGAAGGTTGATGGCACAATCATAAATCTGGTGAGGAGGTAAAGACATGGCCTTGGACTTGTTGAATACCTCTTTGAAGTCCAAGTACTCAATGGGAACCTCCATAAGTTCCGGCGTGGAGTTGGTGAGAGGGGAACTCAGTGGTGCGGCAGCCTGTTTTAGGCAGACTTGGTAACAGGAGGTGTTCCAACTCTGAAAATGTGTGTGTGCTAAGTGCCTTTGCAGCCCATTGCTGTTATTCGTGTAGTGGGGGACGCTCCTCAGAAGGGTTGTTGAACGCAGCCCTTGGGCTGGCTCCTCCCCCCCAATCAGGCCAATGATAATGGGCACCTGTACTCATGGTGCCAGTCCCTTTTGGTCCCTGTCGTGGCGTGGTGGTGGTGGCTCACGTGAGTTTTCTACAAGTACCTTATCGTAGTCAGAATCTTGGCAGCAGTGTGGTACCCTTTTAATCTCTTTTTTGTTATCATTTGTAGGTATCTTCTGCTGCTGTTTTGCTTTGCCCTCTTTTGCTTTGCTCTGTTTTGTTTCTTTTTATCACACCTGTTTGTTGTTGTTTTTATTCTGCATGTTTTGAGTCTTAACATTTGTTTTAAATGTTCTATTAAACTAAATGTTCTATTAAACGTCACAATCTGCCGTTGTCGGCAGGGTGGTGTAAAGGCAGAGACGTGTAGTTTTAATTATTTTCTGACTATACTGCAGGAATTGTATGGGTGTAATAGGTCATATGTGTCTTTGCGGGAAGATTTATTTTCCAGAAAGTAACAAGAGGGGGAAAAGCTACAAGAATGTCCTCTCAAGAATGCTCTCATGTGTCTAATGGATAAGGTTGTCAAAAGGACCCCCACCTGGGTTACTGAACAAAGATGTGTTACTCAGAGACCAATTTGTTGAACATGTGTCTGATTGTTACCTACGCAGAGAACTCAAGCAGTTTGTCCGGAGCCACCCCACTGCCACCTTGATAGATGTCCAATGTGAGGTCATTAGGTGGGAACATGAAGGGATGCCAGGGGGTGGGAGGAGCAGAAGCAACACTGTCCCTGTAGCATTTGGTTTTCAGCACTCTGCTCATAGAGGCCATCCTGGTTGTGGCATGTCGGGTAATTCCTCTGTGGGCTCTGAGCTAGGTGAACTAAAGGAAAACCTAAGGAATCAGCAAGAGCAGTTGAGTCAGCTCACAAGAAGTCTTGCAGCCCTTAACAATGTCCCTATAACTCAGTTGAAGCCTCTCATGAAAACTGTAATTTGTAGGAGGTGCCAACAGCCTGGTCACTTTGCGAGAGAGTGTCAAGGAGAATATGTTGCTGCTTTGCCCCAGCCAACTTCTGCAGTAGTACACATTCATTCTAATGACAGGCCCTGCCCTCAAAACCAGGGAAACGTTCACCCGCTGAACTATTGAAAAAACGTTGTTCTTGCAACTGGTTGTCGTTGAGTGCTGCTAATGGGTTAGCAATACCCTGTGTAGGCTACTTTAAGTTGGATGTGCAGCTTTGTGATAAAGTTATTGCAAAACGGGGAGTGTTGTGGTCCGGGATCCCTCACACAGTATACCTGCGATTGCGGGTGTACTAGGACTGAACATTATCAAAGATTGATGCTGGGCGTTATTGGTACAGCATGGTCCTACTCTCTTTAACTTATCCTCTGTGTTGCAGGCTCCAACCCCAATTAAGCAAGCTCTCCAGCAGTATCACCAAGTCCAGGCTAACGCCCTTCCTGAACACTCGGGTCGTGTAAAAGTGAAGGAAGGGAGTGTGGCTGCCACCGATAACCTGGCAGATGATGCTTTGTTTGAGCCCCTTAGCAATGGCTTACCTTCAGGGTTACCAGCATCCCCAGCGCTAGTCCAAGTAATACGAGGTACTGTTTATTGTCAATGTTGGGACCCAGGATGTTGTACTGTACCCTCGCACTGTTCTGGGTACATTAAGTCAGGCTCACCTGGTAAGTCTACCCGCAGGTCTCGAAGAGGGAGAGGTATCAGCCACAGTGTCCTCAGGCTTTAACCAGTGCAGGACACGATTGCGGCATCTGATCTAATAGCACTTAATGATCAGGAGCAACATCAGGTTATGTCCTTACTACAGAAGTACAGTGATGTCTTTTCTGCTCATGAGGGAGATAAAGGTTGTACGAATCTCATTTCCCATGAAATTCCAGTAGTGGATGACGTACCTGTACATCAAAGGTATAGACACATTCCTCCGTCAGTGTATGAGGCAGCAAAGACCCACATTCACCAGCTCCTGGAGGCACAGGTTATCCAGGAAAGCCTGTTCGCCTCTCCCATTGTTCTGGTGAAGAACAATGGCAGCCTTTGTCTGTGCGTGGACTATCGGCTCTTGAACAGCAAGACCCGCGAGGATGCATTCCGATTGCCCCCTATTGAAGAGTCGTGTGACATCCTATCAGGGGCCCGCTGGTTCTTGACTCTGGTACTTTGTCGTACCCAGCGGCCAGATCCAGTCACAGAAAAGGACAAAATGAAGAATTCATTCTGTACTCTCTTTGGGCTGTTCGAGTGGAACAGGATGCCATTTGGGTTGTGCAATGCCCCAAGCACCTTCCAGAGATTAAAGAAGAGGATCTTTAGAGACCAGCATTGTCAGTCATTGTTACTGTACTTGGATGATATTGTTGTTCAACACTGGCAGACCGGGGTGGGACCGGAGAGTGTGCTCGAAATATTGGGGTATCACACTACTCAGCCTCCTGGGAAAAGCTTATTCCAGGGTGCTGGAACAGAGGCTTTGACCGTTTGTCGAACCTCGGATTCAAGAAGAACAATGCGGGTTTCGTCCTGGTCGTGGAACAGTGGACCAGCTCTTTACCCTTGCAAGGATACTGGAGGGGTCCTGGGAGTTTGCCCAACCAGTCTACATGTGCTTTGTGGACTTGGAGAAGGCTTTCGACCGGGTTCCTTGGGGCTTTTTGTGGGGGGTGCTGCGGGAGTATGGTGTGCCGGACCCGTTGCAACGGGCCATCCGGTCTCTGCACGCCTGCAGTAGGAGCTGTGTTCGTATCCTTGGCAGTAAGTCAGACACGTTCCCGGTGGGTGTTGGCCTCCGCCAGGGCTGACCTTTATCACCGGTCCTGTTCGTGACTTTCATGGACAGGATATCTAGGCGCAGCCATGGGGCAGAGCATGTCAGGTTTGGGGATCTCGGGATAGCCTCTCTGCTGTTTGCAGATTACATTTCATTTAGCTGATGCTTTTATCCAAAGCGACTTACATGATATACAGTAGACCGCAGACACAGCAACGGTGAGCAATTAGGGTGTAATTAAGCAATTAAGTGTCTTGCTCAAGGACACAACGACATGGACTACCAGAGCCTGGGATCGAACCACCGACCCTCTGATTGAAAGACAGACTTGCTAACCACTGTGCCACAGTCGCCCAGATGATGTGGTCCTGTTTGCCTCCTCGGACCATGGCCTCCAGCATTCGCTGGGGCGTTTTGCAGCCGAATGTGAAGCGGCGGGGATGAGAGTCAGCACCACGAAATCTGAGGCCATGGTGCTCTGCCGGAAACCGGTGGTTTGCTCCCTCCGGGTGGGGACAGAGTGCCAACCACAAGTGAAGGAGTTCAAGTATCTCGGGGTCTTGTTCACGAGTGAGGGTAAAATGGAGCGGGAGATCGACAAGCTTATCGGTGTGGCTGCAGCAGTAAAACAGGCGCTGCACCGGGATGTCTTTACTGGTCGGTCAACGTCCCAACCCTCACCTATTGTCACGAACTTTGGATCATGACCGAAAGAACGAGGTCGCGGATACAAGCGGCCGAAATGAGTTTCCTCCGTAGAGTGGCCGGGCTCAGCCTTAGAGATAGGGTAAGGAGCTCGGACATCAGGAGGGAGCTTGGAGTTGAGCCGCTACTCCTTCGTGTCGAAAGGAGTCAGCTGAGGTGGTTCGGACATCAAATTAGGATGCCTCCAGGACGCCTCCCTTCAGAGGTTTTCCAGGCACGTCCAACTGGTAGGAGGCCCCGGGGAAGACCCAGGACACGCTGGAGGGATTGTATCTCCCAGCTGGCCTGGGAACACCTCGGGATCCCCCAGAATGAGCTGGTAGATGTTGCGGGTGAGAGAGAAGCCTGGGTTAGCCTGCTTGACCTGCTGCCTCCGCGACCCGACCCCGGATAAGCGGAGGGGATGGATTTATACTTTTATTTCTTGAGGTGTAAGTCCCCAGGTGGCGTTGCCGGTACTCGTACACCCCCACCCCCCTTTCTTCAAGACTCCGTCACAATCGTAAGCATAATATTTTAACCGTATTCATAGCATTTGGTAGTGAACTTAAGTATAACACATCTTCCTACATATGATTATATAAAACATTTTCCTTTAGGCTCCACCACCATCCTCTATCTCCCCTACCTGATAAAGACATTTATTGATATCTTTTGGCTGATTATCTCCAGGAACAGTCGGGGGCCTTTATGAAGCTAGCCTTTTCAATTCATGTCCTGACTTATAGAAAAGGAAAGGTGAAATATTAGTAAATCTGCAAATTTATCAAATTTAACATGTATTCCTCATCAGCCTGTCCAAATAAATTGAGCAAATAGTGCTTTAAACACATTAAATGTTAGGTCTCTCTCAGGAAAATCATTTTTAATCAATGATTTCATTGTTTGTTTTTAACCAAGACTTAGTTAGACAAAGATAACAGTGTAGCTGTTCTTATTGAATCAACACCTCCCAACTTCAGTTTTATGAGTGCATAAGAAAGGA
Source organism: Cottus gobio (assembly GCA_023566465.1). Classification (NCBI taxonomy): domain Eukaryota; kingdom Metazoa; phylum Chordata; class Actinopteri; order Perciformes; family Cottidae; genus Cottus; species Cottus gobio. The sequence continues at coordinate 13,751,522 of CM042220.1, forward strand.
GGTGGAGTTGCTATTTTACTTCCTTTGAATATGTCGCTCTGAATTCCACTCTAGTTTTATTCCTCAACATTTACAGACCACCTAAATACTGTGCAACCTTCTTTGGTGAGTTTACTGAACTGCTGTCTTTAATCTGTAATGATTTTGATTGTGTTGTCATTGCTGGCTATTTTAATATCCACGTTGATAATCCCCAGAGCAGAGGGTCTATAGAGCTATGTGGTGTCTAACTATGATCTGACTCAGCATGTAACCGGTCCCACTCACAAGAGGCATATTCTAGATTTAGTCATCATCAAAGGTCTGAACATTTCCAAGGTTGCTGTGACTGATGTTGCATTCTCTGATCATTTGTTTTCTTTGAGAGTGCAATCTCTCTACACACAGACGTCCACACCAAGGTTGTGACAAAGCGTTACATCAACAAAAAACATCAATAAACTATTTATTCAGAAGTTCTCCACACCAGCCCTCTCTTGTATCTCAGTCAATGAGCTTGTGGATGGCTTCAATTCTAAAGTAAAAAATTGTATTGATGCCATTGCAACCACTAAGGTGAAGGTTGTCTCGGGTAAGAAAAGATCCCCTTGGAAAATGCTAAGCTGGTCCAAATAGAGAAAAAGAGTTTCGGAAAGCTGAGCGCAGGTGGCAAAAAACCTATCTCCAGGTATACTGTGGTATCTATAAAGAGATACGTCACAATTACAATTTGGAACTTACCAACTTAACCAACAACAATAACTATACACGCGCCTTATTTGCTACCCTGGACAGACTAACAAACCCCCTGTTGTCAGTAACTGCTACACTCCAATCCACTTGGGCATGCATCCTCCTTTTTTGCTGACAAAATTCAGAAAATTAGACAAGCAGTTGGTGGTTCCACACCAACCACTGGACATATGTTGTCCCCATCTTTAAATAACATCAGTTCAAATAGCACGACACAATTTAATTTAATAAACCAAAGATGCCTAGAAGACATTATACAACATCTGAAAAATTCCTCCTGCTGCATGCATATTCTACCAACACATATTTTCAAAAATATTTCACATTTCATGATCACTGATCTTTTAGAAATTGTGAACACATCCCTTCTCTCAGGTGTCTTCCCACAATCCCTAAAACTGCAGTTATTAAACAACTCCTAAAGAAGACAAAATAATGAAAAGTTATAGGCAAATATCGAACCTCCCATTTCTAAGTAAATTATTGGGAAAAGTGTTTTTTCAACAGCTTCTTGGCCGAACATAACTGTTTTGACATCTTCCAGTCCGGCTTTCCTCAGCACCACAGTACTGAAACTGCTCTTGTTAAGGTTTTAAACGACATCCACTTAAACACAGTGGCAGAACTTCAGTCTTAGTATTACTGGATCTCAGTGCTGTATTCAACATGGTCGATCATGACATACTACTAGACAGACTGAAAGTCTGGGTAGGACTCTCTGGTGCAGCACTTAACTGTTTTGAATCCTAATAGAAGGAATGACAATACTTTGTGTCGGTAGCTAATTACACAGAGCTGACGAGGATGGTGTTCCCCAAGGTTTATTACTGGGGTCTCTTCTGTTCAATATCTACATGCTTCCACTGGCTCAGATTCTGAAAAACAAGCAAATGTGTTATCATAATTATGCAGATGACACAAATCTACATAACTGTATTACCGGGGGACTATAATCCCATACAATGGCTGGCTAAATGTATTGAAGAAATCAACAACTGGACATGCCATAACTTTCTTCAATTAAATAATGATAAAACAGAAGTAATTGTTTTTGGTCCCAAGGACGAACGATTGAAAGTCAGCGCCTAGCTTCAGTCACTAATGTTAAAAAGTCATATCAAGACAATTACATAATCAGCCTACTATCACCTTAATAATATATCAAGGGTTAGAGGACTTATGTCTCAACAGGATTTGGAGAAACTTGTCCATGCATTTATCTTCAGTAGACTTGACTATTGTAATTGTGCATTCACAGGCCTCTGTAAAAAGTCAATCAGAAAGCAGCTGATTCAAAATGCTGTAGCTCGAGTCCTCACCAAGATGAGGAAATTGGATCACGTCACTCCAGTTCTGAGGTCTTTGCACTGACTTCCTGTCCAACAAATAATTGACTTAAAATCCTGCTGCTAGTTTATGAAGCACTGAATACATTTGTGATCTGCTGCTATACCTTATGAACCATCCCGAATCCTCAGGTCGTCTGGAAAGGGTCTACTTTCTGTTCCAAGAGTCAGAACTAAGCACGGAGAAGCAGTGTTCAGCTGTTCTGCTCCACATTTCTGGAACAAGATCCCTGAAAGCTGCAGGTCTGCTGAGGCCCTCAGCTCCATTAAATTGAAGACTTTTCTGTTTGCTGTTGCCTTTGATTGAACCAGATTCAAGAATATACATTTCTGCATCTCACTACCGCATTTTATTTCTTAACTGGACTGACTTTTATTCTATATGTTGCTTTTTGACTGTTTTTAATGTTTTAAAATTAATGTTTTTTAGTTTTAAAATGCTTTTAATGGTTTTATGTGAAGCACTTTGAATCACTTTGTTGTTGACATGTGCTATACAAAAGAACTTGTTTTGTTGCACTAGCTTGATGCTATACACGATCAGCACATCTTTCTGTAAAGCTACAACTGTTGGGGAATCAACAGAAGGCGCAGGAGCAGGAGGAGCGGAGACACCCGGGACGTCGGCGCGCGCGGCCAGGGAGCTGCGCGTCAGGCGACGGGAACGAGCGAGGCGCGGGCTGGCGCACACCTGATAGTAATCGGCGTTTCCCGCAGCTGAGGATCATCAGCGGGGCGGACAGGGTTAAAAGGAGAGACCTGAGTAACAGGCAGACGTGGGAACGTGCCAGAGAGGAGGCTACAGGCTACAGGCTACAGGCTACAGGCTACAGGCTACAGGCTACAGGCTACAGGCTACAGGCTACAGGCTACAGGCTGCAGGCTGCAGGCTGCAGGCTACAGGCTACAGGCTGCAGGCTACAGCGCTAAGGAAGCTCCAGTGGAGGGATTCCGCAAGAGAGCAAGGAAGCCACGCTGTCGGGCATAGAGACAGACGTACGGAAGAAGGGTGACATACCTGTCGCTGTCAGTTTAAAGACAGTTGTTTTTTGTTAGTTGTTTTTTTGGGACTATGTTTTTGCCTGTGGTGCGAGAATAAACAACGCCAGTCACGGCTAACGGTACTAAGGCTCTGTCGTGCTATTGAGATCATAGAAAACCATAACAACAACGTACAGATTCCGTCAAATCTCTTGTCAGAGAAAGCACCAGCAACATATCAACCACATTGCATCCAGCAGAAAAAATTCAATATGACTTACTTTTCGATGAAACGATAGTCCACAACATATTTTGGTCTCTAAATGACCGCCCGCTTCCGGGTAGCTTTCGTGAAGTCTAGCGGGAGGTGTTCAAGTTACAGCAAGAAAGTTAGGGCATTTTGAGTCTCAGCAGATTTAATACTACGGGTCACAACATGTGGTACTTGACTCATTTTGAATGGATACAAAGGCTGTCAGTCTCATTTGGATGGCTTTAGATGGCTCCCATAGGTTCGCAAGATTTAAAGCAAGGGTCTTAGACTGAAATCAGCCTCTGAATGGCGGCGATAGGGACAGAACAAAATATTTTACGATTTGAGGGCCCAAAAGCATAATTTTGGTTGATTTAGTGTATGCTGTCTGTGGATGCATTGAACACCATTAGTGATATAAAGAGAAATAAATAGCACATTACATGAGAAAATGTCAATATCACACACAAATCATAGACTCTCCATTTTAGAGATTCGCCTAAACTTATACACTAAAAAAATAACTCAAACTATTTTACTTCACTTAATCATTACATTACATTTCATTTAGCTGACGCTTTTACCCAAAGCGACTTACATGATTGTAGCAAGGTTCTTTCACTACCGGGCGGATCACAGACCACAGAGACGGCGTTTGGATGCAAAGTGACTTTTTATTCTGTGTTTCGCCGTCTGCTCCGACTGGCTCGGCTCGTGCGCTCTCGCTCCCTCTCCTCGCCAGTCCCGCCTCTTCCTATGGCGGGCTCTTTTATCCACACACACACACACACCCACACACACACACACACACATTAGTCCCTGGTGTGGCTCATTTCCCCTGATTCCCCGCACCTGTTCCCTGAGCCGCCTTTCTCTCTCCCTCCCTGCAGCCGCGCTTAACCACGCCCCCACCCCACATACCCCCACCGCCCGACTTAGGCCGGGGAGCCACCGGCCTAGCCCACTCCCCCCCCGCCCCCTCGGAGCGGGAAAGGAAGTCCGCCACGACCATCTGCGTCCCCGGCCTATGAACCACCTTGAAATTAAAGGGCTGCATAGCCAGATACCACCGGGTGATCCGGGCGTTGGTATCCTTCATGCGGTGGAGCCATTGGAGCGGAGCGTGGTCCGAACAGAGGGTGAACTGGCGTCCCAGGAGGTAGTAACGGAGGGCATCGACCGCCCACCGGATGGCCAGGCATTCCTTTTCGACGGTACTGTAGCGGCCCTCCCGCTCGGACAGCTTCCGGCTGATGAACACGACGGGTCGGTCGACCCCCTCCACCTCCTGGGACAAAACGGCCCCCAGCCCTCTGTCCGACGCGTCGGTCTGCAAGACAAAAGGGAGAGAGAAGTTAGGGGTGTGGAGAAGCGGCTCCCCACCGAGGGCCTGTTTTACCGCCTCAAACGCCAACTGGCACGGCTCCGTCCACTGGACCGGATCTGAAGCACCCTTTCGGGTGAGGTCGGTCAAGGGGCTGGTGAGGTCCGCAAAGGCGGGGATGAACCGTCTATAGTACCCCGCCATCCCCAAGAACCTCCTCACCTCCTTTTTGGTCTTGGGCGGCGGGCAGGCCTCAATCGCTGCCGTCTTGTCTACCTGCGGACGCACCTGCCCTCCCCCCAAGCGGTACCCCAGATACCGTACCTCCCTCCGTCCAATAACACACTTCCCCGGGTTGGCGGTGAGCCCCGCTCGCTTCAAGGACTCCAGCACCGCAGCCACCCGCTGCACATGCTCCGCCCACGTGGTGCTGTGGATGAGCACATCGTCCAGGTAGGCGGCAGCATATGCAGCGTGCGGCCGCAGCACCCCGTCCATGAGCCGCTGGAAGGTCGCGGGCGCCCCGAACAACCCGAAGGGAAGCATGTTGAATTGGTACAACCCGTACGGAGTGGAGAAAGCCGTCTTTTCCTTGGCCTCTGGCGACAGGGGAATCTGCCAGTAGCCCTTGGTCAAATCCAGTGTGGTGAAAAACTGTGCCGTGCCCAGCCGGTCCAGGAGCTCGTCGACCCGGGGCATTGGGTAGGCATCAAACCGTGACACCTCATTCACCTTGCGGTAGTCCACGCAGAACCGGATAGACCCATCCTTCTTCACTACAAGAACAATGGGGCTACACCAGGCGCTGTTGGACTCTTCTATGACTCCCATCTCCAGCATTGCCTTCAATTCTCTCTGAACCACCTTTTTCTTGTGCTCAGGGAGTCTATAGGGCCGGGACCGCACCGTCACCCCTGGGGTGGTCTCAATCTGATGCACTATGAGGTCCGTGCGCCCTGGTCGAAGCGAGAACACGTCAGCAAAACGCTCCTGCAACTTGGCCACGTCTGTTTGCTGGGCCGCGGAGAGGTGGGCTTCACAATGGAGCGAGGCGGGAACCCCCGATTTCGGTACCTCAGGCCCCAGCTCCTCCCTCTCCGAAACTGCGGACACCAGCGAAACAGACTCCGCCTCCCTCCACGCTTTCAGGAGGTTGAGGTGATATATTTGCGTGCTCCCGCCCCTATCAGACCGCACCACCTCATAGTCGACCTCCCCGACCCGCCGTGTGACCACAAAGGGCCCTTGCCACTTGGCGAGGAGTTTGGAGCTGGAAGAAGGAAGCAATACAAGTACCTTATCTCCCGGTGCGAATTGTCTCAGCCTGGCCCCTCTATCGTACAGGCGTTTCTGCCGCTCCTGGGCCTGGCGCAAATTCTCTCGTGACAGCCGACCCGAGGCGTGAAGCTTTGCGCGCAGGTCCAGGACGTGCTGTATTTCGTTCCGACTGGTGCTCGGACCCTCCTCCCAGTTTTCCTTAATGAGGTCGAGCACCCCACGTGGCGTCCTGCCAAACAGTAGTTCAAAGGGAGAAAATCCCGTGGAGGCCTGGGGAACCTCCCGCACTGCAAACAAAAGAGAGTCAAGCCATTTATCCCAATTACGCTCGTCCTCGCTAATGAATTTACGGATCATGGTTTTCAAAGTCCTGTTGAACCGTTCCACCAGCCCATCCGTCTGGGGGTGGTAGACACTGGTCCGAACTGACTTGACCCCCAGTAACCCGTAAAGTCCTCTCAGTGTGCGAGACATGAACGATGTGCCCTGGTCAGTTAGAATCTCTTTCGGGACCCCAACTCGGGAAATGACCTGAAACAGTGCCTGCGCAACACTCTTTGCCGAGATGTTGCGCAACGGCACTGCTTCCGGATATCGCGTTGCGTAATCCACTAGGACTAACACGAAGCGATATCCGCGTGTGCTCCGGTGGAATGGCCCGATGATGTCCATGCCCATTCTGTCGAACGGCACTTCCATCAACGGTAGGGGACGCAACGGCGCCCTCGGAATGGCCGGTGGATTTACCAACTGACACTCCGGGCAGGATGCGCACCACCGGCGCACATCCGCGCGGATGCCCGGCCAATAAAATCGGGCCATGATCCGGTGCAATGTCGTCTCATATCCCGTGTGCCCCGCCATCGGGTTACAATGAGCCCCCTGGAAAACTGTTTCCCGGTGGCTCCGCGGCACCAGCAACTGGGTGCTCTCCTGCCCGGTCTGGGTGTCACAGCACACCCGGTATAACCGGTCTCTGATGACTGAGAAGTGCGGATATGTCGGCGCCGCGTCAGGGCGCACCAGCTGACCATCAATTTTCATCACTTGGTCAAAGGCCGAGCGCAGGGTTTCATCCCGAGACTGCTCGAGTGGAAAATCTTCCAAGGAGCGAAATGCGGGAGCCGGCGGAGTCTCCGCTGGAGGCTCGGCCGGTTCCCCCTCCCCGTCTGCAGTGTCGGGCAAACCCGCGTCGCCGCTGAGCACCGCACACATATCGCACTGTCCCGTCTGCTGTGACCGCACCCCCCCTGCCTGCCCCATGAGCTTATCAAAACCCGGCCAATCCGTTCCCAAGATCAGGGGGTGCGAAAGGCGGGAGCTAACCGCAACCTTTAGTCTATGCTTTTTTCCCCCATAACGAATTTCCACCGGGACGACGGGATATTCGTGAATATCCCCATGCACACACTTCACCCTCACCCGTGCTGCCTCCACCAATGCCCCGGTTCGAACCAGACTCTGATGGATCATAGACTGCATGCAGCCCGAATCCACCATCGCCTGGTGTGTACCCCCCTGGATACTCACCTGAACGCGGTACGTCGCTCCCAGACCTGGGGAGGGGGCTGGAGGGCCGGCAACCCGAACCACCTGCCCCACCTCCATAAGTGGGCATTCCCTCCGGAAGTGCCCAGGCTGCCCGCACCTCCAGCATCCCTGCCCTGGCGCTTGAGGAGGCCCCGGTGGGTTGGGAAGGGCGGCGGGGTTGCGGCCACTGTGGGGTTCTGGCACAGCCGCGGGGGCCGGCGGGCTCAGGGCGGCGGGCGGCGGCCCCGGTGTCCCCATCCTCCTCCGCGGGCCCGGCGCAGGCCCCGCCGGTGACGCCGACGGGCCGCGGCTCTCCTTCGCCGCCGGGTACACGGCCAGGTGGTCCTCCGCCAGCGTGACGGCCTCCTCCAGAGCCCGGGGACGATGACAGCGGACCCATGCCGCAGTCCGGGCCGGCAGCCCCTCCGCGAACTGCTCCATCACCACCGCCTCCAGGATGGCCTCTGCGCTGTCGGCCCCCCCCGGCCGCAGCCACCGCCCCGCCGCGTCCCGCAGCTGTTGGGCGAACAAAAACGGCCGGTCCTCCGGCCCCAGCCTGGCCTCGCGGAATCGCCGCCGGTGATCCTCCGGGGTTAAGCCCAGCCGAGCCACCACGGCCCGCCGGACGGCGTCATAATCCCTCCTAGCCACCGGCGGGAGGGCCATCGCCGCCGTCTGCGCTTCCCCCGCCAGCAACGGCAGGAGACGTACCGCCCGCTCGTCCGGTGGCCAGCCGCACACCTCCGCCGTCGCATCAAACGCATCCAGAAACGTCTGCGCGTCATCGGCCGGCGTCATCCGCTGCATGGAGATCTCCGACGGTCCCATGCCCGACGAGCGCGGCCCCCGCGCCGAGCCCATCTCCGCGGCGAGGCGCTCCAACGCGCCGGACTGACGCTCGGCTTGGCCCTGGAGCGACGCCATGAATGCGCGGTTCACCACCGCCTGCTCCTGCTGTATCGCGGCGAGGCTCGCCATCATCTGGCCCAGCGCCACCAGCGGCTGGGCCGGAGCCTCCGGCTGTTGGTCCCGCTGATCCATCCCGGTGCCCAGTCAGGCGCCACTGTAGCAAGGTTCTTTCACTACCGGGCGGATCACAGACCACAGAGACGGCGTTTGGATGCAAAGTGACTTTTTATTCTGTGTTTCGCCGTCTGCTCCGACTGGCTCGGCTCGTGCGCTCTCGCTCCCTCTCCTCGCCAGTCCCGCCTCTTCCTATGGCGGGCTCTTTTATCCACACACACACACACACCCACACACACACACACACACATTAGTCCCTGGTGTGGCTCATTTCCCCTGATTCCCCGCACCTGTTCCCTGAGCCGCCTTTCTCTCTCCCTCCCTGCAGCCGCGCTTAACCACGCCCCCACCCCACAATGATATACAGTAGACCGTAGACACAGCAACGGTGAGCAATTAGGGTTAAGTGTCTTGCTCAAGGACACAACAACATGGACTACCGGAGCCGGGATCGAACCACCGACCCTCTGATTGAAAGACATAGTTGCTAACTACTGAGACACATATGAAAGCAAACTTTGCTTTCATGTGTGTCATTTGAAAGAGGATATTCATAAATATTCCTTCAACTTTTTTTAAATATTCTTTCTTTATTCCTGTGTTCTTTCATCAACCAATAAACCACTAACACATATACTGCTATATACACCTCTTAACTAATCTCACAAGTTTTTTTGTATATCATACTTTTTGGATTGCATACAAAAATGAGAAAATAGACATGGGCACTTGGTGCAGATTATATTTGTACAAAAAGCTCCCGTAAAAACACTTACTAAAAAAAGTTAATCAAAGACAACTGGGTAAGAGCATCCTCTCTCTGACGTACAGTAAGCTGACGTATAGTAGGAGGGAAGCTTCATTATGAAAGTCTATATAGACCAGTAAAATCATAGTATGCCCACAAGAGGACAGTTGAGGATGGAGATCTCAGTTCTCTTTATTGGCTTGATCCTGTTGCTGGGTTTGTTTAAACTGAACTCAACTCTTGCCTTGAATGACTCTGTAGATGGTGTAAAACAAAGGGCTAGGCTCACAGAGAGTAGCACTGGTGTTGGGGTCAGTCCTGAAGTCTCCTCATCTGTGAAATGTAAGCTCCAGGGTACCACTCGTCTACCTGCTTTCTCAATGGATGGTGACTACGTTATTGGTGGTAGTTTCTCCATACATTACTACATGCACACAATGAAGCATTACTACACCGCCATGCCTGATCCACTAAGATGCTCAGGGAGGTTAGTAAGAAGATGTGGTGTATAAGAGGATGTTTATATATACTTTGAATTTATTAATGTTTCGTCATGAAAAATGTATTACATATATATTTATTCACAAAATAGAGAATTCTTATTACTTTTCATTTTTAACTGAAAACGATATCAAAACAAAAATTAGAGTTTAAAATATCCAACTATTGTTAATCCATTAATTAAGATATTGTGCATGCTGTACTGATATCTGTGTTGTGATTATTTTTTTTTGTGTGCAGCATTGATACCCGTGAACTACGCTTCTCACGCGCAATGATTTTTGCCATCGAGGAGATTAACAACAGCACAGAGCTGCTGCCGGGCATCAAACTCGGTTATCAGATCTACGACTCGTGCGCCTCTGTGCCTGTAGCGGTGCATGTGGCATTCCAGCTGTCAAGTGGCCTGGACCCAGTGTTTTACACCAGCGACAATTGTTCACAATCTGGTAAGGTGATGGCCATTGTTGGTGAGTCTGAGTCTACGCCATCCATCAGCATGTCTCGCGTCATCGGGCCCTTTAACATTCCTCAAGTAAATATTTTGAATTTCTAAAAAATTATTTGTTTAATAGACCAGTGTTTTTTGTGTCCGTCTTGTTAAATAATTACACTGTTGTGTTCATTTAGGTTAGTTACTTTGCCACGTGTGCATGCCTGTCCGATAAGCAACAATACCCAAGCTTTTTAAGAACAATCCCGAGTGACCAATTCCAGGCTGACGCGCTGGCAGAGCTGGTAAAACACTTTGGTTGGACTTGGATTGGTGCTATCCGATCAGATTCGGATTATGGAAACAATGGCATGGCGTCTTTCTTGGACGAAGCACACAAAGAGGGGATTTGTGTGGAATATTCAGAATCTTTCAATAAGTACCACCCACAAAGCAGGATCCAGAGAGTAGCCGACATTATCCGCAGGTTTTTAAATTCACTGATTCACTGATTATATGTGTCTTTTGTTCCCTGTGCTCATACTGATCATATGCACACAAATCCACAACACATCTGATGTGAGTATTCTCTCACCTCAGAGGCAAAATGAGTGAGAACTAAAACTGTATAAATTATCTACAAGTATATGTATATACATATATATACCCACAAATATTCTGTTATATATTTTGTTCGTATTGGTACAATAGAATGCATTGTTATTTTTTTCCAGGTCGACAGCTATGGTTATTGTGGCGTTTACAACCCCTGGAGACATGAAGGTTCTGCTGGAAGAACTGTCGCTCAAGCCCTCTCCTCCTCGCCAGTGGATAGGCAGTGAGTCCTGGGTAACTGACCCAGCAATGCTGAGGTTCAGTTTCTGTGCTGGAGCAGTTGGTTTTGGCATTGAGCGAGCTGTCATCCCAGGTCTGAGAGACTTCCTGCTGGATCTCTCTCCTTCTAAAGTGGCTGCCTCTCCAGTGCTTACTGAGTTCTGGGAGGATGCATTCAACTGCAGGCTGGGAAAAAGTGAGAACGTTTGGCTGCTCTTTAACATAAAAGACACTCATAGTTCGGTCTTGTCTGTGTTGTATTTTTTTATTCTGTCTGACTGTAGAAGCAGCTGCTTTAACAACCCAATCCCTGAGTGATTTAAAAGGTATTGTTTTGAACAAAGACATGAACTAGAAATAAGGTCTCTGTGAATAAACTTAGTTGATATGAAGTTCTTTGAGGTCAAGTTGAGGTACTCTGCTGTCTTGGAGAAGATGTCAACACTAAAGTCCTGAACACAAACACACACTATATGACAGTCGTTAGTCACCAAGCTAAATATACTACATACAATTGTACTCACTACTATGTAACAGTTACAATTTGTAAATATGTATATTGGTCTAAATACACTGTTTTATTGAAGTTGATAATATGAGCAGATTTACAAAAGGTAAAAAATATAAAAACCCGAAACAGCACAAATCAAAACAATAAAAGACAGATAAAGACATGACAGGGAAAAAGTGTTTTGAATTTTAATGGAAAATAAGCATTTTTGGTAAGTCAATGAGAATAATTATATATATATTTTATACAAGAGATTCTAAGAAATAGGTTCTTTTTGCAGGTTAAATACAACTAAATAACATTATACAAAAATCACCTTCCTGTGTCTTTGTGTGTTTTTAGCAGCAGTCACAGACAAGAATGCGTGTGATGGAAGTGAAGACTTAGAGATGATCCAGAGCCCGTACACTGACACATCTCAGCTCCGAATCACTAACGTGGTGTACAAGGCTGTTTATGCAATAGCACATGCCATTCATAACACAGTGTGTCAGGAAACATATTCTATAACCCAGTGTGACAAACTCACCAGCATAGAGTCCAAACAGGTCAGTAAAAACAAATATGTCAAAACCCTAATGTCCTTTTTCTGCTATACTGTACCTTTTCCTAAATGACAAATACATTGTATTATCCATTTTTTATTACTTAATTCTCACAGGTTCTCACTCAGTTGAAGAAAGTAAATTTTTCCCAAAATGGTTATCATGTGTCATTTGATGCCAACGGGGATCCTGTGGCCAAATATGAGCTGATTAACTGGCAAAAAAGTGAGAGTGGCAGCATTGAGTTGGTGGTAGTAGGACACTACGATGCATCACTACCAGTTGGCCAGAAATTCAATATCAACAGGAACCTCACCTGGGTGGAGGATGGCACACAAGTAGGGAGCCTGAAATTCATATTTTAACAGATTAAAATTTCATTTTGGTCCCTGTTCCTCCAGTTCAGGAACAGGGTCACGTACTGGGAAGAGATCTTTTCTCAAGTTACAGCATTTTCAGTCTGAAATCCCACTTAATAGTTTCAACAAAAACTTCCTTTGCTGAGGAATAGTAACAAAAAACAAGACATTGTAAAAAAAACTGTAACTTTGGAAGATAACTGCTTGCTTTGTCCAATCCAGACTGTTGAGTCCTCATTTTGGCTTTAGCTGAACTTTAGGACTCATTTATTACACAACTGTAAATTATTTCCACCAGCAGTTGCATTGACAAAACACACATACTTAAATTGATGTGAATGAAAGGGAACCAACCATGCCACCTGGGGACCTACACCCCAAGCCATATCAGTTTAACTGCCCTAAGATATAGTTTTAGAATTGTCAAGGACACATAGATTCTTTACCGATTTTTGGCTATAGACGTGTTTCATAAAATGAACCAGAAGTTTATTAAAGGAATCAACGCAAATAATCAAAAACAACCAACTAAAAGCCAAAACATGCAGAACAAAGTTATCATGCCCAAACCATGCCAAAAAAAAACAAGCATAATGGAGGCAGCAAAACATGCACAATTGATGCGGCAAAATGAGGGCAGCAAAACAGCAAAATGGAGGCGGCAAAACAGGCTAACACTTCCTTCCCTGGGGAGCATTCCCCACTACAATCTATCTCCTATTCTTTGAATCGTCGTCCCGACGATTGGGATATACTGCACAGGGTCTAAAAATGGCACAAACACTAGGCACCAGTACCCGAGAGTTCGTAGCCCCCATTGACCTACTCCCGGCTGTCTGTGGTATGTGACGGAGGTTCGGATGCCTGTCGGCATTGGAGTGTGTGGTCCTTCTTGTGGATGTCTCCTCGTTCCCTGGAAAGGCCTCTACTGTACCCGTTGATTTGTCTGGCAATCGACTGGTGCAGCAGTACGTCCAGGAACCAGTGCAATCCATTCACCAGCAAAGTGAATGGATGGATCCCATGGATGAGCGAAGACTCATGATGGGAGGGGGTTCTGTCTCTTGCATCGGCTCAATAGGACAGTTAATCACACATGTCAATTTACTTTTGATTAGTGAACGGTGGACATGTTTCACCTTCTGAGGCTCGTTCATCAGGGCAATGGTGCACACCTACCCTCCAAATGCTGGGGCCCTTAGCACTTGATACTTTACCAAGCTTCAGATTATTACATTACATTACATTTCATTTAGCTGACGCTTTTATCCAAAGCGACTTACAAAAACCACCATGAGTACAAACAAGAATTGATTGTACTGAAACATGATTTTATGATGCCTCTGAGTCATACCAACTGACATTACATTTAGCTTTTATCCAAAGCGACTTACATGCTATACAGTAGACACAGCAACGGTGAGCAATTAGGATTAAGTGTCTTGCTCAAGGACACAACAACATGGACTACCAGAGCCTGGGATCGAACCACTGACCCTCTGATTGAAAGACAGACTTGCTAACCACTGAGCCACAGTCACCCCCTGACCTGCTTGCAGGCAAACATCTTGCACACCTTGATCATAGTGCTTCTTACGCTGATCAGCTGTAGCCTTGAGGTGCTTGGTAGCACCCTCAAAAGCATTTCGTAGCAGTCATGAGCGCTACCAGCTACAGGTTCCTGAACTCTGCCTAAAAGAAAATCAACAGGTAACTGAGGGTCAAGACAAATGGTGACTCACGAATGGACTGGTGCACTGTGTTGTAGGACCAATCCATCTTCTTGGTAACTGGCAGGGTGCATTATGTAGGGTGCGGAACAGCTCACATTGGCCATTACCAGCTGGATGGTAGGGAGTGGTGTGGCTTTGCTCAATGCTGTACATACTGCAAAGCTGTTGGATAACATGGCTCTAAAAATTCCTGCCTTGGTCAGAGTGGAAACAACTTGGCACTCCAAACTTGCAGAACCACTTGTTGACCAGTACCTTGGCCACTTTGGAGGCCTGTTGGTCGTGTGTTGGGACTGCATGAGTGTACTGTAGCAAACCTGTACAGTAAGACTGTATTTGGAGGGGTCGGTCGGTCACCCCTCTCTCTCTCTCTCTGGCCAATCATGGAGGCAGTGTGCGTGCTTGTCGAGGTGCGTGCCTGTGATTGGTAGAGCAGAGGGGAGGCGGGTTTAACCTGTTCTGGGACGGTACCGAGTTAAGTTAATTAGACAGGAACCAAGTGTTGATGACACTTATTGAAAACCTTCATTTTAGCAAAAGAGTGCCTCGTCCCTGTTGTTGTCAGTTTAAGTAATTAACTTTTCCTGCAAGGAAGTCAAGCTGTCTACGTTTCATAAGTGGAGCCGCTGCATTGGTGTCAGAAGTGACTTCGGAAGAAAAGATCGCTAAATCCTGTGGGCAGCTAACCTAGCCTTGTTTGGAGCTAGCCGGTTAGCCTGCTGTTGAGCATAGATTGGCTGGTCAAATGTAAAGAAAGAAAGGAGAGACATGGATCAGGGGGGAGCTTGCTGGTGGTCAGAAGATACAGCCAGAGGTTTCATGGGAGCTGCAAGTGAGGCGAGGGATCGCCTGAGAGGTTGTGGTGAGGATGGCTAGAGACGCGGGTATGAATCCCTCATTGACATTTCCCGCCATTTTTTGGGGGAATATAAACCACAATGGCGGCGCCCGGCTCTCAGTTGCAGTCCCAATGTTGAAAACAACCAAATACTACGGTAGGTCGGACTGGGAAGCCTTCCTGGGGGGATGGTCCATGTAGACCAGGGTTTGGCAAACTTTTTGATTTAGGGACCACAATGACTTTAAAAATTTGACTGACGGGTCGGACCGGGCCAGTATCAGATTTCAAAAACTCCCCTTCAGAGAAAGGCTAGCTATTTTTGGCTCATTTGAATGCTAGCAAATAACTTGCCTTGGTGCTGGACTATTGAATAGCAGTTTGTCGGAGAAAAACATTTTTCTGAGTCGCCCCTTCGGAAAAAGTGACGGCTGATATTGTATTCGTTGAATACCGCAACGGTCTCTTCTTATTTTCTTGGCAAATAAGACATACAGCTGTTGATTGTACTTCGGTGAAAACATATTTTGCAGTCCACTCCTCATTAAACACTTGGCACTCACTGACGACTTTTCTTTTCTTTGGTCCACTCATTGTTACGGAAGGGCTCAATGCAGGAAGCTGCCAGGAGGCTGGCAGGCAGAATCCTATATGTCACATGAGCCCCGTGGGTCTGATGTGTGTTTGTTATTCCGAGGAAAAATACTCTGGATGCAGCTGTTAATTTTACAACTCTAAAACTCTTGTAGTACGGACCCCGTCTCCAGCAACACAAAGTACCAAAAAAGTGAGCAGTGCAGAGAGCAGCAGGCTGGAATCGCAGCCTGATACGCCAGCAGAAAGCACGGCATGCAGCGGACCGCATGGCACGTAAAGACCGCTGTAACGCTTCAACGTTCCCAACTTGAGTTTTCTGAAGCACAATGATGGAAACAGACCAGCATCGATGTTTCTTAATGCTTATTTAATGCTTAGTGCTCTTTTAGACTGTTTGTGTGTGCACTCTCCTGCAGCAGAACACAGCAGGCAGCGGTCGGAGGACACACACGGCTGTCCTCAGACCACATGGCACTTAAAGACCGCTGTAACGATTTCTGCTACAGGAGAGTACACACACAAACAGCCTAAAAGAGCACTGAGCATTAAATAAGCATTAAGAAACATCAATGCTGGTCTGTGGCCGTCTTGGTGTTTCGGGAAACTCATGGTGGCAACGGAGAAGCGTTACAGTGGTGTTTACTATAATTTATAACAATTATAATACTCGGCGTGCCAGATCAAAAAGCCCAACGGGCTGTATACGGCTCGCGGGCCGTAGTTTGCCCACCCTGATGTAGACTAAAGTGCTGTCCTGTCTGCTACTGCTGAGCCCGGAGGACAGACCCTTCAGAGGCGTTTTGGACAGTGTTTGCAGCCTGAGCTCCTGCTTAATGAGCTAAATCATCGTTGTAGAAAAACCTGGAGAGCCGCTGTGTCTCAGGAAATGGTTCCGCATAGATTAGGATATGCAAATCCGACCATAACTCCAATCCCATCTTCACAAGCCTCAACATCAGATGAGGGAGCCCAACAGCACAGCTGGAGGAGCCAGGCTCTGCTTCCCCGAGACTAATGCTTGGACTTGCAGTGGAACACACTGGTAAGGGCAATTCGTGTTGTGTCTCTGTCACAGTGGAAGAAGTGTCCTGCTTGGTGCTAGTGGACACAGGGTCAATAGTAATGCGGGTGAGGCCGGATATGGTCCCGGACTGGACTCGGTTCGACCCCACCTCTGTGCGACTGCGCACGATGGATATCTCCAGTGCAGGATCCATGTATTCTGAGTTTGGACTTTTTGAAGGCCACAGGCCACAGGCTGCCAGCTAGACCTGCAACGAGGCACGTGAGTTTCCAAGAAGGGCCTGCTATAATAATCCCCATCCACACACCTTTTCTGCCTCCTCCCGGACCGCCCTCACCATCAGCAAGTACTGTAGAGACTGTATCCGGAAACCCTTTCCCCTTTGCCTGTTCCCCTAAGGTACCCCTTGCCTCTTCTCCATCTCACCCCAGAGTAAGCTACACAACCCCAACCCTGCCTGGGTTATGTCAGGAGGAGAAGGAGGGAGGTGTGGAGCAAGAACTTTGGCGGCCTATTTTCCCAGCAGCAGGAACAGCTGTGGCAGCTTCTGCTAGAGTTCCGAGGCAGTTTAGCCAAGAGCGAGGTAGGTCAAATTCATCTAGTACTTACACAGGGGATGCACAGCCTATCAAGTGCCGCCCATGACGCCTCCCGCTGGCCCGCCAGCAAGCTTGTGATAAAGCGGTCACGAGCATGCTGCAGGCGGATATCATCGAGCCTTTCTGACAGCCCCTGGGCAGCAGCAGTTGTCATGGTGCTGCGGTCAAAGATACGCGGCTTGCGACTCTGTGCTGATTACAGGCCGGTTAATGGAGTAACCAATAAGGATTCATACCCACTGCCCCGCATTGACGAGTCTCTGGACCTGGTCTCAGGGTCCTCTTGGTTCTCCTCCTTGAACCTCTGAAGTGGATATTACCAGGTGCTGCTCGTCCCGGAGGCCCGCCCAAAAACTGCTTTCTGCCCCCGATGGGGGCTGTGGCAGTTCAAGTTCAGTTCTTTTGGACTTTGTAATGCCCCTGCCACCTTCGTAAGGTTCATGGACAAATTATTGGAGGGAGTTCCCCATCAGCAGTCTTTGGTGCGCCCTAATTGAGGCTCCGGTGCTTGCCCCAGGCAAACCCAGCTTGTCCTTCATGCTGAACACAGATGCTAACGTGTTGGGTGTTGGGGGAGTACTTTCCCGGACGGGATCTGAAGGAGATCGAGTGATGGCATACTTCAGCTGGGCATTCAACAAAGCTGGGTGGTGCAACTGTGTCAACTGCATGAAGCTCTTGGCAGTGGTGCTGTCAATCAGGCACTTCAAGTACTGTCTGTGTGGCTTGACATTCACTGTGAGGACGGACCACTCTGCACTGCAGTGGCTCATGCCATTCAAGGAGGAGGGGCAGATGGCTAGGTGGTTGAATGAGCTCCAGGCTTTCAACTTCAATGTGGAGCACCAAGCTGGGGCGTGCTACACTAATGCCGACGCACTCTCACAATACCATGACACGGGTGCCACTACTGGGAGAAGAGAGAGACCTGCGAGAAGGAACTGCACGAGGAGGAGGGAGACAGTGATGCAGTTCGACAGTTGGTGAAGTTTGTATGTCCGGAGCTGCAGATAGTGGACCTGGCAGAATGGAGTTAGAACACCAGGGGCAGTACGCAGATGTACAGCTGGCATTGCAGTGGGTGGAGGCACAGCAGCCACTGTGGGAAGAGGTGGCAGTATCCTATAAAGCAACCAAAGGTCTGTGGTCTCAGTTTGGGTTTCTGCGCCTGATTCAGGGCATGCTACAGCGGGCATGGAAGGAGCTAGCAACAGGGGAGGAAAGGTGGCAGATGGTGGTCCCCATGGACCTATGGGATGCAGTGCAGGGTCTGGACCTTTTGGGGTTTCCAAAACACTCTGCCACTAGGAAAGTGCAGGAGGGACGTGGAAGACTTTTGTCACCACTGTGACCCCTGTATGGCATGGGAAGGCCTCTCAGGTCGCTCCCACGCTTCGCTGCAGCAGTTTCCACAAAGGGCACCAATGGAAAGGGTGGACGTGTATGTGGCGGGTCGCCCTGCCATAGAATACTTCACAAAATGGCCAGAGGCGTATGCTATCCCAGATCAGGAGGCAGAGACGGTTGTAGAGGCCCTGTAGAGGCGGGTGTTTGCCTCCATGTGTGACCGCCTGGGCATGCACAAGATGCGCACCTCCCCCCTGCGGCTCCAGAGTGACGAGTTGGTGGAAAGATTCCATCACACCATGGGCCAGCAGCTTGCCATCCTCACGCCGTAGCAAACTGCAACTATGACGTGAGGGAAAAAGGGGAGCACTTTTTATTTGGAGAGGGTGGGTGAGGTTGGGGCTGCACGGTGGTGTAGTGGCTAGCACTGTCGCCTCACAGCAAGAGGGGCCGGGGTTCTAATCCCGGTCTGGGCGGGCCTTCTGTGTGGAGTTTGCATGTTCTCCCTGTGTCAGCGTGGGTTCTCTCCGGGTTCTCCGGCTTCCTCCCACAGTCCAAAGACATGCATGTTAGGTTAATTGGACTCTAAATTGCCCATAGGTGTGAATGTGAATGGTTGTCTGTCTATATGTGAGTCCTGGATAGACTGGCGACTTGTCCAGGGTGTACCCTGCCTTCACCCAATGATAGCTGGGATCGGCTCCAGTGCCCCGTGACCCTAAACAGGATAAGCGGTTCAGATAATGGATGGATGGATGGGTGAGGTAATCCACATGGTACATCTACCTCCCAAGAGAAGGAGGGTGGTGCTCACTTCTCCACTGGCATCAGGGGCAGGAGAAACTTATCCGTCTCACTAGAAGTGATGGTAGTCCACCCTGATCTAAAAAAAAAAAAGTTGTTTTTTTCCCCCATGTGTGGTCTATCATTGTGGGGAAGTGTTCATGCAAAATGTTTTGTTGTTTGGGTTGTTACTTGTGAGCAAGGCATGTTGTAATGGGAGGGTAGTGTAGCGACCCTGTACAGTAATTTGGAGGGGTCGGTCAGTCCCCCCTCTCTCTTTGGCCAATCATTGGGAGGCAGTGTGCTTGCTGGTCGAGGTGCGTGTCTGTGATTGGTAGAGCAGAGGGTTGGTGGGTTTTACCTGTTCAGCGAGTTAAGTTAATTAGACGGGAACCAAGTAAGAAATGTGTTGATGAAACTCTATGAAAGCTTTTAATGTTAACTAATGAAGTCAAGCTATCTCTGTTTTGTAAGTGGAGCCGCTACAGTACTTTGAAAAGACAGTCATGACCAGGAGATTTTCCATCCAATTCGTCGACAGCTCTAGCACAGTAAAGTAACAAATGGTCCATGTAGGCGCAGGCAGCCGGTTGAGAGTTTTTAGCTACCTGACAACGTTCACACTCCAGAAACCATTGCTTAATGTCATGATGCATTCCAGGCCAGTTGTCAGTTGTCCGTTCTATGCCTCGATATCCACGTTCATGATGTAGCTGATGCAGGACCTGGCTCTTGAGCGACCTGGGTAGTACCAGCTGGAGAACCTCTTCTCCATGATGTGACCCAAGTATCTCACCTCAGAACTAATGAAGGAGCACTTTTCCAACTTAGCCTTGAGGTCCTCTTGCTACAGGGGGCCAACACGGCATCCAGATGCTCCACGTGCTGTGCTGTAGTGGTAGAGAAAACACCATTATCATCCAAGTACAGTAACAATGACTGACAGTGCTGATCTCCAAAGATCCTCTCCATTAATCTCTGGAAGGTGCTTAGGGCATTGCACAACTCAAATGGCATCCGGTTCTACTTGAAAAGCCCAAAGGGAGTGCATAGTGAAGTCTTCATTTTGTCCTTTTCTGCGACTGGTACTTGGTTGTACCCAGCAGCCAGGTCCAGAGTCGAGAACCAGCGGGCCCCTCACAGGGTGTCAAGGGACTCTTCAATACGGGGCAATAAGAATGCATTCTCGTGTGTCTTGCTGTTCAAGAGCCGATAGTCTACAACAGATGAAGGCTGCCATCCTTCTTCACCATATTGGGAGAGGCAAAAGAGCTACTACTTTCACTGATAACCTGTGCCTCAAAGAGCTGGTGAATGTGAGTCTTTGCTGCCTCATGCTCTGACGGAGGAATGCGTATTGTACAGGTACCTCATCCACACAGGAATTTCATGGGAAATGAGATTAGTACAGCCTATATCTCCCTCCTGGGCAGAATAGACACTACTGTACTTCTGCAGTAAGGACCTGACCTGACAATGCTCCTGATCGTTGAATGCTGTTTTGTTCCCCCTTTGTTGCCTGTTTTGCTGCCTCCAGCTTGTTTTCGCTTCTGTTTTGGCCGTGATAACTTTGTTCTGAATGTTTTGGCTTTTAGTTGGTTGTTTTTGATTATATTCGTTGATGCCAACCTTTTGCACCCAAGCCATTTTGTGGCGAATTGCGAATGGTTTCAATCCCATAGTACATACTGAATATATCCTCAACCACAAAGTCTATTTCAATCATTTCAAAAGGTATAATGTACAGAAAACCCATGTGAACATAGATAATAAGTTAATATATGTGTTAGTGGTATATTGGTTTATAAAAGTAGACAGAAAAGATACAAAAATATATATAAAAAAATAGAAACAAATTAAAAGTTAATTTGTATTATCTTAACTATACTAACAAATGCTATTTTTAATATATGGCATAGCTCTATATGTTAGGAGTATCTGTGTGAAGTTTGGCCTTCATCGAGTGAAGTTAAATATTTTGAATAATTCGTCTGTAGCCAAGAATTTCCACACTCCTCCCTGGTCATTGAGTGGTCTTTGCTCCGCTGCACCCATGTGCTGCAGGGTGATAGCAAGCTATGGAGACAAAGAAGGCCTTGATTAATCATATTTCAGCCATAAGTAAATCAATTTTCATTTTTTTTGCTGAACATACATGGCAATGTTGAGCGCATCTTGACGAAGCTTTGACGAAACCTCTGTGTAGCTTCATGCTATTGATATAAAATGGTATATTTTCAATACTCAAGGTGCTTTCTTGAGTAACTCTCAAGTCCCTTCAAATCATACGTGTCATACTTGGCCTGTCACATTGACATGCAAGTTATTTTTTAGACAGATTAGAAAATAATCTGAACCTATTCTTTAATCCTCAGAGTTTTGAAGCACATCTGAATATGTGTTACATTGTTTGTATCTATGTGCCAGGTGCCTGTGTCAGTGTGCACGGAAAGCTGTCCTGCAGGATCTCGTAAGGTGCTGCAGAAAGGAAAACCCATCTGCTGTTATGATTGTATACTGTGTCCTGAGAGAGAGATTAGCAACGCTACAGGTATTGTCCCTCCAAATACATATCTAGTGCAAAACATCAAATATTGAGCATGACTGCTAAAAGCCCTCTTTTGTTGTAATTTTTCAGATTCCCCTGATTGTTACCCTTGCCCAGAAGAATTTTGGCCTAATGCAAAGAGAGATACTTGTCTCCCCAAGCCTGTAGAGTTTCTTTCCTTCAATGAGGCCCTAGGAATCATCCTGGCTGCATTCTCAGTTGGTGGTGCCTGCCTTGCCATTATAACAGCGGCTGTGTTCCACCGTCACAGGACATCCCCGATTGTCAGAGCCAACAACTCTGAGCTGAGCTTCCTGCTGCTCTTCTCTCTGACTCTCTGTTTCTTATGCTCACTGACTTTCATTGGAGAACCCTCTGAGTGGTCCTGCATGCTGCGCCACACAGCGTTTGGGATCACCTTCGTCCTCAGTATCTCTTGTGTTCTTGGAAAAACAATAGTTGTGTTAATGGCATTCAAAGCCACTCTCCCAGGTCCTAATGTTATGAAATGGTTTGGTCCTCCACAGCAAAGGATGACTGTTGTGGCTTTCACTTTTGTTCAAGTAATAATATGTACTCTTTGGTTGGTTCTCAGTCCTCCTTTTCCAAGGAAAAACCTAACCACATACAAGGAGAGAATCATCCTGGAGTGTGCATTAGGCTCAGCTATTGGGTTCTGGGCTGTGCTCGGGTACATCGGCCTGCTGGCAATCTTTTGCTTCGTGTTAGCGGTCCTAGCCCGGAAACTACCTGATAATTTCAATGAAGCCAAGCTCATCACCTTCAGCATGTTGATATTCTGTGCAGTCTGGGTCACCTTTATCCCAGCATATGTCAGTTCTCCTGCTAAATTTACTGTGGCTGTGGAGATTTTTGCCATTCTTGCATCCAGTTTTGGACTCATATTGTGCATATTTGCTCCAAAATGTTTCATCATATTGTTTAAGCCAGAGAAAAACACTAAGAAAAATGTAATGAACAAAAGTAAAACTAAGACGGCAAATACCTAAGCCACAAAGGTCAATAAATACAATGTCAGAACTGCATGTATGTACTCTGTGTTTTCAGAAAGTATACAATAAAGGCGAAAAGCTACATTATGGCTCCAACTGCGGCAGTTGGTATAAAGCTTATGATGTGCACATTCATTCTTCATCTTCTTTATCTAAATATGTAAATATTTACATTGTAAGTCCTTACAAAAACAATTTGTCTCATTTGAAAAATGTTCTTTCATCACGACTTGAAAATATAAAAGAAAGTGAATAAGTAAATTAAAAGATGATTATATACATTTCTTTATCTTTTATAAACTCAGTTCTTTTTTATTCCTAAGTCTGTTTTGGCATTATTTAATATAAAATTTAACCAAACAGACAACTCATTAGTTGTGAACATTTGTTAGACTGTAATATTCAATACAACACAGCAAAAAAGCTGTACGGGTATGACTTAATTAAGAAGATATTAGGGTTTACAATGGTGACTTTAAAAGAAGAGAAAAGAGACATGAGCACTTGGTGCAGATTATAATGCTCAAAAAGCTCACAAAAAAGACTTGAACAAGAGTCAATCACGGACCACTGAGTAAGAGCCTCCTCTCTCTGACGTACAGTAAGCTGACGTGTAGTAGGAGGGAAACTTCAGTCTGAATATCTATATAGACCAGTAAAAACATAGTATGCCCACAAGAGGACAGTTGAGGATGGAGATCTCAGCTCTCTTTATTGGCCTGGTCCTGTCGCTGGGTTTGTTGAATGGTTCTGTGGATGGTGTGAAACAAAGGGCTAGGCTCACAGAGAATAGGATTGGTGTTGGGGTCAGCCCTGAGGCTTCATCTGTGAAATGTATGCTCCAGGGTACCACTCGTCTACCTGCTTTCTCAATGGATGGTGACTATGTTATTGGTGGTAGTTTCTCCATACATTACAAAATGCACAATGTCATGCATAACTACACCACCATGCCTGATCCACTAAGATGCTCAGGGAGGTTAGTAAGAAGAATATGTGGAGGATAACAGGGTGTATTCTGTGGGGATAGAAATGTTTAGATATTTATTTTAATGTATTGGTATTTTGTATTAAAAAAAAACATATTTTATATTCTTAAAATACTATAGAATTGGAGTAGATTTCTTTTGTCCATTTAAACTGAAAAAAATATAAAAACCAAAAATGTAGTTTAAAATTGTTAATCCATGCAATAAGATTATTGTTGGATTAGTATCTAGTTATGTGTTCTGGTTTTTGTTGTTCAGTTCCCCACTATTGTTTTTTTCTGTTAAAATTGTGAATTGTCTTCATATGTATGTCATATTCATATAGTTACCCAACTATGTGTGTCTGTGTTTGTATCTGTGTGTAGCTTTACATCCCGTGAACTGCGCTTCTCACGCGCAATGATCTTTGCCATCGAGGAGATTAACAACAGCACGGAGCTGCTGCCGGGCATCAAACTCGGTTATCAGATCTACGACTCGTGCGCCTCTGTGCCTGTAGCGGTGCATGTGGCATTCCAGCTGTCAAACAGCCTGGACCCAGTGTTTTACACCTGCGACAATTGTTCACAATCTGGTAAGGTGATGGCCATTGTTGGTGAGTCTGCGTCCTCGGCATCCATCAGCATGTCTCGCATCATCGGGCCCTTTAACATTCCTCAAGTAAATATTTTGAATTTCTGCAAAAGATGTGTTTAATAGACCTGTGCTACTTTTTTGACCGTCCTGTTCAACAATTACTGTTGTGTTCATTTAGGTTAGTTACTTTGCCACTTGTGCATGCCTGTCCGATAAGCAGCAGTACCCGAATTTCTTCAGAACAATCCCGAGTGACCAGTTCCAGGCTGACGCGCTGGCAACACTGGTAAATCACTTTGGTTGGACTTGGATTGGTGCTATCCGATCAGATTCGGATTATGGAAACAATGGCATGGCGTCTTTCCTGGACACAGCACACAAAGAGGGGATCTGTGTGGAATATTCAGAATCTTTCAATAAGTACCACCCACAAAGCAGGATCCAGAGAGTAGCCGACATTATCCGCAGGTTTTTACATTCTCTGATTATGTATCTTTTGGTTCCTGTGCTCACACTGATCGTATGCACACAAATCCACAACAATGTTCTGTAAAGTATAAGATAGAAGAGTATTTTCTCACCTTAAAGGCAAATTGGAAATGTATCTTTTTTATTCTGTCACGTACTCTCTCATATTTGTTAATTATCTTTGTTATGTAAATAGTCAGTGACACCAACATTAAACTATCTCCTTACATAAATACAAATGTTTTGTAATATATTTTGTTAATATTTGTCTCATAATGCAATATTATTTCTCTCCAGGTCGACAGCTATGGTTATTGTGGCGTTTACATCCCCTGGAGACATGAAGGTTCTGCTGGAAGAACTGTCGCTCAAGCCCTCTCCTCCTCGCCAGTGGATAGGCAGTGAGTCCTGGGTAACTGACCCAGACATGCTGAGGTTCAGTTTATGTGCTGGAGCAGTTGGATTTGGCATTGAGCGATCTGTCATCCCAGGTCTGAGAGACTTCCTGCTGGATCTCTCTCCCTCTAAAGTGGCTGCCTCTCCAGTGCTTACTGAGTTCTGGGAGGATGCATTCAACTGCAGGCTGGGAAAAAGTGAGAACGTTTGGCTGCTCTTTAACATAAAAGACACTCATAGTTCGGTCTTGTCTGTGTTGTATTTTTTTATTCTGTCTGACTGTAGAAGCAGCTGCTTTAGCAACCCAATCCCTGAGTGATTTAAAGGGAAATTGTTATGAACAAAGACATGAAGTGGAAATAAAGTCTCTGTGAATAAACTTGATATAGAAATATTTCAGGTCAAGTTTTGGCACACACTGTCTTGGAGAAGATGTCAACACTAAAGTCCTGAACACAAGCACACACTTTATAGACAGTATTTAGCTACCAAGCTAAATATACTATATAAAAGTGTACTCATTACTCTGTATCAGTAACATTATGTAAATATGTATGTTGATCTAAATATATTGTTAAATAGACGTGGATCTATAGATCATTTATTTGTTTGAAAGACATTTAAACAGTTCAAGTCAGTATCCAATTCAACAAAAATTATATATATACACATACATATACATATACACAATAGGTTCCAAAAAACACAATACAGATAAAGACAAGTCGTCAAAAAATGTGTTTTGAATTGTCATGGAAAAAAAGCATATTTTATCTGTGAATTTGAAGCATATAGATACAAGTGTTTATAAAACACATTTTGCAGGTTAATTGAAACCAAAAAAGAACATTATACATGATAAATAATTATATAATTGTCAAGGCTATAAAATACCTTTCTGTGTCTTTGTGTTTTTAGCAGCAGTCACAGACAAGAATGCGTGTGATGGAAGTGAAGACTTAAAGACGATCCAGAGCCCGTACACTGACACATCTCAGCTCCGAATCACTAACATGGTGTACAAGGCTGTTTATGCAATAGCACATGCCATTCATAACACAGTGTGTCAGGAAACATATTCTATAACCCAGTGTGACAAACTCGCCAGCATAGAGTCCAAACAGGTCAGTAAAAAAACATGTCAAAAACCCAAATGTCCTTTTTTATGCAATACGGTATTGTTTCTTAAATTAAATATTCATTGTACTATACATTGTTTAATTCTTCCCCCTTTTTCCGTCTTCCATTACTTCATCCTCACAGGTTCTCACTCAGTTGAAGAAAGTTAAGTTTTCCCAAAATGGTTATGATGTGTCATTTGATGCCAACGGGGATCCTCTGGCCACATACGAGTTGATTAACTGGCAAAAAAGTGAGAGTGGCAGAATTGAGATGGTGCCAGTAGGACACTACGATGCATCACTGCCCGTGGGCCAGAAATTCCATATCAACAGGAACCTCACCTGGGTGGGGGGTGGCACACAAGTAGGGAGCCCCAAATGAATATAATAGAAATCCGGTGATATGTGTTTTTGGTCCCTGTTCCTCCAGTCCTTAATGGCTGGGAATAGATCTTTTCTCAAGTTACATCATTTTCATTTGAAATACCACTTAATAATTTCAACCAAAATGTTCCTTTCCTGAGTTGTGGTACAGGAATAGTACCAAAAAACAGGATTTTCTACAACAAGAATGAAACTTTGAAAAAATAACTGCTTGCTTTCTCCAATCCAGACTGCTGAGGCCTCATTGTGGCTCATTTATTACACAACTGTGGATTTCCTTCCACCAGCAGTTGCATAAAAAAAAAACACACAAGTACTTATAATAACATTAGTTATGTTTTTAGACAGACTTGAAAATAACTAGAATTTATTCTTTATTCCTCGGAGCTTTGAAGAACATCTGAATATGTGTGACTTTGTTTGTATCTATGTGCCAGGTGCCTGTGTCAGTGTGCACTGACAGCTGTCCTGCAGGAACTCGTAAGGTGCTGCAGAAAGGAAAACACATCTGCTGTTATGATTGTATACCGTGTCCTGAGGGGGAGATTAGCAACGCTACAGGTATTGTCCCTCCAAATACATATCTACTTCACAACATCAAATATTAAGCATGACTGCTAAAAGCCCTCTTTTGTTGTATTTTTTCAGATTCCCCTGATTGTTTCCCTTGCCCCAAGGAATTTTGGCCCAATGCAAAGAGAGACACTTGTCTCCCCAAGCCTGTAGAGTTTCTTTCCTTCAATGAGGCCCTAGGAATCATCCTGGCTGCATTCTCAGTTGGTGGTGCCTGCCTTGCCATTATAACAGCGGCTGTGTTCCACCATCACAGGACATCCCCGATTGTCAGAGCCAACAACTCTGAGCTGAGCTTCCTGCTGCTCTTCTCTCTGACTCTCTGTTTCTTATGCTCATTGACTTTCATTGGCGCACCCTCTGAGTGGTCCTGCATGCTGCGCCACACAGCGTTTGGGATCACCTTCGTCCTCTGTATCTCTTGTGTTCTTGGAAAAACAATAGTTGTGTTAATGGCATTCAAAGCCACTCTCCCAGGTCGTAATGTTATGAAATGGTTTGGTCCTCCACAGCAAAGGATGACTGTAGTGTCTTTCACTGTTATTCAAGTAATAATATGTACTCTTTGGTTGGTTCTTAGTCCTCCTTTTCCATTTAAAAACCTAACCACATACAAGGAGAGAATCATCCTGGAGTGTGCATTAGGCTCAGCTATTGGGTTCTGGGCTGTGCTCGGGTACATCGGCCTGCTGGCTGTCTTTTGCTTTGCATTAGCGGTCCTAGCCCGGAAACTACCTGATAATTTTAATGAAGCCAAGCTCATCACCTTCAGCATGCTGATATTCTGTGCAGTCTGGGTCACCTTTATCCCAGCATATGTTAGTTCTCCTGGGAAATTTACTGTGGCTGTGGAGATCTTTGCCATTCTTGCCTCCAGTTTTGGACTCATATTGTGCATATTTGCTCCAAAATGCTTCATTATATTGTTCAAGCCAGAGAAAAACACCAAGAAAAATGTAATGAACAAATGTCAAAACTAAGAGGGTAATTTATGACTTTTAATACAAATACCTAAGTCATAGAGGGCAAAGAGGGAGATTTGTGTTCAATGTCAGAACTACATGTATGTTCACTCTGTGTTTTCAGTAAAGTTACAATAAAGACGGAAAAACATTTAATATAAACATCATGATGCTTATTCATTCTTTATAATGTCTATTTAAATATTTTACACATTATACACATTTTATTCATTTTGTGAAAGCGCTTTTATATTCATAAATATTCTTTTATCAAAAAAGTATTTAAAGAAATATAAGAAAATTAATGAGTGAAGCAAAAAAATGATATTATAAATGTTTTTTCTTTCTCTTCAATAAACTCAGTGTTTTTTTTTCTTTTTTCGGGGAGTTTTTCCATATCCGATGTGAGGTCCCAGGACAGGGTCGTCGTATGTGTATTGTTAAGCCCTCTGAGGCAAATTTGTCATCCCGGGATATTCAAAATAAACTCAATTGAATTGAATTTAGTTCTGTGTTGGCTGTAATGGTTGGTGTTAAGGAGCCAGATGCAGTACAACAATATACCAGAATCGCTTTGACAAAGTTTATTACAACTGGACTCGGGACCGGGCCCAGGAGAATTGGACTCGGGACGGGGCCCGGGGGAAATGGGCTGCGGCGCGATAGCGGGATCTGGGACATGTTCAGGCTTGGGTCCATGATGGTTGCTGGGATCACTCTGGTCGGTCTGATCTGTCACAGAAGCACATGTGTTTGGACACAGACGCAGACCACACAGGAGACAGTATGAAGTAAAACAGTCTTTATTTCAGCCAAAAGGAGGTGTGGAGCCCAAGGTCCGACACCTAGGCAAGCAGGTCACAACGTGAATCCCGTGGCTCGACGTCGGAGGCAGTCAGATCACTGCAGGCAGAGCACAGCGTGAGCTCCGTGGCTTGACACCTTAGGCAGATATGGCAGGCAGGCATGAGCTCCGTGGCTTAGTGTTGTTACCTCCGACCCTCCTGCTTCGAAGCTTGTGTCGAAATATGAACCAGTGCAAGGCGAAGCAAATGTATCGGTGCTTGGTTCGTTCCCTGCTGATCACGTGATCAGTGACGTCCGAAGCTTCGGTCCGGCTCACAGTGACGTCACCGCTTCGATTTGATTCAAATGGGCGCGAAACAGGGTTCGGGCTTGTCTGTTTCATACAGTCAAAGTGTACAAACAAGTGTACCCACATCTATTTGTTCTAGCACGTAATCTTTTGAGCATTCCTGCCTCATCCGTGCCGTGTGAGCGTGTTTTTTCTAAGGCGGGGGAAATAGTATCGAAAAAACGAAACCGACTCAACCCCAATACTGTGGAGAAAATTGTGTTTCTCAATAAAAATCAATGATAATTTCATGCCCCATCCCTTGTGTCCCCAAGCACCTCAATATCCTGTCATAACAAACCTGTCCAAAAGCACAATCACTGCCCCACTGACCTTTCCTCTGTAAATCACGTCCCATATTCCAGATTCAAACAATTCACATAAGTCCCTATGACTGCCATGAACTGCACATGCAGTAGGAAGCACTTGCTGGTATTTTAAATGATATTTCTTACATATAATCCTATACTTACTATACATACATGCACAAAGGTGCAGAAAGACACATAGATAAGTGTTTGTTCCACTTCTTCCCAATGTACAGATAATTAAAATAAACAAAGGACACAATTCAAACCTGAAAAACAATAGTTTTATTCATATAGGAATCCATGTATTTATTGGATGATTTATTGGTTCAACTTTTCATAATCATGTTCAACCCACAGAGACAGGGCCAAAATATACTGGCTATTTGAAACATATGCACTACAAGTTTGCAACAGCAGAGGTCATCATAGAGTTTGCGATGCATTGAATGAATGAACCTTTTTCCGATACAATTGGCTGGGAAGCTTCACTGGTTCAGAAAGCTTCACTTTGCCATCACTACCGTGGCTCAACCCCGGAGGCAGACAGGCAGACAGGCAGACAGGCGGATCACGACGTGAGTCAAGCAGCTCGACATCGGCGGCAGGAGCAGAAGACGAAACAGACAACCCAGGCCTGCAGTATCAGGGTAGATATAGTGTCGGTGATGAGCCAGATTGGCTGCAGCTGTGCACCAATCAGGGCTGCGGCCATGGGAGGTGTCTGGAGGCGGGACCGAAAACACAAACGCAGAATACCTGGCAAACAAAACAAACAGGGAAATGACAGACAAAAGAGGGGAGGTGATTTGGGGGAAACACACAATGGGTCGGACAGGGATCCTGAAACCAATAGCCATTGGAGTACAGATTGGACGCGGTGAATGTGCTCTTATTGGGTCTTGGAGAATATCAAGATGTCATCGAGGTAGACGAATACTCCGATGTCCCGGAGCACCTCATTCACTAGAGCCTGGGAGACGGCAGGAGTGTTGGTTAAGCTGAAGGGCATCACTAGGTACTCATTGAATGCTGTGTGTTGAATTCCCCCTCCTTAATCTGAACCAAGTGATAGGCTTTGTGGAGGTCGAGACTTGGTGAAGATGGAAGCTTCTTGCAGTAACTCGAAGGCTGTCGTGATGAGTGGCAAATGGTACCAGTTCTTCATTGTGATCTTGTTCAAGCCCCGGTAGTCAATGTAGAGTCGGAGGGTCTTGTCCTTCACGAAGAAGAATCTGGCCCCCGCAGGAGACGATGAAAGACGGATGAGACCGGCAGCCAGGGAGTTGTTAATGTTCTTGTCTATCTCCTCTCTTTCTGGAGGAGAGTAGAGGCGTCTGCTAGGTGGGTATGTACCAGGATGAAGGTTGATGGCACAATCATAAGTCTGGTGAGGAGGTAAAGACTTGGCCTTGGACTTGTTGAATACCTCTTTGAAGTCCAAATACTCAATGGGAACTCAACATTTATTCCTCAACATTTACAGACCACCTAAATACTGTGCAACCTTCTTTGGTGAGGTTACTGAACTGCTGTCTTTAATCTGTAATGATTTTGATTATGTTATTGCTGGCAATTTTAATATCCACGTTGATAATCCCCAGAGCAGAGGGTCTATAGAGCTATGTGGTGTCTAACTATGATCTGACTCAGCATGTAACCGGTCCCACTCACAAGAGGCATATTCTAGATCTAGTCATCATCAAAGGTCTGAACATTTCCAAGGTTGCTGTGACTGATGTTGCATTCTCTGATCATTTGTTTTCTTTGAGAGTGCAATCTCTCTACACACAGACGTCCACACCAAGGTTGTGACAAAGCGTTACATCACTAAAAACATCAAAGAACTATTTATTCAGAAGTTCTCCACACCAGCCCTCTATTGTATCTCAGTCAATGAGCTTGTGGATGACTTCAATTCTAAAGTAAAAAATGTTATTGATGCCATTGCAACCACTAAGGTGAAGGTTGTCTCGGGTAAGAAAAGATCTCCTTGGAAAATGCTAAGCTGGTCCGAATAGAGAAAAAGAGTTTCGGAAAGCTGAGTGCAGGTGGCAAAAAACCTATCTCCAGGTATACTGTGGTATCTATAAAGAGATACGTCACAATTACAATTTGGAACTTACCAACTTAACCAAAAACAATAACTATACACGCGCCTTATTTGCTACCCTGGACAGACTAACAAACCCCCTGTTGTCAGTAACTGCGACACAAGCAGTTGGTGGTTCCACACCAACCACTGGACATATGTTGTCCCCATCTTTAAATAACATCAGTTCAAATAGCACGACACAATTTAATTTAATAAACCAAAGAGGCTTAGAAGACATTATAAAACATCTGAAAACATCCTCCTGCTGCATGCATATTCTACCAACACACTTTTTCAAAAGTATTTCACATTGCATGATCACTGATCTTTTAGAAATTGTAAACACATCCCTTCTCTCAGGTGTCTTCACACAATCCCTAAAACTGCAGTTATTAAACAACTCCTAAAGAAGACAAAATAATGAAAAGTTATAGGCAAATATCTAACCTCCCATTTCTAAGTAAAATAATGGAAAAAGTGTTTTTCCAACAGATTCTTGGCCGCACATAACTGTTTTGACATCTTCCAGTCTGGCTTTCCTCAGCACCACAGTACTGAAACTGCTCTTGTTAAGGTTTTAAACGACATCCACTTAAACACAGTGGCAGAACTTCAGTCTTAGTATTACTGGATCTCAGTGCTGTATTCAACATGGTCGATCATGACATACTACTAGACAGACTGAAAGTCTGGGTAGGACTCTCTGGTGCAGCACTTAACTGGTTTGAATCCTAATAGAAGGAATGACAATACTTTGTGTCGGTAGCTAATTACACAGAGCTGACAAGGATGGTTTTCCCCAATGTTTATTACTGGGGTCTCTTCTGTTCAATATCTACATGCTTCCACTGGCTCAGATTCTGAAAAACAAGCAAATGTGTTATCATAATTATGCAGATGACACAAATCTACATAACTGTATTACCGGGGGACTATAATCCCATACAATGGCTGGCTGAATGCATTAAAGAAATCAACAACTGGACATGCCATAACTTTCTTCAATTAAATAATGATAAAACAGAAGTAATTGTTTTTGGTCCAAAGGACGAACGATTGAAAGTCAGCGCCTAGCTTCAATCACTAATGTTAAAAAGTCATATCAAGACAATTACATAATCAGCCTACTATCACCTTAATAATATATCAAGGGTTAGAGGACTTATGTCTCATCAGGATTTGGAGAAACTTGTCCATGCATTTATCTTCAGTAGACTTGACTATTGTAATTGTGCATTCACAGGCCTCTGTAAAAAGTCAATCAGAAAGCAGCTGTTTCAAAATGCTGCAGCTCGAGTCCTCACCAAGACGAGGAAAGTGGATCACGTCACTCCAGTTCTGAGGTCTTTGCACTGACTTCCTGTCCAACAAATAATTGACTTTAAAATCCTGCTGCTAGTTTATGATGCACTGAATACATTTGTGATCTGCTGCTATACCTTATGAACCATCCCGAATCCTCAGGTCGTCTGGAAAGGGTCTACTTTCTGTTCCAAGAGACAGAACTAAGCACGGAGAAGCAGTGTTCAGCTGAACTTTCATTGCACTAGCTTGATGCTATACGCGATCAGCACATCTTTCTGTAAAGCTACAACGTACAGATTCCGTCAAATCTCTTGTCAGAGAAAGCACCAGCAACATATCAACCACATTGCATCCAGCAGAAAAACATTAAATATGACTTACTTTTCGATGAAACGATAGTCCACAACATATTTTGGTCTCTAAATGACCGCCCGCTTCTGGGTAGCTTTCGTGAAGTCTAGCGGGAGGTGTTCAAGTTACAGCAAGAAAGTTAGGGCATTTTGAGTCTCAGCAGATTTAATACTACGGGTCACAACATGTGGTACTTGACTCATTTTGAATGGATACAAAGGCTGTCAGTCTCATTTGGATGGCTTTAGATGGCTCCCATAGGTTCGCAAGATTTAAAGCAAGGGTCTTAGACTGAAATCGGCCTCTGAATGGCGGAGATAGGGACAGAAAAAAATATTTTACGATTTGAGGGCCCAAAAGCATAATTTTGGTTGATTTAGTGTATGCTGTCTGTGGATGCATTGAACACCATTAGTGATATAAAGAGAAATAAATAGCACAATACATGAGACAATGTCAATATCACACACAAATCATAGATTCTCCATTTTGGAGATTCGCCTAAACTTATACACTGAAAAAATAACTCAAAATATTTTACTTCACTTAATCATTACATTACATTTCATTTAGCTGACGCTTTTACCCAAAGCGACTTACATGATATACAGTAGACCGTAGACACAGCAACGGTGAGCAATTAGGGTTAAGTGTCTTGCTCAAGGACACAACAACATGGACTACCAGAGCCGGGGATCGAACCACCGACCCTCTGATTGAAAGACAGAGTTGCTAACCACTGAGACACATATGAAAGCAAAGTTTGCTTTCATATGCATCATTTGAAAGAGGATATTCCTAAATATTCATTCAACTTTTTCTAAATATTCTTTCTTTATTCCTGTGTTCTTTCATCAACCAATAGACCACTAACACATATACTGCTATATACACCTTGTAACTAATCTAAACTAATTTTGTATAGTATACCTTTTGAATTGCATACAGAAATGAGAAAATAGACATGGGCACTTGGTACAGATTATATTTGTACAAAAAGCTCCCGTAAAAACACTTACTAAAAAAAGTTAATCAAAGACCACTGGGTAAGAGCATCCTCTCTCTGACGTACAGTAAGCTGACGTATAGTAGGAGGGAAGCTTCATTATGAAAGTCTATATAGACCAGTAAAAACATAGTATGCCCACAATAGGACAATTGAGGATGGAGATCTCATCTCTCTTTATTGGCCTGATCCTATTACTAGGTTTGTTTAAACTGAACTCAGCTCTTGCCTTGAATGGTTCTGTGGATGGTGTGAAACAAAGGGCTAGGCTCACAGAGAATAGGATTGGTGTTGGGGTCAGCCCTGAGGCCTCATCTGTGAAATGTAAGCTCCAGGGTACCACTCGTCTACCTGCTTTCTCAATGGATGGTGACTATGTAATTGGTGGGAGTTTCTCCCTACATTACAATATGCACACTGTCAAGCATAACTACACCACCGTGCCTGATCCACTAAGATGCTCAGGGAGGTTAGTAAGAAGAAGATGTGGAGGATAATAGGATGTATTCTGTGGGGATAGAAATGTTTAGATATTTTTATATTTATTTTAATGTATTAGTACCTTGTATAAAAAAACAAACATATATTTTACATTCTCAAAATAATGTAGAATTGGAGTAGACTTCTTTTGTCCGTTTAAACTGAAAAAAAATATGAAAACCAAAATTGTAGTTTAAAAGAGTTAACTATTGTTAATCCATGCAATAAGATTATTGTTGGATTAGTATCTAGTTATGTGTTCTGGTTTTTGTTGTTCATTTCCCCACTATTGTTTTTTTCTGTTAAAATTGTGAATTGTCCTCATATGTATGTCATATTCATATAGTTACCAAACTCTGTGTGTGTCTTTGTATCTGTTTTATAGCTTTAAATCCCGTGAACTGCGCTTCTCACGCGCAATGATCTTCGCCATCGAGGAGATTAACAACAGCACGGAGCTGCTGCCGGGCATCAAACTCGGTTATCAGATCTACGACTCGTGCGCCTCTGTGCCTGTAGCGGTGCATGTGGCATTCCAGCTGTCAAACGGCCTGGACCCAGTGTTTTACACCGGTGACAATTGTTCACAATCTGGTAAGGTGATGGCCATTGTTGGTGAGTCTGGGTCCACGCCATCCATCAGCATGTCTCGCGTCATTGGGCCCTTTAACATTCCTCAAGTAAATATTTTGAATTTCTGCAAAAGATGTGTTTAATAGATCTGTGCTATATTTTTGTCCGTCCTGTTCAATAATTACTGTTGTGTTCATTTAGGTTAGTCACTTTGCCACTTGTGCATGCCTGTCCGATAAGCAGCAGTACCCGAATTTCTTCAGAACAATCCAGAGTGACCAGTTCCAGGCTGACGCGCTGGCAAAGCTGGTAAAACACTTTGGTTGGACTTGGATTGGTGCTATCCGATCAGATTCGGATTATGGAAACAATGGCATGGCGTCTTTCCTGGACGAAGCACACAAAGAGGGAATCTGTGTGGAATATTCAGAATCTTTCAATAAGTACCACCCACAAAGCAGGATCCAGAGAGTAGCCGACATTATCCGCAGGTTTTTACATTCTCTGATTATTTATCTTTTGTTTCCTGTGCTCACACTGATCGTATGCACACAAACCCACAACAATGTTCTGTAAAGTATAAGATAGAAGAGTATTTTCTCACCTTAAAGGCAAATTGGAAATGTATCTTTTTTATTCTGTCACGTACTCTCTCATATTTGTTAATTATCTTTGTTATGTAAATAGTCAGTGACACCAACATTAAACTATCTCCTTACATAAATACAAATGTTTTGTAAAATATTTTGTTAATATTGGTCTCATATAATGCACTATTATTTCTCCCCAGGTCGACAGCTATGGTTATTGTGGCGTTTACATCCCCTGGAGACTTGAAGATTCTGCTGGAAGAGCTGTCGCTCAAGCCCTCTCCTCCTCGCCAGTGGATAGGCAGTGAGTCCTGGGTAACTGACCCAGACATGCTGAGGTTCAGTTTATGTGCTGGAGCAGTTGGATTTGGCATTGAGCGAGCTGTCATCCCAGGTCTGAGAGACTTCCTGCTGGATCTCTCTCCCTCTAAAGTGGCTGCCTCTCCAGTGCTTACTGAGTTCTGGGAGGATGCATTCAACTGCAGGCTGGGAAAAAGTGAGAATGTTTGGCTGATCTAAATATATTCTTATATAGACGTGGATCTATAGATAATGTATTTGTTTGAAAGACATTTAAACAGTTCAAGTCAATATCCAATTCAAGGAAAATCATATATGAATATATATATATATATATATATATATACACACATACACACAATAAGTTCTAAAAATCACTGTCCTCTGTCTTTGTGTGTTTTTATCAACAGTCACAGACAAGAATGCGTGTGATGGAAGTGAAGACTTAAAGACGATCAAGAGCCCGTACACTGACACATCTCAGCTCCGAATCACTAACATGGTGTACAAGGCTGTTTATGCAATAGCACATGCCATTCATAATGCAGTGTGTCAGGAGACATATTTTATAACCCAGTGTGACAAACTCACTAGGATAGAGTCCAAACAGGTCAGTAAAAACATATGTCAAAACCCAAATGTCCTTTTTTTATGCAATACGGTATTGTTTCTTAAATTAAACATTCATTGAACTATACATTGTTTAATTCTTACCTCTTTTTCCATCTTCCATTACTTCATCCTCACAGGTTCTCACTCAGTTGAAGAAAGTTAAGTTTTCCAAAAATGGTTATGATGTGTCATTTGATGCCAACGGTGATCCTGTGGCCACATACGAGCTGATTAACTGGCAAAAAAGTGAGAGTGGCAGAATTGAGATGGTGCCAGTAGGACACTACGATGCATCACTGCCCGTGGGCCATAAATTCCATATCAACAGGAACCTCACCTGGGTGGAGAGTGGCACACAAGTAGGGAGCCCCAAATATGTGTTTTTGGTCCCTGATCCTCCATAATCCATAATGGCTAACAATAGAACTTTTCTCAAGTTACATAATTTTCATTTAAAATCCCACCTAATAGTTTCAACCAAAATGTTCCTTTCCTGAGTTGTGGTGCAGGAATAGTACCAAAAAAACAGGATTTTCTACAACAAGAATGTAACTTTGAAAAATCTTTGTCCAATCCAGACTGCTGAGGCCTCATTGTGGCTCATTTATTACACAACTGTGGATCTTTTTTCACCGGCAGTTGCATTAAAAAATACACACGTACTTATAATAACATGTGAGTTATGTTTTTAGACAGACTTGAAAATAACTTGAATCTATTCTTTAATCCTCAGAGCTTTGAAGAACATCTGCATATGTGTGACTTTATTTGTATCTATGTGCCAGGTGCCTGTGTCAGTGTGCACTGACAGCTGTCCTGCAGGAACTCGTAAGGTGCTGCAGAAAGGAAAACCCATCTGCTGTTATGATTGTATACCGTGTCCTGAGGGGGAGATTAGCAACGCTACAGGTATTGTCCCTCCAAATACATATCTACTGCACAACATCAAATATAAGCATGACTGCTAAAAGCCCTCTTTTGTTGTATTTTTTTCAGATTCCCCAGATTGTTTCCCTTGCCCCAAGGAATTATGGCCTAATGCAAAGAGAGACACTTGTCTCCCCAAGCCTGTAGAGTTTCTTTCCTTCAATGAGGCCCTAGGAATCATCCTGGCTGCATTCTCAGTTGGTGGTGCCTGCCTTGCCATTATAACAGCGGCTGTGTTCCACCGTCACAGGACATCCCCGATTGTCAGAGCCAACAACTCTGAGCTGAGCTTCCTGCTGCTCTTCTCTCTGACTCTCTGTTTCTTATGCTCATTGACTTTCATTGGAGCACCCTCTGAGTGGTCCTGCATGCTGCGCCACACAGCGTTTGGGATCACCTTCGTCCTCTGTATCTCTTGTGTTCTTGGAAAAACAATAGTTGTGTTAATGGCATTCAAAGCCACTCTCCCAGGTCCTAATGTTATGAAATGGTTTGGTCCTCCACAGCAAAGGATGACTGTAGTGTCTTTCACTTTCATTCAAGTAATAATATGTACTCTTTGGTTGGTTCTTAGTCCTCCTTTTCCATTTAAAAACCTAACCACATACAAGGAGAGAATCATCCTGGAGTGTGCGTTAGGCTCAGCTATTGGGTTCTGGGCTGTGCTTGGGTACATCGGCCTGCTGGCAATCTTTTGCTTTGCATTAGCGGTCCTAGCCCGGAAACTACCTGATAATTTTAATGAAGCCAAGCTCATCACCTTCAGCATGTTGATATTCTGTGCAGTTTGGGTCACCTTTATCCCAGCATATGTTAGTTCTCCTGGTAAATTTACTGTGGCTGTGGAGATCTTTGCCATTCTTGCCTCCAGTTTTGGACTCATATTGTGCATATTTGCTCCAAAATGTTTCATTATATTGTTCAAGCCAGAGAAAAACACAAAGAAAAATGTAATGAACAAATGTCAAAACTAAGAAGGTAATTTATGACTTTTAATACAAATACCTAAGCCACAGAGGGCAAAGAGGGAGATTTGTGTTCAATGTCAGAACTGCATGTATGTTCACTCTGTGTTTTCAGTAAAGTTACAATAAAGACGGAAAGTTACATTTTGACTCCAACAGCAACATTTAGTATAAAGCTCATGATGCACATTCATTCTTCATAATGTCTATTTTATTTTACACATTATACAAATGTCTCATTCATTTTGTCAAAGTGCTTCTATATTTTTAAATATTCTTTTATCAAAAAAGTAATTAAAGAATGAAATAAGAAAGTAAATGAGTGAAGTAAAAAATTATATTATAAATGTTTTTCTTTCTCTTCAATAAACTCAGTGTTTTTTTGTGAAAGGTTTTTCTGCTTTTTGGGGAGTTTTTCCATATCTGATGTGAGGTCCTGGGACAGAGATGTCGTATTTGTATTGTTAAGCCCTCTGAGGCAAATTTGTAATTCGTCATTCCGGGCTATTCAAAATAAATTTAATTGAATTTAGTTCTGTGTTGGCTGTAATGGTTGGTGTTAAGGAGCCAGATGCAGTACAACAATATACCAGAATCGCTTTGACAAAGTTTATTACAACTGGACTCGGAACGGGGCTCGGGGGAAATGGGCTCAAACGCAGACCACACAGGAGACAGTATAAAGTAAAACACTTAGGCAAGCAGATCCCGATGTGAGTCCTGTGGCTCGACGTCGGAGGTAGTCAGATCACAGCGTGAGCTCTGGGGCTCTACACTGGAGGCAGGCACATCACAGAGTGAGCTCCATGGCTTGACACCTTAGGCAGGTATGGCAGGCAGGTAGGCAGGCGTGTGGCTCAACCCCGGAGGCAGACAGGCGGATCCCGACATGTGTCCAGCGGCTCGACGTCGGCGGCAGGGGGAGCAGAAGACAAAACAGACAACCCAGGCCTGCAGTATCAGGTGTAGATATAGTGTCGATGATGAGCCAGACTGGCCGCAGCTGTGCGCCAATCAGGGATGCGGCCATGGGAGGTGTCTGGAGGCCTGACCGAAAACACAAACGCTGAATACCTGGCAAACAAAACAAACAAGGAAATGACAGACACCCATCCATCCATCCATTATCTGAACCGCTTATCCTCTTTAGGGTCGCGGGGATGACAGACACAACAGAGGTTAAACACACAATGGGTCGGACAGGGATCCTGACACCAATAGCCGTTGGAGTATAGATTGGACGCGGTGAATGTGCTCTTATTGGGTATTGGAGAATATCAAGACGTCATCGAGGTAGACGAATACTCCGATGTCCCGGAGCATCTCATTCACTAGAGCCTGGATGACGGCAGGAGCGTTGGTTAAGCTGAAGGGCATCACTAGGTACTCATTGAATGCTGTGTGTTGAATTCCGACCTCCTTAATCGGAACCAAGTGATAGGCTTTGTGGAAGTTGAGACTTGGTGAAGATGGAAGCTTCTTGAAGTAACTCAAAGGCTGTCGTGATGAGTGGCAAAGGGTACCAGTTCTTCATTGTGATCTTGTTCAAGCCCCGCTAGTCGATGCAGAGTCCGAGGGTCCTGTCCATCACGAAGGAGAATCCGGTGCCGCAGGAGACGATGAAAGACGGATGAGACCGGCAGCCAGGGAGTTGTTAATGTACTTGTCTATCTCCTCTCTTTCTGGAGGAGAGTAGAGGCGTCTGCTAGGTGGGTATGTACCAGGATGAAGGTTGATGGCACAATCATAAGTCTGGTGAGGAGGTAAAGACATGGCCTTGGACTTGTTGAATACCTCTTTGAAGTCCAAGTACTCAATGGGAACCTCCATAAGTTCCGGCGTGGAGTTGGTGAGAGGGGAACCCAGTGGTGCGGCAGCCTGTTTTAGGCAGACTTGGTAACAGGAGGTGCTCCAACTCTGAAAAGCCCAGTCTCTGTATCTTTTGGCATCAACAACTCTCGTTATATCGGCTAATACTGTGACTTCTTCCAAGCCCCTCTACTCTGGTGAAGTCTTCACACTAAATTGTCCTCTTGGGCTAACTACGTACTCTGTGATACGGGCCAAATTCTGTTCCTCTGACTGTTTTTCACAACAACATGTTGTTCGGTGCGATGTTCAGGGCATAAATGTGTGTGTGCTAAGTGTCTTTGCAGCCCATTGCTGTTATTCGTGTAGTGGGGGACGCTCCTCAGAAGGGTTGTTGAATGCAGCCCTTGGGCTGGCTCCTCCCCCCAATCAGACCAATGATAAAGGGCACCTGTACTTGGTCCCTGTCCTGGCGTGGTGGTGGTGGTGGTGGTGTCGGTGTCGGCGGTGTCGGCGGCGGCAGCGGCGGCTCACGTGAGTTTTCTACAAGTAACTTATCGTAGTCAGAATCTTGGCAGCAGTGTGGTACCCTTTTAATAGTGATGGGTAATGAGGCCTCATGAAGCGTTGCGGCACATTACCCAAACTGTATCGATACTGTGTCGGTACTGTGTCGCTCAATACTGACACCTGCTGGATCTTAAAAATCATTACAGGCAACCTAGTTGACAGGCTTAACTGATTTAATGACATACAATAATATAATTTAAGTTATTGTATTTTATATCTTAATTTAAGTTTAAAATATATTTGATATCTTTAACATGTGAATGTGAGGATGCTTATGT
The DNA here is from genome assembly GCA_023566465.1 of Cottus gobio. NCBI lineage: Eukaryota > Metazoa > Chordata > Actinopteri > Perciformes > Cottidae > Cottus > Cottus gobio. The sequence continues at coordinate 13,793,175 of CM042220.1, forward strand.
ACTTGTCGTTGAGGCAGGGAGGGGATTTTTTTAATACATTTTTATTCAAAAAAAGAAGTTGTTCCAATGTCTTGGCATTCAGGCGATTACGTTTCTTTGACTAAGAGTCACTTTGAAACGGATTTGAATTCTGATAGATCAAGCGGAAACTGAGAAACAGGATGAAACAACAAGGAAATAAAAACAAATACCTTATTTGCCGATATTTGCTTTCGGGCTCAATGGCTTGAAGGGAAGAATTTGGCTTCAAAAGATCTGTGATTCTTTTGGCAGAGATGCATCCCGTTGACAGACGCACTTCCTTATAAACACAGTTTGGCGCCTCAGTGACAGGCGAAACAGCAGCTGTATCGGTCACGTGACTTTCTTAAAGCGATACGCGTACCGACACGGGTTTCGCTCTATGAGCTAGACACATGCGCCGACGCATCGGTGTTGCCGGACCCATCACTACCTTTTAATCTCTTTTTTGTTATCATTTGTAGGTACCTTCTGCTGCTGTTTTGCTTTGCCCTGTTTTGCTTTGCTCTGTTTTGTTTCTTTTTACCACACCTGTTTTGTTTTTATTCTGCATGTTTTGGTTCTTAGCATTTGTTTTAAATGTTCTATTAAACGTTTTATTTTATTAAAACACATCTCTGGCCAAATTAGCCATGAATCTGTGTCCTGATGCACATTATATTTAAGGGTGCTTTATACTTATATTTGTTGGGGTGTAAATTTCCATGTGGCGTTGCCGGTACTCGTACCCAGGGGGTGGGAGGAGCAGAAGCAACACTGTCCCTGTAGCATTTGGTTTTCAGCACTCTGCTCAGAGAGGCCATCCTGGTTATGGCAAGGCGGGTAATTCCTCTGTGGGCTCTGAGCTAGGTGAACTAAAGGAAAACCTAAGGAATCAGCAAGAGCAGTTGAGTCAGCTTACCAGAAGTCTTGCAGCCCTTAACAATGTCCCTATAACTCAGTTGAAGCCTCTCATGAAAACTGTAATTTGTAGGAGGTGCCAACAGCCTGGTCACTTTGCGAGAGAGTGTCAAGGAGAATATGTTGCTGCTTTACCCCAGCCAACTTCTGCAGTAGTACACATTCATTCTAATGACAGGCCCTGCCCTCAAAACCAGGGAAACGTTCACCCGCTGAACTATTGAAAAAACGTTGTTCTTGCAACTGGTTGAGCTTGAGTGCTGCTAATGGGTTCTGCAGAGTCACAGGTGGTGCGATAACATTGTTGGAAGCATGTGGCTGCCACCGATAACCTGGCAGATGATGCTTTGTTTGAGCCCCTAAGCAATGGCTTACCTTCAGGGTTACTAGCATCCCCAGTGCTAGTCCAAGTAATACGAGGTACTGTTTATTGTCAGTGTTGGGACCCAGGATGTTGTACTGTACCCTCGCACTGTTCTGGGTACATTAAGTCAGACTCACCTGGTGAGTCTACCCGCAGGTCTTGAAGAGGGAGAGGTATCAGATACAGTGTCCTCCCAGGCTTTAACCAGTTCAGTGCAGGACACGATTGCGGCATCTGATCTAATAGCACTTAAGGATCAGGAGCAACATCAGGTTAGGTCCTTACTACAGAAGTACAGTGATGTCTTTTCTGCTCATGAGGGAGATAAAGATTGTACGAATCTCATTTCCCATGAAATTCCAGTAGTGGGTGACGTACCTGTACGTCAGAGGTATAGACGCATCCCTCCGTCAGTGTATGAGGCAGCAAAGACCCACATTCACCAGCTCCTGGAGGCACAGGTTATCCGGGAAAGCCTGTTCGCCTCTCCCATTGTTCTGGTGAAGAAGAACGATGGCAGACCCGCAAGGACGCATTCCCATTGCCCCCTCTTGAAGAGTCCCGTGACACCCTATCAGGGGCCTGCTGGTTCTCGACTCTGGTTCTGGCCGTTGGGTACAACCAAGTACCAGTCACAGAAAAGGACAAAATGAAGACTGCATCCTGTACTCCCTTTGGGCTGTTCGAGTGGAACAGGATGCCATTTGGGTTGTGCAATGCCCCAAGCACCTTCCAGAGATTAATGGAGAGGATCTTTAGAGACCAGCACTGTCAGTCATTGTTACTGTACTTGGATGATATTGTTGTTTTCTCTTCCACTGTAGCACAGCACGTGGAGCATCAGTTTAGCCTTCTAGCTAGTTCCTAACTTTTTTAATCAGCATTTTTCAAAACTCGGGGTCCATACTTAGTCGTTTTTGAGTCACTTTAAGTCATGCTTATGGTTTATGTTTATAATTATTGTGTAATAGTGTTATACACATGACACAATTAACTTATATTGACTTGTGGTGCAGGGATTTGACATTTTTGGGGTTTTTTGTTTTATTTATTTGATTTTTCTTCCTTATTTTTTTGATATGCTCAATCCCAGAGGCTGAACCCAATTTTCCAAGATCGGGTCTGATGGGGGGTATATTATAGCACTTTAGAATATTCAAATAGCGCTTTTGGTTGAGAAAACCCAGTTTTACTATGGCTATGAAAACCTCGCAAAAACACTGTTGGTTTCTAAAATGGGGGCAGGATTCATTCATTCTAACTTTCATTGCACTAGCTTGATGCTATACGCGATTAGCACATCTTTCTGTAAAGCTTACAACGTACAAATTCCGTCAAATCTCTTGTCAGAGAAAGCACCAGCAACATATCACCACATTTCATCCAGCGGAAAAAATTAAATATGACTTACTTTTCGATGAAACGATAGTCCACGACATATGTTGGTCTCTAAATGACCGCACGCTTCCGGGTAGCTTTCGTGAAGTCTAGCGGGAGGTGTTCAAGTTACAGCAAGAAAGTTAGGGCATTTTGAGTCTCAGCAGATTTAATACTATGGGTCACAACATGTGGTACTTGACTCATTTTGAGTGGAGAAAATGTCTGTCAGTCGCATTTGGATGGCTTTAGATGGCGCCCATAGGTTTGCACGATTTAAAGCAAGGGTCTTAGACTGAAATCGGCCTCTGAATGGCAGAGATAGAGACAGAAACATATTTTATGATTTGAGGGCCCAAAAGCATAATTTTGGTTGATTTAGTGGATGCATTGAACACCATTATTGATATAAAGAGAAATAAATAGCACATTACATGAGAAAATGTCAATATCACACACAAATCATAGATTCTCCATTTTGGAGATTCGCCTAAACTTATACACTAAAAAAATAACTCAAAATATTTTACTTCACTTAATAAAAGGCAAACTTTGCTTTCATATGCATCATTTGAAAGAGGATATTCATACATTTTCATTCCACTTTTTCTAAATGTTCTTTCTTTATTCCTGTGTTCTTTCATCAACCAATAAACCACTAACACATATACTGCTATATACACCTCTTAACCAATCTCAGAAGTTTTTTTTTGTATATTATACCTTTTGGATTGCATACAAAAATGAGAAAATAGACATGGGCACTTGGTGCAGATTATATTTGTACAAAAAGCTCCCTCAAAAACACTTACTAAAAAAAGTTAATCAAAGACCACTGAGTAAGAGCATCCTCTCTCTGATGTACAGTAAGCTGACGTATAGTAGGAGGGAAGCTTCAGTCTGAATGTCTATATAGACCTGTAAAAACATAGTATGCCCACAAGAGGACAGTTGAGGATGGAGATCTCAGCTCTCTTTATTGGCCTGATCCTATTACTAGGTTTGTTTAAACTGAACTCAGCTCTTGCCTTGAATGGTTCTGTGGATGTTGTGAAACAAAGGGCTAGGCTCCCAGAGAATAGGATTGGTGTTGGGGTCAGTCCTGAGGCCTCATCTGTGAAATGTAAGCTCCAGGGTACCACTCGTCTACCTGCTTTCTCAATGGATGGTGACTACGTTATTGGTGGTGTTTTGTCCATACACCACTATGCATACGCAGTGAAGCATAACTACACCACCATGCCTAATCCAATAAGATGCTCAGGGAGGTTAGTAAGAAGAAAATGTGGGGAATAAGAGGATGCACTCTGTGGTGATGGAAATGTTTAAATGTGTTTTTTTTTATTGTGTTTTACTGCAAACTTAAAAACATTTTTTACATAAAATATCAAATCAGTATTTGGCTTGAGAATAACAAATTGTGACATATTTTTGTGATAATATTAAGTTGATCAACTATTTAAACTTATTTTGGTTTTAAGGCAATTCCTTGGCATAATTGTGGATCAAATATGTAGTGCAGCTATCAGTTCTTGGCCATACCTTTGAAATGCAATTGTCTTTATTTCTATTTAATGAGTGAAATGTCCTCATCATATGTAGACCATATTGTAACAATCCCGAGTGACCAGTTCCAGGCTGACGCGCTGGCAACACTGGTAAAACACTTTGGTTGGACTAGGATTGGTGCTATCCGATCAGATTCGGATTATGGAAACAATGGCATGGCGTCTTTCCTGGACGCAGCACACAAAGAGGGGATCTGTGTGGAATATTCAGAATCTTTCTATCAGACCCACCCACGAAGCAGGATCCAGAGAGTAGCCGACATTATCCGCAGGTTTTTACATTCAATGATCTTTTGTTCCCTGTGCTCACACTGATCGTACGCACACAAATCCACAACAATTTACAGTTCTGTAAAGTATGATATGGAAGAGTATTTTCTTATCCTAGTTTCAAATTGGAAATGTATCTTTTTGGTCATTTTTCTCATAGGAAGGGCACATTACTGATGTTGATATAGAATCAGTGAAACCAATAATCTCATGTTAGTTTGTGTTAATTATCTTGATACAGATTTTTCTTAATATTGGTCTCATACAATCCACTATTATTTCTCTCCAGGTCGACAGCTATGGTTATTGTGGCGTTTACATCCCCTGGAGACTTGAGGATTCTGCTGGAAGAGCTGTCGCTCAAGCCCTCTCCTCCTCGCCAGTGGATAGGCAGTGAGTCCTGGGTAACTGACCCAGACATGCTGAGGTTCAGTTTCTGTGCTGGAGCAGTTGGTTTTGGCATTCAGCGATCTGTCATCCCAGGTCTGAGAGACTTCCTGCTGGATCTCTCTCCCTCTAAAGTGGCTGCCTCTCCAGTGCTTACTGAGTTCTGGGAGGATGCATTCAACTGCAGGCTGGGAAAAAGTGAGAAAATTTGGCTGATCTTTAACATAAAAGACAGCTGCAGTTGGGTCCTTGTGTGTGTGTGTTTTGTTATATTCCAATTTAAGTCTTGTTTGTTAAAGCTGTACAGCTGCTTATAGATAGATAGATAGATAGATAGATTAATAGTGAGATATCTTCATTTTGAACAAAGCCACGAACATCTCTGTGAATTATCTGTTTTTTTGGGGTTTGTATGAATTTGGCTGCAGTAGTTTCACCATGTCAACACTGAAGCCCTGAACACAAGCACTTATTAAATTGACAGTCTCCAGGCCAGAAAGCTAAATGAACTACAAACTGTTTTACCTACTAGTATTTATCTGTTACAGTTTATATAAGTATGTAATCTGCATTAATTCCAAATCATTTATTTATTTGAAACACGTTTAAAAAGATCATGTCAGTAACTAATTAAAAGAAAATACCTTTTTTAATTTTATACAGATCACTAATTGTCTGATGACCGAGCATGTATACATATAGGTAACAATAACTGATTGGGATCGATAAAAAGGCAAGTTTGTAAAACAGTGTGTGGGGACGGTGGGTCGCCAACGCAGGGGGGCGCACCAGTGATATTGTTTATGGGCAAGATGTGTTCTGTTTGTGTACAGGCAGGTGCTGGGCAGCCTGGTGGAGTGCTTCCGCCGACCGCACCTGCAGACCATCCCATAATCTGGCGACAGATAAAGCCGGCGTCTTCCTGAACCTCAGCGTCGGGAAATTGCCTAACGTCCGCGAGAGATGATCGCTACTCCTGTACGATACCTGTGTGCCGAGTCCACGAGCCACGCTACGAGCCACGCCATGAGCCACGCCACGAGCTACGCCGAAGAGTCACGCCACGACCTCCGCCGCAAGCCGCGCCACGAGCCACGCCACACGCCGCCGCTCCCGCGGCTGAGTATTTCCCCCTTGCCCCGTGCCTGTGATCCCTAAATAAACACCCGTGTTTACCCGTAACCCCCCCCCTGTCTGTGTTTGCGTTTGGGTCCAGTCTCCAGTCATAACAGAATTTCCCGACCCCGCAACATGGATCCAGCGAACCCGGACACCCTCCAGGACGCCCTCAGCGCCCAAGGAGTGCTGATCGATAAACACGATCAGGTCCTCAGTGGAATTATGGGGACCCTGCAGAGGCTAGCCCAGAGCGTCCAACAGCTAACCGCTCAAGTAGCACAGTTGTCGGCCCCCAGCTCCTCTCCCGCCGTGAGTGAACCTCCGATTCCCGCACCCCCCGTTCTCGTTAAGGAGCCGATGGTTCCCCTTCCGGAACCTTACGCAGGTGAGCCCGGCTCCTGCAGCCGGTTTTTGTTAAACTGCTCACTAGTCTTCGATCAGCAACCTAGCAGTTATGCGACCGACAAAGCTAGGATAGCTTTCTGTATTAACCTGCTCCGGGGTAAAGCGGCCCAGTGGGCCACGGCGTTGTGTACCAGCCAGTCGGCCATTTTACGTTCCTTCGCGGAGTTCTCCGCCGAACTCCGGAAGGTTTTTGACCACCCCGTGAGAGGGCAAGATGCACTGAACCGGCTGTTTACGTTAAAACAGGGCTCCGGGTCAGTAGCGAATTTCGCCATCGAGTTTCGGATCCTGGCCGCGGAGTGTGGGTGGGACGAGAGGGTCTTAATGACGTTGTTCTCAAGAAACTTGTCAGAGGGACTAAGGGACGAGCTAGCCGCCCGGGATGACTCAACCTCCCTGGAACAGCTCATAGAGTTAGCCATCCGGGTAGACAACCGGCTCCGGGAACGTCGGAGGGAACGGGCACACCAGGCCCCTACCCCGCTCCGTCCACAGGTCCGAGGCCCGGCCTCCCTGAGTTCCCGATGGGGAGCCCGGTCACCCCCGCACCCCCTGTCAGCTGGAGCCGGACCCCGCCAAGATCAGAGCGGTTGCGGACTGGCCGGTCCCCGGGAACCATAAAGAACTGCAACGCTTCCTGGGGTTCGCCAACTTCTACCGCCGCTTCATCCGGGACTACAGCAAGGTGGCCGCCCCGCTTACCCGGTTAACCTCCCCCAAGAGCCCGTTTGAGTGGACTCCCGAGGCAGACGGTGCGTTCGCCAAGCTGAAGTCCTTGTTTACCAGCGCCCCCATCCTGAGACATCCGGACCCATCCCTCCAGTTTGTGGTGGAGGTGGATGCCTCGGACACCGGCGCGGGAGCAGTACTGTCCCAGCATGATCCTCCACCGAGAAGCTACATCCGTGTGCCTTCTTCTCCCGGCGACTCAGCCCCGCAGAGAGGAACTATGATGTGGGCAACTGTGAACTGCTGGCGGTGGTGCTGGCTCTCCAGGAGTGGAGGCACTGGTTGGAGGGCAGCGTGCAGCCGTTCCTGATCTGGACCAACCATAAGAACCTCGCTTACCTCAGGGCGGCTCGGCGGCTCAACCCCCGCCAGGCCCGATGGTCATTGTTCCTCAACCGGTTCGATTACATGCTGTCCTACCGCCCCGGGAGCCGGAATGGGAAACCGGACTCCCTCTCCCGGGTCTACCCACCATCGAGCCCCCCGGATACAGCTCCCATCATTCCCCCCACCTGTGTGGTGGGGGCGGCATAGTGGGAGGTCGAGTCGGCGGTCCAGAAGGCCAGAGGGACTGTCCGGATCCGGGTGGGGGCCCCCCGAACCGGCTATTCGTCCCTCCGGCAGCACGGTCCCAGGTCCTGCAATGGGGACATTCCTCGACCCTAACGTGCCATCCGGGAGCTCGCCGGACCGACATCTTCCTCCGCCAGCGGTTCTGGTGGCCAGGTATGACCAAGGATGTCCGGGAGTTTGTGGCGGCCTGCTCGGTCTGCGCCCGGAGCAAGGCGTCGCACCAGCCACCCAGGGGCCTCCTGCGGCCGTTGCCCATTCCCAGCTGGCCTTGGTCCCACATCGCCGTGGACTTCGTCACCGGGTTGCCACCATCAGAGGGTAACACCGTGATACTCACTATCATTGATCGGTTCTCCAAGGCGGTTCACTATGTTCCCCTCCCCAAGTTGCCCTCTGCTTTGGAGACCGCCACGCTCCTAACCGTCCATGTGTTCAAGCTCCACGGGATCCCCCTGGACGTGGTGTCGGATCGCGGACCGCAGTTCGCGTCCGGCGTATGGAGCGCCTTCTGCAAAGCCGTGGGCGCAACCGCTAGTCTCTCCTCCGGTTACCATCCCCAGACCAACGGCCAGACTGAGAGGGCCAATCAAGACCTGGAGGCGGCACTCCGATGTGTTGCTGCACAGCATCCCGTCTCCTGGAGCACGTTCCTGCCCTGGGTCGAATATGCCCACAATTCCCTGTCGTGCTCCGCCACAGGTATGTCACCATTTATGGTCTGTTATGGCTTCCAACCCCCTCTGTTCCCAGCCCAGGAGGTGGAGGTAGCGGTCCCGTCCGTGGAGGAACACCTTCGGAGGATACGCGCGGTCTGGAAAGAAGCGAGGGCGGCGCTCACCCGGTCCTCGGCAAACAATAAGTGGCTGGCCGACCTGCATCGCTCTCCGGCCCCTGCGTATGAGGTTGGGCAGAAAGTGTGGCTGTCTTCCCGGGACCTCCCGTTGCTGACGGAATCACGTAAGCTGACGCCCCGCTATGTGGGGCCGTTTACCATTGCCAAGATCATTAATCCCTCCGCTGTCCGTCTGGTCCTTCCAGAAGCCATGAAGATTCACCCCACGTTCCACGTCTCCCTCCTCAAGCCGGTCTCCACCAGCGAGCTCAGCCCTCCGGCCATTCCCCCTCAACCCCCCCGGCTCATCGATGACCATCCGGTCCATACCGTGTCCAGGGTCCTGGACGTCCGGCCCCGGGGTCGGGGATTCCAGTATTTGGTGGAGTGGGTGGGTTATGGTCCAGAGGAGCGATCCTGGCTCTCTCGTCGCCTGATCCTGGACCCGACTCTCATCCAGGACTTTTATAGGGCGAACCCGGGCAAGCCCGGGAGGACGCCAGGAGCCGTCCGTCGAGGGGGGGGTACTGTGGGGACGGTGGGTCCCCAACGCAGGGGGGTGCACCAGTGATATTGTTTTCTGTTTGTGTACAGGCAGGTGCTGGGCAGCCTGGTGGAGTGCTTCCGCCGACCGCACCTGCAGACCATCCCATAATCTGGCGACAGATAAAGCCGGCCTCTTCCTGAACCTCAGCGTCGGGAAATTGCCTAACGTCCGCGAGAGATGATCGCTACTCCCGTACGATACCTGCGTACGCCACGAGCCACGCCACGAGCTACGCCGAAGAGTCACGCCACGACCTCCGCCGCGAGCCGCGCCACGCCGCCACTCCCGCGGCTGAGTATTTCCCCCCGTGCCTGTAATCCCTAAATAAACACCCATGTTTACCCGTAACCCCCCCCTGTCTGTGTTTGCGTTTGGGTCCAGTCTCCAGTCATAACAGTGCTTTGACATATAATTCAAAATGTAGTTTTACTTCTAAATTAGAACAAGGTAAGTATACACAGTTGTGCAAGGCACATTTGACAGGTTAGCTAAAAGAAAAACCCTAGGGATGAATAATAATATATCGTCAAGCCAAAAAATACACCTTCCTGTGTCCTTTGTGTGTTTTTAGCAGCAGTCACAGACAAGAATGCGTGTGATGGAAGTGAAGACTTAAAGACGATCAAGAGCCCGTACACTGACACATCTCAGCTCCGAATCACTAACATGGTGTACAAGGCTGTTTATGCAATAGCACATGCCATTCATAACGCAGTGTGTCAGGAAACATATTCTATAACCCAGTGTGACAAACTCACCAGCATAGAGTCCAAACAGGTCAGTAAAAACAAATATGTGAAAACCCAAATGTCCTTTTTTTGCTGTACTATACCTTTTTTTTAAATAAAGATGTATTCAATCTTATATTGTTTCTAATCCCTCCCTCATCGTCTTCTTTAACTTGTAAAATGTTCACAAAATGGTTATGATGTGTCATTTGATGCCAACGGGGATCCTGTGGCCACATACGAGTTGATTAATTGGCAAAAAAGTGAGAGTGGCAGAATTGAGTTGGTGGCAGTAGGACACTACGATGCATCACTGCCGGTGGGCCAGGAATTCCATATCAACAGGAACCTCACCTGGGTGGAGGGTGGCACACAAGTAAGGCACACAAGTAAGGCACTCAAAAGCAATGTTCAAATTTCAACTAAAGGCCCACTGTGTAAGATTGAGTTAAATCTGGTGTATTGCAGATTGCAAACATAAATACCCCTCTGCTCACCCCTCCCTTTCCAAGCATACTGGAGATGTACGTGGCCTTCAGGTAGGGAGCGTTATCTTCAGGATTGTATTACAATTGAGCTACTATTAGCAATACTCAGCTTTTATACATGACTAAATAACTGCTCTTAAAAACTAGAATTCCATCCATCCATCCATCCATTTTCCACCGCTTATCCGGGGTCGGGTCGCGGAGGCAGCAGGTCAAGCAGGCTGACCCAGACTTCTCTCTCACCCGCAACATCTACCAGCTCATTCTGGGGGATCCCGAGGCGTTCCCAGGCCAGCCGGGAGATATAATCCCTCCAGCGTGTCCTGGGTCTTCCCCGGGGCCTCCTACCAGATGGACGTGCCTGGAAAACCTCTAAAGGGAGGCGTCCTGGAGGCATCCTAATTAGATGCCCGAACCACCTCAGCTGACACCTTTCGACACGAAGGAGTAGCGGCTCAACTTCAAGCCTCCTCCTGATGTCCGAGCTCCTTACCCTATCTCTAAGGCTGAGCCCGGCCACTCTACGGAGGAAACTCATTTCGGCCGCTTGTATCCGCGACCTCGTTCTTTCGGATACGATCCAAAGCTCGTGACCATAGGTGAGGGTTGGGACGTAGACCGACCAGTAAATTGAGAGCTTCGCCTTCCGGCTCAGCTCCTTCTTCACCAAGACGGCCCGGTGCAACGCCTGCTTTACTGCTGCAGCCGCACCGATACGCCTGTCGATCTCCCGCTCCATTTTACCCTCACTCGTGAACAAGACCCCGAGATACTTGAACTTCTTCGCTTGAGGCAGGCACTCCGTCCCGACACGGAGAGAGCAATTCGCCGGTTTCGTGGTGCTGACACTCATCCCCACCGCTTCACACTCGGCTGCAAAATGCCCCAGTGAATGCTGGAGGTCACGGTCCGAGGAGGCAAACAGGACCACATCATGTACAAACAGTTCTCTACCCCCGGCTGCGCCTAGATATCCTGTCCGTGAAAGTCACAAACTGGACCAATGATAAAGGGCAGCCCTGACGGAGGCCAACACCCACCAGGAACGTGTCTGACTTATTACCAAAAATATGAACACAGCAGAGACCGGATGGCCCGTTGCAACGGGTCTGCCACACCATACTCCTGCAGCACCCCCACAACAAACCTTGAGGGACCCGGTCAAAAGCCTTCTCCAAGTCTACAAAGCACATGTAGACTGGTTGGGCAAACTCCCAGGACCCCTCCAGTAGTCTTGCAAGGGTAAAAAGGTGGTCCACTGTTTCACGGCTGGGACAAAACCCACACTGTTTGTCTTGAATCAGAGTTTCGACAAACGGTCGGAGCCTCCCTTCCAGCACCCTGGCATAAGCTTTTCCCGGGAGGCTGAGTAGTGTGATACACTGATAGTTCGACTCTCCAGTCCCCCTTCTTGAAGTTGGGAACCACCTTCCCGGTCGGCCAGTTCATGGGCACTGTTCCCGACCCTCATGCGACATTGAAGAGGCGTGTCAGCCAAGACAGCCCAATAACGTCCAGCGCCTTTTAGATTTCATCCGCCCCTGGCGCCTTGCCACCTAAGTGCTTTTTGACTACCTTAGTGGTCTCTGCCAGGGATTTGGGTGCAACCACCCCCAAGTCTTCAGGGGCTGCTCCCTCTTCAGGGACATGTTGGCAGGGTTTAGGAGTTTCTCAAAGTGCTCTTTCCACCACCCAACTATATCGTCAGCAGACCCCCTCCTCTGCTGATAACAGCCTGGGATAGGCCCTGCTTTCCCTTCCTGAGGTGTCTGATGGTTTGCCAGAACCGCCTTGAGGCCAACCAAAAGTCCTTCTCCATGGCCTCACGGAAATCCTTCCATGCCCGAGTTTTAGCATCCACGACCACCGCAGCTGCAGCCCTTCTGGCCTGCCGGTACCTGTCAGCTGCTTCAGGAGACCCCTGGGCCAACCAGGCCCGAACGGTCTCTTTATTCAGCTTAACGGCTTCTCTCAACCCCGGTGTCCACCACTGGGTTCTCGGGTTGCTGCCACGACAGGCACCGATGACATTCCGACCACAGCTCCTAGCGGCCGCGTCCACAATAGAGGCTTTGAACATGATCCACTCGGATTCTATGTCCACAACCTCCCTCAGGATGTGTGAGAAGTCCTTCCGGAGGTGGGAGTTGAAGACCTCCCAGACAGGATCCTCAGCCAGATGTTCCCAGTTCACCCTCACTACACGTTTGGGTTTGCCAGGTCTTTCTGGCCGACTCCCCCGCCATCTGATCCAACTCACCACCAGGTGGTGATCAGTTGGCAGCTCTGCTCCTCTCTTCACCCAAGTGTCCAAAACATACAGCCGCAGATCAGATGATCCGATTACAAAGTTGATCATTGATTTCCGGCCTAAGGTGTTCTGGTACCAGCTACACGTATGAGCCACCTTATGCTCGAACATGATGTTCGTTATGGACAACCCGTGGCTAGCACAGAAGTCCAATAACGAAACACTGCTCGGGTTCAGATCCTCCCAATCAACCCCCGCCAGGTTTCTCTGTCATTGCCCACGTGAGCGTTGAAGTCTCCCAGAAGAAATATGTAGTTGGTGGGAGGGGTCCTGGAAAGGGTGCCGCCTGCCGACTCCAAGAAGGCCAGCTACTCCCAAATGCTGCTCGATGCATAAGCACAAACAACAGTCAGTGCCTTACTCTTCAAAACCCGTAGGCGGAGGGAGGTGACCCTCTCGACCCGCTCAGCCGGAGACTCGTAAGTATCCCCATTAACGCCCGGCCCCTATCACCTTGGGCAACTCCAGAAAAGGACAAACCCTTCCCCTGGAGTTTGGTTCCAGAGCCAGCGCTCTGAGTTGAGGTGAGCCCAACTATATTTAGTTGGTACTGCTCCACCTCCCGCACCAGCTCTGGCTCTTTCCCCGCTAGCGAGGTAACGTTCCACGTCCTTAGAGCTATTCTATGCCGCCGGCGATCAGCTCGCCCAGGCCCCCTGCTCAGCCCGCCGCCCAGTCTACATAGCAGACGACCCCGATGCTTGTCCCTGCAGGTGGGTCCACAGGGTGGCTGCTCCATGTTGTTTCTTCGGGCTGAGCCTGAGGGGCCCCATGGGCGAAGGCCCGGAAAATAAGGATATAAATACATTATTATTTAAAAATACATGAATAAATCTGAACAAGTCATGTAAACTACAAGTAGCCTACAGATCTAACAGGAAGTAATTGTAATCTTACATTTTTGTGACTTCTTGTGTATTCTTTAAAGTCAGCTGAAAACTGTTCAACTTGACCACAGTTTTTTGTCAACGCCCCCTGCTGCTGCTGCCTGCTCTCGTCTACATTCCAGGCGAGAAGCAGTTAATCTCGAACAAGCCTGTGGTGAGTATGTTTCTTAGTTTGCTGGCATGTCACATGATTATGAGTATCTAGCTATCACCTGGATTGGTCTACTTACAACTGAGGTGACGCGGTGGCGCATGCCTGTCTCAGGACCTCTACTAGTGAGTCACTTGCTAGCTGGCTATCTATCAAGCTAGTCACGGCTTGCAAGTTGGCTAGCTAGCTAAATACTCATAATCAATCATGTATACGTGCCAGCATACTAAGAAACATACTCACCACTTGTGCAACTGAAGGGCATCGCGCCGGCCAGGTGATGGGAGGCATCCCTTCTGGCCCGGCACCGTGGTGGGACAGAACATGTCCTACAGCGTAAACGTGTGTTTCACGGCGGTGACACGTCAGCACAACTGAGGTGGCGCGTGCGTGTCTCAGGACCTCTAGTTAGTGATGAGCTTGCCATCGCCCCCCGCCCATCACCTGGCCAACATTCTTTCTGGCCAGAGTTTGCTCTCACATTGGACTTAGTTCGTAGTTTTGTGTGAGCGACTGTGGCTCAGTGGTTAGCAGGTCTGACTTTCAATCCGAGGATTGGTGCACCTTGAGCAAGACACTTAACCCTAATTGCTCACCGTTGCTGTGTCTACGGTCTACTGTATAGCATGTACGTCTCTTTAGATAAAAGTGTCAGCTAAATGTAATGTGTGACATTTATACATGCTTTGTAAGACATAGATAGTCCTCACTTTAGATTAGGTCACACAAAATACTTAACTCACCGTTAACTAACAACTAGTAACTACCTGAATTAATCATGAATTGCAATATTATAACACGTTTATAAAGCAAATGTTAACATAGTCCCCACACATTACTGCGTATCTAAATAATTATATGTATCAATAAATGCATGAATGAATTAGATTTAAATATTTTTTAAATCATTTACAAAAACATTTAAATGATTTTATTACTAATCTATAAATCCTTAATAATTGGTTTGTAATATATATTACTTAGTTTACAAAAGGGGAATACATAATTTATAAAGTACGAAAACCCAATCATGAAACACATAGGTGTGTGAATATGTCAAGAACTATCGAGAATATGTGTATATATGTGTGGGTATGACTTCATTTTGAGATATTAGGGTTTGCAATGGTAGCTTTAGGAAGAGAAAAGAAACATGGGCACTTGGTGCAGATTATATTGTACAAAAATCTCACATAAAAATATTTGTACAAAAGTTAATCAAAGACCACTGGGTAGGAGCCTCCTCTCTCTGACGTACAGTAAGCTGACGTATAGTAGGAGGGAAGCTTCATTCTGAAAATCTATATAGACCAGTAAAAACATAGTATGCCCACAAGAGGACAGTTGAGGATGGAGATCTCAGCTCTCTTTATTGGCCTGATCCTGTTACTAGGTTTGTTTAAACTGAACTCAGCTCTTAGCTTGAATGGTTCTGTGGATATTGTGAAACAAAGGGCTAGGCTCACAGAGAGTAGGATTGGTGTTGGGGTCAGCCCTGAGGCTTCATCTGTGAAATGTAAGCTCCAGGGTACCACTCGTCTACCTGCTTTCTCAATGGACGGTGACTATGTTATTGGTGGTGTTTTCTCCATACATTACAACATGCACACAGTGAAGCATAACTACACCACCTTGCCTGATCCAATAAGATGCTCAGGGAGGTTAGTAAGAAGAAGATGTGGGGGCTAAGAGGATGTATTCGGTGGGGATGGAAATGTTTACATACTTTATAAATATTTGAATGCATTAGTATTTGCAATAAAAAAATGAAAATATTTAATTCACAATAGAGTAGATAATGTGAGTAGATGTTTGTTGTATTTGTTAATTGAAAACATTATGAAAACTAAAATTAGTTAACTAATTTTAATCCATGCATAGAAATTATTGTTGGATTAGTAACTAATTCTGTGTTGTGATTTTTGGTGTTCAGTTCTCATGTTTTATATATTTCTATTACCATTGTGTCCTAATATCTACGTCATATTCATACAGTTACTGAACTCTGTGTGTGTGTCTGTGTACAGCATTAACTCCCGTGAACTGCGCTTCTCACGAGCAATGATCTTTGCCATCGAGGAGATTAACAACAGCACGGAGCTGCTGCCGGGCATCAAACTCGGTTATCAGATCTACGACTCGTGCGCCTCTGTGCCTGTAGCGGTGCATGTGGCATTCCAGCTGTCAAACGGCCTGGACCCGGTGTTTTACACCGACGACAATTGTTCACAATCTGGTAAAGTGATGGCCATTGTTGGTGAGTCTGGGTCCACGCCATCCATCAGCATGTCTCGCGTCATCGGGCCCTTTAACATTCCTCAAGTAAATATTTTGAATTTCTGCAAAAGATGTGTTTAATAGTGTTTTTTTGTGTTGTCATGTTCAATAATTTCCCTATGTTCATTTAGGTTAGTTACTTTGCCACTTGTGCATGCCTATCCGATAAGCAGCAGTACCCGAGTTTCTTCAGAACAATCCCGAGTGACCAGTTCCAGGCTGATGCACTGGCAAAGCTGGTAAAACACTTTGGTTGGACTTGGATTGGTGCTATCCGATCAGATTCGGATTATGGAAACAATGGCATGGCGTCTTTCCTGGACGCAGCACACAAAGAGGGGATCTGTGTGGAATATTCAGAATCTTTCTATCGGACCCACCCACGAAGCAGGATCCAGAGAGTAGCCGACATTATCCGCAGGTTTTTACATTCTCTGATGATGTATATTTTGTTCCCTGTGATATACTGATCATATGCACACAAATCTCAACAATATTCTGTAAAATAGGAGACATAAAAGTATTTTTTCACCTTAGAGGAAAATTGGAAATGTATCTTTTTCAGTCACGTGTCTTCATCTCATATTTGTTAATGATGTTTGTTATGAAAATACTCAGTGAGACCAAAAATAAACTATCTCCATATATATATACAACTATTTTGTAACATATTTTGTTCATATTGGTACATTACAATGCACTATTATTTCTCTCCAGGTCGACAGCTATGGTTATTATGGCTTTTACATCCCCTGGAGACATGAGGATTCTGCTGGAAGAGCTGTCACTCAAGCCCTCTCCTCCTCGCCAGTGGATAGGCAGTGAGGCCTGGGTAACTGACCCAGCCATGCTGAGGTTCAGTTTCTGTGCTGGAGCAGTCGGATTTGGCATTCAGCGATCTGTCATCCCAGGTCTGAGAGACTTCCTGCTGGATCTCTCTCCCTCTAAAGTGGCTGCCTCTCCAGTGCTTACTGAGTTCTGGGAGGATGCATTCAACTGCAGGCTGGGAAAAAGTGAGAAAATTTGACTGCTCTTCAACATAAAAGACAATCACAGTTGGGTATTGTCTGTGTGTTTTTTTTATTATGTCTGACTGTAGAAGCAGCTGCTTTAACAACCCAATCCCTGAGTGATTTAAAGGGAAATTGTTATGAACAAAGACATGAAGTGGAAATAAGGTCTCTGTGAATAAACTAACTTGATATGAAGATCTCTCAGGTCAAG
Organism: Cottus gobio; assembly: GCA_023566465.1. Classification (NCBI taxonomy): domain Eukaryota; kingdom Metazoa; phylum Chordata; class Actinopteri; order Perciformes; family Cottidae; genus Cottus; species Cottus gobio. The sequence goes on from CM042220.1 coordinate 13,810,333, forward strand.
GTTTGGCACACGCTGTCTTGGAGAAGATGTCAACACTAAAGTCCTGAATACAAGCACACACTATATTGACTTTAGGCCACCAAGCTAAATATACATTACTGTTGATCAGTTACAGTATAAATGTAAATATACTGTTATATTGACACGGATCTATAGATCATGTATTTCTTTGAAAGACATTTAAACAGTTTGTCAGTATCCAATTCAAGGAAAATTATATGTTTTACAGACAATAGAGCTGACATAGACCAGATCCAAAAATTAAAACATAATGACATGTTGATAATTTTTTGGGGAATTGTTATCAAATAAGCATGTTTTATAAATTAATTAGAATAATATAAAGATAAAAGAGTTTATAAGATGCATTTTGCAGGTTAAATAAAACTGAAAAAGAATATTGTACATGAGAAATAATTATATAATTGTCATGGCTAAAAAACACCTTCCTGTGTCCTTTTTGTGTTTTTAGCAGCAGTCACAGACAAGAATGCGTGTGATGGAAGTGAAGACTTAAAGACGATCAAGAGCCCGTACACTGACACATCTCAGCTCCGAATCACTAACATGGTGTACAAGGCTGTTTATGCAATAGCACATGCCATTCATAACGCAGTGTGTCAGGAAACATATTCTATAACCCAGTGTGACAAACTCACCAGCATAGAGTCCAAACAGGTCAGTCAAAACAAATATGTAAATATTTCACTCTAGTGTACCTTTTTTGTACTTTTTACTTAATGAAATATGAATTGTATTATACATTGCTTAATTCCTCCTCCTCTCCGTCTTCCATTACTTCATCCTCACAGGTTTTCACTCAGTTGAAGAAAGTTAAGTTTTCACAAAATGGTTATAATGTTTCTTTTGATGCCAATGGAGATCCTGTTGCCACTTACGAGCTGGTTAACTGGCAAAAAAGTGAGAGTGGCAGCATTGAGTTGGTGGTAGTAGGACACTACGATGCATCACTGCCCGTGGGCCAGAAATTCCTTATCAACAGGAACCTCACCTGGGTGGAACATGGCACACAAGTAGGGAGCTCAAAATTAATATTATAACATATTCCAATTTCAAATTCGTACGTACTTATATTAACATGTGAGTTATGTTTTTAGACAGACATGAAAATAACTTGAACCAATTATTGAATTCTCAGAGCTTTGAAGCACATGTGCACATATGTGACTTTATTTGTATCTATGTACCAGGTGCCTGTGTCAGTGTGCACTGACAGCTGTCCTGCAGGAACTCGTAAGGTGCTGCAGAAAGGAAAACCAATCTGCTGTTATGATTGTATACCGTGTCCTGAGGGGGAGATTAGCAATGCCACAGGTATTGTCCTCCGAATGCATATCTATTGCACAACATCAAGTATTGAGTATGACTCCTAAAAGCCCTCTTTTTTTTTTTTTTTTTAGATTCCCCTGGTTGTTTCCCTTGCCCAAAGGACTTTTGGCCTAATGCAAAGAGAGACACTTGTCTCCCCAAGCCTGTAGAGTTTCTTTCCTTCAATGAGGCCCTAGGAATCATCCTGGCTGCATTCTCAGTTGGTGGTGCCTGCCTTGCCATTATAACAGCGGCTGTGTTCCACCGTCACAGGACATCCCCGATTGTCAGAGCCAACAACTCTGAGCTGAGCTTCCTGCTGCTCTTCTCTCTGACTCTCTGTTTCTTATGCTCATTGACTTTCATTGGAGCACCCTCTGAGTGGTCCTGCATGCTGCGCCACACAGCGTTTGGGATCACCTTCGTCCTTTGTATGTCTTGTGTTCTTGGAAAAACAATAGTTGTGTTAATGGCATTCAAAGCCACTCTCCCAGGTCCTAATGTCATGAAATGGTTTGGTCCTCCACAGCAGAGGATGACTGTAGTGTCTTTCACTTTCATTCAAGTAATAATATGTACTCTTTGGTTGGTTCTTAGTCCTCCTTTTCCATTTAAAAACCTAACCACATACAAGGAGAGAATCATCCTGGAGTGTGCGTTAGGCTCAGCTATTGGGTTCTGGGCTGTGCTCGGGTACATCGGCCTGCTGGCAGTCTTTTGCTTTGTATTAGCGGTCCTAGCCCGGAAACTACCTGATAATTTTAATGAAGCCAAGCTTATCACCTTCAGTATGCTGATATTCTGTGCAGTCTGGGTCACCTTTATCCCAGCATATGTTAGTTCTCCTGGTAAATTTACTGTGGCTGTGGAGATATTTGCCATTCTTGCCTCCAGTTTTGGACTCATATTGTGTATATTTGCTCCAAAGTGTTTCATCATATTGTTCAAGCCAGAGAAAAACACCAAAAAACATTTAATGAACAAAAGTAAATCTTAAAACATAAAGGTTGGAGAAAACTAGGACGGCAATTGAAAGGACTTTTTGTCACAGTTCAGTTGTCCAGTTTCTCCTGCCACTCTGTCTCCCACTCACTTAATTAGTTCATTTAGTACACCTGCTGCATCAGTCCTATCACTCTCACCTTCTCACTGCTCCACTCACATAATCAGCTCATCATGTACACCTGTTAGTCACAACCATCTTGTCCGCGCCATCGAGAGTGATGGCGCGGACTCTCACCTGTTTCACTCTGCTAACCTATAAAAGTTCCAGCTTCACTCACACTTACTGCCAGATCGTTCTCTGCATTCATGCCAGACTTTCTAGCTTGTTTTCCTGATTGCTCTTCCGTTGCCTACCCTGCCTGTTTTGACTACCACACCTGGCCTCTGTCCCAGAACACCGCCATAGCCTTCAACCTTGATACCCGTCTAAGCGGACTGTGTTTTGTATGTTTGATCCACCTGGAATAAACTGGATTGAAGAGATTTTCTTGTCGTACTGCGACTGGGTCCTTAACACACCCCTGTTATGCCTTTAATACTAATACCTAAGCCACAGAGGGCAAATAGAGATAACTTGTTTCACATGTGTGCTTTTGGCTAAAGATAAATGCACGTTGAGTTGGTAGTTTGACATATATGCTCACTGGCATAATTTAAATAGCATCATTATCCATATTAAATGTCTGTTTCAATGTATCATATTCAGAATTTAAACATGCCAACCATGCTCTTACTCCAGCATGTTGACATAGTCAAAAAGGTGTTCTACACACCTGATTCTCATCACCTGTATACTTACGTGCACTTTATGAATTAATGCTCCAATCTGTGTTCAATGCCAGAACCGCATGTATGTACTCTGTGTTTTCAGGAAGGATACAAAAAAGACGAAAAGCTACATTACGGCTTCTACAGCAACATTTAGTCTTTATATTGTCTAAGTTTCATGACTTATTAATTGTAATACTTTAAAAAATATTTGTTGTCACATTTCACAAAGTGATTTTTTTCATGTTAGAATAGAAATATATAAAAAATAATAATAGTATAAATGTCTGTCTTTCTCTTTCATATACGCAGTATAAAAAACTGCACAGCCTGGCTCTACAAGAGCGTATGAGTCCATTTTACATGTTTATAACAAAATTCCACCATACATATTAACATAAACCCTAAATATGACTCAAGAGGACTTGAAAGTGACTCGAGAGCTCCCTAAGTTATGTAAATATCAATGTTCAATGTATCATATCCTTAGCTTGATGCTACACATGATTAGCGATAACCTTTTTGGAAAGCTTCCATAATCCCCCAATACCATCAAATCCCTTGTCAGACAAAGCCTCAGCAAGATATCAACCACACTGCATTTTTTTTTCAGCCAAAAAACTGACATACTTATGGATGAAACAATATTCCACAATATTTGTATATTGGTTTATGATAGTACACAGAAGAAGAAAAAAATATATATAAATTTATCAAAAACAATAATTAAAAGTGAATTTTTATTATCGTAACTAACACATTTTTTTAATATATAAAATAGCTCCATATTGTAGAAAACATTAGTTCAGACATTTCGAGAAACTGATTTTTATGAAAGCACTATAACTTGTCAGAGCGTCCTCGAATGAGTCTTTTTTCAATGCATCCGGTTTCCGGCTGCCAAGGACTCCCAGAATATCCATATTCCAGCCATAAGTAAGTCTTTTTTTTTTTTGCTCGACAAAAAAGGACATTCTTGTGCTTATCTTTGCAATGATATGCTCTAAGAACGGAATGGTTACCAACAGCAGAATGGTTACCTGCAGTGAACTCAGTAGGTTCTAAGAATTCCAAAACCGTTGAGTTTAGCATGTTGCTAACGTTTTTAATCGGCGTTTTTTTTTCAAAACTTGGGGTGCATTCTGAGTCACTTTGGGGGTCACTTTGAGCTTGTTAAGGAGAAATCTCATCCAATCAGATTTCACCTCTATGTCTCTATGGCAGAAGAGCAGCCTGAGGCCCTCTAGGTAGACTTTGCAGATTAAAGTACATGGGGACGTTATCATTGATTGTCATAGACTTCAACAAATCAGATCTTTAGTTTGACATGCTGGGTGTATTCTTTGATGTGCCAGGGACACAGAGGTGGCCTGGAAGTACGTCAGCATTATAACATGCACTGTGATTGGTCAGTGGACCAGCATGACTTTAGTCAACGGAAAGCTACTTAGCTGCTAGCAGAACTCAGGACACGTAAGAACAGTTCAGGCTGAAACATAAAAGAAGTTATGACATTTTTAGTGTTTTACTTGGTGTAGTTTTTTTTTTTAACACTCAATGGCTGAAGGAGGAGGAGAAACAGACTTGGTGGTGGATTTACTGACAACGCAGGCATTTTCAAACGCATGGAAACTTGGGCTCTACTCACTGGTGTTCGTGGCCATCGAAAAGGACCTGAACTGTACAACCGCGTTTGCTAACAAAAAGAGGCGGATGGACTTTCTTTATCAAGTGAACAGCATCTGGTGAGTGAACCGCTGCTTGTGTTTTTACATCTGCAGTCATATTTAATCATAATCAAGCCACGGCGGTTTATTAGCCGCTGTTGCTGCTGCCGCTGAGCCGCAGAGTCTAGCTGCTCCGCCATGCTGAAAGCGTAGCTGCCGTACCGCGTAGCTGCCGTGCCTCGTAGCCGCCGTAATGCTGTCGAAATCCTAAATGAATGCTGCAGCGAGCCGATCCATCGTAATGTTTCCAAAGACACGCTAACTCCTGTGTGTGGTTATTCAATATACGCTAGGTCCTTATCTTAGCACAATGGGTTAACAGTGGTGTTTAATCTGATGAATGCTAGTGCACAGGGTAGAGTATTGTTACGATGATAGAGATGCATGTCCATAGTCTTTAATATAAAACATTAGCAATGTGAGACAGCGCAGTGTTATCACAAGTTAATCTGAGCTGATCAGTTTCCCCACAGTTGACAGTAGCTGGGTGTAAACACATTTGCACGTTTCACTTACCCACTGTATGGAGAGTAAACTGGTCTCAAATCGACTTGACATCAGATAACTATGTATAACATTGGTAGTATATTGAACAGGCATCAACAGAGTCACCTACTTTGTCGTTCAGACCAAGTGTCCTCGGCATCTCAACCACATCCTCACGAACAGGTAGTGCATTTTACAGTAAACTTTTCGTTTATAGTCTTTAAAAAGAGAACCTTAAAAGAATGTGACAGAGGCTAAGCGATCGAAATGTGTATTTCCTAGTTGGTAAACACGGGTCCAGAGAGGCCACTCCTACGACACATCTGCCTCACGCATGCGAACATAAACGAGTTAATTCAAAAACCAGTTAATCTCGAACACGCGTAGCCGCCGTGCCCGGTACGTCTATGTATACAATATCAGACAGCACAGAAGGCCCAGGGAGAAAATGCACGGTCTGCTACTGATCAATACCAACCCTTAGCAGAGCCACTGGTGTGATATAGCAAAAGAAAATGGCACATCCTGGCCTCAAGTCAATATAAATCAATGTGTCATGTTTATAACACTATTGAATATAAACCATAAGTGTGACTCCAGAGTTACTCGAGAAAGCACCCAGAGCTTAAAAAATATGCTTTCACATTTCATTTAGTTGACGCTTTTATCCAAAGCGACTTACAATAAGTGCATTTCACCATGAGTACAAACAAGAATCAGAACAACAAGAATCAAGAAGATACAATTTCATCAATAAAGTTCAACTACAAAGTGCTATCAGTAAGAGCCATTCCAGTGCTACTAAAGTGCTACTTCCTTTAGTCTGTGGACGATGCAGTCAACATGGCCCTCCACTCCATCCTCCAGCACCTGGACTCCCCAGGAACCTACGCCAGGATCCTGTTTGTGGACTTCAGCTCTGCCTTCATCACCATCATCCCGTCTCTGCTGCAGGACAAGCTCTCCCAGCTGCACGTGCCCGACTCCACCTGCAAGTGGATCACAGACTTCCTGTCTGACAGGAAGCAGCACGTGAGGCTGGGGAAACACGACTCAGCCTCTCGGTCCATCAGCACCGGTTCCCCTCAAGGCTGCGTTCTTTCCCCTCTGCTCTTCTCCCTGTACACCAACAGCTGCACCTCCAGTCACCAGTCCGTCAAGCTCCTGAAGTTTGCGGATGACACCACCCTCATTGGACTCATCTCTGGTGGGGACGAGTCCGCCTACAGGTGGGAGACTGACCACCTGGTGACCTGGTGCAGCCAAAACAACCTGGAGCTCAACGCTCTGAAGACAGTGGAGATGGTTGTGGACTTCAGAAAGATCTCAGCCCCACCAGCCCCTCTCACCCTGTGTGACTCCCCCGTCAAAGCTGTGGAGTCCTTCCGCTTCCTGGGCTCCATCATTACCCAGGACCTCAAGTGGGAACTAAACCTCAGCTCCATCTCCAAGAAGGCGCAGCAGAGGATGTTCTTCCTGAGGCAGCTGAGGAAATTCAACCTGCCAAAGACAATGATGGTGCACTTCTACACTGCCATCATCGAGTCCATCCTCTGTTCCTCCATCAGCGTCTGGTATGCTGCAGCCACTGCCAAGGACAAGGCCAGGCTGCAGCGCATTATTCGCTCCGCCGAGAGGGTGATTGGCCGCAATCTGCCGTCCCTCCAGGACTTGTTTGCTTCAAGGACCCTGAAGCGGGCGAGGAAGATTGTTGCTGATCCCTCTCACCCTGGACACAAACTGTTCGTGTTCCTCCCCTCTGGCAGGAGGCTGCGGTCCATCAGGACCAAGACCTCACGCCACAAAAACAGTTTCTTCCCGTCTGCCGTCGGGCTCATCAACAGAGCCCGGGTCCCCCACTGACTCTAATGACTCTGTCACCCCCAGACAATTCCCACCGGTCACTCCCCTGCACATAGCCTTATACTTAAATACACTTGACACTTTCACACAACACTTACACTCATGCACATTCCATGCACTTTATCTTATTTTTGGTATTTTGATATGCTACTGTTTCAATGTAAATACTCATTCATCCATTCATCCTCATTTATTGCACTGCGTTAACTGTTAAATGTGTATTGTTAAATGTATGCACCTTCCCGCCTGGACAAATTCCTTGTATGTGTAAACATACATGGCAATAAATGATTCTGATTCTGATTCTGATTCAAGATATAGTCAGAAAAGATGTGTTTTGAGGAAAAGATGTGTAAGCATAAAGCTACACATGATATACAGTTTTGGAATCCTTAGAACTTGACTCCAACAATACCACCAAATCTGCTGTCAAACAAAGCCTCGTCAAGATACACACAACATTGCCATTTATGTCCAGCAAATAAAGTGAAAATTGACTTACATATGGCTGAAATATGATTAACCATATAGGCCCCATCAGTGACAAATTTGGGACACTGGCTTTCACCCTATGGGACTGAGCATACCAAAAAATATAGGAAAACAAATCTAATAAATAAAAAATAAACTCAAAATGGCAAATCCCGGCCCCACAAGTCAATATAAGTTAATTATGTCATGTGTATAACCCCATTACACAAATATAAACCATAAGCTTGACTCAAAATGACCCCCACTTTGACTGAAAATGTTATGTTTTCCCCGACCCCAAGCGCACGACACAGGCGTAATTCCTTTAGCCAACGATGTGGCGTGGTTTATTTCAGACACTCAATGAATGCACAAAGTCCAAAGCAAGGTAACAAAAAACAACTGCCTCCTAAACTGGCAGCGGTGAGGATAGCACAAGTTCAAACCGAGATAACATAAAACAACTGCCTCCTAAACTGGCAGCGGTGCAGGTAGCACAAGTCCAAACCGAGATAACAAAAAAACAACTGCCTCCTAAACTGGCAGCGGTGCAGGTAGCACAAGTCCAAACCCGAGATAACAAAAACAACTGCCTCCTAGGCAGCAGTGGGTCCCTCACTTCCTGGCTCCCGAGCCGGTAAGTGTCCGAACTCTTATCTCCAACCCTGGTGTATAATCCGATACTCGGCGGGACCTTAGAGCACGAACTCGCACTGAATCTTGTCCGCTCTGCTCCTTAAATCCCCGCCGCTGATCCAACGAGCTCCAGCTGCAGGGATACACCGATTGGACTCAGGTGTGTGCGGGAGCGCGCCCCGCTCGTTCCCGTCGTCTGGCGCGCATCTCCCTGGCCGTGCGCTCCGAGGTCTCGGGCGCCTCCTTGCGCCCGGGCCGCGGGGCGGCCGTAGCTGGCCGGCCCCTAACAGTACCCCCCCGTCTACGGGAGCCACCTGGAGACCTGCCAGGCTTCTCCGGATGGGCCCTGTGGAAGGCGGCCAGCAGTCCTGGATCCATGATGAGCCGACGGGATAACCAGCTCCGTTCCTCCGGGCCGTACCCCAACCAATCCACCAGGAACTGGTACCCCCGGCCCCGTCGTCGAACGTCCACCACCCAACGAACGTTCCATCGGGGGTGCCCGTCCACCATCGTGGGCTGCGGGGGTTCCGGGGCCGGTGGCAGTAGCGGGCTGTGGGCAACGGGCTTGACCCTGGACACGTGGAATACCGGGTGGACCGGCATAGACGCCAGCAGCCTCAACCTCACCGCCGTCGGACTCAGCACCTTAGCGACCCCGAAGGGTCCCACGAACCGGGGCCCCAGCTTCTTGGCATCCGGTGGTGTCGGGAGGTCCCTGGTGGATAGCCACACCTTCTGCCCCGGCCGATACACTGGAGCTGGGGTGCGGCGACGGTTGGCCCCCTGGCTGCTCCGGTCCGCTGCTCGGAGGAGGGCGGCCCTGGTGGTCTCCCAGACGCGACGACACCTGTCCAGGTGAGCCTGCATGGACGGGACCGCCACTTCTGGCTGCTGCGTCGGAAACAGAGGTGGCTGGTACCCCAGAGCCGCCTCAAACGGGGAGATGCCGGTGGCAGAGCTTACCAGGGAGTTCAGCGAGTACTCCACCCAGGGGGACGGGTTCCTGGCAGCCATGCAGCGGAGCGCAGACTCTGCGCTCTGATTGGCCCTCTCCATCTGCCGTTGGTCTGTGGGTGATAACCAGACGAAAGACTAACAGAGATCCCCAACCCCTTGCAAAATGCCCGCCATACCTGCGACGTGAACTGGGGACCCCGGTCTGAGACGACATTTTGCGGAAGGCCGTGGAGCCGGAACACCTGGCTCATCAGCAGTTCGGCCGTCTCCGCTGCCGAGGGAAGCTTGGGAAAGGCCACCAAGTGGACCCCCTTACTGAACCGGTCCACCACCGTCAGCAACACCGTCTTCCCCTGGGAGGGTGGGAGGCCCGTTACGAAGTCCAGGGCCACGTGGGACCACGGACGGCTTGGAACCGGCAAGGGCTGCAACAACCCGGCAGGTGCCTGGTGCGAAGGCTTGCTGCGGGCACAAACGGGGCAGGCTTGCACATACTCCCCACATCACTCCTCATTCCTGGCCACCAGAAGTGCCGAGCCAGGAAGGTGAAGGTTCGGTGGACCCCGGGATGGCAGGCCAGCTGGCTGGCATGGCCCCACTTGAGAACTCGGGGCCGGACCGCTTCGGGAACAAACAGCCTGCCCAGGGGAACGCCACTCGGAGCCGGGTGGTCACGCAGTGCCCTCTTGACGACCGTCTCAATGCCCCAGGCTACCCTGCCGACCACCTGGGCTCCCGGAATGATGGGTGCTGGCTCCACCGTGGCTGGCCCCTCCCTCTGATGGAGGCGGGATAGGGCATCCGCCTTCATGTTGCGGGACCCTGGGCGATAGGTGAGGGAGAAGTCGAACCGACTGAGGAAGCCGGCCCACCGTGCCTGTCGCCCGTTCAGTCGTCTGGCTGCCCGGATGAATGTGAGGTTCTTATGGTCCGTCCATACAACAAACGGTTGCTCCGCCCCCTCCAGCCAATGGCGCCACTCCTCCAGGGCAGCCACCACTGCCAGCAGCTCCCAATTCCCGATGTCGTAGTTCACCTCAGCGGGAAGAAGGCGTCGCGAGAAGAATGCGCAGGGATGCACCTTCTGGTCCCCCTCTGCCCGCTGGGACAGAACTGCCCCCAGCCCTGCATCCGAGGCGTCCGCCTCCACGACGAACTGCCTCCTCGGATCGGGGTGAAGCAGGACCGGGGCGCTGGTGAACCGTCTCTTCAGGTCCTGAAACGCCTCCTCAGCCGCGGGGGACCAGAAGAATGGCCGGGCGGGGATATCGGCTCAGTTAGGGGTTTCGCCACGCCGCTGTAGTTGCGGATGAACCGGCGATAAAAGTTCGCAAACCCCAAGAACCCCTGCAACTCCCTCCGTGAAGCGGGCGCCGGCCAGTCCACTACCGCTTGGATCTTCCGGGGGTCGGCGCGGATCTGCCCCCTCTCCACAATGAACCCCAGGTACTCCACCGAGGCGGAGTGGAACAGGCACTTCTCTGCCTTCAAGTAGAGTTGGTTCTGGAGAAGGCGCCCGAGTACCCGACGGACGTGCTGGACATGCTCGGCATGGGACCTGGAGAATACCAGGATGTCGTCCAGGTACACCACCACGAACTCCTCCAGCATGTCCCGGAGCACGTCATTCATTAGTGCCTGGAAGACCCCCGGGGCGTTGGTTAATCAAGTGGCATCACCCGTCTCCCTGGCCGTGCGCTCCGAGGTCTCGGGCGCCTCCGTGCGCCCGGGCCGCGGGGCGGCCGTAGCTGGCCGGCCCCTGACAGAAAATGCACCCTGAGTTTTGAAAGAATGCTGATTAAAAAAGTTAGGAACTAGCTAGAAGGCTAAACTCAACGGTTTTGGAATCCTTAGATCCTAAAGAGTTCGCCAATACTAACCATTCCACTCTCACACAAAGCACAAGAATGTAATTTGTGTCCAGCAAAAAATATGAAAATGTACTTACTTATGGCTGAAATATGGATATTCCAGGCCTTCCTGCTCTCTACTCACAGCTAAGGTCACGGAGCACCCTGCTGCAGTGAAACGAGGCCCATTCAGGGACCACCAAGGACTGTGGGAACTTTCTAGCTTGAGCAGAGTTGAACTAAAATAATTATAAAAAATACTTAACTTCACTCAATCAAAGCCAAACGTTGCACAAATAATCCTACAATATTGAGCTATTTGAGCTATATATTTAAATATAGTATCAAGTGTTCGTAGGACCGTTCATGCACCAGGGAGTGTTGGAAACTTCACCTAATCAAAACTATTCAGATACTCCTAACACATTTATACATTTTAAAACGCAAATATAGTTATGATAATAAAAATTAACTTTGAATTTTATTTTAAATATGTATATTCTTTTTTTTCTTTTCTGTGTACTATCATAAACCCATATACCACTAACACTAACTAACGCTTTGGATAAAAACATCAGCTAAATGAAATGTAATAATAATACAATCATGTATGAACGTATTATCTATGTTCACAAGGGTTTTCTTTATATTAAACCTATTCAAATAGACCTTGTGGTTGAGGAGGTAATCTATCTATTAGTATTTAGTATGGGATGCAAACCATTCGCAATTTTCGCCACAATATGGCTGGGGTGCATTGAGTTTTAAAAGAAGAGAAAAGAGACGTGGACAGTGCAAATTATAATGTATACAAAGCACATCCTCTCGCTGACGTACAGTAAGCTGACGTACAGTAGGAGGGAAGCTTCAGTCTGAAAATCTATATAGACCAGTAAAATCACAGTATGCCCACAAGAGGACAGTTGAGGGATGGAGATCTCAGCTCTCTTTATTGGCTTGATCCTGTTGCTGGGTTTGTGTGAGCTGAACTCAGCTCTTGCCTTGAATGGTTCTATGGATGTTGTGAAACAAAGCGCTAGGCTCACAGAGAATAGGACTGGTGTTGGGGTCAGCCCTGGGGCCTCATCTGTGAAATGTAAGCTCCAGGGTACCACTCGTCTACCTGCTTTCTCAATGGATGGTGACTACATTATTGGTGGTGTTTTGTCCATACACCACTATGCATACACAGTGAAGCAAAACTACACCACCATGCCTGATCCAATAAGATGCTCAGGGAGGTTAGTAAGAGGGAAATGTGGGGGTTAAGAGGATGTATTCTGTGGTGATGGAAATGTTTTGATTTGAACGTGTGCTTATAGTAATTTTACAAAGCAATTTTGTTTTACTGAAAAAGTAAGATGAAAAAACAACATGATTTCACATAAAGTTCTTGAACAGTATTTGGCAATAGAATTGCAGGTTGTTCATTTACAACAATTGTAAGTTCAAAATATATTTTTTTTATTTATATATTTTTTTACTGAAAATGAATTGTTTCAATCATGGAATCATATTCAACAGGATAAACACAAAGCATGAATTTAAATTGAGTTGACTATTGCAATACTGTTTTGAATTTTGGTGTTCAAACAACTTTTTGATGTAATTGTGGATAACAGATGCAGTGCAGTTATTATTGTCCTTAACTCTGAATTGCAGATCTCCTTAATTATGTATATCTATTAAAATGGTGAAATGTCCTTATCATATGTAGACCATATTTTAAACAGTGATACAAGTGTCTGTGTGCAGCATTGATACCCGTGAACTGCGCTTCTCACGGGCAATGATCTTTGCCATCGAGGAGATTAACAACAGCACGGAGCTGCTGCCGGGCATCAAACTCGGTTATCAGATCTACGACTCGTGCGCCTCTGTGCCTGTAGCGGTGCATGTGGCATTCCAGCTGTCAAACGGCCTGGACCCAGTGTTTTACACCGGCGACAATTGTTCGCAATCTGGTAAGGTGATGGCCATTGTTGGTGAGTCTGGGTCCACGCCATCCATCAGCATGTCTCGCATCATCGGGCCCTTTAACATTCCTCAAGTAAATATTTTGAATTTCTGAAAAAGATCTGTTTAATAGACCAGTGCTTTTTTCTGTCCGTCCTGTTCAATAATTTCACTGTGTTCATTTAGGTTAGTCACTTTGCCACTTGTGCATGCCTGTCCGATAAGCAGCAGTACCCGAGTTTCTTCAGAACAATCCCGAGTGACCAGTTCCAGGCTGACGCGCTGGCAAAGCTGGTAAAACACTTTGGTTGGACTTGGATTGGTGCTATCCGATCAGATTCGGATTATGGAAACAATGGCATGGCGTCTTTCCTGGTCGCAGCACAAAAAGAGGGGATCTGTGTGGAATATTCAGAATCTTTCTATCGGACCCACTCACGAAGCAGGATCCAGAGAGTAGCCGACATTATCCGCAGGTTTTTACAATTCTTTATCTTTTTGTTAATTTATCTCACGTAAAGGATACATTACTAATGTTGTTATAGAATCAGTGGACAAATGCTGCACATTAACACACAAAATATAAGTATCTCATATGTTTTTGTTTTAATTATCTTGATGCATATTTTCTTACGTTATTTTTTCATATTGGTATAATACAATGCACTATTTCTCTCAGGTCAACAGCTTTGGTTATTGTGGCATTTATAACATCTGGAGACTTGAGGATTCTGCTAGAAGAGCTATCGCTCAAGCCCTCTCCTCCTCGCCAGTGGATAGGCAGTGAGTCCTGGGTAACTGACCCAGCCATGCTGAGGTTCAGTTTCTGTGCTGGAGCAGTCGGATTTGGCATTGAGCGAGCTGTCATCCCAGGTCTGAGAGACTTCCTGCTGGATCTCTCTCCCTCTAAAGTGGCTGCCTCTCCAGTGCTTACTGAATTCTGGGAGGAGGCATTCAACTGCAAGCTGGGAAAAGGTGAGAAAATTTGGCTGATATTTAATGTAAAAGACAGCTGCAGTTGGTCCTTGTGTGTGTTGTGTTTTTTTTTGCCATAGTCCAATTTAAGTTGTATTTCTTAAAATGTTTACAGTTGCTTATACCCTAGATTAATAGTGAGATATCTTAATTTTTAACAAAGACATGTTATTGACATGAAGCGTGTTTTTGTGAATAATATTTTTTTTATGAACTTGGGTGCAGTAGTTTCACCATGTCAACATTGAAGCCCTGAACACAAGCACACATGCAATTGGCAGTCTCCAGGCCATCAAGCTAAATAAAGTACAAACTGTTTTATTTAGCCTACTAGCATGTATCATTACCATTTATATAAGTATGTATACTTGGCAAGCGCTTATCCTAACATTGGTCATTTATTTATGTATGACCAATCATTTATTTATTCACATATCTTGACAAATTAACTTATAGGAAAATACATTATTTGCCTTTTATGCAGTTGACTAACTGTCAGATATCTGAGCTGGTAAATAAAGGTAAAAAGAAAAAATATGGGTCAGATACAAACTAAAAGAGCAACTATTAAACAAAGTAATGTCTGTAAAATAGTGCTTTGATACATAATAATGAACTAATAAATTAGAGCAATTTAGATAAAGGTTTTTGCTAGGCACATTTGTCAGGTTAAATAAAACGAAGAAACAAAACAGAAAAACACATTCAGATGAATTATAATAAATTATTGTCGATGCTAAAAACTAATTTGTTTTGTCTTTGTGTGTTTTTAGCAGCAGTCACAGACAAGAATGCGTGTGATGGAAGTGAAGACTTAGAGACGATCCAGAGCCCGTACACTGACACATCTCAGCTCCGAATCACTAACATGGTGTATAAGGCTGTTTATGCAATAGCACATGCCATTCATAACGCAGTGTGTCAGGAAACATATTCTATAACCCAATGTGACAAACTCACCAGCATAGAGTCCAAACAGGTCAGTCAAAACAAATATGTAAATATTTCTCTAGTGTACCTTATTTTTTATTATGCATTTATTTGATCTTCTATTGCTTAAAATCTCTCTATTTAATTATTTTACTTCACCCAGGTTCTTACTCAGCTGAAAAATGTAAATTTTTCCCAAAATGGTTATAATGTGTCATTTGATGCCAACGGGGATTCTGTGGCCACATATGAGCTGGTTAACTGGCAAAAAAGTGAGAGTGGCAGCATTGAGTTGGTGGCAGTAGGACACTTCGATGCATCACTGCCGGTGGGCAAGAAACTCCGTATCAACAGGAAACTCACCTGGGTGGAGGGTGGCTCAAAAGTAAGGAGCTAAATGTATTACATATTTCTATTGTAACTTAAATTATATTCAAATTTAAATATGAACAAGTTTTTTTGGTCACTGCAATTGTTACCCCTGCACATAACGGCAGTGAAGAGATTCATTCCAAATATGATTTCAATATAATTAATAATGGGTAACACTTCATAATAACTACATACTATTTAGCATTAGTTAAGTACGAGTAAACACTTAATTCATCATTTTTAAAGCATTGTTCCAACATTAACACTCATTACTATGCAATTCATAATCAGAGTTATACATTCTTTATGCATTTCATGATTGGGTTTTCATACTTACATACATACTATAAATGATGTATTCCCCATTTGTAAATTAAAGAATATATATTACAAACCAATTTTTAAGGACTTATAGATGATTAATAAGCTAATTTATATTTACGTTTACATTATTAAACAATGATTTAAATTAGTTGTATACATATAATGATTTAGATATACACTAATGTTGAAGGACTATGTTAACATGTGCTTTATAAATGGGTTTTAATTCTGCAATTCATGATTAATTGGTTTGTTAACCGTTAGGTATTTTGTGTGACCTAATCTAAAGTGAGGACTATCTATTTCAAAGCATGAATACATGACACACAAAACTCCGAACTATGTTGAAAGGAATGCCGCCCAGGTGATGAGAGGCCATGCCCGTCAGTGGCACGAGTGGTGAGTATGTATCTTAGTTTGCTGACACGCACACATTATTGATAATGAGTATCTAGCTATCATGGTCTATGCGTGCCTGTCTCAGGACCTCTAGTTAGTGGCTAGCTAGTGAGCAAATCACAGCTTGCTAGCTAGCTGGATACTCATAATCAATAATGTATACATGCCAGCAAATATATTCACCACTCATGCCACTGACGGGCATCTTTCTGGCACAGGGCACCAGTTCCTGAGCAAAATGTGTCCCACATTGATGACGTGTCACCACCATTGAAAACATTAGTTTTTGCAGAGAACATTATGAGTAATTATTTGCATCTTGCAATACACATTGACAGTGGTGGGCCATCAGGGCCTGCTGGCCTAAACAGAATCACAAAGTTATAGCTATTTTATAATTTAATTGTTTTTCACAAATGTTGTTCTGCTTGCAGTCGCGCTGCCTCCAGTTTCTGTTAAGGAGAGCTCTCATCCAATCAGATTTCACCTCTGTGTCTCTATGGAAGAAGACGGTATTATTATAGACTTCAACAAATCAGATTACATTACATTTAATTTAGCTGACGCTTTTATCCAGAGCGACTTACATGATATACAGTAGACCGTAGACACAGCAACGGTGAGCAATAAGGGTTAAGAATCTTGCTTTAGGACACAACGACATGGACTACCGGAGGCTGAGATCAAACCACCGACCCTCTGATTGAAAGACAGACTTGCTAACCACTGATTCACAGTCGCCCAGACACGAGATCTTTGACATGATGAGTGTATTCTTTGACGTCCAGGGCCGTCTTCGATGTGGCCTTTGACGTGTAAGAACAGTTCAGGCTAAAACGTAAGAGAAGTTATGACATTTTTAATGTTTTACTTGGTGTAGTTTTATTTTTAACACTTAATGGCTAAAGGAGGAGGGGAAATGGACAACGCAGATATTTTCAGCCACTGAAACGCATGGAAACTTGGGCTGTCACTGGCGTTCAAAGCCAAGAGAAGGACCTGGTACTGGCGCGTTTGTTAACAAAGAGGCGGATGGACTTTTTCTTTATCAAGTGCTACAGCTTCTAGCCGCGTCGCTGTAGCCTCCTGCCGGTTGCCGCTGGTACGCTGTGCCGCTATGCAGCAGCAGCCTGTTACCCGGTATGTCTGATATGTATACGATTTCATTGGCACAGAAGGCCCAGGGAGAAAATGCACAGTTTGCCATTGCATATTGATGTTCTTTATCACTTTGTGTTGTCTATTTTGCTTTTCTGTTGAAAAGATAACTTTTGTTAGCTTTGAGGCACTGCTTGTCTTTCAATGTCATTTTTAAATGCTTTGTAAGGCATAGATAATTTAGATGGGGTCACTCAAAATAATTAACCAATGACTAGTAACTACCTGAATTAATCATGAATTGCAGTATTAAAACGCATTTAAAAGCACATGTTAACATAGGCCCTAAACATTAGTGTATATCTAAATCATTATATGTATAAATAAATGCATGACTAATTTACACTCTATAACACTATATAAATTATCTTATTAATCATCTATAAGTGCATACAAATTGGTTTGTAATTGATCCATCCATCACTTTTCATCTGCTTAGTCCGGGGTATGGTTGTGGTGGCAGCAGGCTGAACCAGGCTTCATCTCACCCGTAACGTTCGATGGTTTGCCAGAACCTAATTGAGGCCAACCGAAAATCCTTCTCCATGACCTCCCCAAACTCCTTGGGCCAACCAGGCCTAAAAGCCCTCCTTCAGCATCACGGCTTCCCTCACCCCTGGTGTGCACCACTGGGTTCTCGGGGTGCCGTCACAAAAGGGGCCGATGACCTTCCGACCACATCTCTTAGCGGCCGTGTCCACAATAGAGGCTTTGAACATGGTCCACTCGAATTCCATATCCCCAACCTGCCTCGGGATGTGTGAAAAGTTCTTCCGGAGTTGGCAGCTGAAGAACTCCTGCACAGGATCCTCTGCCCGACGCTCCCAGTTCACCGTCACTACACGTGTGGGCTTGCCAGGTCTTTCTAGCCAGCTCCCCTGCCATCTTATCCACCTCACCACCAGGTGGTGATCAGTTGACAGCTCTGCTTCTCTGTTCACTCGAGTTTCCAAGACAAACAACTGCCAATCAGATGATGCACTTATAAAGTTGACCTTTGATCTCTGGCCTAAGGTGTTCTGGTACCAGCTACACTTATGAGCCACCTTACTCGAACATGGTGTTTGTTATGGATAAACTGTGGCTAGCACAGATAACAAAACACTACTCAGGGTCAGATAGGGCAAGCTGTTCTTCCCAATCACCCCCTGCCTGGTTTATCTGCCATTGCCCACGTGAGCATTGAAGACTGCCTGCATCTGCAAAAACACATTTAGGGTTGGCATGTCCTGCACATTTTCAGTGGTCTAATGTGTGCTCATGACGAGAGTATAACCTGTGGAGTCCAGTAGAGGGTGGAGCCTATGCGAGTTAGAACTGCACATTTAAACAACTCTTTGTTCTACTTACACTGATTAATCATGACGTTACCTTTAGCTGAATTTAATTTTTATACAAAAACATTTTTTTTTCCCCTAACAGTGACATTTGCAGGGGAAACAGTTTGGTTACAGTGAACAATAATGTTTTTAGACAGACTTGAAAATAATCTTAACTCCTTTAATCCTCAGAGTTTTGAAGCACAACCTTATGTGTGACTTTGTTTGTATCTATGTGCCAGGTGCCTGTGTCAGTGTGCACTGACAGCTGTCCTCCAGGATCTCGTAAAGTGCTGCAGAAAGGAAAACCAATCTGCTGTTATGATTGTATACTGTGTCCTGAGGGGGAGATTAGCAACGCCACAGGTATTGTCCTCCGAATGCATATCTACTGCACAACATCAAGTATTGAGTATGACTGCTAAAAGCCTTCTTTGTTTTATTCTTTTAGATTCAACTAATTGTTTCCCTTGCCCCAAGGAATTATGGCCTAATGCAAAGAGAGACACTTGTCTCCCCAAGCCTGTAGAGTTTCTTTCCTTCAATGAGGCCCTAGGAATCATCCTGGCTGCATTCTCAGTTGGTGGTGCCTGCCTTGCCATTATAACAGCGGCTGTGTTCCACCGTCACAGGACATCCCCGATTGTCAGAGCCAACAACTCTGAGCTGAGCTTCCTGCTGCTCTTCTCTCTGACTCTCTGTTTCTTATGCTCATTGACTTTCATTGGAGCACCCTCTGAGTGGTCCTGCATGCTGCGCCACACAGCGTTTGGGATCACCTTCGTCCTTTGTATGTCTTGTGTTCTTGGAAAAACAATAGTTGTGTTAATGGCATTCAAAGCCACTCTCCCAGGTCGTAATGTCATGAAATGGTTTGGTCCTCCACAGCAGAGGATGACTGTACTGTCTTTCACTTTCATTCAAGTTATAATATGTACTCTTTGGTTGGTTCTTAGTCCTCCTTTTCCAAGGAAAAACCTAACCACATACAAGGAGAGAATCATCCTGGAGTGTGCGTTAGGCTCAGCTATTGGGTTCTGGGCTGTGCTTGGGTACATCGGCCTGCTGGCAGTCTTTTGCTTTGTATTAGCGGTCCTAGCCCGGAAACTACCTGATAATTTTAATGAAGCCAAGCTCATCACCTTCAGCATGTTGATATTCTGTGCAGTCTGGGTCACCTTTATCCCAGCATATGTCAGTTCTCCTGGTAAATTTACTGTGGCTGTTGAGATATTTGCCATTCTTGCCTCAAGTTTTGGACTCATATTGTGTATATTTGCTCCAAAGTGTTTCATCATATTGTTTAAGCCAGAGAAAAACACCAAGAAACATTTAATGAACAAACATGTATCCTAAAAGATCTCAGGTTTCAAAATAGTTAGGATTGCAACCTACAGTATAATGCTAATGATATGTACATTCAACAGTTTTCACCTTCTTGATTTAAATATTTACATTAAGCAAAAGTAATTTTGCATACATTTTAATTTCATTAATATCTCTTTAATGTTATTTTTTAATGGGTTGAACATATAAATAAAGTGAATAAACAGTAGCAAATCTTCATAAAATTATTGCTTTTTTCATAATGTGTCATTATCCACATTATTTAGGACCATATTCAACCACACAAATAACCCCTTACAATGTGTCTATTTGTTAGATTTAACTGGAAAAGGTTAGGCCTAATTTAGGATGATGTCCTGCAAGAGAAGAAGGGTGACATGAGCAGTTAGTTAAAATAGTATTGTACATGCAGTCCACAGAAAGGACTTGGACAAGAGTTAATAAAGGACCACTGGGTAAGAGCATCCTATCTCTGACATACAGTAAGCTGACATACATCCGAAAGGGAAGCATTACATTACATTACATTACATTACATTTAGCTGACGCTTTTATCCAAAGCGACTTACATGATATACATTAGACCGAAGACACAGCAACGGTGAGCAATTAGGGTTAAGTGTCTTGTTCAAGGACACAACGACATGGACTGGCGGAGCCGGGGTTTGAACCACCGACCCTTTGATTGAAAGACTGACTTGCTAACCACTGAGCCACAGTGAATAAAAATCTAAACCAGTGAAAAAGACACAGTATGCAGACAGTTGAGGGATGGAGATCTCAGCTCTCGCTATTGGCCTGATTCTGTGTATGTGTTTATGAGAGCTGAACTAAGCTCTTGTCTTGAACGGTTCTGGGGACGGTATAAGACAAATGGCTGGTGAACTGGTGCTGGGGTCAGCGCTGAGGCCTTTTCAGTGATATAATATAATCCACTAGAATGTATATACATTTGCAGAAAGTACACTTATTTGATAGTATATTTGCAATATATTGTTTGTATATTTGCAGAAAGTACACTTATTTGATAGTATATTTGCAATATACTTTTTATATATTTTCTGAAAGTACACTTATTTGATAGTGTATTTGCAATATACTGTTTATATATTTTCTGAAAGTACAATTCTCAAATGTAACTTAAAAAATAAAAAATGTGGTATATTTAAAATCTCTATTTATCAAATGTGCTTTAAATACATTGTTTCAATGGTAATTTAGAACATACATTTTGAAATATACAAAAAATATGTTACTACATTTATGTAATTGCACATAACCTTCACGTAAAGTATATTTTTTATAATATATTTATTAAAAGTGTACTACAGTACAATTATTTTAAGTGTTAAAAGTGTACTTTTTAAAAATAGGTGAAAGTGTGACTTTTGTATATATTTGCAGAAAATACACTTCTTTGATAGTATATTTGAAATATACTATTGAAAATTTAAGTATATTTTAAATACACAAAAGTATACTTTTTTTCCGCCTGGGTTCAACTGGACAGGAACCGCTTCAGGGAGCTAAACAAATCTCTAAAACGTCTGGACATGGACACATATAACAGCCATAACACCCTGTAACCCTGTTATACCCTGTTCATTTTTGTAATCTCATAAATTGTTGATGTTCATTTACAATTGTTTATGAAGAGAACCCGGATGAAAATTCAAATACGTTTTTTTGTGTGTTGTTTTTACACACTGTTTTAAGCCTTTATAACCTATAATAATGACAAATACTTGCCTGATTTTGAAAGTTACCTTTATCCTTAAAAAAAAGGAGCAAAGTAATTTTGCCAAAAGACATTTTCTGACACATTTATTGATTAAAATAGACAAAAATGACCAGTCTGTCATAATTACAGATGTAAAAGGGTTTTAAAAAGATCATGAGGTAAAGATATGTATCAACTTCATTGAAGTTTAAGGTATTCCATATAGTTTGTTCAATCTTATCTGACTCCTGAGATGAATAAATGGCAGAATTGTGTTTGAAGAGTTGTTCATGTCTGCCTGAGTGACTTATATTTGGTTACATTTCCATTTGAAAAAATAAATACATAATTGTGACTATGAAAATTGTATATTATTTCCATGTAACTTTTATGGTTAAGAAATTTCAGATTGGACCATTGGTCAAATGTCTTATCTATCCTTTCATTTTTCCTTCCTGGCTTTTATTAACCATGCTTTTGATTTCAGTTTATTATCAGCATATATTTTTTCTTAAATGTATTTTACCAGTGTCGTGGAAAAGAGGTTCAGACTGGGCCAGTTGAAAAAGTCTGAACTGATAAATAAACTGAACAATGTCCTACTTGGGGACAGATTATAAAAGATACCTTTTGGTCGAGGCTCATTCTTTTGGTACCTGTTCTTTGTGGTGGCCGGTTGTTTGGTTCTATTACTGTGGAAGTATTGCTGTCTATGTCCGCTCTAACCTGGTCCTGTGGGGTTATTCTATGCTACTACTACTAGAACCATGATCGGCGTCTTTGTGTTTCTCTCTAGTCTCAGCAGGATGATGTAACATTTGGATCCATGTATTGTCCAAATATTGTCCTCTAGCCTGTGCCATTGCATTTGATTGTGATTGGTTGATCAGGGTATGACTCAAATGACCCATCCAATGAAGCGAGCATCACAGTTTTTATAGCCTACTTCAGAGCCTTTCAGAGAATATGTTGGTGAACTGTCATCTCCGTTAAACACAGTCTTCATTGGGTCTGTATCGACATTATACCATTGTTATGGCTTATCCCTGGCTGATTCTTTGGGCCTTATTTAGCCTTCTTTTTCCAGTGTCCTCTGATGTGAAGGAAAGGGAAGAGCCAAGTTTAGAGAGAAGAATAGTGGGGAATGATGAGGGAGTGAGTGGGGTTGATTCTAGTTTACCTCACTGTGTGAAACTGTTAGCCAGGGAGCCTCTGGCCCTGCAGGCGGAAGGGGATGTTGTGATCGGAGGGCTTTTCCCTCTGCATTATGTGGCTCCTAAGCAAGAGCATAGTTACCACAGCAAACCTCAGATCACACCTTGCAGTGGGTAAGTGTGAGGATACTGTTGATATCTGATATAATCCAACATTGAAATTTTGTTTTCATTTTTATTTAATTGTTTACATTTTTACACATAAAAGTGACTGAAATAATTTCCTCTTATGATGATTATTAGATATCTATTGCTCCTGCACTGTTCACATATTTTTGCTGTGATGCTGTGTTTTCTGTCTGAATTACATAGACTGCATTCAACTTTATTTACTTCTCCGCAGCTTTGACCACAGAGCCTTCCGCTGGATAATGACCATGGTGTTTGCAGTGGAGGAAATAAACCGTAATTTGAGCCTGTTACCAGGGGTTAAACTAGGCTATAGGATTATGGACAGCTGTGACCATGTCCAAACCAGCCTGCCAGCTCTTTTCTCTTTAGTCAGTCCACCCAAAGCTGTGATGAATGAGATCAAACAAATGGAAGAAATTGAAAAAAGATTAGATATGTCAAAGGACAGGAGTACTATATCAAATGGGGTAACAGGAGAAGGAAATAAAAGAAAGGAGAGGATGTTGAGCACAGTGCAAAAGAGAGGCTCTGAAATTCTTGAAGCAATGTCTCACATTCTTGAAAATGATGGAAAAGACAAAAATGAAACTGGGGAGACAATTGATGGGAGTACACAGTCTCAAACTTTACCCTCATGTCTGGCTGACTCTCCTGTGCCGGCTGTGATCGGCCTTGCATCCTCTTCTCCTACAAGAGCCGTTGCTCACACAATTGGCCCTTTCAACCTCTCACTCGTAAGAAAGGAATGAAAAGCCAGAAACATGCACAGCACTACATTTTCACATATACTGTCCTTATTTCATCACGGTTTTTGGTCATAAATCACAAAACATGTTTGATAGGTTTCTTTTGTTATAGGTGAGTTATTTTGCCACTTGTACCTGTCTCACTGACAAGAATATGTACCCATCATTCTTGCGGACTGTGCCGAGTGATCTCTTTCAAGTTAGTGCTCTTGTTCAGCTGGTCACCTTCTTAGGCTGGTTCTGGGTGGGAACAATAGGGACCACGGTGAGATAAGCATTTCTCTTTTTTTTACTGCAACATTAGATAAACATACCAACATGGTTTACAAAAGCTCTCTGTATGTTTCAGGATGACTACAGTCAGTATGGTATTCAAGAATTTTCCAACCAGTTTAGACAACAAGGTGGGTGTCTGGCATTTCATCTGACCATCCCAAAATCACCCACAGCGGCTGAGATAAAAGAAATAGCAGACAAGCTACAGAGTTCAACCGCAATGGTAGTAGTGGTGTTTGCCACGGAGGGACAGCTGCTGGACTTGGTTTTAGAGGTAAGCAATCTGTATTCTGTGTTCTCAACCTTTTGTTACTCAAAGCCAACTTGTTTTGTGTTGCCGACTTCTGTTTGGCATTAAAAATAATTTGTGAGCAGCACCAAGTACAGATCTGATATCAGTTTTTAATTAAAAACCTGAATGCTTCATTTTGTGGAATGGACAGGCATCATTTGATTATGTAAAGCGACATCCGACTTGACTTAAAATTACTTTCCTAACTTTCCAAAAATATAAATAAAAAAAAATCTATTTTGTGTCACTATATCAAAAGGAAGTGGCTCTTTATCTAATTTCATATATATGCATGAACATACAATTATATAATATGCAGCATTTGAACTAATAATTTGTGAATTAGGATTATCAAAATATTGTTGGCGCTCTTATTCATCTGTTTGCTTTCTTATCAGATTTCTTAACGTATGCCTTATTTTTCAGCTGGCTCAGAGAAATGTGACAGGAATCCAGTGGATAGCTAGTGAAGCCTGGGTGACTGCGAGCATGCTGACCTCACATCGCTTCCACCCTCTCTTGGAGGGCACGCTGGGCTTCTCCTTCCCTGGAGTCAGGATCCCAGGCTTGAAAGAGTTCTTGTTGAATATCCGCCCGTCTCCAAAACCTGGGATGGCATTTGTCAACATGTTCTGGGAAGAGATGTTTAGCTGTGAGCTAGAATTTACAGGAAACCAATCAGCTGATGCAAACTATAAAGGTGCTGCTGAAAAGCCTGTATGCACTGGTTCAGAGGATTTGAGGGCCATTAACAGCAGCTTTACTGATGTATCTCAGGTCAGAATATCCTATAATGTTTATAAAGCTGTATACGCCATCGCCCATGCTCTTCACACTTTATTAAACTGTGATTCTGCAGAACATTACGGAAAGTGTGAGAATCACAAATCATTCACTTCTAGTCAGGCAAGTTAAATCACTACAAAATAATACAATATATTATTTATTTGAACTATTTATATATATATATTAGTTTTTCCTTGAGTTGTTCTTTTCTTTTATTCTTTATTCTTCCTCTCATGCAGTTGCTGCAACACCTGAAGAAAGTGAATTTCACCAACCAGTTTGAGGAGAAGGTTTTTTTTGACTCCAACGGAGAGCCGCCCCCTCTCTATGACATCATTAACTGGCAGAAGGACAGCAAGGGTGAAATTAGGTCAATATTATACTTCAATACACAGGAATACAATTTTTGTTTCAAGAATTGTGATTGGGAAGTGTTTTTATTTAGTTTATTATCAAACTGCTCTCATCCAGCATTCCTGAAAGGAGTAGTCAATATTGAGGTTTTTGTCACGTAACTTGTGTGCTTCATTAACAACACTTCCATGGTTGTTTTAACCCAAAGAGTGATCTATTCCTAAACCAACCAGGTGTTCTTGACTCAACCTAACAGGGTTTTTCCGTGAAGACAGAAGTTTATTTTAAAAAGACCTTATGCATGTAACAAGCAGAAATGGACGTGTTGCAGGCTTTTTTTGGAAAAGATATACGAACTGTTGTATGAGGATACGTTGTTATTCTTATTAAGCATTCAAATGAGTTGCGATACAAAATTGTCAAATATTTAGTTTGACCTGATTTTAAAATAATGTCATGCTGTGTTTAGATTTATAAAAGTGGGAAGCTATGATGGTTCTGCTCCATTGAAAGAACAGTTGCAGATTAAGCAGAGCACCATTGTGTGGACAAGTGGACAGTCACAGGTGGGTCATGTGTCTTCTAAAAACATTTAAGTGTCTTTAAGTTCACAGGATACATATACAATATTACCTGGTGATTAAATTGCTGGTTTCTTTTTGTTGTTCCACCCAGCATCTAATCTGCTAAAAAGCAAATCTTGGTATGTAATTTAACACCTTTATTTCTTCAGGTGCCTCTGTCTCAGTGTAGTTCTCCATGCTCCCCTGGCAGCAGACAGGCCAGACGTCCAGGAAAGCCCCACTGCTGCTTTGATTGTTTGCCCTGTGCAGACGGAGAGATCAGCAACCAGACTGGTGGCCCATTCATGTGTTTTGCATTGATAACATTTCTAACTTCTGTCTAAAGAAAAACTGTTATGTAGAGTTTGAGTTTGTGTGTGTTTACAGTGTGTGTCCACTGTATGTGTCTCTGAAAGGTTCCACTGAGTGCACGAAATGTGCTGAATACTTCTGGTCAGACAAAGACCATGTGACATGCGTGGCTGGGGTTGAAGAATATCTGTCTTTCCACGACATCATGGGCGTCATCCTGGTCACACTCACACTGCTGGGCGTTGTCTTGACAACCATCATCACTGCTGTCTTTCAACGTTTCCGTTGCACACCCATCGTCAAGGCCAACAACTCAGAAATAAGCTTCCTGCTTCTCCTGTCACTCAAGCTGTGCTTCTTGTGTTCCCTGGTGTTCATTGGGCAGCCTTCTGTGTGGACATGTAAGCTCCGCCAGGCAGCATTCGGGATTAGCTTTGTCCTCTGTCTTTCCTGCCTCCTCGTTAAGACCATCGTTGTTCTCTTGGCCTTTCATGCTAATGCACCTGGTTCGAGGGCCCTGAATTACTTTGGTCCTACTCAACAGCGGATTTTGATCCTCTGCACTACAGCTCCTCAGGTAGGAGTGCTTCAGAACCACCAGTAATTTGACCTCAAGTTACGACCATTTCATTATTTTGTGTTTTTAAAGGATAGCTTATTTTTACATTTTGCCCCCAGATTTGTATCTGTGCTGGTTGTGTCTTCGGAGCACCCCCTTTCCCATTCAAGAACCCAAACTACCAAGCCTCATCTGGAAAAGTAAGAATGACCGTATCCCGCAGTATCTTTTTAATACTACCATCAGGAGTCGCCAAAGTGAGCAATGTTGAAATCCTACCGACACATAGGGGCTTAATGATACTCTGATAGAGATCAGAGCGAAACCAAACAATCATTAAATTGGTTAGACACACCCTAATGAAATTTTACTATTCATGTTGATTGATCTGTATTCATGTATTGTTGTACATACCTAGATTGTTGTGGAGTGTAAGGAGCCATGGCCTCCTGGATTTTATCTGGTCCTGGGCTACATTGGTCTAATGGCCCTCGTCTGCCTCATCCTGGCGTTCCTTGGACGGAAGCTACCCGACACCTTCAATGAGGCAAAGCTCATCACCTTCAGCATGCTGATCTTCTGGGCCGTGTGGATCTCTTTCATCCCAGCTTATGTCAGCTCTCCTGGGAAGTTCACTGTGGCTGTGGAAGTATTTGCTATACTAGCCTCCAGTTTTGGACTGTTGCTATGTATTTTTGTGCCGAAATGTTATTTAATATTACTGCGGCCTCAGAGAAACATTAAGAAAGGATTGATGAGAAAATATCTCACATGAACTGATCATGTCATAGGTGTTCATTTTAGTAGTAAGTAAACAAAAGCAAACACTTTTTAATAAGTCATTATGAGAATACATTTGAATGTGAAACTAATTAAAGTTACACACTAAACATGTGTCTGGGTTTTGATTTTAAAGACATTCCACAAGTAGGGACCTTTGCTTCTTTACTATAAACTATTACAGTGTGTGGGTGTACACATTTTTCTCTTACTGAGTATCTCTATCTCAATAACCCTTTAACTTGACAGATAAAGTAGTCCATGCCCCTTATTCACAGCACCCTCCCAGAAAAGCTGCAAACATTCCTGTTTTGTGTTTATTGTCCAATGTCTTACATACTGTAACTGCATATATGCAATACAAAAGATTCGGTGCTTCAAAGCCTAATGAATATGTAAGGTGTTGTAAGGGGGGTAGTTTCTGGGGCTTTTCCGTTTCAAATAGAATGGAAAACCATAGTCCATCTTATTTACTGAACTACTGCATTGGAGGGTAACAGGTCATTTGAAGGAGATAGTTCAGGTTGTGGTTCAGTTGTATCCATTTGTATGGTTGTGAAACGTCTAATTAGGGAAATTGGTCATTTCCTCATCACCAAGTTAAGTTTACTTTAATGTTTTCCATGGTAGAAAATGGGATAGATGATGATGATGGCCACCAGACTTCAATTGACAATCTCTTCATGACAATCTCAGATGGCCTCCATTTGTCTGAGGCTGCCGTCGGCCTTGGGGGGCAGGAAAAGGGGCATTTCACATCAGGTTGCATCCGCTCTTTTTCCTGCGCCTCTCTTTTCTCACAGTAGCTGCAGCCATCAGCGTCGCAAGGGCGTTGTGAAAGTGCGTCAGCATTTCCGTGGTGTGCCCCCGGTCTGTGGACAACAGTCAAATCATACGCCTGTACCTCCTCAATCCAGCGGCCCAGCTGGCCTTCTGGCTCCCTGAAAGACATGAGCCGCTGTAAGGCAGAGTGGTCGGTCCGGACTGTGAATTGGAGGCCCAAAAGGTAATATTTGAAATGTTGGATGGCACTGATCACAGCAAGCAGCTCCTGCCATGTGACAAAGTAGCGATGTTCAGCCTTGTTAAACTGTCTGCTGTGATCATAATAATGATGGCTCAGTAGATGGCGCTGCTGATGGCTGCCTCGGTGTGTTGGTGCGCGTTGTTTTGTATTGTTTTTGTTTTTAATTTGGTTTTCTGCTGCGATTCCCGGAGCTCTTTCTCCAGAGATGAGCTCATGAACATCAGGGGAACAACTCCAGCGGACTTACTTCCAACTTCGGGCGTGCTTGGACTGTACTGACTGGGATGTCTTCAGGACTGCTACCATCAGTCTGGATGAGTACACAGAGGCTGTGACTTCCAACATCAGCTTCTGTGAGGACAGCTGTGTTCCAACCAGCACCAGGGTGAACTACAACAACGACAAACCCTGGTTTACAGCATAACTCAGAAAACTACGGCTGCAAAAGGACCAGGCATTCAGGAGTAGGGACAAGGGCTCAGACAGATCACCAACTACAAGCCCAAACCCCCCCCCCCCCCCCCCCCACTCCATGAACGACGTCTGCCTGGCAGACGAGCTGAATGAGTTCTACTATTAGAAAGACAATGTAACAGTCTTGACGCCATCCCTCACAGCTCCATCAACCAGCCACAGACCACCAGCCCCCCCTCCCCCAGCCCATCAGGGGCTCACGCCTCTGTACCACCATTCACAGCACCCCCATTCAGGAGACATTCAGGAGAGACGTCAACAGCTTTTTTTTTAAAAGAACCCCCGCAAAGCAGCCGGCCCGGACTCTGTCTCCCCCTCCACCCTGAAGCATTGTGCTGATCAGCTGTCCCTGGTGTTTACAGACATCTTCAACACCTTCCTGGAGACATGCCATGTACCAGCCTGCTTCAAGGGCTCCACCATCACCCCCATCAACAAAAAACCTAGGATCATAGGACTCAATGACTACAGGCCCGTCGAGTGCAGCTCCCAGATGCACGTGCCAGACTCCACCTGCAAGTGGATCACATACTTCCTGTCTGACCTGCACAGGTCAGCTGGCAGCAGGACCTGGAGGAAATGGTCTCCAGCTAGCTCGCTCTGGATGGAAGGGTGCATGTGGGCGTAGGTCCATTGAACAAGCCCCTCAATGTCGTTAACGAGCTCCCTCAGTGGCTCTTCTGGCCGTCGCTGTCTGCTGCACAGTTCAGAGCAGAGCAGGCTAGCGGCTGAGCATTGTCCAAATCATCGCTTTAGAGCCCCAATTAGTGCATCATAATCACTCCTATCATCGGGACTCAGCAGCAGCAGCAGGCTTGATAAAGCGTCACCCGTGAGGCACATCGCTAACTAGAGACCTTTTACTTCAGTGGACCATTTACTGGCATCCATTAATCCATGTTTCTCTCTAAACATTTAATCACAACCAAACAATCTTCACAGATATTGCATGTTAAAAATACATTAGCAAACAGATTTTTGCAAATGTCAAAGACTTTTGGCACAGTTTGATCAATATGTACTAAATTACTACTGTATTTTGTGTCTAGTGTGTACAATTCTAAACATGTCAACCTGTTGGTTGAAATCCAAAACTAAAGTTTACAGATATTTGCACAAATAACTATGCATCAGTTCACTCCACTAATTACCTTTATATCTTCAAAATATACAATACAATGATATGCTTTTTGTAATCATATGTTCGCATTGTACAACAGTTGCAATGCTGTTATAATTCATCCTAATTTGGCTTAACTATCTATAAATAAGATTATTTATAGATAGAAATCTCAAACAGGTTAAATTACGCCGTGTTACTTCTTTTCCCATTTGGTGCTGTTTTGTATTCTTATCTGGCTTCAGTAAAAAGCATTTTGGAACAAATAGGCAGAACATCAAGCCAAACTGGAAGCCAGAATGGCAAACGACTCCACTGCATATGCATAATTTCCAGGAGAGCTGATATAAGCAGGGATAAATGCTAGCCAGACAGCACAGAAGATCAGCAATGCTGAAGGTGATGAACTTGGCCTTGTATGTATACCACCTCCCACACTCAAGGGGTTGATCCCAGACGACCCAAGGAAAACAGAAAAAAAACAAAAGTCCACCAGTGTTGGTAGGGAGCCGGAATCTGGGGGTTGGGCCGTAGGACTGTTGCCAGGCGGACAGACACGCCAGATAGCGAGAAGGGTGCTCCGTAGAGCAGGACTCAGGCTCCGTAGAGCGAGGCTCCTGGGATTCCGGAGACAGACGCTCCGTAGAGCGGGGTTCCGGGGATTCCAGGGAAGGAGACGAGGGCTCCGTAGAGTAGTGCTCCAGGGATTCCGGAGACGGGGGCTCCGTAGACCGGGGCTCCGGGGATTCTGGAGACGGGGGCTCCATAGAACGAGGCTCTGTGGAGTGGGGTTCTGGAGACTCGGGAGAAGGAGACTCCGTAGAGCAGGGCTGCGTATATTCTGGAGACTGCTGGGGCTCCATGGATTCCTTAAAATGCGGGGGCTCGGGACAGGACCATGTGAAACTGGTCTCTCACCAAGCGTCATGCTCAGGGTCCATACAGCGGTCAAAGTGTCCCTTCTGGCGGCTACGGAGACCACCCAAAGCCTGGCGGGGCTCATGAAAAGAGTCACGCTCTATGTCCATATATTGCTGGGGTCCAGATACTGGTCGGGTTGTTCTGTCAGGGTTAGAACGGGAAAAAAGGACCCAGGCTCAGTAGCAAAGTTTCAACATAAATTTATTAACAAAATGTTCAGAACAAGGCTTCATAAAACACCACCATTAAAACGGAGACGAACACAGGCTAGTCACGGAAAGACACAGGCAGGACGACGAAAAACAAAGTCACAACGACGAACACCCCGACAAGGGGACATGAGCCAAACGGTTTAAATACAAGGGGAAGGTGCATCATATTTTTTTCTTAAATGTATTGAAAGACATCTTTTGGCCGAGGCTCATTGTTTTGGTCCCTTTTTGTGGTGGCCAGTTGTTTGGTTCTATTACTGTGGAAGTATTGCTGTCTATGTCCGCTCTAACCTGGTCCTGTGGGGTTATTCTATGCTACTACTACTAGAACCATGATCGCTGTCTTTGTGTTTCTCTCTAGTCTCAGCAGGATGATGTAACATTTGGATCCATGTATTGTCCAAATATTGTCCTCTAGCCTGTGCCACTGCATTTGATTGTGATTGGTTGATCAGGGTATGACTCAAATGACCCATCCAATAAAGCAAGCATCACAGTTTTTATAGCCTACTTCAGAGCCTTTCAGAGAATATGTTGGTGAACTGTCATCTCCGTTAAACACAGTCTTCATTGGGTCTGTATCGACATTATACCATTGTTATGGCTTCTCCCTGGCTGATTCTTTGGGCCTTATTTAGCCTTCTTTTTCCAGTGTCCTCTGATGTGAAGGAAAGGGAAGAGCCAAGTTTAGAGAAAAGAGTGGTGGGAAATGACGAGGGAGTGAGTGGGGTTGATTCTAGTTTACCTCACTGTGTGAAACTGTTAGCCAGGGAGCCTCTGGCCCTGCAGTCGGAAGGGGATGTTGTGATCGGAGGGCTTTTCCCTCTGCATTATGTGGCTCCTAAGCAAGAGCATAGTTACCACAGCAAACCTCAGATCACACCTTGCAGTGGGTAAGTGTGAGGATACTGTTGATATCTGATATAATCCAACATTGAAATTTTGTTTTCATTTTTATTTAATTGTTTACATCTTTACACAAAAGTGACTGAAATAATTTCCTCTTACGATGATTATTAGATCGCTGTTGCTCCTGCACTGTTCACATATTTTTGCTGTGATGCTGTGTTTTCTGTCTGAATTACATAGACTGCATTCAACTTTATTTACTTCTCCGCAGCTTTGACCACAGAGCCTTCCGCTGGATAATGACCATGGTGTTTGCAGTGGAGGAAATAAACCGTAATTTGAGCCTGTTACCAGGGGTTAAACTAGGCTATAGGATTATGGACAGCTGTGACCATGTCCAAACCAGCCTGCCAGCTCTTTTCTCTTTAATCAGTCCACCCAAAGCTGTGATGAATGAGATCAAACAAATGGAAGAAATTGAAAAAAGATTAGATATGTCAAAGGACAGGAGTACTATATCAAATGGGGTAACAGGAGAAGGAAATAAAAGAAAGGAGAGGATGTTGAGCACAGTGCAAAAGAGAGGCTCTGAAATTCTTGAAGCAATGTCTCACATTCTTGAAAATGATGGAAAAGACAAAAAGGAAAATGAAACTGGGGAGACAATTGATGGGAGTACACAGTCTCAAACTTTACCCTCATGTCTGGCTGACTCTCCTGTGCCGGCTGTGATCGGCCTTGCATCCTCTTCTCCTACAAGAGCCGTTGCTCACACAATTGGCCCTTTCAACCTCCCACTCGTAAGAAAGGAATGAAAAGCCAGAAACATGCACAGCACTACATTTTCACATATACTGTCCTTATTTCATCACGGTTTTTGGTCATAAATCACAAAACATGTTTGATAGGTTTCTTTTGTTATAGGTGAGTTATTTTGCCACTTGTACCTGTCTCACTGACAAGAATATGTACCCATCATTCTTGCGGACTGTGCCGAGTGATCTCTTTCAAGTTAGTGCTCTTGTTCAGCTGGTCACCTTCTTAGGCTGGTTATGGGTGGGCACAATAGGGACCACGGTGAGATAAGCATTTCTCTTTTTTTTACTGCAACATTAGATAAACATACCAACATGGTTTACAAAAGCTCTCTGTATGTTTCAGGATGACTACAGTCAGAATGGTATTCAAGAATTTTCTAACCAGTTTAGACAACAAGGTGGGTGTCTGTCATTTCATCTGACCATCCCAAAATCACCCACAGCGGCTGAGATACAAGAAATAGCAGACAAGCTACAGAGTTCAACCGCAATGGTAGTAGTGGTGTTTGCCAGGGAGGGACAGCTGCTGGACTTGGTTTTAGAGGTAAGCAATCTGTATTCTGTGTTCTCAACCTTTTGTTACTCAAAGTCAACTTGTTTTGTGTTGCCGACTTCTGTTTGGCATTAAAAATAATTTGTTCCCAGCACCAAGAACAGATCTGATATCAGTTTTTAATTAAAAACCTGAATGCTTCATTTTGTGGAATGGACAGGCATCCTTTGATTATGTGAAGCGACATCCGACTTGAAAATAATACTTTCCTAACTTTGTTAAAATAGAAATAAAAAAATAATCTAATTTGTGTCTCACTATATCCAAAGGACGTGGCTCTTTATCTCATTTCATATATATGCATGGACATACAATTATATATTATGCAGCATTTGAAGTAATAATTTGTGAATTAGGATTATCAAAAGATTGTTGGCGCTCTTATTCATCTGTTTGCTTTCTTATCAGATTTCTTAACGTATGCCTTATTTTTCAGCTGGCTCAGAGAAATGTGACAGGAATCCAGTGGATAGCTAGTGAAGCCTGGGTGACTGCGAGCATGCTGACCTCACATCGCTTCCACCCTCTCTTGGAGGGCACGCTGGGCTTCTCCTTCCCTGGAGTCAGGATCCCAGGCTTGAAAGAGTTCTTGTTGAATATCCGCCCGTCTCCAAAACCTGGGATGGCATTTGTCAACATGTTCTGGGAAGAGATGTTTAGCTGTAAGCTAGAATTTACAGGAAACCAATCAGCTGATGCAAACTATAAAGGTGCTGCTGAAAAGCCTGTATGCACTGGTTCAGAGGATTTGAGAACCATTAACAGCAGCTTTACTGATATATCCCAGGTCAGAATAGCCTATAATGTTTATAAAGCTGTATACGCCATCGCCCATGCTCTTCACACTTTATTAAACTGTGATTCTGCAGAACATTACGGAAAGTGTGAGAATCGCAAATCATTCACTTCTAGTCAGGCAAGTTAAATCACTACAGAATAATACAATCTATTATTATTTATTTATGTAAATATATTAGTTTTTCCTTGAGTTGTTCTTTTCTATTTTCTTATTTAGTTTTTTCTTCCTCTCATGCAGTTGCTGCAACATCTGAAGAAAGTGAATTTCACCAATCAGTTTGATGAGAAGATTATTTTTGACTCTAACGGAGAGCTGCCCCCTCTCTATGACATCATTAACTGGCAGAAGGACAGCAAGGGTGAAATTAGGTATATTATACTTCAATACACAGGAATACAATTTTGTTTCAAGAATTGTGATTGGAAAGCTGTTTATTTAGTTTATTGTCAAACTGCTCTCATCCAGCATTCATAGCAAAACTGCAAAACAAAAATACGCCGCAATTCAAAGATATCCCACAAAAATGTTTTGTATGTTATTCACGTAATCTTCAATGAGGATGTATAAAGACCGCTAAATTACACTCAAAGAGGGCAGGAGGGGAGGTGGATCGGTTTGTTTCTGAAAGGAGTAGTCAATGTTGAGGTTTTTGTCACGTAACTTGTGTACTTCATTAACAACACTTACATGGTTGTTTTAACCCAAACAGTGATTTATTCTTCTTGCCTCAACCTAACAGGGTTTTTCCTTGAAGACAGAAGTTTATTTTAAAAAGGCCTTATGCATGTAACAAGCAGAAATGGACGTGTTGCAGGCTTTTTTCGGAAAATGTTGTAGGATATACGAACCGCTGTATGAGGATACGTTGTTATTCTTATTAAGCATTCAAATGAGTTGCGATACAAAATTGTCAAATATTTAGTTTGACCTGATTTTTAAATAATGTCATGCTGTGTTTAGATTTATAAAAGTGGGAAGCTATGATGGTTCTGCTCCATTGAAAGAACAGTTGCAGATTAAGCAGAGCACCATTGTGTGGACAAGTGGACAGTCACAGGTGGGTCATGTGTCTTCTAAAAACATTTAAGTGTCTTTAAGTTCACACGATGAGACATATACAATATTACCTGGTGATTAAATTGCTGGTTTCTTTTTGTTGTTCCACCCAGCATCTAATCTGCTAAAAAGCAAATCTTGGTATGTAATTTAACACCTTTATTTCTTCAGGTGCCTCTGTCTCAGTGTAGTTCTCCATGCTCCCCTGGCAGCAGACAGGCCAGACGTCCAGGAAAGCCCCACTGCTGCTTTGATTGTTTGCCCTGTGCAGACGGAGAGATCAGCAACCAGACTGGTGGCCCATTCATGTGTTTTGCATTGATAACATTTCTAACTTCTGTCTAAAGAAAAACTGTTATGTAGAGTTTGAGTTTGTGTGTGTTTACAGTGTGTGTCCACTGTATGTGTCTCTGAAAGGTTCCGCTGAGTGCACGAAATGTGCTGAATACTTCTGGTCAGACAAAGACCATGTGACATGCGTGGCTGGGGTTGAAGAATATCTGTCTTTCCACGACATCATGGGCGTCATCCTGGTCACACTCACACTGCTGGGCGTTGTCTTGACAACCATCATCACTGCTGTCTTTCAACGTTTCCGTTGCACACCCATCGTCAAGGCCAACAACTCAGAAATAAGCTTCCTGCTTCTCCTGTCACTCAAGCTGTGCTTCTTGTGTTCCCTGGTGTTCATTGGGCAGCCTTCTGTGTGGACATGTAAGCTCCGCCAGGCAGCATTCGGGATTAGCTTTGTCCTCTGTCTTTCCTGCCTCCTCGTTAAGACCATCGTTGTTCTCTTGGCCTTTCATGCTAATGCACCTGGTTCGAGGGCCCTGAATTACTTTGGTCCTACTCAACAGCGGATTTTGATCCTCTGCACTACAGCTCCTCAGGTAGGAGTGTTTCAGAACCACCAGTAATTTGACCTCAAGTTACGACCATTTCATTTTTTTGTGTTTTTAAAGGATAGCTTATTTTTACATTTTGCCCCCAGATTTGTATCTGTGCTGGTTGTGTCTTCAGAGCACCCCCTTTCCCATTCAAGAACCCAAACTACCAAGCCTCATCTGGAAAAGTAAGAATGACCGTATCCCGCAGTATCTTTTTAATACTACCATCAGGAGTCACCAAAGTGAGCAATGTTGAAATCCTACCGACACATAGGGGCTTAATGTTTGTTCTGGAGATCAGAGCGAAACCAAACAATCATTAAATTGGTTTGACACACCCTAATGAAATTTTACTAGTCATGTTGATTGATCTGTATTCATGTATTGTTGGACATACCTAGATTGTTGTGGAGTGTAAGGAGCCATGGCCTCCTGGATTTTATCTGGTCCTGGGCTACATTGGTCTAATGGCCCTCGTCTGCCTCATCCTGGCGTTCCTTGGACGGAAGCTACCCGACACCTTCAATGAGGCAAAGCTCATCACCTTCAGCATGCTGATATTCTGGGCTGTGTGGATCTCTTTCATCCCAGCTTATGTCAGCTCTCCTGGGAAGTTCACTGTGGCTGTGGAAGTATTTGCTATACTAGCCTCCAGTTTTGGACTGTTGCTATGTATTTTTGTGCCAAAATGTTATTTAATATTACTGCAGCCTCAGAGAAACATTAAGAAAGGATTGATGAGAAAATAGCTTGCATGAACTGATAATGTGGTAATTTTAGTAGTAAGTAAACAAAAGCATTTGAACATGAAAATAATTAAAATTACACACTAAACATGTGTCTGGGTTTTGATTTTAAAAACATTCCACAAGTAGGGACCTTTGCTTCTTTACTGTAAACTATTACAGTGTGTGTGTGTACACATTTTTCTCTTACTGAGTATCTCTTTCTCAATAACCCTTTAACTTGACAGATAACGTAGTCCATGCCCCTTATTTACAGCATTCTCCCAGACGAGAGGACAATTAAAGTCTGACAATCTTGTCATGACAATCTCAGATGGCCTCCATTTGTCTGAGGCTGCCGTCGGCCTTGGGGGGCAGGAAAAGGGGCATTTCACATCAAGTTGCATCCGCTCTTTTTCCTGCGCCTCTCTTTTCTCACAGTAGCTGCAGCCATCAGCATCGCAAGGGCGTTGTGAAAGTGCGTCAGCATTTCCGTGGCATGCCCCCGGTCTGTGGACAACAGTGAAATCATACGCCTGTACCTCCTCAATCCAGCGGGCCAGCTGGCCTTCTGGCTCCCTGAAAGACATGAGCCGCTGTAAGGCAGAGTGGTCGGTCCGGACTGTGAATTGGAGGCCCCCAAGGTACTATTTGAAATGTCGGATGGCACTGACCACAGCAAGCAGCTCCTGCCTTGTGACACAGTAGCGACGTTCAGCCTTGTTAAACTGCCTGCTGTGATAAGCCACCACTATTTCTCCTTCAGGAGTCACTTGGGCCAGCACAGCACCTGTGCTGCATTACTGCCGTCTGTGTCAAGGATAAATGGCAGGGTGGGGTCAGCCAGTGAGCAGACAGGGGCCTCCACAAGGGCTCTCTGCAGTGAAGTGAAAGTTGCATGGCATTCCTCTGTCCAATCAAACACCACCCTTTTATGTAACAGTCGGAACAGCGGTGCAGCTATGCAGGAAAACCCTCTCACAAACTTCCTGTAGTAGGAGGCCAGGCCCAGGAAGCTTTTCAGGTCATGCACAGTGCTGGGGGTAGGCCAATCCTTCACAGTCTGCACTTTCTCATCCATGGTGCTGACACCACCGCCCCCAAGCTTGTGCCCCAGACATGTGACCTCTCGTTGCATGAAGTACCATTTCTGTGGGTGCAGTTTTAGACCTGCTGCTGCCACCCTCTTCAGCACCCGCTTCAGGGCCTTGAGAGCCGTCTGGAAGGAGTCACCATGCACCAATACGTCGTCCAGGTACACAACACACTCCTGCCGAGGGATACCAGCGAGTACTCTGTCCATTAATCTCTCGAACGTAGGAGCATTGCAGAAGCCAAAGGGAAGGACTTTAAACTGCCACAAGCCCCCATTAGTGATGGAGGCAGTTTTGGTCCAAGCTTCAGGGCTGAGGGGGACCTGCCAATACCCGCTCCACAAGTCTAAAGAGGAGTACCAGGCTGACCCTGCCATTGTGTTCAGGGTCTCATCAATGCGTGGAAGGGGGCGATTGTGGATCAGTAGTTAGCAGGTCCGACCTTCAATCAGAGGAGGATCGGTGGTTCAAACCCTGACTCAGCCAGTCCGTGTTGTTGTGTCCTTGAGCAAGACACTTAACCCTCATTGCTCACCGTTGCTGTGTGTCTACGGTCTACTGTATATCATGTAAGTCGCTTTGGATAAAAGCGTCAGGTAAATGAAATGTAATATAATGTAATGTAATGAAGGGGGTAGGGGTCCTTTTTGGTCACTTTGTTGAGGGGTCTAAAGTCAACACAGAAACGCCATGCGGGGACCATGACAACCAGGGAGACCCAGGGGCTGGAGGAAGGCTCAATGATTCCAGCTCGCTGCATCCCCAGCAGGGCTTTGTCTGCCGTAGCCTGCCTGGCCAGTGGGAGGCATCGAGGTCTCATCCTAATCGGCTGTGCACCTCCCGTTTCGGTGTTATGCTGGATGAGATCTGCATCGATCAACATCATCCTCTGACAGTGAAAAACAGTCCTTGAACTCAAGTAGCAACTAGGGGGCTTGTTTGAAGGAATGCAGCTGGGGGCAGCAGAATTTATTGTCTCAGCCGTCAGTGTGGTAATGGTGTGGGTCGCAACACAGCCAGGCCGGGATGACATGGCCATGAGAGTTCCTCTCTTTGTCCCGAGAATATCCGGTCCCAGTATCCAGTACTCCAGGTTAGCAACCCACACTGGGCAGCGGACAGATTTTCTTCCCAGACCCAGAGTCACTATTGCTTCACCAACCATGGTAGCTCACCGGTGACTGACTGCAGTTTTACTATAGTGGGGAAAATTAGAGTTCCATTTTTCACCACATCAGACCTCACCAGAGTTGCTGACAAACCTGTGTATACCAGTGCAGAGTAGCATGTACCTCCAGTAGTCAGCGGTACTTTACCCAAGGCGGCAGCACACAGCATCTCTCTCTCTCTCTCTCTCTCACAGTCGCTGACTCTGAAGCCTCCTGGAGTGACCCGGGGTGAGCCAGTAGTGTCTGGATGTGCAGGTCAGCTGGCAGCAGGGCCTGGAGGAAATGGTCTCTAGCTAGCTTGCTCTGGATAGAAGGGGGAATGTGGGCGTAGGTGCGGTGAACAAGCCCCTCAGTGTCATTAGCGAGCTCCCTCAGCGGCTCTTCTGGCCGCCACTGTCTGCTGCACAGTTCAGAGCGGAGCAGGCTAGCGGCTGAGCATTGTGCATCATAATCACTTATGTCATCGAGACATGACCCAGTTGGATTTACCGTCACATCTGGGGGTCTTTATTGTGGACAGAACAGCTTCTCCACGTGGCTCATTGTGTTTAGTCATGTCCATTTCTGCTGCCGCACTCATTCCTCTACTCTTCTGACACCAAATGTAGCGACCCTGGGTCAGGAAAGCTACGAGACGTTGTCTTGCTTATAGTGTGCGTTGTTCTGGAACAACACACAGGCTACTGTGGGCCGTAGCCTACGCCAACCCAACAGTCAAACTGTGGAAACCTCTGAACATGCTTCACACTCCACTCCCGGTCATAGACTAACTCTCACAGCGCAGCCACAAAAACATCCCACCTCACTCGCTCTCTAATCACAGGCACGCCGATGTGTCCCAAACACCGTCGTAGGTATGCGTTTAAGTATGTCGGACTCGGATGACTAGCTCAGTTCGGGGCGTGGTCTTTGCTCCCGAACTATGTTTTAAAACACCATTTAGGGAGACTGGTCATGCTTTCTGTTTTTTGATCAGGCAGATGCTGGACAGCCGGGAGGAGCGCGCCCGCCGACCACACCTGCAGCTCATTCCCCAATCTGGAGGCAGATAAGGCCTGCCGCCTCCTGAGCTCCAGTGTCGGGAAATTACCGAACGTACCTACGTCGATGGTAGATGTCCCCCCCGTTCCTATACGCTGCCTTCACCCTGCGAACCGGAGCAACGCCACGAGCCACGCCACGCCACGAGCAACGCCACGAGCCACGCCACGAGCCACGCCACGAGCCACGCCACGAGCCACGCCACGAACTACGCCACGAGCAACGCCGCGAGCCGCGTCACGAGCTGCGCCACGAGCCACATCACGAGCCACGCCACGAGCCGCCGCTCTCGCGGCTGGGTTTACCACCCTCCCTTGCCTGTTATCCCCGAATAAACACCCTTTGTTAACCCGCAACCTCTCTGTTTTGTGTTTGCGTTTGGATCCAGGCCCCT
This sequence comes from Cottus gobio, assembly GCA_023566465.1. NCBI lineage: Eukaryota > Metazoa > Chordata > Actinopteri > Perciformes > Cottidae > Cottus > Cottus gobio. Next base: position 13,851,081 of record CM042220.1, read on the forward strand.
CGAGCCTAACATATTGCATGTTAAAACACATTAGCAAACAGTATTTTGTATGTCAAAGACGTTTGGGACAGTTTGATAAATATGTACTAAATTACTATTGTTTTGTGTCTAGTGTGTACAATTCAAAACCTGTTGGTTGAAATCCAAACCTAAAGTTTACAGATATTTGCACAAAAAACTATGCATCATTTCACTCCACTAATTATCATTATATCTTTAAAATATACAATACGATTATATGCTCTATGTAATCATATGTTCTGATACATTCTACAACAGTTGCAATATTGTGATAATAAATCCTTATTTGGCAAAACCATCTATAAAAAAACATTGAAATCTGAAACAGGTTAAATTATGCCGTGTTACTTCTTTTCCCATTAGGTGGTGTTTTGTATTATTTTCTGGCTTCTGTAAAATAATGTAGCATTTTGGAACAAATAGGCAGAACAACAAGCCAAAGCTGGAAGCCAGAATGGAAAACGACTCCACTGCATCTGCATAATTTCCAGGAGAGAAATTCCAGAGACTCCGAGGAATGGGACACCGGGGATTCCGGAGACGAGTGCTCCATAGAGCATGGCTCCGTAGAGCAGGGCTCTGGGGATTCCGGAGAAGGAGACTCCGTAGAGCGGGACTCCGTGGATTCCGGAACTGCTGGGGCTCCGTGGATTCCGGAGACTGCTGGGGCTCCGTGGATTCCGGAGACTGCTGGGGCTCTGGGGATTCCGGAGGATGCTGGGGCTCGGGACGGGGCCCAGGGGAAATAGGCTTGGGACGGGACCCGGCGGAACTGGTCTCCTGGGCTGGCAGCAGCGCGGAGTTGGGATCCGGGGCTGGCAGCAGTGCAGAAGCGGAAGCAGGAACCCAATGACAACGAGGTGCTGAGGTTCGGGCCTCCAGACCAGGAACCTTGGAGGCAGGAATCTTGCCCCTCCAGCTACGGGGCCACCATAAACCCGGGGCAACTTGTGGGCCAAGTAGCTCTCAACGTTCCTCCTCCAGTGGCCAAAGGGGCCACCAAAAGCCAGGCTGGACCCACACATGGGTCACACTCAGGGTCCATACAGCAGTCAAAGTGTCCCTTCTGGCGGCTACGGAGACCACCCAAAGCCTGGCGGGGCTCATGAAAAGAGTCACGCTCTGTGTCCATATACTGGTCGGCTTGTTCTGTCAGGGTTTGAACAGGAAGAAAGGACCCAGGCTCAGTAGCAAAATTTCAACGTAAATTCATTAACAAAAAGTTCAGCACAAGGCTTCAAAAAACACCAGCATTAAAACGGAGATGAACACAGGCTACTCACAGAATGACACAGGCAGGACGACCAACACCCCCGACATGGGGACACGAGACAAATAGGGTTTAAATACAATGGGAAGGTGTGGGTGATTGGAAACCTAAGGGAACAATCAGCATACAATCAGCAGACAATCACAGTGGCAGAAAGTGCAGGGACATAGAGGAAACACAAGACAGGACTTAAAAATAAAACAGGAAACCAGACAGACAGACATCATTACACTTTTTTCCTTCCTGGCTTTTATTAAACCATGATTTTGATTTCAGTTTATTATCAGCATATTGTTTTCTTAAATGTATCTGTGTTGTGGAAAAAAAGTTCGGACTGGGCCAGTTGAAAAAGTCTGAACTGATAAATAAGCTGAAGAATTTCCTACTTGGGGACAGAATATAAAAGGCATTTTTTGGCCGAGGTTTATGTTCTTTGTGGTGGCCGGTTGTTTGGTTCTATTACTGTGGAAGTATTGCTGTCTATGTCCACTCTAACCTGGTCCTGTGGGGTTATTCTATGCTACTACTACTAGAACCAGGATCGCTGTCTTTGTGTTTCTCTCTAGTCTCAGCAGGATGATGTAACATTTGGATCCATGTATTGTCCAAATATTGTCCTCTAGCCTGTGCCATTGCATTTGATTGTGATTGGTTGATCAGGGTATGACTCAAATGACCCATCCAATGAAGCAAGCATCACAGTTTTTATAGCCTACTTCAGAGCCTTTCAGAGAATATGTTGGTGAACTGTCATCTCCGTTAAACACAGTCTTCATTGGGTCTGTATCGACATTATACCATTGTTATGGCTTATCCCTGGCTGATTCTTTGGGCCTTATTTAGCCTTCTTTTTCCAGTGTCCTCTGATGTGAAGGAAAGGGAAGAGCCAAGTTTAGAGAGAAGAATAGTGGGGAATGATGAGGGAGTGAGTGGGGTTGATTCTAGTTTACCTCACTGTGTGAAACTGTTAGCCAGGGAGCCTCTGGCCCTGCAGTCGGAAGGGGATGTTGTGATCGGAGGGCTTTTCCCTCTGCATTATGTGGCTCCTAACCAAGAGCATAGTTACCACAGCAAACCTCAGATCACACCTTGCAGTGGGTAAGTGTGAGGATACTGTTGATATCTGATATAATCCAACATTTTATTTTATTTTTAATTTTTCAAATTGTTTTCATTTTTACACAGAAAAGTGACTGAAATAATTTCCTCTTACGATGATTATTAGATCTCTATTGCTCCTGCACTGTTCACATATTTTTGCTGTGATACTGTGTTTTCTGTCTGAATTACATAGACTGCATTCAACTTTATTTAATTCTCTGCAGCTTTTACAAAAGAGCCTTCCGCTGGATAATGACCATGGTGTTTGCAGTGGAGGAAATAAACCGTAATTTGAGCCTGTTACCAGGGGTTAAACTAGGCTATAGGATTATGGACAGCTGTGACCATGTCCACACCAGCCTGCCAGCTCTTTTCTCTTTAGTCAGTCCACCCAAAGCTGTGATGAATGAGATCAAACAAATGGAAGAAATTGAAAAAAGATTAGATATGTCAAAGGACAGGAGTACTATATCAAATGGGGTAACAGGAGAAGGAAATAAAAGAAAGGAGAGGATGTTGAGCACAGTGCAAAAGAGAGGCTCTGAAATTCTTGAAGCAATGTCTCACATTCTTGAAAATGATGGAAAAGACAAAAATGAAACTGGGGAGACAATTGATGGGAGTACACAGTCTCAAACTTTACCCTCATGTCTGGCTGACTCTCCTGTGCCGGCTGTGATCGGCCTTGCATCCTCTTCTCCTACAAGAGCCGTTGCTCACACAATTGGCCCTTTCAACCTCCCACTTGTAAGAAAGGAAGGAAAAAAGCTAAAAACATGCACAGCACTACATTTTTACATATACTGTCCTTATTTCCTCACGGTTTTTGGTGATAAATCCCAAAACAATGTTTGATATTTTTTTTTGTTATAGGTGAGTTATTTTGCCACTTGTACCTGTCTCACTGACAAGAATATGTACCCATCATTCTTGCGGACTGTGCCGAGTGATCTCTTTCAAGTTAGGGGTCTTGTTCAGCTGGTCACCTTCTTAGGCTGGTTCTGGGTGGGAACAATAGGGACCACGGTGAGATAAGCATTTCTCTTTTTTTTACTGCAACATTAGATAAACATACCAACATGGTTTACAAAAGCTCTCTGTATGTTTCAGGATGACTACAGTCAGTATGGTATTCAAGAATTTTCCAACCAGTTTAGACAACAAGGTGGGTGTCTGGCATTTCATCTGACCATCCCAAAATCACCCACAGCGGCTGAGATAAAAGAAATAGCAGACAAGCTACAGAGTTCAACCGCAATGGTAGTAGTGGTGTTTGCCACGGAGGGACAGCTGCTGGACTTGGTTTTAGAGGTAAGCAATCTTTATTCTGTGTTCTCAACCTTTTGTTACTCAAAGCCAACTTGTTTTGTGTTGCCGACTTCTGTTTTGTATTAAAAATAATTTCTGACCAGCACCAAGTACAGATCTGATATCAGTTTATAATTAAAAACCTGAATGCTATATTTTGTGGAATGGACAGGCATCATTTGATTATGTGAAGCGACATCCGACTTGAAAATATTACTTTCCTAACTTTGTTAAAATAGAAATTAAAAAAAAAAATCTAATTTGTGTCACTATATCCGAAGGAAGTGGCTCTTTATCTCATTTCATATATATGCATGAACACACAATTATATATATTATGCAGCATTTGAAGTAATAATTTGTGAATTAGGATTATCAAATGATTGTTCGCGCTCATGTTCATCTGTTTGCTTTCTTATCAGATTTCTTAACGTATGCTCTATTTTCCAGCTGGCTCAGAGAAATGTGACAGGAATCCAGTGGATAGCTAGTGAAGCCTGGGTGACCCCGAGCATGCTGACCTCACATCGCTTCCACCCTCTCTTGGAGGGCACGCTGGGCTTCTCCTTCCCTGGAGTCAGGATCCCAGGCTTGAAAGATTTCTTGTTGAATATCCGCCCGTCTCCAAAACCTGGGATGGCATTTGTCAACATGTTCTGGGAAGAGATGTTTAGCTGTAAGCTAGAATTTACAGGAAACCAATCAGCTGATGCAAACTATAAAGGTGCTGCTGAAAAGCCTGTATGTACTGGTTCAGAGGATTTGAGGGCCATTAACAGCAGCTTTACAGATGTATCTCAGGTCAGAACAGCCTATAATGTTTATAAAGCTGTATACGCCATCGCACATGCTCTTCACACTTTATTAAACTGTGATTCTGCAGAACATTACGGAAAGTGTGATAATCACAAATCATTCACTTCTAGTCAGGCAAGTTAAATCACTACAAAATAATACAATATATTATTTATTTCAACTATGTATATATATTAGTTTTTCCTTGAGTTGTTCTTTTCTTTTTTCTTTATTTGTTTTTTCTTCCTCTCATGCAGTTGCTGCAACACCTGAAGAAAGTGAATTTCACCAACCAGTTTGAGGAGAAGGTTTTTTTTGACTCCAACGGAGAGCCGCCCCCTCTCTATGACATCATTAACTGGCAGAAGGACAGCAACGGTGAAATTAGGTCAATAGTACACTTCAATACACAGGAATTTGTAGCAAAACTGCAAAAAAAAAAAGCGCCGCAATTTAAAGATATCCCACAAAAATGTTTTGTATGTTATTCACGTAATCTTCAATGAGGATGTATAAAGACCGCTAAATTACACTCAAAGAGGGCAGGAGGGGAGGTGGATCGGTCCATAAAACAGCAATCGTTCAACCAGGAGATTGCAGTTTGTTTCTCAAAGGAGTAGTCAATGTTGAGGTTTTTGTCACGTAACTTGTGTACTTCATTAACAACACCAAACAGTAATTTACTCCTATACTAGCCAGGTAGTGTTCTTGACTCAACCTAACAGGGTTTTTCCTTGAAGACAGAAGTTTATTTTAAAAAGGCCTTATGCATGTAACAAGCAGAAATGGACGTGTTGCAGGCTTTTTTCGGAAAAGAGACAAAGAAGTTTGTAAAATTTTGTAGGATATACGAACCGCTGTATGAGGATACGCTGTTATTTTTTGTAAGCATTCAAATGAGTTGCGATACAAAATTGTCAAATATTTAGTTTGACCTGATTTTAAAATAATGTCATGCTGTGTTTAGATTTATAAAAGTGGGAAGCTATGATGGTTCTGCTCCATTGAAAGAACAGTTGCAGATTAAGCAGAGCACCATTGTGTGGACAAGTGGACAGTCACAGGTGGGTCATGTGTCTTCTAAAAACATTTAAGTGTCTTTAAGTTCACACGATGAGACATATACAATATTAGCTGGTGATTTATGTTGTTTTGTTGTTCCACCCAGCATCTAATCTGCTAAAAAGCAAATCGTGGTATGTAATTTAACACCTTTATTTCTTCAGGTGCCTCTGTCTCAGTGTAGTTCTCCATGCTCCCCTGGCAGCAGACAGGCCAGACGTCCAGGAAAGCCCCACTGCTGCTTTGATTGTTTGCCCTGTGCAGACGGAGAGATCAGCAACCAGACTGGTGGCCCATTCATGTGTTTTGCATTGATAACATTTCTAACTTCTGTCTAAAGAAAAACTGTTATGTAGAGTTTGAGTTTGTGTGTGTTTACAGTGTGTGTCCACTGTATGTGTCTCTGAAAGGTTCCACTGAGTGCACGAAATGTGCTGAATACTTCTGGTCAGACAAAGACCATGTGACATGCGTGGCTGGGGTTGAAGAATATCTGTCTTTCCACGACATCATGGGCGTCATCCTGGTCACACTCACACTGCTGGGCGTTGTCTTGACAACCATCATCACTGCTGTCTTTCAACGTTTCCGTTGCACACCCATCGTCAAGGCCAACAACTCAGAAATAAGCTTCCTGCTTCTCCTGTCACTCAAGCTGTGCTTCTTGTGTTCCCTGGTGTTCATTGGGCAGCCTTCTGTGTGGACATGTAAGCTCCGCCAGGCAGCATTCGGGATTAGCTTTGTCCTCTGTCTTTCCTGCCTCCTCGTTAAGACCATCGTTGTTCTCTTGGCCTTTCATGCTAATGCACCTGGTTCGAGGGCCCTGAATTACTTTGGTCCTACTCAACAGCGGATTTTGATCCTCTGCACTACAGCTCCTCAGGTAGGAGTGCTTCAGAATCACAAGTAATTTGACTTCAAGTTACGACCATTTCATTTTTTTGTGTTTTTAAAGGATAGCTTATTTTTACATTTTGCCCCCAGATTTGTATCTGTGCTGGTTGTGTCTTCGGAGCACCCCCTTTCCCATTCAAGAACCCAAACTACCAAGCCTCATCTGGAAAAGTAAGAATGACCGTATCCCGCAGTATCTTTTTAATACTACCATCAGGAGTCGCCAAAGTGAGCAATGTTGAAATCCTACCGACACATAGGGGCTTAATGTTTGTTCTGGAGATCAGAGCGAAACCAAACAATCATTAAATTGGTTAGACACACCCTAATGAAATTTTACTATTCATGTTGATTGATCTGTATTCATGTATTGTTGGACATACCTAGATTGTTGTGGAGTGTAAGGAGCCATGGCCTCCTGGATTTTATCTGGTCCTGGGCTACATTGGTCTAATGGCCCTCGTCTGCCTCATCCTGGCGTTCCTTGGACGGAAGCTACCCGACACCTTCAATGAGGCAAAGCTCATCACCTTCAGCATGCTGATCTTCTGGGCCGTGTGGATCTCTTTCATCCCAGCTTATGTCAGCTCTCCTGGGAAGTTCACTGTGGCTGTGGAAGTATTTGCTATACTAGCCTCCAGTTTTGGACTGTTGCTATGTATTTTTGTGCCAAAATGTTATTTAATATTACTGCAGCCTCAGAGAAACATTAAGAAAGGATTGATGAGAAAATAGCTTGCATGAACTGATCATGTGGTCATTGGTGGACATTTTAAGTGGCTACCAAGTAAACAAAAGCACACGCTTTTTAAAAAGTATTTATAAAAATACATTTCAACGTGAAACTAATTAAAATTGCACACAAAATATGTGTCTAGGTTTTGATTTTAAAGTAGGGATCTTTGCTTCTTTACTGTAAATCTTTACAGTGTGTGTACACATCTTCCTTTTACTGAGTATCTCTTTCACAATAACCCTTTAACATGACAAGTAAAGTAGTCCATGCCCCTTATTCACAGCACCCTCCCAGAAAAGCTGCAAACATTCCTGTTTTGTGTTTATTGTTCAATGTCTTACATACTGTAACTGCATATATGCAATACAAAATATTCGGTGCTTCGAAGCCTAATGAATATGTGTCGTAAGGTTGGTTTACTGAACTACTGCATTGGAGGGTAACTTGGGTTTATTTGAAGGAGATAGTTCAGTTTGTGCTTCAGTGGCATACATTTTTATGGTTGTGAAACGTCTAATTCACTAACAAAGACCATAGCAATAGCGATATGATTACAGATAATCTATTGCGAGATGGAAAGAGAGGGTCGGGTTAAGGAACCGGACAGTGTGTCGAGGGATGCAGGGATGGTTGTAGGCACGGGAAGGAGAAGGGTAGATGGGGGTCGTGAAGAGGGTTGTAGGGGTGCGATGAGAGACTGCTGGCGTTCGGTGGCTAGAGGGAACGGCGGGGTTGGAGACTTGTGAGTGGGGGTTATCGCTTCTGAAGCTCTGGCTGTGCAGAGTCCCCAAGAGATAGGTTTGGAATGGGTGTGCGTGAGGTGTGTGTGTCAAAGCCGGCGGCCGAGAAACCTAGATAATACGGTTGGGGTTGCTGGAGGCCGTGGATCTTCAAAATATACAATAAAGTGATATGCTGTTTGTAATCAAATGTCACAGTTGCAATGCTGTGATGATAAATCCTATCTATAAATAACATTGAACAGTGATTTGAAATCACAAACAGGTTAAATGACCGACTGATGTCTGTCGCACGTGAACGGGTTTGATGCATTTACAGTCAGGTCCATAAATATTTGGACATTGACACATTTTCCATTATTTTGGCTCTGTACACCACAACAATGGAGTTGAAATGAAAAAATCAAGATGTGCTTTAAGCTCAGACTTTCAGCTTTAATTTGAGGGTATTTACATCCAAATCAGGTGAACGGTGTAGGAATTACAACACATTAAAATGTGGCTACCCTCTTTTTAAGTGACCAAAAGTAATTGGACAAATTAATATAATCATAAATCTAATTGTCACTTTTAATACTTTGTTGAAAATCCTTTGCAGTCAATGACAGCCTGAAGTCTGGATTCCATAGACATCACCAGACGCTGGGTTTCGTCCCTGGTGATGCTCTGCCAGGCCTCTCCTGCAACCGTCTTCAGTTCCTGCTGGTTCTTGGGGCATTCTCCCTTCAGTTTTGTCTTCAGCAAGTGAAATGCATGCTCAATTGGATTCAGGTCAGGTGATTGACTTGGCCATTGCAGAACATTCCACTTCTTTGCCTTAAAAAACTCCTTGGTTGCTTTCGCAGTATGCTTCGGGTCATTGTCCATCTGCACTGTGAAGCGCCGTCCAATGAGTTCTGAAGCATTTGGCTGAATATGAGCAGATAATATTGCCCGAAACACTTCTGAATTCATCCTGCTACTTTTGTCAGCAGTCACATCATCAATAAATACGAGGGAACCAGTTCCATTGGCAGCCATACATGCCCACGCCATATCACTACCTCCACCATGCTTCACTGATGAGGTGGTATGCTTTGGATCATGAGCAGTTCCTTTCCTTCTCCATACTCTTCTCTTCCCATCATTCTGGTACAAGTTTATCTTCGTCTCATCTGTCCATAGGATGTTCTTCCAGAACTGTACAGGCTCTTTTAGATGTTTTTTGGCAAACTCTAATCTGGTCTTCCTGTTTTTGAGGCTCACCAATGGTTTACATCTTGTGGTGAACCCTCTGTATTTACTCTGGTGAAGTCTTCACTTGATTTTTGACTTTGACACAGATACACCTACCTCCTGGAGAGTGTTCTTGATCTGGCCAACTGTTGTGAAGGGGTTTTTCTTCACCAGGGAAATGATTCTTCTGTCATCCACCACAGTTGTCTTCTGTGGTCTTCCAGGTCTTTTGGTGTTACTGAGCTCACCAGTGCGTTCTTTCTTCTTAAGAATGTACCAAACAGTTGATTTGGCCACACCTAATGTGTCTGCTATCTCTCTGATGGTTTTGTTTTGATTTTTCAGCCTAATGATGGCTTGCTTCACTGATAGTGACAGCTCTTTGGACTTCATATTGAAAGTTGACCGAAACAGATTCCAAACACCAATACCACACCTGAAATGAACTCTAGACCTTTTATCTACTCCTTGTAAACGAAATATCGAGGGAATTACACACACCTGACCTTGAAACAGCTGATCAGCCAATTGTCCAATTACTTTTGGTCCCTTAAAAAGAGGGTAGCCACATTTGAATTTGTTGTAATTCCTACACCGTTAACCTGATTTGGATGTAAATACCCTCAAATTAAAGCTGAAAGTCTGCACTTAAAGCACATCTTGATTTTTTCATTACAACTCCATTGTTGTGGTGTACAGAGCCAAAATAATGAAAAATGTGTCAATGTCCAAATATTTATGGACCTGACTGTAAATGGTCTTTGCTCCCGAACTATGTTTTAAAACACCATTTAGGGAGACTGGTCATTTCCACCTCGCCAAGTTAAGTTTACTTAGTGTCTCCCATGGGAGAAAAATGGGATGGATGATATGTAAATCCTTAAACACTTGGGTTCTAAATTTCAAAATGTTAACATCAAATCATGCATTCGACGTCCTACACCGCATACATTTTACACATTGAAAATGTGTTAATACTTTGACCCTGTGAGGATCCTGAAGGCACCACCACCAGGGGGTGCCGAAGTAACCCTGGGTACGGCCAAGGTGTGTTTCTGTGCAGGCAGACGCTGTGCAGCCGAGAGGAGCGCTTCCGCAGCTGCAGCTCATATCCCATCAAGCGACGCAGCTGCGGCTCATCCCCGATCAGCAGCAGATAAAAGCCAGTCTGCTCCCGGACTCCGGCGTCGGGTGATTATGAAGCGTGCCCCAGTCGAGAGGTGTTCCTGCTCCACGCCAAGACATCTCATGCCCTTCAGGAGCGCTTCCTCCGCTACGCCACGAGCCGAGCTACAAGCTAGAGGATCATCAGCGAAGCTACAAGCCACAAGTCACGAGCCACTAGTCGAGCTGAGTCACGAGCCAAGCTACGAGGTCCTAGCCACGAGTCGAGCGACGAGTCACGAGCCACGCCACGAGCCGAGCTGCGCGCCTCGTACCAAGATCCGAGATCCTGCTCCCGGACTCAGCGTCCGGCCCCGAAGCCGCCGTACCTGCGGCTGAGTATTCCCCTGCTCCTTTTCCCTTACCTGTGTGTTTGGAGAAAATAAAGGTCCGTGATTACACGCTAACTATCCCGTCCGTGTTTGCTTTTGGGTCCTACCCGCACATCCTGACAGACCCTGTATATAGGATATGCAATACAACTTTACTGTATTTTGAATGAACTGTTCCATGTGTACTGAGTGTAATACGACCTGATGTCTCTGCCTGACATAATGGAATCATCATCATCAACACTATGGTATACGAAGCTGGCCCCACGTTTAATTATGGTCATCTTTGTGCACAATTGTGTGCTACTTTGTTCCTGGTCGGTGCCCCAGTGCTTTTCGCTGTCATAGTGCATGCTCCTCCATCTGTATGTATTGCATCCCCCGATCATGAAATAAAAGCCTTGTTAATGTATTTAAGAAAATCCATGTTTCTCTCTAAACATTTAATCACCACCAAACAATCTTCACAGATATTGCATGTTAAAATACATTAGCAAACAGCATATTGCAAATGCCAAAGACTTCTGGGACAGTTTGATCAATATGTACTAAATTACCACTGTTTTTAGTGTCTAGTGTGTACAATTCTAAACCTGATAACTTGTTGGTTGAAATCCAAACCTAAAGTTTACAGATGTTTGCACATTTCACTCCACGAATTATCTTTATATCTTCAAAATGTACAATAAAGTGATATGCTCTTTGTAATATGTTATTATACACTGTACAACAGTTGCTATGATAATACATCCTAATTTGGCAAAACTATCTATAAATAACATTGAACAGTGATTTGAAATCTCAAACAGGTTAAATTATGCCGTGTTACTTCTTTTCTTTTCCCATTAGGTGCTGTTTTGTATTCTTTTCTGGCTTCAGTAAAATAATGTAGCATTTTGGAGCAAATAGGCAGAACAACAAGCCAAAGCTGGAAGCCAGAATGGCAAACGACTCCACTGCATCTGCATAATTTCCAGGAGAGCTGATATAAGCAGGGATAAATGCTAGCCAGACAGCACAGAAGATCAGCATGCTGAAGGTGATGAACTTGGCCTCGTTGAAGTTGCCCGGCAACGTACGGGCGAGAAAAGCCAATACAAAGCACAGGCAGGCCTGTAGACCAATATATCCCAGAACACACCAGAATGCAATGCTGGAGCCCACACTGCACTCCAGTATGATCTTTGAACGCTCATATTGAGTATTTGGGAATGGAGAAGGGGGGGCATTAATGAGCCAGGCAGCGCAGATAACCATCTGAATTAGAGTGCTAATGAAGATAATGCCTCTCTGCTGTTTGGGCCCCAGCCACTTCATGATGTTGGCCCCTGGCCTGGTGGCAGTGAAAGCAGCCAACACCACCAGGGTCTTCCCCAGGATGCAGGAGATGCAAAGTGAAAATGTGATGCTAAAGGCAGTGTGGCGCAACATGCAAGACCAAAGTGTTGGTTCTCCAATGAACAACAGGGAGCACAAGAAACACAGAGTCAGAGCGAATAGGATGAAGAAGCTGAGTTCAGAGTTATTCACGCGAACGATGGCGGTTTTTCTATGGTAGAAAAAGACTGCAAATACAGCTATAGTGAGGCATGCACCAACCACAGAGATCACTGTCAGGGCTATACCCAGGGAATCATAGGCCAAGAACTCCACTTTTTTTGGGATGCAGGCTGCTCTGTCGTCGTTTGACCAGAAGTCCTCGGGACAAAGTGTGCACTCTATTGAATCTGGGGAAGATGGTCAAAAAAAGAGTAGTTCAAACATCCAGTATTCATATATTACTTCACGGTAATAAAATATTGATTTGAATCAGGGATGTGCATGATATGTCTACCATTTCTAGTCTGCACTGGAAATTCAAGTTGGTTAAAATTAATTAATTAATTATTATTCATATTTAAATTACATATTGACACATGCTGTCTTAGCTGTTGCTTAAGAGGCTGTTCCTCCTGCAACAGTGGCGGCTCTCTGGTCTCTCATCCGCCTAGTTTGAATTGTTATAACTTGTATGGCTTGATTTTGAGCTCACTTGTCTGATTGCTAATTTTGCCACTGTCACATGGAACACAGTCAAAGCAGCAAACAGGCTCCCCACGACGGACAGCCTTCCGGGACCCTGGGAGACAGCTGGCACTGCATACAGACACTGGCACCTAGGGCCCAAAGAATGGTATTTATATATATATATATATATATGGGAGGCATTACATCACCAAAGAAGTCACACTGTAGGCTTTGAACTGTTAACGGAATAACTAAATAACTCACATCAGATCCAGTTCGTTCTGCCTACCTGACTTACCTCCACCTTAACCTACAGAACTTCAACAGTTGGCATCTGATGAAGGTAAAAACACAGTGTGAGCAGCTTGCCTCACTCTGATGCCCTGCCCATATTATCCTGTCCTCCTGGATCAACAGCTCCTCTCCGGCTGGCTTGGTCCCATCAAACAACCCCACGTTGACAAATTCAATGTTCCCGTCCGTGCCTCTCTGCCAATTGAGGATGTCATAATATGGTATGGAGTCTCCCTTCAGGTCAAAGTTTACCTCCTCTTCTGCAATATTAAATGTCACTGCCTGGAGGTAGTACTGGAGCTGGAATACCAATAGACCATACAATTTTATTTTATTTCAAACACAATGTATATCACAAATAAACAATAAGAAGACTGAACTCTACCTGCCAGGGGTGTATGTTGTTGCTTTGAGCACATGAGTCGTTTTGAAAAGGGCCATTGCCTGGTTGACAGAGAAGAAGGTTGTGCAGAGAATACGCAACTGCATATACAGCTTTATAGACATTATAGGCCACCCTAGGGCTGGATGTATTCATGTAGGCTGAATGCTGTTCCAACAGGGACTCCTGCCCTGAGCATGGAGGCAACTGGGAGCCAGGCGATGGAGAAGGATTGCAACCATACAGGGCCTCCCACAGTTCCTTCACCAGATTATTATTTGGATACAACTGAGGGTTAACTGTCTGCAGGTAGAGACTGAGTCTGGAGATATGACCTTTTCGGATGCCAAACCCGATGGTTCCCCCTAGGTAGGGGTAAAACTCGCTGCCTGTAAAGACAGATGCTGTGACCCAGGCCTCACTAGCCACCCACTGGATCCCAGTGATGTTCTGTGTCATGTAGTCCTTCAAAAAAGGTGTCATCTCCCCCTCAGCTGAAAATACCACCACCACTTTGGCCGAAGAGGAACGCATCACCTTTACAGAGAGCCAGATGATGAAGGAAGTGAGTTTCATAAGGTAGAGAGATGGCAAAAAGAAAGCATATTACAAATGTGTGCTATTGAACAAAACACATGGGTGCATAATGTGAACTAACTGAATTTATTAAGCTCACTATATGGAGGATTTGAAAATGTAATAGTGATAATTTACCAAAATACACTTTGGCAAATGTGTGCATGCCAATATACTGCACCCTTCCTCTCCAAAGCTCCAACTTGGTGACACTGGGATAATGGGCTCAAAACACCACATGGACTGCAACTAATTTCAGAGATGTCTAATTTGTATGACAAGTGAACATGGAATTCCCTAGGGGCTGATACTGATGTGTAATCAGCAACTACGCTAAAAGGGTTTTGGGATGAATAAAAACTCACTAGTGCTTTGAAACCTAACTCAGTGTGCTGCATCTACCTCCATGATCTCCAGAGCCCTCTTGCGATTGTAGAGCAGAGGGATCATTTCTTGGTACGCCACACACACTTTGGTACCCTGTAATTCTCTCAGTAAACCTTGCACAGCAAATCGCCCGTACTCATGGTCCCCTCGCACCAGCCCCACAAAGGTCCAGTTGAAGCGTATCAGCAGTTGAGCCATGGCTTTCACCTGGGTTCAACAGCAAAGAATGACAACTCACTCGAAACACAATCATAAAAAATAGTTAACTGACATTATTTTATATGTTTATAATTTGTTTTCTCTTGTATTGCACGAACAGGCAACGGAACTACATGTATATGGGGCGACTGTGGCTCAGTGGTTAGCAAGTCCGTCTTTCAATCAGGGGGTCGGTGGTTCGATCCCAGGCTCCGGTAGTCCATGTCGTTGTGTCCTTGAGCCGTTGTGTCCTTAACCCTAACTGCTCGCTGTGTCTACTGTATAGCATGTAAGTCGCTTTGGATAAAAGCGTCAGCTAAATGTAATGTAATATATGACAGTTTCAAGAAATGCCTTTTTACACACTATCAACCCCTGAGACCAAACCCTCACCTGATAGTCATCATTAGGGATTACTCTGAAGAAGTTGGGAAATTCTCTTCTGTCAGTGAGACAGGCACATGAAGAAAAGTAGCTGATCTGTGTAAAAAAGGAAAACACAATAAGTCCAGAAAAAAAAACAGATTGTAAGGTAATATGCTAATGTTTTGGATGGATTAAATAGTAATCTTTACCATTGGGATTCTGAATGGCTGCAGGATTCTTGACACCACAATAGACTGAGCAGAACCAGATTCCCCAATCACAGCAAGGAGCGGAGAAGCCCCTTGGCACATGGGGGAGTCAACCTCGCTCTGCCCGTTCAACACAGCCAGGGCGGCCCTCTGGCCGGTCAGTGGATATGCACATGAATCAAATATGTTGTACCCAAGGGTGTAATTTGGCAACAGGTCTGCACTCTGATTTATCTCCTCCACTGCTAGCCTCATAGTCTGGGCCCAGCGGAAAGCCCTGGGATCAAAGCTGTAGCCCAGCAGAAACAGATGCACACACCACATATTAATTAAAGACAAATATGATGTTTAATTTGAAGTAAGTCAAAATTGCATGTTTGCATTTATCTTGGGAAAAAGTAACAGAGTGGTTTCTTTTTGCTTTGTCCACATTTTCAAATTATTTTTTCCCCTAATAAGTTACCAAGATATGTCTTTTATAATGCTGTATTTTACAAATCTGTATTTTTTGAATAATTTTCTGAGATGTTATCTTGAAAGACCCATATGACGTGGAACTAATTTCAGTGGAAAATAGACACATTGTTCTATTGGTACACTTCAAAGTTATTGATTCAAATTGCTTGCTGCGTACTCAGCACATTCCCATTTCCCAAATTTTAATAAAATAAAATAGAAATCTTATTGGGAATTATTAAGAAAAACATTTGGCAATTGCACACTCAATAAATAAGGCATTACTCGTTGTGTGTATCTCTTGACATACATCTCTAACATAAATCTTTAACTTAAACTTAAACTAAAGTGAAATTCAGTTCAAACCATCACTGAATTAAATGATGTTTTCTCACATGATTTGATGATTGACATGATGCCAATCATCACTGTATACTATAACCTGGTGAATAAAAATGCATTCGTTAAAGCAACAGTAAAAAATCAGACACCATTTGATTGAAAAAGTTACATACTCACACTATGATTTCCACATCTATCAAACTCACCCATTGCACTTCACTGGCAGTGCTTTGTAGGTGCCGTTGAGGTCAGGCATCTCCTGGTTATAGTGCAGGGGGAATATTCCTCCAATAACATAGTCACCCTTGGCTACAAAGCTTGGAGGAAAGCTGTTTTGAAGTGTGCACACTTTGGCTGCAAATGGCGGTGAAGAGGTAATGCTGGACATTGGGATACATGTTATAGTGAGGACACAGAGAGAGTAAAGCAAGGGAAATAACACAAGTAGAGCCATATTGTTCATATAGCCCGCATGAGAGAGAGAGAGAAAGAGAGAGATTAGGCTATTTATAAGCAGTATGTGACTAATGTCAAAGGAACACTGGATTGGATATAAGCAGCCCCGCCTGATTTCCTCAATCCTCAATGAATGATGCAAACTAACAAGATATATTATTTTCTATTTTAAAAAAAAGACTCTCAACTTACTTGTTAGTTTGTAACACCTAGAACGTATTCAGTCTAATGTGATAAATCCTACCTACTGGTGTGTTATATTGGTTTCGTCTGGATTTAACAGTTTTATAGAAGTGTTATTTCAAATCTGTGGTATTTTAGAAGATGTAGATTGGGGCAATATCAAGTGGTATTGCCTTATACTGAGGTATTTCAAATAACAAGCAAGCTTGTCTTTGATTATGTTTGCAATTTTTATGGAAAGGATCTCAAGACGCAACTGGGGGAGGCGAGTATCTGGTTTGGGAACCTCAGAATTGCATCTCTGCTCTTTGTAGATGATGATGTTCTTTACACATGTGATCCATCAGACCTTCAGCAAGCACTTAATCCATTTTTTATTGCTGAAAAAGGATAGATGAATATATCACGCAGACTCCGCCCTCTAATAGACTCTATGGACAAAGGGTAGGACCCTATGAATGCACCCTATGTCTCAACAAAACATCTACCACACTGATCCTGACCGACTACGGGTCAGTCATCACAGCGCACCTACTTCTTTTTAACCGAGGCCGAGGCTCTACCAGCCAGCCTATAGGCTTTGAAGATGCATTCACAAAGCCATCCCGGTATTCAGAACTCAAATTGGGCTTCAATATAAAATGGCAAAGCATAAACAAGGCAACAAGGCCTCCAATTTAGGAAAGACATAAAACATCCAGCTTATACAATTTCAAACTGATAGAACTCCGGACGTTCTTGGGAAGGAAGGAGTTTTGGTCTGCTGCTGTCAGTTGTCATTTCAGCTCGAAATTGATGCGACCCTCCTCCACCCCAGTCACCTCGAGTCGAGTGGCAGTCATGCTCCTCATTCATCCTCGGGTTGCAGCAATTCCCTTCTTCACCACCACCAGTGTCTGGACTGGGATTCTGCCGGGACAGAACGCGGCGTCACTGCCCCTTGTTTATCGCCAAAGACTTAGCACTATTCCATTGTTATACCGAAGTAATAAATGTATTGTTGAATTCAAAACAAGTCTCTTCTGATTGAACTATTCTTTTGACACAAAAATTGTATTTCTGTAATTACAGTTGCACCTTTTACACTACTTATATACACACAGTGAAACTTGTCTATTATTAAACAATCAACAATCCATGATGTCACATCATTTAATCATTTTTAAACAAAATTACAATGATTTAATTTCTAATAAATAATTCAGTTATAATTGATATATATCACGTAATCACTTCCATCCTTGAATTTTGCCTAAAGCACAGTACATCTTGTGCATATACTTTATAACCATTACATGATGCATAGATAATACATCAATTCACTATTAGACATATT
Organism: Cottus gobio; assembly: GCA_023566465.1. Lineage (NCBI taxonomy): Eukaryota > Metazoa > Chordata > Actinopteri > Perciformes > Cottidae > Cottus > Cottus gobio. The sequence continues at coordinate 13,868,911 of CM042220.1, forward strand.
GATTAAAACTCTGCAGTACATAACAGTACATTAAAGGAACTAATAAACAATTAAAAATTAAGAAATATTTTCTGGAAGAGTTTTTCCCATGACATGTTTCTTGGTATTTTTCTCTGGCTTGAATAATATTATGTAACATTTAGGTGCAAAAATGCTAATGAATAAGCCAAACGCTGAAGACAAAATTGCAAATATTTCCACAGCCACAGTGAACTTTCCAGGAGAGCTGACATACGCTGGAATAAAGGTAATCCAGACAGCACAGAATATCAGCATGCTGAATGTGATTAATTTGGCTTCATTAAAGTCATCAGGTAACTTTCTTGCTAGAAATGCCAGGACCAAACATATTAATGCAAGGATTCCTATGTATCCCAGCACTGCATAGAAAGCAGCGTCAGAGCCTGTATTACATTCTAAAACAATATTCGTATTGCTGTGTCGGAAAACCATGTCTGGGAAAGGTGGATTCAACTTAAGCCACAACAAACATATCACTATCTGAATCACAGTGCAGGAGCAAACTATGATTCTTTGCTGTGCAGGACCAAACATTCCTATAAATGCGTTGCCAGGAAATGTGGCTTTAAAAGCTGTAACAACAACAATAGTTTTTCCCAAAACACAGGAAATACAAAGTGCAAATGTCACACCAAAAGCTGTGTGGCGCAGCATGCATGTCCAGGCTGTGGGTCTGCCCATGAATGTGAGGGGACAGAGGAAACACAAAAAAAGAGAAACCAACAGGAAACAGCTCAGCTCAGAGTTGCTGGCCTTTATCACAGGAGTCTCTCTGAAGCGGATAAAGACCATCATAGTGGCCAGGGACAGGGAAGCCCCTAGCAGGGATACAACTGTAATAGCTATTCCCATCGGCTCGTGATATGTCAGGAACTCAATCGTTTTTGGAATGCACTCGTCTTTCCCCTTATTGGACCAATATTCCTGTGGACAGGGTGTGCAGTCTGCTGCACCTGTTGAACATGATCAGAAAGAATTGGTGCAGTGACTCTGAAAATAATATATCCTATACATAAAATATGCAAACACTAGCTATGCTATTGGATTGTGTATGTTTTTAACTTGGGGAATCATGCTTTTGATACCTGTTGAGTTGGCTATAGTTCCATCAGCACATGGGATACAGTCAAAACAGCAATTGTGTTTTCCCTTTTTTTGAGCTTTCCTTGTTCCTACTGGACAAACATTAGAGCACATTGACGTCGGGACCTGAGCAAAAAGAAAGGTTTATATTGAATGTATTATTATATGTTTCAACAAAATCCTTAAGCTTATTACAGAAAATTATATTTATTTTACCATTTTTCCTGTCCTCCACACAATTTCCTCCTTCTGGATCATGAGTTTATAATCTAGGTGAGCAGCAGATTCAAAATGACCCACTGTGACATGTTGCACCTGCCCATCAATAAGTTGCCAGTTAATAATATCATAAGAGGCAGGAGGGTCACCATTGACATCAAAAAACACATTATCCCCAAACTGATTCTTAAAATTCACCCTTCGTAGATGATCAGTGACCTGAGAAAAGGAACAGATAATTTGTTAAATATTATTTGTTTATATTCACAAGATAACTATACAAACACATTCTTAAGCAACTTAACTTGTGCTATTTCTTACCTCTTTGGGCTGAATTTCTGATATATTCAAACATGGCCTCACTGTGTTTCCTCCGACTGGTTGACAGAATACCAGCTGATGTAGGGCATGTGCAATGGCATAGACTGCTTTATACACATTATAGGACACTCTGAGCTCTGTGACATTGAAGAATACATCCTGGGAATTCAATAATGTCTCATAGCCGGTGCATATTTTATTTGTTGCCTCAGTTCCAGTTTGTTCCCCAGGTAAGAGAGGATGACAGCCAACCATGATTTCCCAGAAATCCCTCACAAAGGCTGCATTTGGATCAGTATAAGGGCTAATGCTTCTAAGAAATTGTTTTAGATTTGGAATAGCCATCTTCTGCACCACAAATCCTAGGGCTCCACCAAAAGCTTGATATATTTCGGGTGTGGAGGGTCGAGAGGCTGTTATCCAGGCCTCACTGGCTATCCACTGAATTCCTGTAATGTTTTGTTTCACAATCTCTTTCATCAAAGGGTAAAAGTCCCCCTCTGGAACAAAAGCAAGAATGACTTTGACAGCTGACTGCTTGATCATTTCCACAACATCCTGAATTTTATCCATAGTATATGTACGTAGAATTGTCCCGACAAATGCGATACAAACCCCAAGCTTCTTAACCTCCTCAGTAAAAGCCAGAATCCCACCTCTCCCGTAGTCATTGTCCGACTGTATAGCTCCAATCCACTGCCAGCCAAAACGTCCTACAAGTGCTGCCAAAGCTTTCGCCTGGAAATAGTCACTGGGGATTGTCCGAAAAAATGTTGGATATTTAGCTTTGTCACTCAGACAGGCGCATGTTGAGAAGTAACTTACCTAGAAAAAGAACATCAAAAGTGTCATAAAACAAACACCATTATTACATTTCACAAAACACTAATGCAATAAAAATATAATTAAATCTCTTACTACTGGCACTTGAAATGGTCCAAGAGTTCCAGCCACTGCTAAAGACTGAGATGATCCTGATTCTGCTATGAGGGCAGAGATAGCTGGAGGACAGGAGACATTAGGTTCTCTCTTCTCTGGTCCACTAGCGAGTGTTAGTGCAGCACGTAAAGTATTTGTAGGAGATGCACAAGAATTAAGGATCCTATAGCCAAGAGATGTGTTTGGCAGGAAAGCAGGATCATTGTTTATTTCTTCAATTGCAAATATCATCACTTGGGTCCATCGAAAAGCACGCAGGTCAAATCTAAAAAGGTTTGGGTGATTAAAACAGGTTGTAACATTACAGAGCTGCTACAGTACATGAATGTAAAATGACAATAATATATATATAACAGATAAGTAGCATGTATGAAGTCAGACGTGTTGAAACTTACCCTGCACACTTCACTCTAGGTGGCTCGCTCCCGAACGTAAGAGTGCTACTTATTTCTTTGTTGAAAACCGGGAAAATCCCCCCTATCATGACATCTCCATGCTTGAATAAGCTAGGCATGTCAAACTTCCTGAACAGTTCACATTCAGAAACTGTGTTCGGATAAAGGACAAAAAGAGACAAGATAATAGCTCTCTGCAGCTCATGCATGTTTTAATAGAGATGAGGAAACAGCTCTTACATCAACAGCTTCGGGTGCAGGTTGATCTGCTCTCTCATAAAAGGTTGATTTATTTCCCATAGGGCACATCAGTTTTAGATGGGTTGGACTATTACAACAATGAAGGGTGATTGTTATATTCAGTGCATTTTACTAACATGTACACACACAATAAAGAATCAGACTGCTGTAAAATTAAGACTTATAAACTTATAAATTAACAGAGTGCCAATATCTATTGGGTACAGTTATCTTTCCTAAGATACTTTGTTAATGTGCATTGAACTTCACAAAGAAGATAATCTGTGGTGCATAGATTAGACAAACAACAACTATCTACATAGTGCAAGATTATGAAGTGCAGTATCACAAGTAGGAGGTTCGTGAGGAGCAAACCTGGTGTGGAAGAAGATTATAGGTTTGGTTTTAACCAAATATGCCAATATGCACAAATGTGTGTACAGTATGTGTGTGTGCACCTGCTCTGTATTTATAATTTGTTCCTATATAAATAAACTCAGCTAGCCTTGCCTTCTTATGAAACTAAATGTTCTTAGAATTTAAATAGATATTTAATTGTATTAATATGAACTGAAATATGTAACATTTACATATGACAGATTTACAATGAACCAACCGTTTGGTGTACATGATTTTCAAACCCAAGATTTGGTGGCTTTGTCCTTCTCTCAGTGTGTTGATTTGGACCCAAGTACATTTGTGATTGTGTAAATAGTATAATTTAGGTTAACTTGTTGACAAGAGTGAGAGGTGTTTGTGGTAGCAGTCTTTAATATTCATCAGAGGAAAGTTTGTCCAGTTTATAAACTGCTGGGTTGAGTGCCAATGACACATGATAAGTGGTTACTTATCATTATTGAATACATTTATTTAAGACCCTACATGCAGTTCAAACAATTGTTTTAATGTGGGATCCTGTTCTCTGTGTTACACTCTTATCTTACTGTTATACGTAATATAATCCAAACTCACCAATCTTTCTGAAATAAACATGCTTGTACACAACAGTCCTGTTAACCAAGGGGTTAGCTTGCTAGGCTAATGCTAATAACATCACAATAAAGAGTATTCTACAAAACAATGATTTACAGGATATTACATTTAGCTGATGCTTTTATCCAAAGAGACTTACATGATATACAGTAGACAGAGTAATGGTGAGCAATTCATTAGGGTTAAGTGTCTTGCTCAAGGACACAACGACATGGACTGGCTGAGCTGGGGTTTGAACCCTCTGATTGAAAGACAGACTTGCTAACCACTGAGCCACAGTCGCCACCACGGCTATCCTTAACCTTTCCTTTAACAATGTGTGCCTTTCTAATACAAATATCATTTTTTATATATATTTCAAACAAATGTTTTATTGTGTTCTCTGCATTACACTCTTGTTGTACTGTACTTCTGAGAAATTTGACAAGGAAGCGTGAATACGATGCACAGACCTCTTGGTGCATTGGCAACATCTTCTGGCTGATTTGGATATTACATACATTAAAGTATAAAATGAGTCACTCGTGCAAACTAAAGACAACACTGCTTATACAACAGTGTTCAGCATAGATTTGGATAAACTGCTTTTCTTACAACAAATTAAACATGCATTAATCTCACAGTTACACATTACATTCTATACACCATATACTTTACATTATGTATGATCAAATAAGAATTGGGGGAAAAAAGTAAAAAAAAAACATCAATTGCAATGTCTTTAAAATATTACCATTTGAATTGCAGGACACTTTGTGATTACAGATTACAGTGTTCTTGGTGGTATTTTCCCCATTAAATGTTTTTTTGAATTTTGTTCTGGCCTAAAGATAATAATATAACATTTAGGGAAAAAAATGCATATCAGCAAAGCAAAACTTGAGGCCAGAATGGCAAATATCTCCACAGCCACAGTGAACTTCCCAGGAGAGCTGACATATGCGGGGATAAATGTGATCCAGACTGCACAGAATATTAGCATGCTGAAGGTGATCAGTTTGGCTTCATTAAAGCTGTCTGGCAGCTTTCTAGCAAGAAAGGCAAGTATAAAGCACAAGAGAGCAAGAAGTCCGATGTACCCCAACACAGCCCAGAACCCAACAGCCGAACCCAGGGCACACTCTAAGATTATCTTTTCTTTATAGTATTTCATGTTCCTCTTTGGGAATGGAGGGTTGATTGTCAGCCAAAAAATACAAATTACAACTTGTATGCAAGTGAAACACAGAACACTGAGTCTCTGCTGTGTGGGCCCAAACCATTTCATCACATTACTACTTGGAAGTGTGGCCCTGAAGGCCATTAGCACCACGATAGTTTTCCCCAGAACACAAGAGATACAGAGGACAAAGGTGATGCCGAATGCTGTGTGTCGCAGCATGCAGGACCACTCAGTGGGCCGGCCTATGAAGGTCAGAGAGCACAGGAAACACAGCTTCAATGAGAACAACAGAAGGAAGCTCAGCTCAGAGTTGTTGGCTTTTACAATAGGACTCTCTTTATGAGTAAAAAAAATGATTGATGTCAGAAGAGATAAAAATACGCCAACACAGCCAAATGCAGTTAAAAGAGCTCCCATGATCTCTTTGTAGGAAAGGTATTCAGTCGGTTTTAGAAGACAATTGTCTTTCATTTCATTTGGCCAAAATTCAGGTGGACAGATCAAACATTCTGGAGAATCTGTAAAATACATGTAATTATACAGAAATATAATTATTAAACCGAAATAAAGTATTTATTTTGTATTAAAGAATATGTTTGTTATCATTTTAATATTTTGTCATTTATCCTTAATGCAAAACATGAATGACTTACTCACTTGTCTGATTACTCATTGTTCCCTCAGGACACTCAAAGCAGTCAAAGCAGCACACAGGCTTGAACTTGTTTATGGACTTACGGGTCCCGAGTGGGCATGGTTCTTTGCAGACAGATCTTGGCACCTGATTCGGCAAAACAATGTAAAACATGTTTGTATGTCAGATATTGAAATGTTTATAACGTTTTAAAGTGATACATGTCTTCTTACATGTGTGTGGACTGACGCCCACAGGGACAGCTGACCTGAATACTTTTTCAGACACAACTCCTGTGCTGGCCACAGAGTACTCTCAACAGCTGTCCCTATGGAGGCCGGTCTCCGTACATATGAGATACGCTGGGTGAAAATATAGTCTCTACACTCAGAGACCCTGGGTTACACATGCAACCTTTTGTTCACTTTACCTCATGATGTTGTCCTCCCCAAACTATTTTGGTGTTGTCTTTTATTTTTAATTTTTCCCCCGCTGGGTAAGAGGTATCAAATTGGCCAATATTGACAATCTCAACGGAGCCATTTTTTTTCATCTGCCAATTTACTAAGTCATACTTGGCAACCGAGTCTCCATTTTCATCAAAGAAAACTGTGGCCCCATTCGGTGTTGTGAAGTTCACATGGTTAATGTGTTCCAACACCTGTGGAGAGACAATCAGAACATTTTAGCAAACATACAACTAGCATCCAAAAAATAAATGTTTAAGACATTAGTATTGAAATGGTAACCAAAATGAATATGTAACATTGTATTGCTTTGCATTCATCACAAAACATACAATCACTAAATACTAAATATGTATGTTATGAATAAATTTAGCAGAACTTACTAGCTTAGGCTGAACTTGGTTCTTGTTCACACAGGCCTTTCCCGTCGTGGGATTTGAGCCATTTTCACATTGCAATAGTGCATGAAGGGCATATGCCAACACGTACACAGCTTTGTACACATTATTCTCAGTCCCCAAATATGTCACGTCTGTGTAGTCACTGGAGACCTTCCTGAGATCTTCTGCGCCAGTGCACAAAGTAGTGGTATTTGATGGAGAGAAGCTGCAGTCAAAGAACTTCTCCCAGAAAGCTTTAATTATAGTACTATGTGGTTCATCCGAAGGTTTCAGGCTGAGTAAGTATTCACCAAGACCTGGTATGTCTGTCAGAGGGATGGCAAAGCCCATTGCCCCCTGTAAAATGTCCTTTCTCTTGACAGAAGCCAGGTCTGCTTGCGTGATCCAAGACTCACTTCCAATCCACTGCTTTCCAGTGATTGCATATGTTTCAATTTTTGACATGAATGATTTCATGTGAGACAAGGACATAAACAACAGGACCACCTTTGAAGAGGACTCCCTTAGAGTCTTAGCAATAGTATTCAACGTGACTTGACTCTTGGAATAAGGTAATGTGTATTCAACACATATGCCCTCTTTCTTTGCTTCCATGTTGAATGTAGCTATACCTTCTTCTGAATACAAAGTCCCAGAATTTATAATCCCAACCCAGCGCCAGCCAAAATATTTCATAAGGTGCACCAGACCAAGGATTTGGAAGTGGTCACTTGGCACAGTTCTGAAGAACGTAGGATACAGTCTTTTGTTACTCAAACAAGCACAGGTTGAAAGATGGCTAACCTTCAAAGAGGAAAAAAAAACATAAATATAGATATCTTTCAAAGATGTAATTACAAATAAACACATAACACAATGAAAATTGGTTGCAATTATTTCTTCTTACCTGTGGAATAGATAGCGGGCTGAGTATGATGTTTATGGCTTCACTCACTCCAGAGGATGAATGGCCTATGAGAGCCTGGATCTGATCACTGCAGCCCTTAGCATCTTCTCCATTTACTGCTTCTACAGCTGCTCGCATGAGGTTTTCACTTCCACAGCCATTGTACAGTTTATAGCCCAGACTCACTCCGGGAAGGATCTTAGTATTTTTGTTAATCTCCTCCACAGTAAAAATCACCGTTCGGGCAAACTTTAATTCCCTGTCATTCCACCTGCAAACACAGTGTTAAGTGTTGGCAAATTATTATTAAACAGGTTATTATAGCTGATAATTTAGCAACAGATCAAACCGGCACATAAACCATGCTATTGTCATACATTGCATACAGTTTGTACATATTTGAACCACCTACTCAGTGCAGTATGACTCTGGAAATGCCTGGTAGCCATTACTAATCAGTGTGCGTGTACTAGTCATAGAGAAAACTCCTCCTATGTTAAGATCACCTCCTTTTGAAAATTCCATGAACCCTGTCTGCCCGATTACTTTGCATGTTTGGTTTTCTGATCTTGCCCTAGCCAGCAGAGTGAATAAGATACAAGTTATCCAACCCATCATGAGCCACCTCCCCTTCAGTGAAGAAAGTATGACCTGGGAGCTGATCTTTATAGCTTTACCTTCCATATGAGAAACATCAGCAGCCAATGTGAGCACACTTCATTTTCGAAAGATTGTTTAGTTTTTTTTAAGTATTACTGCACTTCTGAGAAATGTATCCTGTTGATTGAAATGTAAAGGACACAGGGTCTGATTGACCTTTTCTGTAATCTGAATATGGACGTAAGGTGTAAGTAAGGAGAAAAGAAAGTGAAGTATTGAATACTCTGTGATAAAATACTGTGCTGTGCAGTACTTGCTAGACTTCTCAATCACTTCCCACGAACTCTATAAACTTGTTAAGATGGTGTGGACTGTGCAGTCTTCACAGCTAGTTTATCAAACACAATGGTTAATTAATTAGTACACCTTTGTTTAAATTGTATAGATAATATAATGTTGTATGAGCAGTGCCATATAATCACGTATTTGATTACCTGCGTTTTATTGTTCTCGGATCTCTGTTTCTGACCTAACCACCTTATTCTACAGGCTGATATCAAATTGACAATTCATTATTGAAATCCCAAACTACTGATACTATTTATTTTGGTAATCACTCATGCTTAGTTTACATTTGAGTTAAAATAACATATTAAGTTCAACATCAATTTCACTCATGTATTATTACATTATTAAATAATTGACTTGACAGCATTTATATACAGCTACAGGTATATCCAAATCACCAACAGTTTGCATCTCATGCACCTTTTCATCCACACAATCACACTAATGGCAACGCAGCACCATACATGGACCTGGCCTATAACCATCAGTAGCAATTAGGGTACAATGTCTAGTTCAAGTACACTTCAATACATTAATGAGTTAATTCAGATACAAGACCTTCTTCAAATGCATAACCAACCCCAATTTCATTGCTATGCACTGAATTATATATTTAAGCAAAAAAACAACAGATTTGTTTTTCGCAAATAAACCTTTCAAATGTTGACATGAGGAGCCAGGTATCGAACGGCATGAAGCAAAGTTATGACACTACTTTACCCACAGCCAACCACATATTTTGTATGAGAATCTTCCAAACGCATTTCTGTTTACCTATATCTCTTGCTCTTATTGTATAATCTTTTGAAGTCATAAGAATGGTTGACATGAAAATCTGATTTAAAACCTTTTGTTGCACGAAGACTTTTATCAAAACCAATTGCCACACCTAACTTTCAATGTTGTAGAGATAATCTTACTCACATTGCAATGACTGATTTTTTAAACATCTCAAGTGAATGACTTTATATAATCATGCACAATTATAAGTCAGATACATCTACAACTAATAAGCAATGACTTTGCAAAAAAAAACATATGATACAAGCAACAAAAGTCAATCTATGCTAGTATTTCTCAAACTGTGGGGCACGCTCCTTTAGTGTGGCGCAGTGGTATTACAGGTGGGGCGCAAGGGGAAATGCAGAATTGTTTTATTTTGTATCTCTGTGAGATCGTTTTTTCTGCTGTTGCCTCTCTAGAACTCCCTCAGCCATTTAGTGTTAAAAAAAACTACACCAAGTAAAACATTAAAAATGTCATAACTTCTCATATGGTTCAGCCTGAACTGTTCTTACTTCTCCTGAGTTCTGCTAGCTAGCGGCTATGTAAGTCACGTTGGTCCACTGACCAATCACAGCTCATGTTAACGTCGAAGACGGCCCTGGACGTCAAAGAATACACCCAGCATGTCAAACTAAAGATCTGATTTGTTGAAGTCTATGACAATCAACGATACCGTCTTCTTCCATAGCGACATAGACGTGAAATCTGATTGGATGAGAGCTCTCCTTAACAGAAACTGGAGGCAGCGCAACTGCAAGCAGAGCAACAGAAGAAGACAGGAGCTCTGCAATAAGAAAATAAGCTAATAGGGAAAAATAATTATAATACATGTAGTGTATTTGTGAAAAACAATTAAATGATAAAATAGCTATAACTTTGTGATTCTGTTTAGGCCAGCAGAGAAGGCTTAGCTGGCCCTGACGGCCCACCACTGTGAGAGTGGCCGCATCAAGCCCGCAACATTGTTTAAAACATTGTTTTAGTGGAAAGCAGCTCATTGCAGACACTAATACTGATGAAACGTGACGTCTCATGCATTTCTTCTACATATATAACTTTATTTGCATTGTTCTAACAATGTGATTGCACATTGTATTTGTTTTTGTCTGATGGAGCAATCTGGTTTACTTGAAAATGATTGCAATTTTATTTATTCTATTATTTATAAAAGCACAAAGGGAGTAGTCACAAAATGTTTCTTTATACAATTTTTTGGGGGCATGAACATTACATTACATTTCATTTAGCCGACGCTTTAATCCAAAGCGACTTACATGCTATACAGTAGACCGTAGACACAGCAACGGTGAGCAATTAGGGTTAAGTGTCTTGCTCAAGGACACAACGACGCAGACTGCCGGAGCCGGGGATCGAACCACCGACCCTCTGATTGAAAGACCAACTTGCTAACCACTGAGCCACAGTCGAACATTTTTCTTCCTCCAAAGTGGGGTGTGAGAGAAACAGTTTGAGAACCACTGGCCTATTCCAACCTCTTAACCTGGTCAAACTTGATTGGTTGTTTCAGATCCACTCTAAAGATGCAGCCACTAAGAATTTCCCCTCCCTGCTTCAGGCTTTCCAGCTGCCAGCCAGTTCAGCCAACTTGCAGAGCGTGTCAACATTTTACTGTCAACAATCCCATTAGGATATATACTCTATTACAGGGTTAAGGTTTTGATGTTAAGTAACTCCAATATCTTAACACACAAACTGATTGGCTGTATGTTTTTATTTTCTAAATGTAAATGTTGCTAGTTTGCATGTCATGAAGTGTAATCTCATCGCACTAGAGTGAAGTTCAGATTGACCTATTTTCTTGTCCTCTTTCTACTTTAGCTTCATGTGTAGCTAACTGTATTCAAAGTAATTAGTGGGCTTTAATGATTGAATGAAATACATTTTTAAGAATGGTTACACATATGCACATTCACCAAGAATTAATGAAACAGTTAAATAGTTTAAATATGTTTTAATATATTCACTCAGTATGGTGTAAAGTTGTAAATATTTGTGCCATAATAAGGTATTACAATACATAAAGGCAATATCTCCATAAAAAAAGAAAATCTTTAATAAACTTATAAAGAGCTCTGTACATGTGTTCTTTACAGTCAGACATTGTGTGAAATGTTGTTGTAGAGCTGATAAAAATGTAGCCACAGAGGCTTATTACATTCAACTGCCAAGGTCTTCAATCGCTGTTGAGTGTATGCTGTTCTGTTACCTCAAGATTAAACAATTTAAGAAATTATATATTCACCAAGAGCTGATGTCAATGGAACTGGTACAATGGTCAAGGTTAGATACAACAGGGCATGTTGCATGGTATATGTTTCAAATGACCCTGTTGATATTAATGATCAGTACATATTTTGTTGGTCCCCTTGAGTTCTGCAGACAGGATACCAGTTGCACATGTAAGAGGACACTCAAAACATTCAGTTTAGTCAGAATGGACTGTAGCACACTGGAAAGTGAGACGAACACACAGAGCAACATAGCCAGTAGCTGTATCTGCCCCAACACAGCCCAGTACCCGAGTCTTGATCCCACACTATCCTCAACAAGTGTGTCTTCAAAGAAGTATTTTCTGTTCTTACTTGGAAAAGGAGAACTGAAAGTCAACCAGATAAACAACACAGTGACAGGCAGAGACCTAATTTGCTGATGTGTGGGACACAACATGTTCATGACAGTATGAGCAGCCCTGCAGGCAATTAACACATGAACAGTTCTCCCCAGACCACAAGAGAGGAAGAGAACAAAGGAGATCCGGACAGCTACCGGGGACCACACAGAGGGCTGATGGATGGTAACCGATGGTGAAAAACAGTGCAATGTAATGGTGAAAAACATTGCCATTGTGGAGTTACTGTCATGAGCAGAGCTCACCCTGTTAGGTGATATCTTTATTCTTGTCATGTAGATTCCAAGCAGTAACACAGCTGACGTGAAATATATTGCTATCAATCTCTCACTCTTCACTCTGCCTGTGTAAACAAGAAAAGAAAGTGTTAGATTACTATCTAACTTATAAAGAAAATCAAAGCATGCTTTTTTTGCAATGTCGTTTGTTTTTCAGTATCACCTGCTCGTTTTAGAAGTGCTTCTTTAAGACAGTGGGATGCAGAGAACGTTGACGGCATCTGATGACAAGATGTGAAAGTTTACTGCGCACACATCGCACAGCCATGCACAAAACACCTGCAGTATTCTGACCTCTAGGTTGCATACCTTACAGATGCAGATGCAATCCAATGTTTTCCAGTGGACTAGTATAACAAATGTAATTATGTTGGAGCATTGCGCTCTCTGAAAAACAAATGAAGGATCGATACTTAAATGTGTAACGTGATTATCAGTCTGTGTCTGTATGAAGGACAATTACAGACAAACACAAAAATAAATGTTTTATAATAAATTGGCTTGAGCTGAAATACACGTTCTACACACAATCAATGCACTAATTACTGAGTGCACTGTTCTAAATTCAAATTCAGGTGTATTTTAACATTCAATTTGATGAAAATGATTAATTTGAACATTACTATAGTGCTCACCTCTATTGTAAGTAGCAGACAGCTGGTCTTTGACCGAAAATGCAGCAAAAACTGCTGAAATTTACATTTGCAGACAGGCCTGTTTTGCTCCACTATTTCTTTGACTCTTTGCAACAAGTGCACACAGTTGTAAAATAGCATGTAGTTCAAAGTCACACCAGGAAAGAGGGTACAGTCTGTTTTTATCCTGTTCTGTGGGAAAATCTTCTCTGAGGCAACACTTATTTCAGGAGATCTACACAAGTGAAAAACAACAACAATCAGTTCCAGATCATATAATGGAACAAAGTATCACACATTCATCACCCTAAGCAGTCATACATTGCATTATCCACTAAACTCCTCACCATTTGTAGTCCGACATAAGCTAAAAAACAAGGAAAAGACATTTTTTTCAAATCTAACAGTGCAACATAGAAAACATAATAACCCACTGTAAGACTGTGTCTTTGTATATAATTAACTTGACTTCCAATTGTAATTGACTCCTAAAAGCCCCTGTAGAGATCATCTAATTGTCTTATGAGGGGTCTCTCAATATGGTGTTTAGGCCCCGATAATGTGGGCTGCTTCCCCGCTGAGGAAATTATGAAATTACAAGCTAATTGCTGATGAATCTGTGGGAATCAACACTGGGGTATCCAGGTCCTACAAAAACAAACAGCAAGTTAATGAACAAGATACAAGTGGATGAAATTGAGAAAACAATGCAATTTTGCAACAATATACTCACCTTTCACATGTCAGTTTTGCTTTATCATGAACAGCAGTGTTTTTATATGATGCACAGCCACAGTCTTTAGTCTTTTCATAGCATCCATACTGACTGAGCTCAGTACACTGGTCCAGACTGAGCCATGTGCCAGATGACACCATCCAAGTGAACAGTGTTAAGAAGACAAATGCAACTGTTGACATCTCAGAGCCTCGCCTTTGGCACAGTCAGGATTCTTGCAAAGATGTGTTTTATAGCTTCCTGTCAGCTACTCAGGTGTAGGAGGCAACTTCATGTAAATTCCTTCTTCTTTTTTTTTGTACGTAAGAAGGATGTCAGGCATGAAGAATAAATCTGACAAGAATACACATGGGCCCTGTTCCCTAACGATCAGTCGTATGTTTAGCGTGTTTACTGAGATCAACGTGTTAAGGCCTTTAGGTTTTTACTGCATATTCTATAAGCCAGCACTAAAGAGTGAATACATGTGTATGTGCACACGTCACAATTTACTAGACCTCAGTTACTCAAGTTCAGGTGCTAAATACACACTTATTTGCTTATCTATTGCGGCAACATGGTGATGGCTGAGGCATGTGTGGCCTGCTCACATGCACTAACTAGTACAAAAAGGCACACCTCGAGTAGGTTAACTATCTGGTATAGTGATCACATTTATGAAAAGGACTGGTCGATGTTGGTGTTTTGTGTAAGACATTGACTCTGCCAGAAGAAGAAGTGGCCTGAACTGTGAGCAGGTTTTTACTTTAGTTCAGTCTATCACTACAATATAACCAGAAGTTACATGTAGCTAGCTATTTGTAGAGGTCAGACCTCATGTCTTGGTAAACACACAAACAGTGAGAGCAGATAAGTTACACCATTTTTCTTTCCTTCTGAGTGTGGTACATTTATAATATATACTTTTTCACCTCAGTTCTGTGTCGCATCTAATTCCACGGGTTACATGAGGAAAAAGTGATAATCTATGAATGCTAAAAAACCTGCTTGTGCCAACATCTAATACTTGTTGCATGTTCTGTCCATATCATGTTGTACAGCCCTCATACACTTTGGGGCCACACAGTTCTCCAACCATGTATTCTCTATGTATGTTACATTACATTTCATTTAGCTGACGCTTTTATCCAAAGCGACTTATGTATGTGTAGCTGCACATGATACATTATACCTGACCCAAACAAAAACAAACTCAGAGGAGAGAAGATGTCTTTCAATGTTTTATTTTCGAGAAGCTTTACACTTGAGCATGTGAGCAAAGTAGTATTTCGAACAGTCCCTCTTTATACATTTTAAGTTAATTTGAAGTTAAAGCTGGAACATCCTGATTGATAACAAAAGGTAATGTACTATTCTCTGACTGGCTTTTACCTAAAGTCATACCCTAAACACAAGAGGAAAGAACCCAGAAACACATCACCACATCAATTAACATGCGACGATTAACTATGTGAGACCCATCAATGTCTATATGTTTTATAAGTTAATGTTTGTATTTTCTTTCGCCACTCAAAGTGAATATACTATAAAACTACAACTAAATATTGAAAAACATGTTTTTTTTGTCTCAGCACTTTTGTATGAATCATGTCATGTGTTGTGTCTTTTCAGATTTGTGCAGGAAATAAACTTAATCACACTTCAGTATACCAACAAAACTCTCTGAGCTAAGACGAATGGTAGATGACATTTCCCAGTGTACGTCAGTCAAAGGATACAGACTATGAGCCTTTTTGGAATAAGTCTCAAGGACTGTATTTAAGATGTGATTGAAAACCAACTATTATGAAATTTTGATGTGACATCTTCCACTTTTAAATAGATTTTTCTGACGTAATATTGGAGTTATCTTTCTAAAAAATATAAAAATGTACCATTTAAATGTAATAAATAAGAAAGGTAACTGTTCACAATTGTACCATGATCCATGTAATAGCCAACACAAGTATTGAATGCACTTTTCTAAAAGACAGGACTCACAACAGTATAGATTTAGCAATAAATATCTTTTGTTTTGCCCATCATGTGCCTTTTGGTATTTTGTTCTGGTCTCAGTAAAATAACATAACATTTGGGGATAAAAATGCATGAAAGCAGTCCATAACTGGAGGCAATAATAGCAAATATCTCCACAGCCACTGTGAACTTTCCAGGAGAACTGACATATGCAGGGATAAATGCAATCCAGACTGACCAGAATATCAGCATGCTGAAGGTGATGAATTTAGCTTCATTGAAATTATCAGGTAACTTTCTAGCCAAAAAAGCAAGTACAAAACACAACACAGCTAAGAGACCTATATATCCTAACACAGCCCAGAACCACACAGGTGATCCAAGTGCACACTCAAGAACAATCTTATCTTTATACTGGTCCATATTTTTGAAGGGGAAAGGAGGGTTGATTGTCAGCCAAAGGATGCAAATTACAACTTGTATGAGAGTGAAACACAGAACACTGAGTCTCTGCTGTGCGGGCCCAAACCATTTCATCACATTACTACTTGGAAGTGTGGCCCTGAAGGCCATTAGCACCACGATAGTTTTCCCCAGAACACAAGAGATACAGAGGACAAAGGTGATGCCGAATGCTGTGTGTCGCAGCATGCAGGACCACTCAGTGGGCCGGCCTATGAAGGTCAGAGAGCACAGGAAGCACAGAGTCAAGGAGAAGAGCAGCAGGAAGCTCAGCTCAGAGTTGTTGGCCCTGACAATAGGACTTTCCCGGAAGTGAAAGAAAACCAATGCTATTACAGTTGTCACAATTGCCCCGATCAAACATAAGGATGTTAATATGATCCCCATGATCTCTGCATAAGTCAAAAATTCAATTTCCTTCAAGATGCATGTGTCTCCTCTGGTATTCGGCCAATAATCAATGGGACATTTGAAGCACTCCTTGGAGTCTGTTTTTTAAAGAGAGAAAAACATTGATTAGGTCATATATTTCACAGAAAGTATAAATAACATTCCAGATACAGTATTCACATGTAAAAAAAAAATCCAACCTGTAATATTGCTGATTTCTCCTTCTGCACATGATATACAGTCATAGCAGCAAATGTGTTTTCTTTTCTGAAGGACTTTGTGTTTTCCCGGGGGGCAGCTCTCACTGCACACTGACACAGGCACCTGGTGCATGAAAATGTGGAGGAGTTGTATGTGACCCACAGTGTGCTCATTGTTTTATTTGATTGATGTTCACATTTGAATTTTATTTAGAAATATTAAATTAGGTTAGAAAACCGTTTTACTGCACTTTATAGAAATATAAACTTTATGAAACATTATGCAGTATGGCATTGTGACCAAGAACCCAGGTATAACCCAACAAAGCAATATGAGTATGTACCGTATGAGTTCCTCCTGCCCAGACTATCTTCATGCCATTCATTATAAATTGATGCTCACTGGGCAGAGTGGAATCAAAAACCCCAACTGTCGCGACATTCATGGTCCTTGAGGTCACATTTTGTAAATTTATGAGTTCATATCTTGCAGGTGAATCTCCATTCTGGTCAAAAGTCACTCTTTCCCCCTGATTTGTTGTGAAGTTGATATTCTGCAAATAATGCAGCACCTGTAAAGAGGAGGGACTTAATTTAACACAGCAAGCTCATTTTCTTTTGGACTTTATGGCATGAAATCGTCAATATTTTCCGCCTCACCTGCCATGGTTGAATGTGTCCAGTATCAGCACAGCTCCCGTTGTAGAAGGGGCCTCTCCCCTCTGCACACGTGACCAGGCTGTGGAGAGCATGAGCCACTGCGTAAACTGCCTTGTATACATTGTTAGTAAATCTCAGCTCAGAGACATCTGTAAAGTACGAATCAACTGTCTGCAGGCTCTCAAAGCCGCTGCATGGCTTTCTTTGTGTGTTTGCAGTGACATTCAGAGCGCAGTCAAACGCGTCTTCCCAGAAATCTCTGACAAACTGACTGCCAGGAAACTGTGAAGGGTGGAGCTGCCTCAGGTGCTCCTCCAGCCCCGGGATCTTAGCTTTGCTGACAGTGAAGCCTAGTGAGCCCACCAGGAGGCTGTGTCCCTCACTGTCAGTCAGAGAGTCATCTGTGATCCAGGCGTCACTGCCAACCCACTGCAGGCCTGTAATGTTCTGTCTGAACAACTCGGTCACCAGCACATTGATCTCTCTGTGGGACATGAAGGCCACAATGACCTTAGAGGTAGAGTACTTCACAGATTCAACTACTTTTGCTAACTCATGAAGTGGACCTGTTTGCTCAAATGCCTGATAATACTCTATGCACACCCCTTCTTCTTGTGCAGCTTGTATAAATGTGTTGATCCCATTGATGCCATATTCATTTTTGTTACTAATTGCCCCCACCCAGGTCCAACTGAAATGCTTGACCAGCTTTGCCAGGGCTCTGCTCTGGTGGAGGTCACTGGGAATAGTCCGGAAGAAAGATGGAAACTCCTCTCGGTTGCTGAGACATGCACAGGTCGCAAAGTGGCTCAGCTGTGCAAATAAATTGAGAGAGAACAGAAATGTTTGCATTTCATGTTAATCATAAATACAAAATAAGAAATAAACTCTTTGAACTTCCAAATTAGACATCTCTAAGATAATCTTAACTCAATTGTGTGATTTAGAAACATAATCTTAAGGGGAGTCTTTCATAATCTTGAATGTACACACTGAATAAAAGTAAAATATTTACCACTGGTATCTGGAACCTTCCTATAATCCGAGCAAATCCCACCGTGGGTGCAGAGGCAGAGTGGCCAATTATAGCCTGTGCAGTGTCAGCCTTTGTACAGTTTCTCTCATCTATGATCTCCTTCTGCCCGTTGGCTAAAACTAGAGCAGACCTCATAATGTTTGTCATTCCACAGGAATTGTATATATTGTAGCCCATTGTGTAGTTAGGAAGAATAGCAGGATTTTGATTTATTTCCTCAATTGCAAAGATCATGGTCTGGGAAAATTTGAATTCCCTTACATTGATGCTAGAAAAAAATAAAATTCTTATGAATAATTTGATTTGCTCCAAAACGTATTGAACAATAAAGCACATAATTTAACAACAGCTAAACATAAATACTTACTCCAGGCACATTGCAGGATTGGGTACAGTTTGAAAGGTGGGCACGTTGCCTCTGTATCCAGTACGAAAGGTAAAAATTCCCCCTGTGACAAAGTCTCCAGCTTTGGTCAGCTCAGGTGGTTGTGCCTCCCCCTGTCGCTTGCAAACAGCTGTTACCCTCCTGAAAAGAAGAACCAGGAGGACCAGCTTTAGTCGTGACATACCTTCGCTCCACTGACTGGCCTTATTAACTCTGCCCCTGTGTCACTCTTTATACCATGCCTGCTGTAGGCCTTTGTATATGTTCACGCTCACATGCATTGACCTGGTGTACCTGGGTGCAAAGACAAATGAGCTAGATGTCCCATGGGGCCGAAGAAAAAGGGTGTTAAGCTATTGAAGAGTATGCAGTATGCAACATTTTGTATCACCAATACTTTGATCTATCTGGCTGAAATTCATATCTTTTTCCCATCTATTTATTGGTCTGTGACAGAAAGTTAGGTTCTAACTCAAAGACAAACTGGAACAAGGTAAAGGTTCAGATTTATTTTTTGTTAAGATTCGTCAAAACAAAGATACATGTTCTGATTCCTATGTGCCCCACCAAATTTTCAGCCAAAACTGCGGATGCTTTTTATCTCATTAAATCCTGATTATCTCCTCATTCACAAGGTCTATTTGAAACATTTAAAAAGCTATAATGTACAGAAAACCCTTGTGAAGATAGATAATAAGGCCATACAGTGGTTTATGATAGTACACATACAAAAAAAAAGAAATAATTTATTTTTCGTAAAAGAAAATGTTAAAAGTTAATTTTTATTAACTTACACATATAGATGAACACTATTCATTGTAGGAGTATCTGTGCGAAGTATTTTTAATAATTATTTTAGTTCAGACAGAACTCATGTTAACTCCGCTCAAGCTTGAAAGTTCCCACAGTTCTCAGTGGTCCCTGAACGGGGCTCCTTTCACTGCAGCAGGGTGCTCCGTGACCTTAGCTGTGAGTAGGGAGCAGGAAGGCCTGGAATATTCAATTCCAGGCCTAAGTCAATAAGACCCTTTTCATATTTTTTCCTGGACACAAATGACATTCTTGTGCATATCTTTGCAATGCTTTGTGTGAGAGTGGAATGGTCGGTATTTACTCTGTAGGCTCTAAGGATTCTAAAACCGTTGAGTTTAGCGTTCTAGCTAGTTCCTAACTTTTTTAATCAGCAATTTTTAAAAACTCGGGGTGCATTTTGAGTCGGTTTTGAGTCACTTTAAGTCATGCTTATGGTTTATATTTATAATTATTGTGTAATAGTGTTATAAACATGACACAATTAACTTATATTGACTTGTGAGGCAGGGAGTTTACATTTTTGGGGTTTTTTGTTTTATTTATTTGATATCTTTTTGATATGCTCAGTCCCAGAGGCTGAACCCAATGTCCTGAGATCGGGCCTGATGGGGCCTATATGGTTAAGTTGTTGTTTGTTTCATTTTGACGCCAACCCATATCTATATACCAACGTTGACAACACTTGCAATGACGTCCATGTCTATAATGCCTTATAAACATTCTCACAATGCATTGTAATCTACATACTGCACTGTATAATTATAGTTATGAACCCTCATACTTGACATGTTCATAATGTGTTATTAAAATAATCAGGACACATTTTGACTAATTATTTATCAAGTACTTATATTAATACTTCATATTTGGGGGTCATACATTGACTTTTTTTAATGGGACTATTTTTGATGGGAATTTTATAATGTATCATGATACATTATAAAATTAATTATTGTAATTCATTATCCATCCATCCATTTTCATCCACTTATCCGGGGTCGGGGCCGGTGGCAGCAGGTCCAGCAGGCTGACCCAGGCTTCTCTCTCACCCGCAACATTTACCAGTTTATTCTGGGGATCCCGAGGCGTTCCCAGGCCAGCTGGGAGATATAATCCCTCCAGCGTGTCCTGGGTCTTCCCCGGGGCCTCCTACCAGATGGACGTGCCTGGAAAACCTCTAAAGGGAGGCGTCCTGGAGGCATCCTAATTAGATGCCCGAACCACCTCAGCTGACTCCTTTCGACACGAAGGAGTAGCGGCTCAAGTCCAAGCTTCCTCCTGATGTCCGAGCTCCTTACCTTATCCCTAAGGCTGAGCCCGGCCACTCTACGGAGGAAACTTATTTCGGCCGCTTGTATCCGAGACCTCGTTCTTTCGGTCACGACCCAAAGTTCGTGACCTTAGGTGAGGGTTGGGACGTAGACCGACCAGTAAATTGAGAGCTTCGCCTTCCGGCTCAGGTCCTTCTTCACCAAGACGGCCCGGTGCAACGCCTGTTTTACTGCTGCAGCCGCGCCGATACGCCTGTCGATATATATATATATACATATATACTATATATATAATGCATAATTGACACAGTAGAACCTATTATACAGTTTTTATCGGTCCCATTTATGCAAACACAAAAAACTAGTGGGGATGCTGTCTGACTTTGAAACGTCAGTTATATATTTATGGATTGTTAAAGGATCAAGTCTTCAACTCACACCAAAAACAACCCAGCAAATGTGACACCGTGTTCATTGCTCTGTGGCCAAACAGAGCTACAGTATATACGCCATAGAAGTGATGCAGGCATCTGATCAACTGCTGGAAGCTGGAACATTTTAAATCTTTTTTCTTTAGTTTGTATGTCACCACAAATGTGCTGCAGGCTTGCACTGTTTCTATAAGTCAGCTTCACAAAAAGTACAGTGTACAGCTCAATGATTTTGCGCGAAGATAAAGGAAATAACTTGTATACTTATTATCCACTAAATCATATTCATGGCAAAAGCAGAAAAGTACATGTTTAATTCAAAACGCATTTCAGTAGTTGAGCATTCTTTATGTGGTGTCATGCAGGCCTCTACCTGCACAATTCAAATATGTAGGGCATACAGTATGCATACATTGGGGCTATTACCTGTCTTTCCTAAAATGTCAGGAAGATAAGTTATAATTATGCATACTTATTTTAAGTTGTGCGCTTATCGACAGCAGGTCGATGTTGATACTATTGAGGGTCTTTGGAGAGGACAGTTTTGGAGAGGCCTTCTTGGCTCTCTAACTAAAGAGTACGCAATCCAAAACAATATCAATAGTGACATCATACATTTATTATATAGTGCCAAACGTTTTATAATCCAACTTATACTGTATATTAGTTTGCTCTTTGGGCAAACGGTACAGCAGACCTGATCTCAGAGCTAAATGGGGGAAAAATAAATTAACAAGGAAGGAAAAGAAAGATCAAAACAAACCCTTAATTGATTGCAAATGTAACATTTACTTGTTGTGACAAGGATGTTAATTAAAATGTACCTTGTTTTTCTGCTTGAAGCAATATGCCACCTGTTGTTCATGTTGTTGAGTAAAAGGATGAAGCAATCTGCAATGTTTAATCTCTAGTGTCGGTGTGTTGGTGCCCTGCTGGAGCGTTCCCACTGGAGTCGAGCCACTGGGTAATGAAGTCGTGCTTCCAACAGATGGGGACTTATTTATCTTCCATTGTTTTCTTCTGTATTGTTTTTGTCTGTGTACAGGGGTGACCTTTATATCTGCTGTATTGCATCATAATATATTTGAACTTGAGATACTTTTTTAATTTACTCCCCCTTCAGATTTACTTTATCCACTATTGTTGCATTTTAACTTTTATTAATGTGCTTTCCATATTTGTTTCAGAAAGCTTTAGCAAAGCGGAAAATAAGCTGAGAGGAAGGACAATTATGGATGTTGAGCATGGATAGGTGCAACTTGCATTTAGACTGATAAGCAGAGCCCAATATGTGAAAAAAAGGCCACGATACCACTGTCCGTAATTTTAGACAATTTTGGTTATCATATTCCCAGTAGGATTGAGTGGATGATAACTCCATCAATGTGTATATGGGCAAGTGAGTGCTTTAAAAAATGTGAACCTATCCTTTAATCTGATTACATGTAATCAGGGAGAAATATAAATTATTAAAGGAAAAATAAGAAATAATTTGAATTACAGCCAAAATACTTTTAACTGTAATTGAAAAGGGGGTGAACAAGAGTTGTTTGTGCATCATGCATAGCATTCCTATATTATATGCACTTATACGATACCATATTAAAAAGTGGAGAGCATGCAGCGCACATAACATGTATTTCAGGCCTTTGAACATAATACTTGTCCACTTCTTGACATATGCATTATATTTACATACCATTTCAATGTCATACATAATCTTCTTCTTTCATATCTATCGCATATTTATTAAAAGGCAAAGTATCTTGTCATGAATGAACTTTGGTTATAGAGAAACATTCGGAAGACAACATTTCTTTGATGTGGCCCCTTAGGAGAGTCTTCTTCTACCTTACATACATACTGTAATTGTTTGGAAATATTCTTCATATGGCTTTGTGTCAATCAAAACTTTATTACAGACGCATGACATTACATTCAATCAATTACATACACATGCACAATAAAAACACATCATTTTAAATTATTATTAAAATGTCCAATATATTGTATACATCACAGAGACAAAATTATTTCTGGACAATTTAAAGTCACTCTCATTAGCATTGTATTTGATATCATACCACACCACACACAGAACATATAGTAAGGAACTGTTCAAGACAAGCTGGATGAACTTAGGACCAAGATCATATGCATACAAAATATATGGTTCTGAGGAGTATTAACAATCATGCAGGCAGTATTACAGGTTTTTAATTGCGTGGTTAGATTGTCACCATTGCTAACCCCAAATGGAGCTGAGACCATATTGCCCCATTTAAGGAGCCGTACCAGTAAGCCCAATTTCTCCAAGAGTATTTTGGCACCCCTTTTTGACAGATTACATTTTATTTGTAAAAGATCAAACAATATATTTTAAGTGATTTGGGAAACGGCTAATAACGTATGTCATGATTAGACGTCTTTCCCATTATGTGTTTCTTAGTGTTCTGCTCAGGCCTGAACAAGATTATGTAACATTTTGGCAGAAAAATGCAAAACAGCATTCCATAACTTGAAGCCAGAATGGCAAATATCTCCACAGCAACAGTGAATTTCCCAGGAGAGCTGACATATGAGGGGATAAAGGTGACCCAGACTGCACAGAATATCAACATGCTGAAAGTGATCAGTTTGGCTTCATTGAAGTTATCAGGCAGTTTTCGTGCCAAAAAAGCAAGTACAAAAGATAATATAGCTAGAAGTCCTATATATCCTAACACCACCCAGAACCCAACAGCTGAGTCAAAATTACACTCTAAGATGATTCTGTCCTTATGGAGCAACATATTATTGAATGGAAATGGAGGGTTGATTGTAAGCCACAACGTACAAATAATAACCTGTATGCAAGTGAAACACAGAACACTGAGTCTCTGCTGTGCGGGCCCAAACCATTTCATCACATTACTACCTGGAAGTGTGGCCCTGAAGGCCATTAGCACCACGATAGTTTTCCCCAGAACACAAGAGATACAGAGGACAAAGGTGATGCCGAATGCTGTGTGTCGCAGCATGCAGGACCACTCAGTGGGCCGGCCTATGAAGGTCAGAGAGCACAGGAAACACAGCTTCAATGAGAACAACAGAAGGAAGCTCAGCTCAGAGTTGTTAGCACGTACTACAGGGGTTTCTTTGTTGATGTAGAAGATTAGTATTGTTATCATAGTTAGAAAAACTCCCAGCAGAGCAAATGAGGCAAGCAAAGATCCAAGGATGTCATCATATGCCAAAAATTCTAATGCTTTGTTGACACAAGTATCTCTCTTCTTGTTGGACCAATACTCTGGTGGGCATTTCATACAGTGTATTGAGTCTGCAAGATAGAAAATCGAAAAATACAGATAAATACTGAGTCAAAATAATATTATGGTTTGAGAGGACAATACTTCTAAAACGGCATTGTCTTGTTTCTCTCTTTATGTCATTATGTGTAATATATGTTATTGCATCTGAAACAGGAAATTAAATTATTTCTTTACCTGTTGAATTACTGATTTCGCCTGGTGGACAGGGTATGCAATTATAACAGCAGACTGGCTTTCCTTTCTGGAGGACCTTACGGGTTCCCGGCAGACAGCTCTCACTGCAGACTGAGACAGGAACCTCCTACACACATAAACACAATTCATAAAAACAATTTGTGAAAAATACATTATATGAAGCTCAACATCTATATCAAGGCTTTTACAATTATCATTAAACAGTTAAGATGTCCAAACCTCAGTTTCTGATATACCTTCGTCAGCCCATTCCCCCAGACAACTGGGATGTTATTCAAGATAAACTGATGAATCTCTGGAAGAGATGCATCATAAATGCCAACTGTTACTCTTTCCATGGTTCCTTTATTTGTCATTTGTAAGTTTACAAGATCATAGCTTGCAGGTGAATCTCCATTACTGTCAAAATAAACTCTTTCTCCTTCCTCAGTTGTGAAATTCACAGTGTTGAGATATTGCAAGACCTAATAAAGAAATAATGGAGATATTAAACTACAAATGCCTGCTGTTATCATTATTTCAAACTTAACTGACGGTTCCTCACCTGCCATGGTTTAATGTGTTTGGTATCAGCACAGATCCCATTTGAAAAAGGCCCTTTACCTTCCTCACATTTAATCAGGTTGTCAAGAGCATGGGCCACTGCATAAACTGCCTTGTATACATTATTAGTATATCTCAGCTCAGAGACATCTGTAAAGTATGAATCAACTGTCTGCAGGCTCTCAAAGCCGCTGCATGGCTTTCTTTGTGTGTTTGCAGTGACATTCAGAGCGCAGTCAAACGCGTCTTCCCAGAAATCTCTGACAAACTGACTGCCAGGAAACTGTGAAGGGTGGAGCTGCCTCAGGTGCTCCTCCAGCCCCGGGATCTTAGCTTTGCTGACAGTGAAGCCTAGTGAGCCCACCAGGAGGCTGTGTCCCTCACTGTCAGTCAGAGAGTCATCTGTGATCCAGGCGTCACTGCCAACCCACTGCAGACCTGTAATGTTCTGTCTGAACAACTCTTTTGTCAGCAACTTCATTTCTCTGTGAGACATAAAAGCCATAATCACTTTGGAAGTGGCATGTTTGATGATCTCTATTATTCTCTGCAGGCTGTCAGGAGGATGTGACGATGGAAAAACTTCAGAATACTCAATGCACACTCCATATTCTTGTGCTGCTTGGATAAATGCAGCAATGCCATTAAGGCTATATTCATTTTCCACAGCTAGAGTCCCAATCCAGGTCCAATCAAAGTGCTTGACCAGCTTTGCCAGTGCTCTGCTCTGGAAATTGTCACTGGGAATAGTTCTGAAAAAAGTGGGGTACTCTTTCCTGTTGCTCAGACAGGCACAGGTGGCAAAATGACTGATCTGCAGTTAATGATACAAACATGTTACTAGTAGAGCCAATATTCTTGCATAGTGACCATATACAGTAACTTCATAATATAGATATTTCTAACCACAGACTTAACTCAAAGTATAGAATAGTTTGCATTAACTACAATGATCAGTCCTCTATGACTTACCACAGGTATATGGAACCTTCCAACAACTTGTGCAAATGCAATAGTTGGTCTCGATCCTGAATGTCCCAAGATAGCGAGCACTGTCTTAGATATATTGCAGTTGTCGTCACTGACTTCTCTCTTTAGTCCGCTCACCAGGGCGAGTGCAGCTCTCAGAATGTCCACAGTTCCACAGTTATCATATATCTTGTAGCCCAGTTTAACATTAGGGAGCAAATCAGTGTTCTTGTTGATCTCATTTATAGCAAATATGACCGCTTGAGCAAATTTAAATTCTCTAAAATCGAAACTGGGTTGATGAAAGATAGAATTAAATAACATATATTTGACTCAAATGCAACAATAAATAGACATACACAATTTAAATTAGACCTAACAATACATACTTCTTGCATTTTCGTACTTCTGGAAATGTCTGAAATGTGTTAATTACATAATCCTGCGTTGTGCGAAATGAAAATATGCCTCCAATTACAAGGTCGCCATCTTGGGTCAGTTCAGGTGGTTGTGATGAGCCTTGCAGTCGGCACACAGAGTCTCCTTTTCCCATCTTTCCCATCAGCACAACCAAGAGGAGCAACCTCAACAATGGCATAGCTCTGCTCTGCTCTTCAGGCCAGACCAATCTGTTCTGATGCTTATGACAGGACTTTATACACCTTCAACAACAAGAGAAAAGCTGTCATGGTTGAACTCATGCCTCAGGAGACCACAGGAAACCTTGTCTTTGAAAATGTGGATTTAATTCCATGCTTTTATGAACTGTATTAAATGTTATTTATATACATATTTATTTATATATTGGTAAATATGAAAATCTTGTAGATTAGACCCTGAGATATTGCTGTCCGAAAACCACCACCACACAACAAGAAAAACCCAAACAGACACAATCACGCTACCCTACCGGAAGCACCCTACTGCCAAATGGAAAAATCTCAAATCAGGAACTCTTAACCAGAATTGCGAATGGCAAAAAACTATCCTTACCAAGTCGAAAACCAGTGATTTCTGCAAAAAGACACATAGTGAATTCCCCACAAAACCAGGAACAGAACCAAAGCAGCTCTGGTAATAAAGCACACAGTTGGACCACTTCCACTACTCAGCAAAGCAATCAGCATCATGCGCCTACCATCGCCTGCATTACCAAACACACGTTTTTACCCAACTAAGATTAATGGTTAGCCCCTAATTTGTTTCTAATTAGCTCAAGTGAGCACAACAAAAGGGAGACACACCATATGAATATAAACAGATTTTATTCCACAAGACAAATCAAATGTCATCAGTTGAATCAAATTAAACTAAATTGAAGATGCACTGAATAATTAGATATGAGGTGTGGACGTTAGTGAAACGTGAAGTGTGTGTGAGGGTTTGACGGAACGTGAAAGCAAAAGAAACTAACAAAGTTCATATAACAAAACTATACCAGAGCAGGTGCCTAAAGGGAGAAGCAGAGAAAGAGAGTGTAACAGCTGCAGTCGTGCTTTAGGTAACGTTGGGGAAAGGGACATGTTGGACAACCTTGTCCTGCCCACAACCTGGTCCTGGATAAGTGTAAGGAAATGTATGGATTGTTGGACTGTTAAAGTTAAGAAAAACAGTTGATTTGTAGTAGGTAGAACCAAAACAGAGCAACAGGGATATGTTAGACTGGTGAAAAATATATAAAACAATATATATTTTTGTTAAAGTCTCAAATATGGCAGTCATACAATGGTTTTCAGAATAGTTTTTGTACCCCCTTCCCCATCATATTATTTTTTGTATTCTTCTCAGGTTTCAGTAGGATAATGTAACATTTTGGAATAAAAATACAAAACAGCAGTCCAAAACTAGAGGCCAGAATTGCAAATATTTCCACAGCAACACTGAACTTCCCAGGAGAGCTGATATATGCCGGGATAAAAGTGATCCATACTGCACAAAATATCAGCATGCTAAAGGTGATAAATTTGGCTTCATTGAAATTGTCAGGCAGTTTACGGGCCAGAAAAGCGAGAATAAAACAAAAAATGGCCAGAAGTCCAATGTATCCAAGTACAGCCCAAAAGCCTATAGCTGAACCCAAAGCACACTCTAAGATGATTTTGTCTTTGATCTCCTTAAAATTCTTGAATGGAAAAGGAGGAGAAATGGTTAACCATAGGACACATATGATAACTTGTATGAGAGTGAAAAACAGAACACTGAGTTTCTGTTGAGTAGGACCAAACCATTTCATCACATTACTACTTGGAAGTGTGGCCCTGAAGGCCATTAGCACCACGATAGTTTTCCCCAGAACACAAGAGATACAGAGGACAAAGGTGATGCCGAATGCTGTGTGTCGCAGCATGCAGGACCACTCAGTGGGCCGGCCTATGAAGGTCAGAGAGCACAGGAAACACAGAGTCAAGGAGAAGAGCAGCAGGAAGCTCAGCTCACAGTTGTTGGCCCTGACAATAGGAGTTTTTCTGTATATGAAGAAAATGAGTGCCACAACATTAGTGATGCATGTTCCAAATAGCGATGCTGCAGTGAGCAGTGCTCCCATAATCTCTTTGTATGATAGAAACTCCGCCGTCTTCTTCACACAGGCATCTCTTCTCACATTTGACCAGAACTCAGGGTGGCATTGCACACAGGTGATAGAATCTGGAAAAAAATATTGCTCAGTTTAATTGTCTATTATTATTTCTCTAATTGCATCTTTTCTACGGCTACAAGACAGACACGACATGAGTACAATATAACAAATGCATAGTATTATGATGGTTACATTGTATCAGTATGAATGATCTGCATTGTACGTGGACACAATATAGTATAGGTAGTATCTGTTATTTTTTGTTTATGTTGTTTCATTTCATATATCAAATGTCAATATTCAATGATACTACGCAAACAATTACATCCACTCTATATTGATTGCAGTTTCAGAAAGAGAATGTCAAATGTCAAAACCTTTAGCTGTAGAGAACAATACTATTTCCATATTTAGGTACCACAAGTAGGAGGCCTTTTTATTGTCTAACTGTATAATATTACTACACCTGTAATGTTGCTTATTTCTCCCTCTGCACATCTTAAACAGTCATAGCAGCAGACAGGCTTTCCTTTCTGGAGAACCTTGCGAGTTCCTGGAGGACACTTCTCATTGCAAACTGACAAAGGCACCTGCATGAACAGAACAACCATGAGACAGATGTATGGGCAATTATAACAATAAAATGCACTGTATTCAACAGCTTCAGTTGTAACATTGTAGGATACCTGTTGTGAGTTCTGTGCCCAAACCAAAGATGTATTTTGTAGATTCAGTTGTTTATCTGCATGTAAAGATGCATCATGAAGACCAACTGTGACAAAGTCCACAATACCCTCTTCTGTTGGCTGCCAGTTTATAATTTCATACTTTGCAGGTGGGTCTCCATCCTCATTAAAGTAAACCTCATCTCCTTCCTTTGTTTTGAACTGAATCTTTTTCAGAAGCTGTAAAATCTAAGAATGTATGCATAAATGTAGATAATTATCTGACAAACATGTTATAGGCTTATTGGCTCAACTTCAAAAGATTAACAACGTAATTACCTTGTTATAGTGTTAAACTCACCTTATATGGATCAAGCTTCACTGTGTTGTTGCAGGTTTTGTGACAGTTGAGAATACTATGAAGGGTGTGAGCCACAGCATACACTCCTTTGTAGACATTGTTAAAGATTGGCATCAGCGACATATCGGTAAAGCTGTTTTGCACTCCAGCAAGATCTTCATGTCCAGTACATCCTCCCTGATTCTCTGATGACTGTGACTGCCTGAACTTACAGCTAAATAATGCCTCCCAAAACTTTGTAAACAATTCATTACTAGAAGAATTGAGCGGCTTGACATCCAACATGAACTCTTTAATGCCACTGACATGTGCTTTGGGGATGGACAGGCCTATGGCACCATCCAGAATGTGATGCCTGTCCATTGCTGCTGTTTGGGAATCAAGTATCCAGCCCTCAGAGCCTACCCACTGGTATCCAGTCAAGTTGTTGCGAGACAACTCTTGTAATATCACATCCATATCCATGTAGGAGATGAAAGCAACAATCACCTTGGAAGTAGAAGTCTTGATAGTGTCAATTATCTTTTTTATTTTGTCTGGTGGATCTGTTCTAAAGAAAGATACAGAGTACTCAAGACAGATGCCCAGCCGCTGAGCGGTTTCTGTGAATGTGGCCATGCCATTATTGCCATAATCATCATTTGTACTAATAGCTCCAACCCAAGTCCAACCAAAATGCTTGACCAGCTGGGCCAGTGCTCTGCTCTGGTAGTAGTCACTGGGTATTGTTCTGAGGAAGGATGGGTACTTGGTTTTATCACTGAGACAAGCACAAGTAGCAAAATAGCTGATCTAAAGGAAAAAATATCCCAAGATAAATATATGAAATATAATGATATGACCAGCTGGCAGATTTTAAGAATAATAACATTATTTCATAATCATTCACAATTTAGCAATCTTACCCACCATTGGGATGTGAAAGGGGCCGATGACAGTAGCTATAGCCATGCAAGGAGAAGACGAGGTTTCCCCGATAATGGCCTGCACTTGGGAACGTCTGATACATGGTGCCTGGGAAGAGGCTGATGCTACTTCATTATCATTAGCCAATAGCAATGCAACCTTTACACTTCTGGCAATGGAGCCACATGCATCATAAATCTTGTAGCCCAGAGAGATTCCAGGCAGTAGGTCGGTGTTGTTGTTGATCTCCTCTATGGCAAAGAGCATAGCCTGGGCAAACTGGAACCCTCTGAAATTCAGACTTCATGCAGACAGTTATACATTGTTGTAATTTGAAATATCCTTGAAATAGAAACAAAAGCATAATGCACAACAATTATTTGATGGTATTAATACACACTACAGGGATTTCTCATTTCAAATACTCAGTAAGACTTCCTCTTATATATTCTGAAATCAAAATAGATGAATTGGGTATAATTTACCTGGTGCATTGCAGTGGCAGTGGTTTTTGAATGTAGGTATCCTGTCTGTCTTTCCAGCTGCTGTAGAAAGAGAATATCCCCCCCAACATAATGTCCCCATCCTTATAAAACTGGGGGCTCTCAGGATCCCCTCTCTGCCTGCACACCTGCTCCTCAGTCTGAGAGAAGGATGCAACAAGCAAGAGCTGTAAGAGGGCCCATCCCTGCTCTGGCCACCTCTGTGTGGATGGCATCATGTGTGCCTTAATGTTAACATACAACTTGCAATGGTATTTATACATTTTGATGCAGCATGGCAAATAATAATAGAACAATTATGGTTCATCTCTGTGGACTGGGGCAGGATGAAGGAGGTTCCCAAAAAGGTGTGTGGGCCTTAACAAATCAAAGCTGATACCTGGCAATCTACAAATTACCATCCATGCCATCTTTGTTGATTTCCAACTAGATCATCTGTCAATCATCTCCACTGACGAACATTAAGATCAACAGCCCCGGTCGCCACTCAATCTTCCAGATCACCAGTTGGCCTTCTCTGCCAAAGCCCAGCCAGATCACGAGTCGGCCGTCCACCTTTGGATTCCTGCTCAGCTAATTTTCAGTTTCTAGGCCGCACGCCTGAGCTTTTCTGCCCTGCTGTTCAAGCCTCCACTGTGCAAACAATCTCTATTCATTGGTTCTTCCCAATGTAATGTTACCGTTTATGCTTTTTATGGGAGCCTAAAAGAATATATGTAGATATATATTTTTGGGGAAAAAAAGCTGAGGTTCTCCTTAAGCGTTCCACTTGCCAACTGCAGTAAAACCCAACAAGGTACTAGAACACCTGGTTGGGAACAAGTGTTTTAACAATAATGTATTTTTATCTTTGTGGAAGTTTGGTGAAGACCTTTCATTCTTTCAACATGACAATGATGTCCTGCATGAAGCCACAGCCATGTACTTGGACAGTTGCAAGACTGACAGAGCCCTGACCTCAACCCAATCAAACAACTTTGGGTTGAACTGAAAAACAGACTGAGCCAGAACGTATCACCCAACATGATAAAACCACAGCATCATGCGCCTGCCATCGCCTGCATTACCAAACACACGTTTTTACCCAACTAAGATTAATGGTTAGCCCTTAATTTGTTTCTAATTAGCTCAAGTGAGCACAACAAAAGGGAGACACACCATATGAACATAAACAGATTTTATTCCACAAGACAAACCAAATGTCATCAGTTGAACCAAATTAAACTAAATTGAATATGCACTGAATAATTAGATATGAGGTGTGGACGTTAGTGAAATGTGAAGCATGCGTGAGGGTTTGACAGAACGTGAAAGCAAAAGAAACTAACAAAGTTAACTTTTTTTTTTTTTTTTACTTTATTTGATATGGACATCACAGCGGCATGAGAGTTGTAACATACAATTATGCACAAAAACTAGATGCACTGTGTTTTGTGTTAGCGAAATGCTAATTTGCACACAGGAAACAAATAAATACAATAAAATAGAAGAAAAAAAAAAGAGCAGGAAGATGCATTAATAAATACACATATAGATACATGCACACAGTACCAGTGCATCTCCATGATTCTCTTTTATCCATGATTTTATACCTCTATTAAAAACATTAAAATTGTGTTCCATTTTTAATTCTGTCGGTAGACAGTTCCATAGTTTGTCTCCTTGTACAGAGAAGACTGATTGTCCAAATGTGGTCTTGCGCATAGCAATATGACAGTTGCCGTTCACTGAGGCCCGTGTATTTACTCTGCTGGTGTGCTGGTGTCTTGTGACAAATTCATTGAGTGGTGAAGGAGCATGACCATGTAGACATTTAAAAATAAGCTTCAAGCTTGAATAGTTTATAAAGCTTTCAAAGCTGAACATATTATATTTTTGCAGGATGTGGCAATGGTCATAACAAAACTACCAGAGCAGGTGCCTGAAGGGAGAAGCATAGAAAGAGAGTGTAACAGCTACAGCCGTGCTTTAGGTAACGTTGGGGAAAGGGACATGTTGGACAACCTTGTCCTGCCCACAACCTGGTCCTGGATAAGTGTAAGGAAATGTATGGATTGTTGGACTGTTAAAGTTAAGAAAAACAGTTGATTTGTAGTAGGTAGAACCAAAACAGAGCAACATGGATATGTTAGACTGGTGAAAGACATATAAAATAATATATATTTTTGTTAAAGTCTCAAATATGGCAGGCAGAAAATGTTTTTCAGTTTTCAGAATAGTTTTTGTACCCCCTTTCCCATCATATTATTTTTTGTATTCTTCTCAGGTTTCAGTAGGATAATGTAACATTTTGGAATAAAAATACAAAACAGCAGTCCAAAACTAGAGGCCAGAATTGCAAATATTTCCACAGCAACACTGAACTTCCCAGGAGAGCTGATATATGCCGGGATAAAAGTGATCCATACTGCACAAAATATCAGCATGCTAAAGGTGATAAATTTGGCTTCATTGAAATTGTCAGGCAGTTTACGGGCCAGAAAAGCAAGAATAAAACAAAAAATGGCCAGAAGTCCAATGTATCCAAGTACAGCCCAAAAGCCTATAGCTGAACCCAAAGCACACTCTAAGATGATTTTGTCTTTGATCTCCTTAAAATTCTTAAATGGAAAAGGAGGAGAAATTGTTAACCATAGGACACATATGATAACTTGTATGAGAGTGAAAAACAGAACGGTGAGTTTCTGTTGAGTAGGACCAAACCATTTCATCACATTACTACTTGGAAGTGTGGCCCTGAAGGCCATTAGCACCACGATAGTTTTTCCCAGAACACAAGAGATACAGAGGACAAAGGTGATGCCGAATGCTGTGTGTCGCAGCATGCAGGACCACTCAGAGGGCCGGCCTATGAAGGTCAGAGAGCACAGGAAACACAGAGTCAAGGAGAAGAGCAGCAGGAAGCTCAGCTCAGAGTTGTTGGCCCTGACAATAGGAGTTTTTCTGTATATGAAGAAAATGAGTGCCACAACATTAGTGATGCATGTTCCAAATAGCGATGCTGCAGTGAGCAGTGCTCCCATAATCTCTTTGTATGATAGAAACTCCGCCGTCTTCTTCACACAGGCATCTCTTCTCACATTTGACCAGAACTCAGGGTGGCATTGCACACAGGTGATAGAATCTGGAAAAAAATATTGCTCAGTTTAATTGTCTATTATTATTTCTCTAATTGCATCTTTTCTACGGCTACAAGACAGACACGACATGAGTACAATATAACAAATGCATAGTATTATGATGGTTACATTGTATCAGTATGAATGATCTGCATTGTACGTGGACACAATATAGTATAGGTAGTATCTGTTATTTTTTGTTTATGTTGTTTCATTTCATATATCAAATGTCAATATTCAATGATACTGCGCAAACAATTACATCCACTCTATATTGATTGCAGTTTCAGAAAGAGAATGTCAAATGTCAAAACCTTTAGCTGTAGAGATCAATACTATTTCCATATTTAGGTACCACAAGTAGGAGGCCTTTTTATTGTCTAACTGTATAATATTACTACACCTGTAATGTTGCTTATTTCTCCCTCTGCACATCTTAAACAGTCATAGCAGCAGACAGGCTTTCCTTTCTGGAGAACCTTGCGAGTTCCTGGAGGACACTTCTTATTGCAAACTGACAAAGGCACCTGCATGAACAGAACAACCATGAGACAGATGTATGGGCAATTATAACAATAAAATACACTGTATTCAACAGCTTCAGTTGTAACATTGTAGCATACCTGTTGTGAGTTCTGTGCCCAAACCAAAGATGTATTTTGTAGATTCAGTTGTTTATCTGCATGTAAAGATGCATCATGAAGACCAACTGTGACAAAGTCCACAATACCCTCTTCTGTTGGCTGCCAGTTTATAATTTCATACTTTGCAGGTGGGTCTCCATCCTCATTAAAGTAAACCTCATCTCCTTCCTTTGTTTTGAACTGAATCTTTTTCAGAAGCTGTAAAATCTAAGAATATATGCATAAATGTAGATAATTATCTGACAAACATGGTATATTCTTATTGGCTCAACTTCAAAAGGTTAACAACGTAATTACCTTGTTATAGTGTTAAACTCACCTTATATGGATCAAGCTTCACTGTGTTGTTGCAGGTTTTGTGACAGTTGAGAATACTATGAAGGGTGTGAGCCACAGCATACACTCCTTTGTAGACATTGTTAAAGATTGGCATCAGCGACATATCGGTAAAGCTGTTTTGCACTCCAGCAAGATCTTCATGTCCAGTACATCCTCCCTGATTCTCTGATGACTGTGACTGCCTGAACTTACAGCTAAATAATGCCTCCCAAAACTTTGTAAACAATTCATTACTAGAAGAATTGAGCGGCTTGACATCCAACATGAACTCTTTAATGCCACTGACATGTGCTTTGGGGATGGACAGGCCTATGGCACCATCCAGAATGTGATGCCTGTCCATTGCTGCTATTTGGGAATCAAGTATCCAGCTCTCAGAGCCTACCCACTGGTATCCAGTCAAGTTGTTGCGAGACAACTCTTGTAATATCACATCCAAATCCATGTAGGAGAGGAAAGCGACAATCACCTTGGAAGTAGAAGTCTTGATAGTGTCAATTATCTTTTTTATTTTGTCTGGTGGATCTGTTCTAAAGAAAGATACAGAGTACTCAAGACAGATGCCCAGCCGCTGAGCGGTTTCTGTGAATGTGGCCATGCCATTATTGCCATAATCATCATTTGTACTAATAGCTCCAACCCAAGTCCAACCAAAATGCTTGACCAGCTGGGCCAGTGCTCTGCTCTGGTAGTAGTCACTGGGTATTGTTCTGAGGAAGGATGGGTACTTGGTTTTATCACTGAGACAAGCACAAGTAGCAAAATAGCTGATCTAAAGGAAAAAATATCCCAAGATAAATATATGAAATATAATGATATGACCAGCTGGCAGATTTTAAGAATAATAACATTATTTCACAATTATTCACAATTTAGCAATCTTACCCACCATTGGGATGTGAAAGGGGCCGATGACAGTAGCTATAGCCATGCAAGGAGAAGACGAGGTTTCCCCGATAATGGCCTGCACTTGGGAACTTCTGATACATGGTGCCTGGGAAGAGGCTGATGCTACTTCATTATCATTAGCCAATAGCAATGCAACCTTTACACTTCTGGCAATGGAGCCACATGCATCATAAATCTTGTAGCCCAGAGAGATTCCAGGCAGTAGGTCGGTGTTGTTGTTGATCTCCTCTATGGCAAAGAGCATAGCCTGGGCAAACTGGAACCCTCTGAAATTCAGACTTCATGCAGACAGTTATACATTGTTGTAATTTGAAATATCCTTGAAATAGAAACAAAAGCATAATGCACAGCAATTATTTGATGGTATTAATACACACTACAGGGATTTCTCATTTCAAATACTCAGTAGGACTTCCTCTTATATATTCTGAAATCAAAATAGATGAATTGGGTATAATTTACCTGGTGCATTGCAGTGGCAGTGGTTTTTGAATGTAGGTATCCTGTCTGTCTTTCCAGCTGCTGTAGAAAGAGAATATCCCCCCCAACATAATGTCCCCATCCTTATAAAACTGGGGGCTCTCAGGATCCCCTCTCTGCCTGCACACCTGCTCCTCAGTCTGAGAGAAGGATGCAACAAGCAAGAGCTGTAAGAGGACCCATCCCTGCTCTGGCCACCTCTGTGTGGATGGCATCATGTGTGCCTTAATGTTAACATACAACTTGCAATGGTATTTATACATTTTGATGCAGCATGGCAAATAATAATAGAACAATTATGGTTCATCTCTGTGGACTGGGGCAGGATGAAGGAGGTTCCCCAAAAAGGTGTGTGGGCCTTAACAAATCAAAGCTGATACCTGGCAATCTACAAATTACCATCCATGCCATCTTTGTTGATTTCCAACTGGATCATCTGTCAACCATCTCCGCTGACGAACATTAAGATCACCAACCCCCATCGCCACCGTCGCCACTCAATCTTCCAGATCACCAGTTGGCCTTCTCTGCCAAAGCCCAGCCAGATCACGAGTCGGCCGTCCACCTTTGGATTCCTGCTCAGCTAATTTTCAGCTTCTAGGCCGCACGCCTGAGCTTTTCTGCCCTGCTGTTCAAGCCTCCACTGTGCAAACAATCTCTATTCATTGGTTCTTTCCGATGTAATGTTACCATTTATGCTTTTTATGGGAGCCTAAAAGAATATATGTAGATATATATTTTTGGGGAAAAAAAAGCTGAGGTTCTCCATAAGCGTTCCACTTGCCAACTGCAGTAAAACCCAACAAGGTACTAGAACACCTGGTTGGGAACAAGTGTTTTAACAATAATGTATTTTTATCTTTGTGGAGGTTTGATGACGACCTTTCATTCTTTCAACATGACAATGATGTCCTGCATGAAGCCACAGCCATGTACCTGGACAGTTGCAAGACTGACAGAGCCCTGACCTCAACCCAATCAAACAACTTTGGGTTGAACTGAAAAACAGACTGAGCCAGAACGGTACCACCCAACATGATAAAACCACAGCATCATGCGCCTGCCATCGCCTGCATTACCAAACACACGTTTTTACCCAACTAAGATTAATGGTTAGCCCTTAATTTGTTTCTAATTAGCTCAAGTGAGCACAACAAAAGGGAGACACACCATATGAACATAAACAGATTTTATTCCACAAGACAAACCAAATGTCATCAGTTGAACCAAATTAAACTAAATTGAAGATGCACTGAATAATTAGATATGAGGTGTGGACGTTAGTGAAATGTGAAGTATGTGTGAGGGTTTGACGGAACGTGTGTGAGGATCGGTGGGGCACCACCCGTTGGGAGGCGACAAGCGGGGCGGCGACCCGGGTGTGTTTCTCTCTCCCTCCCTCTTTCTCTCTCTTTCTCTCTCCCTCGCAATCAGGTTGATGCAGGACAGCCGGGTGGAGTGCGCGCCGCCGCTCGCAGCTGCAGCCCATCCAGCCATCAAGCGGCAGTTAAGAACAGCCTCCACCCGGTCCCCGGTGTCGAGAGATTGCTACGCATGCCTTCGTACAAGCAAGCCGTCACGATCGATCGACCGACAGACGAATCCCCGACGATCCTCCAGAGCCACGATCGCCAGTCACGAGCCACGAGTCACGAGTCACGAGTCACGAGCCACGAGCACCGACCCACGAGTCACAAGCCACGCCGCCAGCCCTGCGACGAGCCACGAGCCGCGACGCCGCCCAACCCGCGGCGGGGTAGCCCCAAGTCTCCACCCCCTGTGCTTGAGAGCAGAGAAATAAAGCCATTTGTTTGTTTTCACCTAACTCCCCTGTTGTCCCCTGTCTTGCTTTTGGGTCCAGACCGCCGGTCCTCACGGCAACCCCTCACAACGTGAAAGCAAAAGAAACTAACAAAGTTAACTTTTTTTTTTTATTTACTTTATTTGATATGGACATCACAGCGGCATGAGAGTTGTAACATACAATTATGCACAAAAACTAGATGCACTGTGTTTTGTGTTAGCGAAATGCTAATTTGCACACAGGAAACAAATAAATACAATAAAATAGAAGAAAAAAAACAGAGCAGGAAGATGCATTAATAAATACACATATAGATACATGCACACAGTACCAGTGCATCTCCATGATTCTCTTTTATCCATGATTTTATACCTCTATTAAAAACATTAAAATTGTGTTCCATTTTTAATTCTGTCGGTAGACAGTTCCATAGTTTGTCTCCTTGTACAGAGAAGACTGATTGTCCAAATGTGGTCTTGCGCATAGCAATATGACAGTTGCCGTTCACTGAGGCCCGTGTATTTACTCTGCTGGTGTGCTGGTGTCTTGTGACAAATTCATTGAGTGGTGAAGGAGCATGACCATGTAGACATTTAAAAATAAGCTTCAAGCTTGAATAGTTTATAAAGCTTTCAAAGCTGAACATATTATATTTTTGCAGGATGTGGCAATGGTCATAACAAAACTACCAGAGCAGGTGCCTGAAGGGAGAAGCATAGAAAGAGTGCAACAGCTACACCCGTGCTTTAGGTAACGTTGGGGAAAGGGACATGTTGGACAACCTTGTCCTGCCCACAACCTGGTCCTGGATAAGTGTAAGGAAATGTATGGATTGTTGGACTGTTAAAGTTAAGAAAAACAGTTGATTTGTAGTAGGTAGAACCAAAACAGAGCAACATGGATATGTTAGACTGGTGAAAGACATATAAAATAATATATATTTTTGTTAAAGTCTCAAATATGGCAGGCATACAATGTTTTTCAGTTTTCAGAATAGTTTTTGTACCCCCTTTCCCATCATATTATTTTTTGTATTCTTCTCAGGTTTCAGTAGGATAATGTAACATTTTGGAATAAAAATACAAAACAGCAGTCCAAAACTAGAAGCCAGAATTGCAAATATTTCCACAGCAACACTGAACTTCCCAGGAGAGC
This sequence comes from Cottus gobio, assembly GCA_023566465.1. Taxonomy (NCBI): domain Eukaryota; kingdom Metazoa; phylum Chordata; class Actinopteri; order Perciformes; family Cottidae; genus Cottus; species Cottus gobio. The sequence goes on from CM042220.1 coordinate 13,908,790, forward strand.
TGATATATGCCGGGATAAAAGTGATCCATACTGCACAAAATATCAGCATGCTAAAGGTGATAAATTTGGCTTCATTGAAATTGTCAGGCAGTTTACGGGCCAGAAAAGCAAGAATAAAACAAAAAATGGCCAGAAGTCCAATGTATCCAAGTACAGCCCAAAAGCCTATAGCTGAACCCAAAGCACACTCTAAGATGATTTTGTCTTTGATCTCCTTAAAATTCTTAAATGGAAAAGGAGGAGAAATGGTTAACCATAGGACACATATGATAACTTGTATGAGAGTGAAAAACAGAACACTGAGTTTCTGTTGAGTAGGCCCAAACCATTTCATCACATTACTACTTGGAAGTGTGGCCCTGAAGGCCATTAGCACCACGATAGTTTTCCCCAGAACACAAGAGATACAGAGGACAAAGGTGATGCCGAATGCTGTGTGTCGCAGCATGCAGGACCACTCAGTGGGCCGGCCTATGAAGGTCAGAGAGCACAGGAAACACAGATTCAAGGAGAAGAGCAGCAGGAAGCTCAGCTCACAGTTGTTGGCCCTGACAATAGGAGTTTTTCTGTATATGAAGAAAATGAGTGCCACAACATTAGTGATGCATGTTCCAAATAACGATGCTGCAGTGAGCAGTGCTCCCATAATCTCTTTGTATGATAGAAACTCCACCGTCTTCTTCACACAGGCATCTCTTCTCACATTTGACCAGAACTCAGGGTGGCATTGCACACAGGTGATAGAATCTGGAAAAAAATATTGCTCAGTTTAATTGTCTATTATTATTTCTCTAATTGCATCTTTTCTACGGCTACAAGACAGACACGACATGAGTACAATATAACAAATGCATAGTATTATGATGGTTACATTGTATCAGTATGAATGATCTGCATTGTGCGTGGACACGATATAGTATAGGTAGTATCTGTTATTTTTTGTTTATGTTGTTTCATTTCATATATCAAATGTCAATATTCAATGATACTGCGCAAACAATTACATCCACTCTATATTGATTGCAGTTTCAGAAAGAGAATGTCAAATGTCTAAACCTTTAGCTGTAGAGATCAATACTATTTCCATATTTAGGTACCACAAGTAGGAGGCCTTTTTATTGTCTAACTGTATAATATTACTACACCTGTAATGTTGCTTATTTCTCCCTCTGCACATCTTAAACAGTCATAGCAGCAGACAGGCTTTCCTTTCTGGAGAACCTTGCGAGTTCCTGGAGGACACTTCTCATTGCAAACTGACAAAGGCACCTGCATGAACAGAACAACCATGAGACAGATGTATGGGCAATTATAACAATAAAATGCACTGTATTCAACAGCTTCAGTTGTAACATTGTAGGATACCTGTTGTGAGTTATGTGCCCAAACCAAAGATGTATTTTGTAGATTCAGTTGTTTATCTGCATGTAAAGATGCATCATGAAGACCAACTGTGACAAAGTCCACAATACCCTCTTCTGTTGGCTGCCAGTTTATAATTTCATACTTTGCAGGTGGGTCTCCATCCTCATTAAAGTAAACCTCATCTCCTTCCTTTGTTTTGAACTGAATCTTTTTCAGAAGCTGTAAAATCTAAGAATATATGCATAAATGTAGATAATTATCTGACAAACATGTTATATTCTTATTGGCTCAACTTCAAAAGATTAACAACGTAATTACCTTGTTATAGTGTTAAACTCACCTTATATGGATCAAGCTTCACTGTGTTGTTGCAGGTTTTGTGACAGTTGAGAATACTATGAAGGGTGTGAGCCACAGCATACACTCCTTTGTAGACATTGTTAAAGATTGGCATCAGCGACATATCGGTAAAGCTGTTTTGCACTCCAGCAAGATCTTCATGTCCAGTACATCCTCCCTGATTCTCTGATGACTGTGACTGCCTGAACTTACAGCTAAATAATGCCTCCCAAAACTTTGTAAACAATTCATTACTAGAAGAATTGAGCGGCTTGACATCCAACATGAACTCTTTAATGCCACTGACATGTGCTTTGGGGATGGAAAGGCCTATGGCACCATCCAGAATGTGATGCCTGTCCATTGCTGCTGTTTGGGAATCAAGTATCCAGCTCTCAGAGCCTACCCACTGGTATCCAGTCAAGTTGTTGCGAGACAACTCTTGTAATAGCACACCCATATCCATGTTGGAGATGAAAGCCACAATCACCTTGGAAGTAGAAGTCTTGATAGTGTCAATTATCTTTTTTATTTTGTCTGGTGGATCTGTTCTAAAGAAAGATACAGAGTACTCAAGACAGATGCCCAGCCGCTGAGCGGTTTCTGTGAATGTGGCCATGCCATTATTGCCATAATCATTATTTGTTCTAATAGCTCCAACCCAAGTCCAACCAAAATGCTTGATCAGCTGGGCCAGTGCTCTGCTCTGGTAGTAGTCACTGGGTACTGTTCTGAGGAAGGATGGGTACTTGGTTTTATCACTGAGACAAGCACAAGTAGCAAAATGGCTGATCTAAAGGAAAAAATATCCCAAGATAAATATATGAATTATAATGATATGACCAGCTGGCAGATTTTAAGAATAATAATATTATTTCACAATTATTCACAATTTAGCAATCTTACCCACCATTGGGATGTGAAAGGGGCCGATGACAGTAGCTATAGCCATGCAAGGAGAAGACGAGGTTTCCCCGATAATGGCCTGCACTTGGGAACGTCTGATACATGGTGCCTGGGAAGAGGCTGATGCTACTTCATTATCATTAGCCAATAGCAATGCAACCTTTACACTTCTGGCATTGGAGCCACATGCATCATAAATCTTGTAGCCCAGAGAGATTCCAGGCAGTAGGTCGGTGTTGTTGTTGATCTCCTCTATGGCAAAGAGCATAGCCTGGGCAAACTGGAACCCTCTGAAATTCAGACTTCATGCAGACAGTTATACATTGTTGTAATTTTAAATATCCTAGAAACAAAATCATAATGCACAACAATTATTTGATGGTATTAATACACACTACAGGGATTTCTCATTTCAAATACTCAGTAGTACTTCCTCTTATATATTCTGAAATCAAAATAGATGAATTGGGTATAATTTACCTGGTGCATTGCAGTGGCAGTGGTTTTTGAATGTAGGTATCCTGTCTGTCTTTCCAGCTGCTGTAGAAAGCGAATATCCCCCCCAACATAATGTCCCCATCCTTATAAAACTGGGGGCTCTCAGGATCCCCTCTCTGCCTGCACACCAGCTCCTCAGTCTGAGATAAGGATGCAACCAGCAAGAGCTGTAAGAGGACCCATCCCTGCTCTGGCCACCTCTGTGTGGATGGCATCATGTGTGCCTTAATGTTAATATACAACTTGCAATGGTATTTATACATTTTGATGCAGCATGGCAAATAATAATAGAACACTTATATTTCATCTCTGTGGACTGGGGCAGGATGAAGGAGGTTCCAAAAAAGGTGTGTGGGCCTTAACAAATCAAAGCTGATACCTGGCAATCTACAAATTACCATCCATGCCATCTTTGTGGATTTCCAACTAGATCATCTGTCCATCATCTCCACTGACGAACATTAAGATCACCAGCCCCCCATCGCCACCGTCGCCACTCAATCTTCCAGATCACCAGTTGGCCTTCTCTGCCAAAGCCCAGCCAGATCACGAGTCGGCCGTCCACCTTTGGATTCCTGCTCAGCTAATTTTCAGTTTCTAGGCCGCACGCCTGAGCTTTTCTGCCCTGCTGTTCAAGCCTCAACTGTGCAAACAATCTCTATTCATTGGTTCTTCCCAATGTAATGTTACCATTTATGCTTTTTATGGCAGCCTAAAAGAATATATGTAGATACATATTTGGGGGCGACTGTGGTGCAGTGGTTAGCAAGTCAGTCTTTCAATCAGAGGGTCGGTGGTTCAAACCCAGGTTCAGCCAGTCCATGTCGTTGTGTCCTTGAGCAAGACACTTAACCCTAATTGCTCACCGTTGCTGTGTCTACGGTCTACTGTATACTGTATATCATGTAAGTCGCTTTGGATAAAAGCGTCAGCTTGAAATGTAAGGTAATATTTTTGGGGAAAAAAAGCTGAGGTTCTCCATAAGCGTTCCACTTGCCAACTGCAGTAAAACCCAACAAGGTACTAGAACACCTAGTTGGGAATCAGTGTTTTAACAATAATGTATTTTTATCTTTGTGGAAGTTTGGTGACGACCTTTCATTCTTTCAACATGACAATGATGTCCTGCATGAAGCCACAGCCATGTACTTGGACAGTTGCAAGACTGACAGAGCCCTGACCTCAACCCAATCAAACAACTTTGGGTTGAACTGAAAAACAGACTGAGCCAGAACGTATCACCCAACATGATAAAACCACATGCCAAAGTAAATATATTTCTACTTCTAACACACTTGTGGCTGAATGGGAGGAAATCCCTTCAGCCAACTTTAGACATGATGTGGACAGTCTTCATAGAAGAGTTGTGTAGCTGCATTTGAATGGCCATGCTTTTGGAGGGAATCACTTTAGAGCGATATGTTCTACTGTCAGACAGGTGTGCAATGTTTAGGTAATCACATAATTTGGCCTCGTCATATAGAAATATAGATAGTTCATCTTTAGTGTGCATGTTCAGTGTTACAGGAAAAACAGAAACATAGGTCCGTTCTCCCCTTTTCTTCTTGTTGCGATTAACTTGATGTGAGCCAAATACTCATATTTTTGTGACTGCTCCTGTGATAAATGGTTATTTGTAATATTAATGTATTATTATCATTTATTAGCAGTTTGAACAGGTGTTGTACCTCAGCATCTTGTAGATCAATACATGATATCTCTCATTTTCCATGTACTACATTGTGAATATATTGTTGATTTTAGGAATGGGTCTCACATCTAACTAGATGTTTTCTGTTCATTCAGCACATTCTCACATTGATTCACCATTGTTAAAAAAAACAACCTTAATTATCTGTCTTTATTTCACATATTCATTATTCAAGTTTGTTGAGTTCAATACACAAACTTGTGACATAAGCCTTATATTCTCAAGTATAGATCTTAGGGGATCATGATGCAACAGCCCTGACGGTAAGTTTCCAGTGTAAACTTACCATCAGACTGGAGACACTTGAACTCTGGAGGGAGTGTATTTGTTTGTTAGCATGATTGAGAGTGAGACAAGCCTGAGGTGTAAGTCATGGTCAGGCCTGAGGCGCCTGCACTTCACCACATATGTTCCAATCAGCCCCCAAAGGACATACACTCTGGGGAGGTCAAACGTGTTTCATAAACTAACAGTCATCTCTACAAACATACAAACAACAATTCATTTTTAATTAAAGAAGACCTAAGAGGCATATCAGCTGGCAATTAACATCCATTTGACTGAAAAATAACAATAACACCAAATTAAATACCACATGGCCCAATGACTTGCTAAATCAGCTGTGCTAAATTGCTTATTTTGATCAGTTGTCAAAAGTGTAACTTTAATACCCTTATCCAAATGCAAAACTCTTTAAACACAATGTGTCATGTATGGTTGTATGGTCATGTATGGTAGGCGACTGTGGCTCAGTGGTTAGCAAGTCGGTCTTTCAATCAGAAGGTCGGTGGTTCGATCCCCGGCTCCGGCAGTCTGAGTCGTTGTGTCCTTGAGCAAGACACTTAACCCTCATTGCTCACCGTTGCTGTGTCTACGGTCTACTGTATATCATGTAAGTCGCTTTGGATAAAAGCGTCAGCTAAATGAAATGTAATGTAATGGTTAAGTAAAATAAAATAAAATATAAATGTGCCAAAATCCGTTAACAATATTTTATGGATGAGGATGATCATTGTGTAAAATACACAATTCATGGCCTCCCTTATTTACACAGTAAAAGCGTACTGGCTGATACAGATATATTTGGAGATAAAAAAATATTATGAAAGAATAAGGGAAAAATAAGCTCACATTTGAACGATATTTAAGATGTCTTCATATATGTTGTGTTAATATTTGCATCAATACTGTCTTAAACGTACATTGACTATGGTGTTGTAGGTAGTAAATGTTATGGACCACAACCTTTTTACTAATATTGTACAATGTAGTGAACAGATTGTACGAAACAAAAACATTTTCATGAGAGGAAATTTATACTCTTCCTCACCTGCATAACCTGTTTATCACTATGATCTACCAGCAGATGTTTTTAATTAGTCTAATAACTTCTAACTCTGCTAGGTAAGCATTTAAAAAATAATATTTTTGTATACTGTACACACAATTAGAAATGTTTATAAAAATAGACTGCAAGAATAACAATTTACATCAAAACACAGACAATATTTGTACATAGAAGTACATTGAAGACTGCCATCACAATGTGAAACATATATATATATATATATATTATATATTTAGTTTTGAATTGTATCACTTTATTTTCAAGTAGCAACAGTGGGAGAAGCTAAATATATTCATAATTAATATTATGAATATATTAGTAATGTAACATACTGTAACATGCTGTGGCTTCCACCATATTTGTCATTGCAAGAAGTATTGTCAGCAAAATATTCTGTACTTAGATCATTCAAATAAAGGTATTTTATATATGATACAATGTGAAGTTGGTTACTTTGAAGCTAATATTGTTTCTATTTTCTACACTATTGGAATATGTAATCTATTACAATTCATTATATTTGATAACTTGTCATATGTTGTGTACAGATAACTTATTCTACTAACTACCCCTTTATTGTAAAAAAAAGAAATCATGGCAAGACACACTCAAGACTGTCCTATCTCATCTCTGATTGGTTGGTAAGAGGCCAGTGACCCCTATCGTCAGCCAAGATAATACAATGTCATATTTAAGATGCGTTGAGTCTGACTTGGCTGGCTAGCTCTGCACAACCAGAATTTGAGAGTGTAAAATGTCACAAGTGATAATAGGGCTGCTTTTCATGCGGCATCTGTTGGTATTTGGAGCGGTGAGTGAGGATGCTCGTTCCTGTCAGATCCTTGGGAGTCCAGAGTTCCCTCTGCTGTCTAAGGAGGGAGATGTCATGATTGGGGGAGCCTTTTCCATCCACAGCAAAATCACACAGCCTCAGCTTTCCTTTACAGAGAAACCATCACGTCTCAACTGTTCCAGGTAATTTTGAGCTTTGCATAAAAAGATGTCCTCGTCAGTTCTGTCACAGTGAACAAGTTTAACTTTGCTCTTTTTGTCTCAGTGTGAACCTCAGGGAGTTTCGATTTGCACAGACCATGATCTTTGCAATCCAAGAAATAAACAAAAGCAAATTTCTTCTTCCCAATGTTTCAATTGGTTATCGGATTTATGACAACTGTGGCTCAACATTATCCTCAATGCGTGCTGTCATGGCTCTGATGAACGGTGATGAGTGGACTGTAGGAAAGAGCTGTTCGGGTCAATCAGCTGTTCACGCTATTATTGGGGAGTCTGAATCCTCTTCAACCATTGTGCTGTCCCGCACTACTGGACCGTTCAAAATACCTGTGGTACGAGCAATATTTGTGTATTACTGTGTATATTACATGCAAATTCTTCTTATTGGTTTTCTGTCTTTGTGTATTCTCAGATAAGTCATTCAGCTACTTGTGAGTGTTTGAGCGATAGGAAGGAGTTTCCCTCTTTCTTCCGAACTATTGCAAGCGATCGCTACCAAAGTCGAGCACTTGCCCAGATGGTCAAGCACTTTGGCTGGACCTGGGTCGGGGCAGTCAACAGTGACAGTGACTATGGCAACAACGGCATGGCCATCTTCCTTGCTGCAGCCCAGGAGGAAGGAGTGTGTGTGGAGTATACAGAGAAATTTCACCGGGCGGAACCAGAAAAACTCATGAAAGTTGTAGAAGTGATCCAAAAGAGCACTGCCCGGGTCATTGTTGGTTTCCTGGCCCACGTAGAGATGAACAACCTTCTGGAGAAGTTAATTCTGCACAACATCACAGGCATACAGTTTATAGGTGTGGAGGCCTGGATCACTGCTGACAGCCTTGTGACTCCAACCAGCTTCCATGTGCTGGGAGGTTCACTGGGTTTTGCTGTAGAAAAGGGCAACATCAGTGGCCTGGGTAATTATTTAATCAAAGATTTCTGGGACACAGAGTTTGAGTGTAAGGAGACAAACGGGGACACCAAGGCAGAAACATCCCTTTGCAAAGCAAACCAGGATCTAATTGAGCTTATAGACAATGATGATGATGTTGCAGAGCTGCGATACTCCAATAACATCTACAGAGCTATCTATGCTGTGGCCCATTCTCTGCACAGCATTCTAAAGTGCTCAGAAAGTCAGGGATGTGACAGGACGATAAAGGTTACTCCCTCGCAGGTAAAAAATGACAGATTACTGTACAGTTTATTAATTAGCTCTCTATTGTTGGCATATTGTCCTTTTGTTTTTTTAGGTTGTGGAGTCGTTGAAGCAGGTCAATTTTACCATTAATAACGGAGATCAGGTGTGGTTTGACAGCACTGGAGCAGCTGTGGCTAGGTATGAGGTGGTGAACTGGCAGCGTGGATCAGATGACTCAGTCCAATTTAAACCTGTCGGCTATTATGATGCCTCCCTACCTCTTGGACAGAAGTTTGTCCTCAAGACTGAAGCCATAATGTGGCCTGGAGGGAAGACAGAGGCAAATATAATTTTTGACAGTAATGCAATGCAATGCAATGCAAGGTTTTGACATATTTGGTCCTGAATGGTTGTTTATAAAAACGTCTATTCTCTTCTTTGATTTAAAGTTGCCTGTGTCAGTGTGCAGTGACAGATGTCGTCCAGGAACTTATAAAGTCCTCCAGAAAGGAAAGCCAGTCTGCTGCTATGACTGCATACCATGTGCAGAGGGGGAAATCAGCAATAGCTCAGGTATATGTACCACAGACCTTAGATATGGTAATTTTCATACATTGTTTGCTTTCCACACTCTATGTATCATGTTAAAGTTCACTATCCTACAGTCTCGTATTTACATTTTTAGAATATAACTGATAGAATCACAATAATAGTGAGAATTTTCCTATTACAGATTCTAATGACTGCAAAAAGTGTCCTGAAGAGTATTGGTCCAATCAAAACAGAGATGCATGTGTACTGAAAAATGTCGAGTTCCTCTACTTCACTGAGGTTATGGGTATAATCCTTGTATTTTTCACTTTGTTTGGTGTATTCCTTACTTTAATTGTGGCCACTCTATTCTTGATCAATAAGGATTCTCCCTTAGTGAAAGCCAACAACTCTGAGCTGAGCTTCCTGCTGCTCTTCTCCTTGACTCTGTGCTTCCTGTGCTCTCTGACCTTCATAGGCCGGCCCACTGAGTGGTCCTGCATGCTGCGACACACAGCATTCGGCATCACCTTTGTCCTCTGTATCTCTTGTGTTCTGGGGAAAACTATCGTGGTGCTAATGGCCTTCAGGGCCACACTTCCAAGTAGTAATGTGATGAAATGGTTTGGGCCCGCACAGCAGAGACTCAGTGTTCTGTGTTTCACTCTCATACAAGTTGTAATTTGCATCCTTTGGCTGACAATCAACCCTCCTTTCCCCTTCAAAAATATGGACCAGTATAAAGATAAGATTGTTCTTGAATGTGCAGTCGGATCACCTGTGTGGTTCTGGGCTGTGTTAGGATATATAGGTCTCTTAGCTGTGTTGTGTTTTGTACTTGCTTTTTTGGCTAGAAAGTTACCTGATAATTTCAATGAAGCTAAATTCATCACCTTCAGCATGCTGATATTCTGTGCAGTCTGGATCACATTTATCCCTGCATATGTCAGCTCTCCAGGAAAGTTCACTGTGGCAGTGGAGATATTTGCTATTTTAGCCTCCAGTTATGGGCTTCTTCTCTGTATATTTGCACCCAAATGCTTTATTATTGTACTCAAACCTGAACTGAACACAAAAAAACATCTGATGGGAAAACGGGATCTCATTAAACCATAATGTAACGAATGCTCGCAACACCGACAATAAAAAAAAATGCCTGAGAAAATATAAATTACAAAACATATTTTGCACTGTGTAAAAATCATATTGTTACCACTTTATTAGACAATAAAAATGATCCATGAATCCCTTCCTTTTCCTTTTAATTAGCACAATTACTCCTGCAAAGATTTCTGTACAGGCCTTACTTAACATACACTGTCATCACACAAGCATAGAATGAACATGTTTTACAAAAGACATTGTCATGAAAGAAATACGTAAAAAGAACATGAAATGCAAACAAATCTAACAAACTGCTGTGTTTTCAGTATACCCAAATCTACATGGATTTTCCAGGATCGTACTTCAATTTATTCTTAAAAGTTCCATTGTGAACCTGTTTATTTTTTTCAAGAACGCCCTATTTAAACTCTGCCACCTATACAAATGTAAGTTTTTAACCTTGCTAGTGCATAGCTCCACTGAATCAGAATAGGAGATAAAGGTATTCCCTAAGGGCACATCAGTATGCTGTGGATTGAACCAATGACCAAAAGTCACAAGCAAGCATAAGATACATCATAACATATATTATATTTATTCAGCATGTTTTCAGGGTTTCATTCTAAAATAGTAAAGTGAGAATAAAGTCTGTCATTAATGCATTAACATCCATGCTAACAACCATTGAATCCAAACATGATATGTTTAGCATAACATTAAGCATGTTAGCGTGCTAAATAAAAGTCTGTTCTTCACTGCTACCTGCTGGACAGTTAATACATTGTAATTGTGATAAATCCATTCATATAATATTACCTCTTTACATATACTATACATATGGTATTCAATAATTAGAACGTTTTACAATTCATTGAATCCCCAGATCAATTAAAATTACAAAATGTTTATAATTTATAATAGTTAGAATTTCTAAATAATAATAATTTATACAATATCTGCAACATTTCAGTGAAAGACAGAGGATAAGGTTAATAAAAAACAGCAAAAGGGATCCAAACTCTAGTCTCCTGCCTGAAGTCAGACTTGCTACATGTCCATTCACTGAAGTGACATCCACACAATTAACTACATCCTGCATTGGCTCTGAACATCGACATGGTACCTTAAAGGTGTACAATTATCCAATATGGACGCAGTTATTTGTTGTTACTTTATTGATTTTTCAACATAAGTAAGTTTACATTGTTTAATATTAAATAAACTGTATGGCCACCACCACACTCCCAACACACGCATACAAACATGCCCATGATGTATGTGGAGCACAGCCATGGGTGGAGGGACTTTATTGTTTATTGTTTTCCGGTTTACACTGGTCCACAACCACCTGATTCGTGTTGATATGCTCCTCCAAAACTGTTCAAACGATATAATCTATATCACATGAAGATCAAATTCAGTGTCAGGGAGTTCAATGTCATGTACTTATTTTTAATATCTTGGTCTGAAACCTTTAAAGTGAACTGACCCAAACAAACATGAATCAGAAGATCTTTTTTTTTTTTTTGTAGATGCTCTTGTTGGTATATCATAATTTAAGATTCCAATCAATGCACTTCCTCAAATCTTGGTTCAAATATTTTCTTTAAACATAAGCCCCATCAGGCCCAATATCGGAACATTGGGTTCAGCCTCTGGGATTTAGCAGATTAAAAAAATCTACGAAAAGATCAAATAAATAAAATCCCTGCCTCACAAGTCAATATAAGTTAACTGTGTCATGTTTATAACACTATTACACAATAATTAGAAACATAAACCATAAGCATGACTCAAAACGGACTCAAAATGCACCCCGAATTTTGAAGAAATGCTGATTAAAAAAGTTAGGAACTAGCTAGAAGGCTAAACTCAACGGTTTTAGAATCCTTAGAGCCCACAGAGTCAATACCAACCATTCCACTCTCACACAGCATTGCAAAGATATGCACAATAATGTAATTTGTGTCCAGCAAAAAATATGAAAATTGACTTACTTATGGCTTTCCTGCTACCTACTCACAGTTAAGAAGCACCCTGCTGCAGTGAAACGAGCCCTGTTCAGGGACCACCGAGGACTGTGGGAACTTTCAAGCTTGAGCGGAGTTAACATGAGTTCTCGACATGAAACACAAAAATTATTAAAAATACTTAACTTCACTCAATCAAAGCCAAACTTCGCACATATACACCTACAATATTGAGCTATTTTATATTATTTAAAGAAAGTGTCCATCTATATGTGTAAGGTAATACAAATTAACTTGTTTTTATACCACTAACACATTTATGGCCTTATTATCTATCTTCACAAGGGTTTTCTGTATATTATAGCTTTTTAAATTTTTCAAATAGACCTTGTGAATGAGGAGATAATCAGGATTTAATATGAGATAAAAAGCATCCGCAATTTTGGCTGAAAAATTGGTGGCTCCTTAAGGGTTAAGTAGTTTCTCTAGATCTTAAGTTAGATTTCCAGCTTTTCTTGTTTCTCTTTTTCATTGTTGTACGTAAAGGCAAATATAGAGACAAAGGAAGAGGAGGAAAACGATCTGACGTCATCATACATTGATTTCATAAGACCTCAATCATCATCACACGCAGAAGTATAAAGCTCTGCTCATGAAAGGAGATTCATATTTTGGTCAGTGGTATAATAATGTATTACAGAGTACAGGTGTGTGTGCACATGTCACATTTGTGACTGTTAGTTCCAGATGTGTGCCTCTATCAATATAATGTTACTCTTTCTTCTCGTTGTGGGAGTCTGTGGAGCTGTGGATGACACTGCACTCTGTAAGATGTTGGGGAGCCCAGAGTTTCCTCTGTTATCTAAGGAAGGAGATATCACTATTGGAGGAGTTTTCTCTATCCATAGCCAAATATCAAAGCCTTCGCTCTCCTTCACAAATGCTCCAGAATCTCTCATATGTTCCAGGTAAGTTTTGTCGTCTCCTTTCTCATTTGTTGGTTTCTTAACCAAAAACGTCAGACAAATGATGGTCAAAACTGTTCTTACTCTTTTCAGGATAAATTTCAGAGAATTTCGTTTTGCCCAAACGATGATGTTTGCCATCCAGCAGATCAACAACAGCAGCTCTCTGCTGCCTAATATCTCAATTGGTTATAAGGTATTTGACAGCTGTGGTTCAACATTGCCTTCAATAAGTGCAGTGATGGGTCTAATGAATGGGCAGGAAATGACTTTGGGTAAAACCTGCTCAGGGCAGTCATCTGTTCATGCCATCATCGGGGCCTCTGAGTCCTCTTCAACTATTGTGATGCTACACATTTCAGGGATTTTCCAAATACCGGTGGTAATTATTTTTCAGCAATTTTCTGTTCATGTCTGATTTCAACCTGTTTTGTTTTACAATAGGATTGTAATTATCTGAATGTGTCTTATGATACAGTTAGAGTGACTGTCAACAAAGTCAGATATGGAGTCAAACAACATTTTGCCAAAGTTGGACTTATACTCAAATGATATCAATGTTTTTTTTTGCTTTCCTCCTTTTCTTTTCTATTAGATCAGCCACTTTGCTACTTGTGCTTGTCTGAGTAACAGAAAGGAATATCCGTCCTTCTTCAGAACCATTCCTAGTGATTACTTTCAGAGCAGAGCCTTAGCAAAACTGGTAAAGCACTTTGGCTGGACATGGGTAGGGGCAGTTAGAAGTGACAATGACTATGGTAACAATGGCATGGAAACATTTATCACAGCTGCAAGCCAGGAGGGGATCTGTGTTGAGTACTCAGAGTCCATTTCGAGGACTGACCCCAGTTGGCAGATTGCCAGAGTGGTCAGAGTGATCCACAGTGGCAGTGCAAGGGTCTTAGTTGCCTTCCTCGCCCAGGGCGAGATGGACATTCTGCTTGAGGAAGCTCTGAAGCAGAACTTGACTGGGCTGCAGTGGGTGGGCAGTGAGTCCTGGATTACTGCAGGTCATCTGGCCACTGAGAGGTACACCGGAATCCTAACAGGGTCTCTGGGCTTCACCATCAGAAAAACAAAGATCACAGGCCTGCGAGAGTTTCTTTTGAAGGTTAACCCAAGCCAAAACCCAGATAATAATCTGCTGAGAGAGTTCTGGGAAGCCACATTTGGTTGCAGTTTCCAATCCAATTTACATGGTCAGACCCAGTGCTCTGGCTCTGAGAGACTAGAGGACATCAAAAATAGTTTCACAGATGTGACAGAGCTTAGGATATCTAACAATGTGTATAAAGCGGTGTATGCTGTGGCTCATGCAATGCATAACATGTTAAAGTGTGGACAAAAGGATGAAGCGCTGAATCAGTCGTGTAGCTGGAAAGATACTTTACAGATGAAACAGGTAAGTGGTTGCCATCATGGATTATGTAAATAATTTGAAATAATCAGCAATTCCCATAAATATACATGATTCAAGCTTGTTCTTCTTTTGGTAGGTTGTGAAACACCTCCAAAGTGTGAATTTCACTCTTCTGTCAGGAGAAAGTGTCAATTTTGATGAAAATGGAGACCCTGCAGCAACTTATGAGCTGGTGAACTGGCAGAGAAACCAAGCAGGATATTCTGTGTTTGTGGCTATAGGGAGCTACGATGCCTCTCTACCAAAAGGAAAACAGTTTATCGTGAACGAAATGAACACAACATGGGCTGCTGAATCCCCAAAGGTATCAATGTGTTTAGTATGATATACTAATTCTGGAGGTTGTTTTTCAAAGTAATACATTTTCCTTGGGCCATTTCATCATGACAAATAGGTACATTCTGCATTGTTGAGGAAATAATATAAAAAAACATATTTATAACTATAGTTTGCAAAGTTCGCAAAGTGTCCAAAGTTTCACTTCTGTAGTGCAAGAGGTCTTAATCTTAAACTAAAGTTTTGGAGACTCAAAAAGACCATAACGCGGGATAAATGGAAAAACAAATTACATTCATATTATTATTATTATTATTACAAGGGCAGCAAACTATGAGTAGTTAATGAGTGGTGGTGTTGTTACAGAGGCCACAGTCTGTCTGCAGTGAGAAGTGTCTGCCAGGTTTCCGGCAGGCTGTGATTAAAGGCAAACCCATCTGCTGTTTCTCATGCATCGCCTGTGCTGCTGGAGAGATCAGCAACTCCAGCAGTGAGTAAAAGCTTTCCTATTTTAAATGTATTGTGTAATATTTGTTCTAAATGAATGCTCTCCAGTTTTCTTCAGTAAGCATTTATTTTAAAATGAGCTCTGTTCTTAAATCAAAGGTTACACTATTGTAACCATGATTCTGTAAGCACAGGCTCCGCTCCTCGTCTGGACTCTATCAGTAATATTCTCTTCCAATCATGAGCATGCGTTCACTCACTGAACATTTGCATAAGAGTAGCCGCCAATGAGGATATACCTAACCCAATACACGCAAACCCCACAGTATATGGCAGCACACCCCACTGCTAAATTTATACACTCTATTCAGCGAGCAGCGGCCGGGCAGCCTGTGATAGAACTAAGGTTATAATATTGAAACCTATGCTTTAACTCAAACCGACTCTGCCCTTAACTGGACTCTATGGGTACAGTGGGTGGAGCCAGTTGAATTCATGCCCTGCCAATGTAAACTTGACCCAACCACATTAATCCTTAACGACTAAAGGTTAATCACCAACTAAAGGTTAATCCCCACAGCCCATTTACTTCTTTATAACCTAGGTCACCACAGCAAAGAAGAAAGGGCCCCCAGCCAACCCAGGTAGTACCTAACTGAGCTAGGAAGAGCCATGACCTAACCCTGCAAGGGTTAGGTCATGGCCCAGAGGCACACAAACAGCTGGTCAGTGTGCATGGGGGCCATGCGTTCAACCTAACATGCCAGATGTAACTTTGCCTCTCTTTGCCCTGCATGAGATGGAATAGCATCCAGCGGTATAACCCTCAACCTGAAAGACATTGTTAAGTTATTCGGAACAAAGAAAGAATTTGGTCTGGGTGCAGCCCGCCACTGTCAGAACGAACCAACAAGCAACCGGGGTATACCGAGGGGGACCAGGGGGGATAGTTCACATATTCTCGTAATATGTGTCTTAAGTGACAACGCTCTCAGAGAGGTGCCCTAGATGCTAAAAAAGGACCCTTCACCAAGGCCTTGAGAACCAATGGCAGTTTCCACTGCAGAGAGGATGCACGTATCACCAGACGTTGCCTTCGGACTTCTGCCACTAGACTTACAGTATCTATGACAATGAGGTCCTTGGGATTACAGAAGAACTTCACCTCTCAATAGCCGAGTAGATAAATTATCTTCAGTGTACTCATAGAATAATCCCTGGAAGGTGAAGCGTAAGAATATCTGCTTAGCAGCGAACAGTCACATTAACCTGCCGGAAGTAATCCCACCACTACTAGACTAAAATCTTGGGCAGTGTTCAGCAGGCCGGGCAGGCTTAACTGGGGGTGGGCTGCCATATATATTGTAGAGTTTGGTAGACACATCTCTATTGGGCAACTAGACTTACGCAAACGTTCAGGGCAAACGTGTGTTGTGATTAGAGGAAAGTTACATCAGAGTCCATTAAAGGGCGGAGGATGTGTGAGTTTGAACCTGGATCTTACAGCATTAACACATTTTAGTGTTCCATGTTTTTTTATTCAGATCCGGGCGAATGCTCCCGCTGTCCACTGGAGTACTGGTCAAATGAAGATCACAGCCAGTGTGTTCCAAAGGTGATTGAGTTCCTATCTTTTGGAGAAACCATGGGCGCCCTTCTCACCGCTTTCTCACTGTTTGGAGCAAGTTTAACACTGGTGGTGTTGTGTGTCTTTTTTCGGTTTCATCACACACCTCTTGTCAAAGCCAGTAACTCTGAGCTGAGCTTCCTTCTGCTCTTCTCCTTGACTCTGTGCTTCCTGTGCTCTCTGACCTTCATAGGCCGGCCCACTGAGTGGTCCTGCATGCTGCGACACACAGCTTTTGGCATCACCTTTGCCTTGTGCATATCTTGTATCTTGGCTAAAACATTAGCAGTGGTGATTGCCTTTAAGGCCAGAAGGCCAGCAAACACAGTTCTTCAGTGTTCGGCTCCACTTCAGAGAACAAGTGTTCTCAGCTGTACATTACTGCAGGTGTTAATTTGTGTGCTGTGGTTAATTCTTGCCCCACCGTTCCCCTACAAAAATACAGCGTATGCCACTGAAAGGATAATTCTAGAGTGTAATTTAGGTTCACCTATAGGGTTCTGGGCTGTACTGGGGTATATAGGAATCCTGGCTGTGCTATGCTTTATCCTTGCTTTTCTGGCTCGAAAAGTGCCTGATAATTTCAATGAAGCTAAGTTCATCACCTTCAGCATGCTGATATTCTGTGCAGTGTGGGCTACTTTTATCCCAGCTTATGTCAGTTCTCCTGGGAAGTTCACTGTCGCTGTAGAGATATTTGCTATCCTGGCCTCTAGCTTTGGCTTGCTATTTTGTATATTTGCTCCAAAATGTTATATTATACTGCTAAAACCAGAGAGAAATACAAAAAAACAGATGATAAGGAGAAACCAGTGAAACTCACCATGAGTTTAGTAAGATTAAAAGGTCTGAATTCCTCTTTTAGTCTTAATTTAGGCTGTTGGTTAATATCTTGCCGGACATGAACCGAGCAGCATTTAGCAGCTAAACCCTAACCCTTTTTTAAATGCAATTAACAATTTCCCTGCATTACCATCCCTGAAGCTTAATATTATATATTGAATGTTCTCAGTTGCAGTGAATTAAATGCCTGAAAAAGTTAAAGTAATAATAATGCATTGCCTGAAATTGTCCAAAAATGTTTTGACTGAAATAAAATACAAATACTCAAGAGCTTAAATATCCCCATGGACGCTGGTTTCTGAAATCTTTATTGTATTTAATTATTGGTTAAACTAAAAACAGTGATGGCATACAAATGTAGTAGTCCCTCCAATTGGCCCATCCATCTTTCTGTCACACCAGAAGCACTGTCATTGGTGGACAAAAACAAAATATTCATGTAGGTTGCTCCCAGGCTTTGTGATAAGAAAAACCCTATATAATGCTGAGAGTTGAGGGATTTTGGCTTTTGGCCTTGTGGTCAATATTGAGGTAAGCTACAATGCTGCTGATAGCAGATCTGCTACTTCTTTCCCTTCTGGCTGTCAGAGGAGGGAAGCCTGTGTGTCAAACATATGGGACAAAAGAACAGTCTCAGTTTTCTAAGGAGGGAGACATCAACATTGGAGGCATTTTCTCCTTCCATCAGAACCCAGTCAGTGTCAATCCAGTTCACCAAGTCAACCCAGGAAAAATCCAGTGTGAAGGGTAAGCGGTATGACAAACATGTATCTGTAATCTCAATACAATATGTGTTGTTTATTAATGTTTTAAGTGCAAATCATTGTGTGTTTCATATCCTCTTCTTTTTTAAGACTGGACCCTGGAGAGCTTCAATATGCGTTCACTATGATATTTGCCATAGGGGAGATCAACAACAGCTCAGACCTGCTGCCAGAAGTGACACTGGGTTACAGGATCTTTGACTCCTGCCCCAGTATCCCTCTGTCCATCAGGGCATCACTTAACCTGATGAATAGGTATGAGAGTGGGGAAGACAGCTGTAACAAACACTCAAATGTGCATGCTGTCATAGGGGAAACCACTTCTACCTCTACAATAGGTATTGCACGCATCATGGGACCATTCAATATACCTGTGGTGAGTGTTGGGGACATGCACAGTCTCTGTACACATGAACTGTAAAGGGATGTTTTTGTTGTTGAATGAGAAGTTAGAAAATGCTTTGATATTAGGCATCTCAAAATGAGCTAATTCTGTTTTACTTGTGTTTCAGATCAGTCATTCAGCCACTTGTGCATGTCTTAGCAAAAGAAGAGACTATCCATCTTTCTTCAGAACAATACCGAGTGACATTCACCAGAGCAAAGCCCTCGCAAAGCTTGTGAAATATTTTGGCTGGACCTGGGTAGGGGCTATCAGAACTAATAGTGACTATGGGAATGAAGGCATGGCCAATTTCCTGGAAGCAGCAGGAAAGGAAGGTGTATGTGTTGAGTACTCAGTGGCTATTTACAGAACTGATCCAAGGAAGTGGTTCTTAAAGGTGGTGGACATTATTAAGAAATCCACCTCAAAGGTAATAGTGGCGTTTGCTGATGGCACAGACCTTGACATACTTATTAAAGAGCTTCATGCTCATAATGTGACAGGCCTGCAGTGGGTGGGCAGTGAGGGTTGGATCACTTATCGCTATATTGCCTCTCCAGTAAACTACGCTGTGGTGCAGGGGGCGGTGGGCTTTGCAGCATTAAATGCTCACATCCCTGGACTTCAGGAGTTCCTTGCTAACAGCAGGCCCTCCACCACACCGGGAGACCAGGGACTGGTGGAGTTGTGGGAGACCGTGTTCGACTGCACCCTGACTCCCCAAGCAGAGACTCAAGCTCAGGGTTCAGTCGCAGCCTGCACTGGGAAGGAGTCTCTGTGGGACACAAACACACGCTTCACCGATGTTTCAGATGCCAGTTTACTGAACAATGTTTACAAGGCCACATATGCTGTCGCTCAAGCTTTGCACATGTTGTTTACCTGCAAAGACGGACAGGGGCCTTTTGAGAACAATACTTGTGTTGATTGGGAAAATGCCCAACCATGGCAGGTAAATATAAAAATAAAATTCTGTACCTAAGTCAAACTATAAGGTAATGATTATTTAGCAAAATAACAACATATCTGTTTCCCTGCAGGTTCTGCATTTCCTAAAGCAGGTCAATTTCACTACTAAGATTGGTGAAAGGGTTTTCTTTGATGAATTGGGCGACCCTGTGGCACATTATGCACTGGTAAACTGGCAGATGGATGAGAGAGATTACATACTCTTTAAAACCATTGGTTTATATGATGCCTCACAGCCTGAGGGGCAGCAGTTTGAGATGAAAGCAGATGTGAGAGCTATCTGGGCAGGCGGCAATCTTGAAGTAAATAAATCTCGAAAGCCTGTCCGAATGAGCTTTCTTGAAAATTGTTTATATCATGAGTAATACATTTTTTTTTTTTTTTTAATACAGGTGCCAAGGTCTGTTTGCAGTGAGAGCTGTTTGCCAGGCACCCGCCGAGCTTTTGTGAAGGGCAAGCCTATCTGCTGTTTTGATTGCGTCACCTGTGCTGACGGGGAGTTCAGCAACAGCACAAGTGAGACGGCAGGATTCCTAGCCTTTACTCTGGCACTCATTGTGTTTCTGTTGGGTAAAATCACTGTGAGCACTTTACTGGTCTATCTGAAGATGTGTGCGCTGTACAGCCTAAACATATTTATGCTTTCAGATGCAGTGAAATGTGACAAATGCCTTCCCGAGTACAAGTCCAGCGAAGAGAGGAATAACTGTGACTTGAAAGATATTGAGTTCATCACCTTCGGGGAATTGATGGGTATACTGTTGGTCAGCTTTTCCATCTTTGGTGCCTGCCTGGCAATGACTATAGCCCTCATATTTTTCCACTACAGGCAGACTCCTATTGTCAGGGCCAACAACTCTGAGCTGAGCTTCCTGCTGCTCTTCTCCTTGACTCTGTGCTTCCTGTGCTCTCTGACCTTCATAGGCCGGCCCACTGAGTGGTCCTGCATGCTGCGACACACAGCATTCGGCATCACCTTTGTCCTCTGTATCTCTTGTGTTCTGGGGAAAACTATAGTGGTGCTAATGGCCTTCAGGGCCACACTTCCAGGTAGTAATGTGATGAAATGGTTTGGGCCCGCACAGCAGAGACTCAGTGTTCTGTGTTTCACTCTCATACAAGTTGTAATTTGCATTCTTTGGCTGACAATCAACCCTCCTTTCCCCTTCAAAAATATGGACCAGTATAAAGATAAGATTGTTCTTGAATGTGCAGTCGGATCACCTGTGTGGTTCTGGGCTGTGTTAGGATATATAGGTCTCTTAGCTGTGTTGTGTTTTGTACTTGCTTTTTTGGCTAGAAAGTTGCCTGATAATTTCAATGAAGCTAAATTCATCACCTTCAGCATGCTGATATTCTGTGCAGTCTGGATCACATTTATCCCTGCATATGTCAGCTCTCCAGGAAAGTTCACAGTGGCTGTGGAGATATTTGCTATTCTGGCTTCAACTTATGGAATGCTTTTTTGTGTTTTTTTGCCAAAGTGCTATATAATTTTATTAAAGCCTGAGAACAATACAAAGAAAAATTTGATGAGTAAAGCGACCCGAAGAGCCCTTTGATGTATTTGTTAAATCACAGCAGTTGATTTATTTTTATCTTCTGTCAATTGTTTTGTACTCATACTATTAAAACGAAATGTCTAGTTTGAATGAAAAACAATGTATGGCTCCACCCAAAAACATCCTTATGGTGTCTGTATAAGTCTGTATAACTCAAAATGTATAATTAATAATAAACCCTTTAATGTGACAAGGTTTCCTCATGTAATGGGCTCAGAAAATAATTATCTAATGTTGCAACCTTTACAACTGTTAATATGTGTTTCACTGTACAGTAGACGTGTTCCTAAGATAAATAAAGAATATCCAAATTCAACTTGAAAATTAACATGAATAATGTAAACAGAATTTGTTTTGCATTGAAACAATATATATCAACATAATAAAAAATAAGTAAAATATTACATGAAATGTGCATTATTGTTTTGTGATTAACTCTATAGTGTTCACATTACAGTAAAACACAGCACACACAGTAATCTACATAACACAGCGCACATTGCAGAGACATACTAATTTTAGAACCACTTCAGGAATTCCTAATTGAACATAAATATATTAAAACACTCAGGTCCTAGTCTGTCAGTCATTTATCTAGAACCTTACACTGTACACAAGATAAAGACATACAGTTTATGATCATTTAACATGAGACTCATTCAGAGAATCTCAGGGAAAAATAAGTTTATTTAATTTGTTGGCTAATGCACACCAGTCCTGTCACAGGTAAGTAGAAGGCCACACTGGAAGGACTTATATACATACACGTATATACAGTATGTACAGTGGCATATTAAAGAAGTAGTTTTATCAGAAAACTTGATCACAATTTCTGTAAAGTCCAACAGATGGCACTGAACAACCGACTAAATTTAAGCATGCAAAATGTAACAGCAGTATGCAAGGGTTTAAAGTTTTAGCATGCCAACAAGCATGGTAGTATACGAACAAAACTGCAAAGTAAGTCTAATGAAGCCCAACTGAGGCTCATTATCATACATCTTAAACTGCTTTAAGTTAATAGGAAATATATAATGTAATCATATATATTTATACATATATATTTTACATAAACAGTGATCAGACATCTACATAATGTAGACTATATATTTATTTATATATATATATATATATATATATATATACACACACTAAAATTATTATTTTGGCACATTCACATTTTGTTTTCTATTATTTTAACTGAGATTTTAAATCATTTTTTGAGACTTTTGCATTTGGATAAAAGGTAATTAATCCCACACATTTGACAAGTGATCAAAGTACAAACTTTAGCAGACCTGATTTGGCAAGTCATTGAACCATGAGACATTTAATTTGGTGTTATTGTTATTTTTCATCATTTTAGTCAGTTGATGTGCCTCTTAGGACCTCCTTAATTAAAATAAATGTGTTTATGTTTGCAGAGATGACTGTTAGAAACACTTTCAACCTCAGAGGGTATGTCTTTTGGGGTATGATTAGAACACATGTGGGGAAGAGCAGGTTCCCCAGGCCTGACCTTGACTTAAACCTCAGGCTCTTTCCACACACAAGCGCACGAACAAATTAACAATCTCCCTCCAGAGGTGAGTGTCTTCAGTCTGCCTCCATACCTCTCCCCTTAATTGACGCTGGAAAATTCCCGCCAGGGCTGTTGCATCATGATCCCCTTAAGATCTACTGGAGAACTTGAGGCCTTTGTCTGTCAAGACTTTGTCCTGAAACTTTTGACCAAGGCTTTGCCTTTTGAACTTGTCAAACTTTAGATAGACATAGCATTTAAGTTTATATGCTATATTGATTTAAAAATGTTGGAGAGGGAATAAACTCCTAATTTGTGGTTCTGATGTTATCTATCTATCTATCTATCTATCTATCTATCTATCTATCTATCTATCTATCTATCTATCTATCTATCTATCTATCTATCTATCTATCTATCTATCTATCTATCTATCTATCTATCTATCTATCTATTGATCTATTATTTATCTATTGATCTATCTATAGATCTATCTATCACAGGACATGTCCACTTACTCTTTGCTTTAAAAACTGGAGCATAGCGATAGCATGGACATGTGCCATCTCGTGGACAATGTTGCCATCTCGTGGCAATATTGTGCAGTTGCTGAAAAGCTGCAATAATGTTAGAGATGATGCCGTGGCTATTGATGATGAATTTTATCATTGTTAGTATTATTATTATTAATAGTAGTTATAATATGTTGGTAGTAGTAGTAGTAGTAGTAGTATTAGTAGTAGTAGTACATTACATTACATTTCATTTAGCTGACGCTTTTATCCAAAGCAACTTACATGATATAAAGTAGACCGTAGACACAGCAACGGTGAGCAATGAGGATTAAGTGTCTTGCTCAAGGACACAACGACATGGACTGGCTGAGCCGGGGTTTGAACCACCGATCTGATTGAAAGTCGGACCTGCTAACCACTGAGCCACAGTCGCCCGCAGTAGTAGTAGTAGTAGTGATAGTATTGGTAGTAGTAGTAGTAGTGTAGTAGTAGTAGTACTAGTAGTAGTAGTTGTTGTAGTGGTAATAGTGTTGGTAGTGGTATTAGTAGTAGTAGTAGTAGTAGTAGTAGTAGTAGTAGTAGTAGTAGTAGTAGGAGTAGTAGTAGCAGTACTAGTAGTAGTAGAAGTAGTAGTAGTAGTAGTAGGAGTAGAGGTATTAGTATTGGTAGTGGTATTAGTAGTAGTAGTGTAGTAGTAGTAGTCTTCTACTACTTTCACAGGTACATTTCACTGGCCTGGCCCCTTCAACCATCACTCTAAATCTGCAACACTAGTCCAGCCTTCAGCAGCCTCCCAGAAATAGGGACTCCATCCACAACTGACCCAAACAAACTGTGCCGCTATAAAACCAGTTCAAAATGATCATGGTGGTACAATGTGGTTTGTTGTAGGAACTTTGATTCATGGCATTGTGAACACTCAAATTATTAAAAAGTTTTTAAAAACACAAATTGGATTTCAGAAAGTTGTTGAAAAATGTACAATGTTTTTTTTATCAGATAGGATAATGTATGTATTTGAACATTAAATGGTACCAGTAAAGGTCTTCTTACAGTGCTTGATGTATTTATACTATAAAAACAGGAAATGGAGATTCAGCGCGGCTAATAGAAATAATAAAGGATTTTGAATTAAAGTCGCTAAAGCTGTGTCCAAATTCAGGGGCTGCATCTTCTGAAGGATGCAGCCGGAAAGGAAGTATGCCTCATTGACTTATATACATGGTATATTTACAGGCAGTTTCTCTTAAATAAATGTAATTGAAATGGCTAAGTGTTGTGTCCGCACTTGCTACCAAAGGTTTGTGTCACTTTACAATACACAGCTTCGAAGCTATCTTTAACCACATTTATTCTTTAAAAAAAACATAATTATGATTGACTTTTATTTACTTCCCGCTTTACTTTAATATGCCCACGGGGAATCCACACCTACCCACAGTGGGCCGTTTCTGCAGGACCTGGCTGTTTGATGTTTAAAGACCAGAACCAGGCTGAATCACATCTCTGAAGGATGTGTAAATATAATAACATATCATGTTCTTGTGGAGGAAAACCTGTTCGGATCATCCTTACTCTGATGACCAGGTGCAGCAGAGCATGTATGTATGTCATAAAGCCTCATTAAATATCATCCAAATTGTGGATGGAGGAACATCAGACCAAATACTGTAAACTCCATTAAAATGTAATGTTATCCAGCAGCAATTAGAATAAAATCTTTGTAAACAAAGCTGAAAAGTCCTTTAGAATTCTTGAGGGATGGTTGGAGAGCAGGCCCGGATGCTTTAAAGCAGTAATACCACCAAAATCTAATGTTGAACCCTTGGGAAGCCAATTAATTATTATATTTCATTTTATTTCATAATTAAGAAAACCATGTATGTTGTCAATAAGCACCTTTTGATTGCTCTGAGAATCATATTGCTGTATTGCATTGGGATTTGACATGAACAATTTGTCACATTTAAACTAAAGATTATATCCTCTCCAATATAAAACAAGTTAGTTTAGCTGGTAGTAAATTATTATTCTGCTGTAGTCTTGCTAATTAATGTGAGCCACTTGTTTTGAAAGAGGTGAGATCACCTCCAATTAAAACTAAAAATTAATTAATTTCCAACGGAACACCTGGTGAGCTCTTGTTTCACAGCCTCAGGCCCAGATGTCATCCGTCTTGTTGGAAACACTTGCTTGTCTTTTCTTGCCCAGCTGGCCCTGGGCTCCCCCTCAATCCCCTGAGTAAAAGGTAAATTGGCAGGTTTAGGGTGATGTCATGACATCGCCTCAAAAATATACACAATAACAAGCTTAAGTGTTTACCAGATGTGTTATGATTCATCGCTTTACCGCTTCACATCACACACTCATGCCTCCTCTCCATATGGTGCCCGTCCCAAACATTTAATCAGGATGTTTTTGTTTTGTAGTTATATTATTTCTGATAAAACATGTATGATGAAAGTAGGCCTACTAGTTATTTTATGGCAGTATCTATTGAACCCTTCTTTTATCTCCTGTATTTCTTACAATTTGTTTTGCTATCTAAAACCTAATTAATAGTATTAAGCTACCTTTAGTGAAGTAAGGTTAAAGGCCGTCGGCGTAAAAGATCTGACATTGACACTGAGAGCTCAACTCATTTCGTAAAAGTTCTTATCTCAAATGTAGAACATCTGTGAAAGGCCTGAAACTTGGGGAATGGTCATTCTCGGTACAATAACTAAAGAAAAGTTTCTCGATGGAGATTATTTTAATCATGGCCTTCAAGTCCTGACACACTTTATTACAAGCAGGCACATGCACCTGCAATGGTGCCGCTTCATAAATCATTATGATGGTATGTCAACCTTCAATGTCTATCAACATATTTAATTGGTCATGCTCAAAACACAGATTCTCTTCCAGGTTTACTACCTGGGAATGCGGCCAATATGTGCAATAGTGTTTCTTTTGTGTAGTGTCAAATAACGAATTAAAACCAAACTTGTCAGAAATAACTTAAATCAGTGTGATAAGAATGACATACCATGACAGAAACCAACCTTTTTTTTTGGGGCCTAATTCTAGAATACAAACCTCTCCTCAGGTAACTGATCCCCAAATTACCAGAAACAATATATATATTGTGTTTATATAAATTCTGAACCTTTAAAACAAAAATATGACAAAGACAAAATATTCCTGATAAACACAGAAAGTCATACAGATAAAGTCAAGAGAAAATATACTGTCACCAACAATATTATATTCTCAGTCTTTTGGATGGTTTCCGCTGTCATTGGAGGTGCTATGTCTCCAGCAGGGGGCGGTAGTGTACCACTGTTCAGCAGCTAAAACATTGCCTGTAGGAACATCTGCAGACCTACATATCACATATCATCACTTAGTGCTTCACATTATGGAGGGCTGATCATTCCAACCATCTGTACACCGCCTGTGATCCCTGAGGTGACTTCATGATGTGTGGCTGTGCTTGAAAGAAACTTGAACTGTCTGCACACACAGACTCGTGTAGTGTGAATAACTTGATAGTCACTGAGCAGAGGGTTTTATGCTACTCTAATAACGACAGCTATGACTTTATACTATGTGTTGAGGATTATTTTAAATGCATTTAAACTTAAATATTACTTTTCATAGTCTAGGTTTCAACATTCCTATGGATGCACAAATAATCTCTACACAACTCTTTTTTGGGGCTTTTACACGTTCATGTTGGACTAGAACGATAATTCAAATAGATTATTGCAGTATTGTATTTATTGAATCAGATATTCTCCAGGATTTGTCCAGGATTGTCCAGGATGCTTCAATGGCCTGTTTTACTGCACATTCAAACTCACACTTACACCAGCTATTGTAACAGTTGTTTGTCATTTTTATTGGAGTAGTTTTCTTTTTCGTTCTTCTTGAGACCCAATACATGTGTATTCATACTTCATCAACTTATGCCCCATCCATTTTTTGCTATCGGCAGAAACAGCAAATTCAGAGCTTTCCAAAGCATCTAAACCAGTGTGAGTAATGAGTGGGTCTTGGACCCAAAGACCCCTTGACATTTCAGACCCCCTGAAACTCTCAATAGCAAAGATGTGTGGGGGTCACCAATGGCACTAAAATGTATTTTAATCCTTACCAATGGCCAGCAGTTTTCTTCATTCAAACTACAAAACATGTATTCACAAATATGAAAAGTGAACGTGAGAGACCATTTTCTGCCGTAAATGACGCCGGCCAAAGCCACAACAGGTTGCACGTCTTGACCTTTGTGGACCTTAATAGACTCCCTAAAAATTGCGGGTCCAAATTGGACCTCCCATTGCCAAGGCATGGTTCACACACTGACTTAAATGCACCATGATTTGAAATAATAAAATGACAGACTGTAGTCAAGTTGAATTACTAAATTACAACTCTTGCTATGGAAGGCAGGACCCACACTACTCTACCTCCGTTGCTCTTGTTGGTTGGATTGGTTAGGTTTCAGTATTTGGTACATCTCAGTGATGGTGAGCAGCCATCTTAGTCAAGTTTTACTCATTTTCACTGGTGGGAGCTGTGGCTGTTCATTGCCACCTGGTGGCTGCATGGAAGCACCCACACCAACAAGCCATACGCCATTCTATTCCCCTTGACGAGACAGATATGTGGAAATCTCATTATCTATGCATATTGATAAAAAATAAATAATCGTGTTATTTCTAAGGATCAAATCTAAAAATATATTTGTATTAATTGCATCATAAATGGTGAACTTTACAGTTTGCTCATCACTTTTACAGTCCCAATGCATGTAGTTGCATTGTTATTCTTGGTTAATATGGTAATATTGCCTTTGGAATTAAGATTATATACTATTTTTCTTAATCTAATCTCAATTTACTCTGTAATGATAATATGAATAGGGTTACATACAATGGACTCATATTCCCTGGCCTTCAATTTGCTTATTATGCCTCGGTTGAGGAGCAAGAGCAGACTCCTCTGGTCATATATTACATTGCACTATAACACAGAGCCGTTCAGTCAGGCTAAAGAGTTCCTCAAAGTGTTCATTCCACCATCCAATAATATTTGTTGTCTGATTGTTGGTTTGTTTGTTTGTTTGTCTGTTGTCCTCCTCCAATCCCCAAGTTTTTCAAATTTCAACAATTTCTACATTTTGGAAGTGTTTTTGTCATCAAAGCAGAACATGTATCGTAACACAATCTTGTTGGCTGTGGGGTTTTACACATGTTTACAAATCAATCAAATCAACAGCTAGCAAACTTGACAATTACTTATTTCAAATATAACCTTTAAATATTTCGATACACAAAAAGTATTCTGATTCTGTATTCTATCCCCCTCTATTTGTTTGCACCATCCCATTTTTTCCCCATCATTCCTCCCTCTCCTTGTCCATAAGTCTGTCTGTCTTCATACATTTCTTTTCTATGGTAAATGGACTTTATCAAATATATAGTACCTTTCTAGTCTTCAGAACTAAAGCAGAGTACACTACATGTCAACATGTCACACACATTCTGAATGCCTCCTGTCCATCAAGATCTAAGGTAATGTACATTCACACACAGTCACACGGAGGTTGACGGGGGCATTTTGGGTTTTAGTGTCCTGCTCAAAGACACATCAACATGAGGAGAAGCCAGAGACTGCCAACCTTCCGATTAGAAGATGACCCACTCTAACTCTAAGCCACAGCCCTCCCTGTTTACAGCTAATGAACCTGTGCTTTAACTCAACATATCCTTTTGCCCCGCACCAATGTTTTAGCCAAAATTGCGTATGCTTTTTTTTCTCATATTAAATCCTGATTATCTCCTCATTCACAAGGTCTATTTGAAAAATTTAAAAAACTATAAAATACAGAAGACCCTTGTCTTCTGTATTATAGATAGATAATAAGGCCATATATGTGTTAGTGGTATATTGGTTTATGATAATACACATACAAAAAAAGAAAAATGTAAAAAGATGTATTTTTTGAAGAAAGATTATGTTAAAAGTTAATTTATATTACCTTACACGTCGATATGAACACTTCTTCTAAAATACTATAAGATAGCTGAATATTGTAGGAGTATCTGTGCGAAGTTTGGCTTTGATTGAGTGAAGTTAAGTATTTTTAATAATTATCTTTAGTTAAATAAATGTCGAGAACTCATGTTAACTCCGCTCAAGCATGAAAGTTCCCACAGTCCTCGGTGGTCCCTGAACGAGGCTCGTTTCACTGCAGCATGGTGCTCATTGGCATTAGCTGTCAGTAGGGAGCAGGAAGGCCTGGAATATTCATATTTCAGCCATAAGTAAGTCAATTTTCATATTTTTTGCTGGACACAAATGACATTCCTGTGCATATCTTTGCGATGCTTTGTGTGAGAGTGGAATGGTTGGTATTGGCGGACTCCCTTCTAGCTAGTTCCTAACTTTTTTAATCAGCATTTTTCAAAACTCGGGGTCCATACTTAGTCGTTTTTTTTTAACATGTCCCTGTGTGATGCTCAGAGGAAAGACAGAGCTCTGTCTTTCCTCTGAGCATCACACAGGGACATGTTCAATTAATAATGAAAACTGCAGAATATGACCTGAGGCAGCACAACATACTGCATGTAAAAGTGTCTTTGTTACACACTCAGTGGTGCTCTGTTTTGTAGCCTGCAGGTTTTGTTCTCTTAATGACATGCACAACACACTAAGGACTTGTGGATTTCACCACACCTGTTTAACATTACGGAAGGACATTTGTTATGCAAGAATAAGAAAAAGTAGAATAAACAGAATGTTTGTAAAAAATACTGCACTGTATGTATGTACTGTGTGTCAGGTAACACTATTATGCTTGTGTTAAATGTAAATCAAAAACAATAAAATAATCCATATTATGTAGCCTATCTCTTTCTTTTTATCACAATGAAGACTTCTTATTGTTATTACATTATTATTATTATTACATTTTGTGTCTACGTGTTTGAAAGGCATGCATCTCAGATCAGCAGCCCCTTGTGACATGGGTCTCCTGCCTGCCTTTTCACATCATTGAAGGATGAGTTAGGCCTAGTCAGGCATGCCACCGTGACATGTGCTCATGTCTTTCTTCATTTGGGTCAAGTGCTGATTCCAGTTCCTTGTTGTTGTTGTTGCTATTACTTACTATGAAACTGGGGGCTCTTTTTCCACTGACCAGAAGCCCAAGGGAAATTAGGTCAATTTGACAGGTGTGATATGAAGCAGGTAGCATATATAGGATACAGGGCAGCATCTCCCACTTGGCTATGGTGTGAAGATGTAGCACTGGAAGTGTTTGATTAACATAAAATAGGCTTAGGTTGATGATAGGATGTTTTTTCTACTAAATTAATTGAGTTAAAAAAAAAGATTTTCCTATCTGACTTAACCAGACATTTTACACTTCCAAATGTCTGTAGATACATTGTTTACCTGACAAATTGTTTGATGCTTTGTCAGCTTAATAAGTGCTTGTTTAGTTCAGTATTCACTGTTTGTATCTGTTTGTATCTGTTATCTATGAGGTGAACTGATATAGATGTTGGCTATCTAGGGTGTATGGCAATAGCTTAAAGAAAGGATGACATTTCTTTGGATGAGATTCGTGGAGTCCAATCTTTCCAGGAGAAGGACGGACCTTGTGCTTTTGAGTCTCCTATGGTTGATTTTTCCCCACAACTCCAACCAAGACCAGAGTCAGCAATGCAGACTAATCCCAGGGTCTATGTCCCTGCCAGTGCTGGAGAAAAAGGGGGACATCATCTTGGGGGGACTCTTCTCCCTTCATAACACGGTGGTGGAGCCCAGTCTGTCCTTCACGTCTTTGCCTCCTTCTGAACAGTGCACCAGGTGAGCGGTTCTTCAGCTAGTCTTGATGTAGCTGCACATTGTATCTTCATTGTATTGCTTCCATAGTTCTGTGTCTTTTATAACCATGTTGAGTGAAATGAAAGTATTTTTACAAGGCTTCCCACTCATAATTGTGTTGAAAATTATCATCGCATCATCTTTGTTCTTCCAGATTTAACTTCCGGACTTTCCGTTGGATGCAAACTATGATCTTTGCCATTGAGGAGATCAACAGAGATGGCAAACTCCTTCCCAACATCACACTAGGCTATAGGATCTATGATTCATGCAGTACACCCCATCAGGCCCTGAAGGCTGCCATGGAGTTGGTGGGGAGTGAGAAGGCGGAAAGAGAGACGCAGAGTGAAGGCATCTGTCGTGGGACGGTACCGGCATTGATAGGAGACGGAGGCTCAACTCAGTCTCTCGTCGTGGCCCGTTTCCTTGGAGTCTTCCATGTGCCACAGGTAAGAGAGTCACAGCTACTCAACAACTGAGTTTGCCAGATTGTGTTTTGCTGTTACGACAATTGAAGAGGGCCATAGTGGCTTTAACATTTGAAGAATTTAATAATGTTTTAATGTTGACATTGTAAAATGTTTTCTTTCATTCAGGTTAGTTATTTCTCCAGCTGTGCCTGTCTAAGTGATAAACAAGAGTTTCCTGCTTTTTTAAGGACTATGCCCAGTGACTTCTTTCAGGTTAGAGGCAGCAACTCACAATATTCATCTATACACACGAACAAAGTTAGTCCACATTTTTATCTCTGGAATTATTAAAATATTCTCTCTCTCTCTCTCTCTCTCTCTCTCTCTCTCTCACTCTCTCACTCTCTCTCTATCACTAGGTAGATGCATTAGTACAACTTGTCAAGCATTTTGGATGGACTTGGGTGGGTGTGATAGCAGGGGATGATGCTTATGGCCTTGGTGGGGCAAACATATTTGCAGATAAGGTGAGTCACACACCATTAATACAGAATAAAAATAAATGTTATTAAGTCATTTTATTTGTATAACTTATAGAACGTATTGTGAACTTAAAATTAAGTAATCATGCATCCTCCTGTTGCTCACAGGTTAGACAATTGGGTGCTTGTGTTGCACTTCATGAGGTCATCCCGAAGAACCGAGCACAGAGAACGATTTCATCAATTGTTTCCAAGATCCGCTCCTCTGGGGCTCGAGTGATTCTGGTGTTTGCTGTGGAACAAGATGCAGCCGCATTGTTTGATGAAGCTCTCAGGCATGATTTGTTCAGAATCTCCTACACCACCAAAACATATGATACAAATTCCCTATCAACTTTTAGTTTTGTTGACTTTTTACAAATACGTGTTTACTAAGTTTGAATTTCTGATATGTTTATTATTGCAAGAAATGACATCCATATCACTTTCCTTTAGAGAGGGGCTCACTGGGATACAGTGGCTGGCCAGTGAGGCTTGGAGCACAGCTGCCGTCCTCTCTACACCCAAAAAGCACCACCACATTCTCCAGGGTTCTATGGGATTTGCCATTCGACGAGCACACATTCCTGGATTGCAAGAGTTTCTGCTTCGCCTGCATCCCTCAAGCCCTGATGCCCCTGCTGATCCCTTCCTGATACCCTTCTGGGAAGAGGTGTTTCAATGCAGCCTGGGTGTGCAGGCTGAAGGTCAGGAACATAATATTGAAGGTAAACCTCAATGCTCTGGAGCAGAGGAGCTGGGAAAGGTGATGAATATCTATTCAGATGTGTCACAACTAAGGATTTCCTACAATGTATATAAGGCTGTGTATGCCATTGTCCATGCGCTTAAGGCAATGAGAAGTTGCGTGAAAGGAAACGGACCATTTCCTCAGCAGGCCTGTCCAGATACAGACAATATACAGCCATGGCAGGTATCATCCCACATGTTCACTAATTCACTCCAGATAAACAAATGTTGCAGTGATCCTAATTTGCTAAACTAAATGATATGCAATTTATTCCCTTAGTTACTTCATTACATAAAAGGTGTGGAATACTTGAACTCCTTTGGCGATGAAACCAAGTTTGATGAGAACGGTGACCCTGCAGCCATGTATGACCTGGTGAACTGGCAGCTGAGACCAGATGGTGAAATGGAGTTTGTCACTATTGGCAAATTTGATGAGACGACCACAGTTGGAAAGCAAAAACTCCAGATCCAGGAACGTATAATTGAGTGGAATGGCAACCAAACCGAAGTAGGGATCTCAATATAATAAAACAATTTTATTTTGAATTTAATTTTGTTCAATAATATGTTTGTATTATGTGACAGTGCTGTGATCAGTGTAGTGTATGCTCCCTCATTTGCCTAGATTCCCTTGTCAGTATGCAGCAGCATTTGTCCCCCAGGTACCAGGAAGGCAATCAGACCAAACTTCCCTATCTGCTGCTATGATTGTGTGGTTTGCACAGCTGGAGAGATTAGCAATCAGACTGGTAAGGAAAGGCTACTTGCCCACATTTTGTTGTACAAACTTCCCTACAATTGCATTGGCGAAAAAGTCTAATAGTTAAAGTCTTCTTGTCTTTCTGTTAGATGCCATAGAGTGTGTGCGCTGCCTGCCAGAGTTCTGGTCCAATGCTGAGAGGATAGCCTGTATCCCTAAACAGGTGGAGTTCCTCTCCTATAGCAGCACTATGGGCATCACCCTGATGGCTATTTCCATCATTGGCTCCTTCTGCACTTGTGTTGTGGCCTTCATATTCTCTTGTTACAGAGCCACCCCTATTGTCAGGGCCAACAACTCTGAGCTGAGCTTCCTGCTGCTCTTCTCCTTGACTCTGTGCTTCCTGTGCTCTCTGACCTTCATAAGCCAGCCCTCTGAGTGGTCCTGCATGCTGCGACACACAGCTTTTGGAATCACCTTTGTCCTCTGTATCTCTTGTATTCTGGGGAAAACTATAGTGGTGCTAATGGCATTCAAGGCCACAGTTCCAGGCACAAATGTAATTAAATGGTTTGGTCCTGCTCAGCAAAAGGCAATCATTACCCTTTGTACCGTGGTCCAGGTAAGGATTTCTGACTCATTGTGCACCTTGATTAGGGTCTCAAATATCTGAATAAGACTCATTTCTTTTCATGCAGGTAATAATCTGCACAGTGTGGCTGGTTGTTGCTCCCCCAACTCCACACCAACTGATGCCACGTAAGAGCACTATTGTCATACTCTTATGTGACGAAGGTTCACCTGTAGCATTTGCTCTTGTGCTGGGTTACATTGGCCTGCTGGCCTGCGTCTGCCTTGTCTTGGCTTTCTTGGCAAGGAAACTACCGGACAATTTCAATGAGGCTCGACTCATCACCTTCAGCATGCTCATTTTTTGTGCAGTGTGGATAGCCTTTGTTCCTGCCTACATCAGCTCTCCCGGGAAGTACTCCACAGCCACAGAGGTGTTCGCTATCTTGGCCTCCAGTTATGGACTGTTGGGTTGCATCTTTGCACCAAAGTGCTACATAATCCTTCTAAGGCCAGAAAAAAACACATGGAAACACCTGATGTCGAAATCTGCCACTGACAAATTTTAGAAGATCATCTATATTCCATGCACATTTCTAGTATTTATTTTACTAGCTTTTTTCTCTGATGAATAGTATATATATATAGAGAGAGACAAAATGTAATAGCAGCTATTCCTCAAATATAAACAGTTACATTGTACCACTAGATGGCAGTACTGTATTGTTAATGCTTCCTTCTGGTATTCTTTGTGGCACACCTTTATTCTTACCACTAACCTTCCCCAATGTATTTGTACATTCTGCTTCTATTATGCTTTTTATTATTCTAAGTATTACCCATAGTTAAAGCTATTCCTTAACTGTATGAATTAATTTGGTGGTTTCAAAATAGAAACAGACGATATAAGCAATACAAACAATATGAAAGACATAAAAGTGAATTATCATAATGAGGTGATGTTATTGTTTGAACGTCACTATAGTGTTTAACACCAAGCAATTCAAGACTACCAGCAGTTTACAAATGGTTTTATTGTTCCAACTTCATGACACTTTTTTGACGTTCTCCGTTGAAGTGTAAAGAACAGCTCATTGCTAGATCTGAATGGGATTTGGCAGCAGTGTCCATGCGGATTTGACCTGAGATAGAATGATGAGGCCCAGGGTCTCTAAGGTATGCTATGTGGAAATCCCAGCCATCAATGGTTAATTTAAACCCTCATACTCTGGAGGCCTTTACATATAAACATCACGCTTGGCTGTTCCCTACAATAACAAACTAAAACGCCAGACATTTTTCCAGCTCTCCACAGCTGCTCTCAGGCTAACATTGATTATTCACCACTAATTGATCTATTCATTCAAAGACAGACAAATCGGAAGATGGTGAGATGTATGGTCTCTGATGAGTCAAAAATATGTTTGTATGGGCAGATGGGCAGTGATTATTTATTGACATTGTATTACTTCATTTATTTCCAGTTGTTACTCTTCTTAGTCTTTGCATTGTGTTCTCTATACTGCATCATACATTTCAATTTGAGACAGTGGTCCTTTGTTACGGATGGCTACAGTGTGTAGCTGCTGATATTGCACGTGTTTCTTTATGAGTCTCTTTGGGTGTCATCATGGCAAAATGTGGTCATGGAGATACTTACTTTAGCTGTGTATGGGGTTGCGAGAGAAGTATATTGTTGAGATCAAAATAAAGGCAGAGTTAGAAGATGGTATGATCCAAGCAAGGGCGCTGGAAGTAGAGGGGTTGAAAGTCAGAAATTGCTCCACCCACTACAGCCCTTGGCCTGGATTGGCATCGCGTCTGGTGTGTCCCATCACAAGATAGTCTCTTGTTTCGTTGCAAAGAGTGATCCTTCAGATAGTAGCACGCTTGATTTAATTATGAAATCAGAATAGACCATCTCTGTTTGAAGGTGAGATGATAACAAAAATAAGAATGAGATGAGAACAAAAAAACTTGTGATAATGTCTTTAAACGGGCCATACAATTTCAGGCACACTGATGTAAAATGGAACTGTGCATGGCTGTAATGTTTTTTTTAAAAGAGTGAGTGAGAAGAGAGAATATGTCCAGAATTCATAGAAATGCATTCCTCCAAATATTGAAAAAGCAAACTCCAAACATGACGACATATATTGCTCACAGCATAAATGCTGACCAGATGTTTGGACACATGGGGGTTTACCTCATCAAAGACAGGGATTAGAGACGTTAAACAAAATATTGTTGTTATGTATGTATGTTATGAATATGATGTTGTGATATTTTGGGGTGAAGCAAAGTGTTAGTAATGACTAGAGAAAAAGGGATGGATAAAATAGCGTCTGCCTAATATTCTGTTTTGTGGAAGGAATTTGTAGAGTTGTGAAGCAAATATTCTGTTAAGTGCCTTTCAGATAGAGCTATTGAACCTCTTGATTTGTACTTGACAACTATACTGCTTGAGACTTCTCCTCCCACCTCATTTTGAAGTGTTTGCAACTAACACCAGCAATTCAGGAGGAAAATCACAAAGTAGCAATCAACATTAACTGGCAAAGGAACAGATACAGTTAGGTCCATAAATATTTGGACATTGACACATTGACACATTTTTCATTATTTTGGCTCTGTACACCACAACAATGGAGTTGAAATGAAAAAATCAAGATGTGCTTTAAGTGCAGACTTTCAGCTTTAATTTGAGGGTATTTACATCCAAATCAGGTGAACGGTGTAAGAATTACAACAAATTCAAATGTGGCCACCCTCTTTTTAAGGGACCAAAAGTAATTGGACAAATTAATATAATCATAAATCTAATTGTCACTTTTAATACTTTGTTGAAAATCCTTTGCAGTCAATGACAGCCTGAAGTCTGGATTCCATAGACATCACCAGACGCTGGGTTTCGTCCCTGGTGATGCTCTGCCAGGCCTCTACTGCAACCGTCTTCAGTTCCTGCTGGTTCTTGGAGCATTTTCCCTTCAGTTTTGTCTTCAGCAAGTTAAATGCATGCTCAATTGGATTCAGGTCAGGTGATTGACTTGGCCATTGCAGAACATTCCACTTCTTTGCCTTAAAAAACTCCTTGGTTGCTTTCGCAGTATGCTTCGGGTCATTGTCCATCTGCACTGTGAAGCGCCGTCCAATGAGTTCTGAAGCATTTGGCTGAATATGAGCAGATAATATTGCCCGAAACACTTCCGAATTCATCCTGCTACTTTTGTCAGCAGTCACATCATCAATAAATACGAGGGAACCAGTTCCATTGGCAGCCATACATGCCCACGCCATATCACTACCTCCACCATGCTTCACTGATGAGGTGGTATGCTTTGGATCATGAGCAGTTCCTTTCCTTCTCCATACTCTTCTCTTC
The DNA here is from genome assembly GCA_023566465.1 of Cottus gobio. Taxonomy (NCBI): domain Eukaryota; kingdom Metazoa; phylum Chordata; class Actinopteri; order Perciformes; family Cottidae; genus Cottus; species Cottus gobio. The sequence goes on from CM042220.1 coordinate 13,946,217, forward strand.
CCATCATTCTGGTACAAGTTTATCTTCGTCTCATCTGTCCATAGGATGTTCTTCCAGAACTGTAAAGGCTCTTTTAGATGTTTTTTGGCAAACTCTAATCTGGTCTTCCTGTTTTTGAGGCTCACCAATGGTTTACATCTTGTGGTGAACCCTCTGTATTTACTCTGAAGTCTTCTCTTGATTTTCGACTTTGACACAGATACACCTACCTCCTGGAGAGTGTTCTTGATCTGGCCAACTGTTGTGAAGGGGTTTTTCTTCACCAGGGAAATGATTCTTCTGTCATCCACCACAGTTGTCTTCTGTGGTCTTCCAGGTCTTTTGGTGTTACTGAGCTCACCAGTGCGTTCTTTCTTCTTAAGAATGTACCAAACAGTTGATTTGGCCACACCTAATGTGTCTGCTATCTCTCTGATGGTTTTGTTTTGATTTTTCAGCCTAATGATGGCTTGCTTCACTGATAGTGACAGCTCTTTGGACTTCATATTGAAAGTTGACCGCAACAGATTCCAAACACCAATACCACACCTGAAATGAACCCAAGACCCTTTTATCTACTCCTTGTAAATTAAATATCGAGGGAATTACACACACCTGACCTTGAAACAGCTGATCAGCCAATTGTCCAATTACTTTTGGTCCCTTAAAAAGAGGGTGGCCACATTTTAATTTGTTGTAATTCCTACACCGTTCACCTGATTTGGATGTAAATACCCTCAAATTAAAGCTGAAAGTCTGCACTTAAAGCACATCTTGATTTTTTCATTACAACTCCATTGTTGTGGTGTACAGAGCCAAAATAATGAAAAATGTGTCAATGTCCAAATATTTATGGACCTAACTGTATGTCTTATATCTGGCCTGGATTGCTGATGCAACATGTATCATTCGGGTAACAGTCTCAAAAATGTTGACAAGATATGATAAATTAAGGGGAAACTGATGAGCAAAAGTATTCATAACTAAACCATGATAATATTAGGCAAAATACAAATAACTGGAATTTGTTCTAATGTACTGCATTTTTACAGCTTTCTAAGTCCCTGGACAAAGGTTTTCAAATGTGCCTCTCAGTCACTCATCGACACACATGCACATACAGATGGTGGAGAGAAGTTTACATATCAGTCACTTTGCATAATCATTATATAAGGAGACAGAGTTGAGTGATTGAATCATGCCTTGCACAGATGCACAATTACCTAAAATCTCTTTCACCATAATCCTGGTTTTCTTTTTTCTTTTCTTTTTCATGTATCCGACTCTTTTCAGGTATCTTTTACTCCAACTTTCTTTCACCTATTATGTAGTGAAAGCCGGTATCGCAGAGGACATGGACACCATAGAAACTGCAGCCAAAACTAATGGCCTCTCCCACAATAGCACAATTCGCTGAGACCCATGCGGCAGTCTACATTATAGAGGGCAGAAAATAATGTGATGGTCTCAAAATTGAAGTAACGGCGGTGATGATGGCTTTTTTTGATATAGTATGAGTCACTGTGCGTATCAAATTGTGCCTAATTAGGCTAATTGTCAAGATTATCTAAAATGGGAAGACAGATACGAAATGTGTTGACAGAATGTAATTGAGAGACAGCAATGAGGAGTTTCTAACACTGAATAATATCTGTGAGAGCAAACCATCTGCAACACACTGATGAGTGAATGCTTATTATGGAATATCAACACCAACTCGTGATTATAGTATAGCTCTATCAGTGGATGAAATATTACTTTCATTTAGGCAGAAATACATATGCAGATATTTTTATGTTATATTATTGTCAAGAATATGTATTTATTCATTGTTTTTTTCCTTTCTTTATGTTGATGTATCATATGTCATGGTGGACACTTTGCAGTTTTCAAAAGTCAATACTTCTGTGAAATTCATTTTTCATTTTAAGTCTTTTATGCCTTCATCTATTCACCATGAGTCCTTGGTATTTCCCACTAAAAATATCAGGTATTTTGGAGTGTTTCTCTCAGGCCTCAGAAGAAAAATAAAACCCTTGGCAGCAAAGATTGTCAGGCCTGGACTAAAATGAGGACTCAGATGCAGAAGATAGACGAATGAGCGCACTTTATTGAATTCAGCTCCTCTTTGATGAGTGACAAAATAAATCGGCTATGTAAGCTCGCTAACTAACCTAGGACTTAGCAAGGTAACTCGTGGGAAACAAAACAAATGGCTACTTAATAAACAAGACGAAGCTAAACTAGAAACTTTACAAACAAAAAATCACTCTCAAGGAGGAAACCGAAAACAACTTACGTGGCTGAGCATAAACTCTTGACAAACGACTATGAACGACTATGGAACAGGGCTTAGGTGTACAGACAAGGACGAAACACTTTGGCACAAGACAAAGGGGAGACGCAGACTATAAGCACATGAGGGTAATGGGGAACAGGTGGAAACAATAGGGAATCAGGGGAGACAATCAGACCGGTGACACATGAGGAAGACGGAGGGCCAGTAACCGCGGTGTGACAAAGATATAGAACAGAAGGCCATAATTTAAGTCCAGGATGGCACAAATCTCCACTACAATAATGTACTTCCCAGGGAACGTATGGTAACAGAGAGGCCACCCAGACTATACAGAAGATCAGCATGCTGAAGGTGATTTGTTTGGCTTCATTAAAGTCGTCAGGGAATTTCCTTGCTAGGAAGGTCAAGGGGAGGCTGAAACATGCCAGCCCAAAACTATGGAGCCCATGGCTCATTCAAGTATGACCTTGGGTCCCCGGTAGTCCAATATGTTCTTTTCTGCGGGCTGAGGAAGAGACAAGGTCAGGCAAAGCCCTCAGATGGGAAAAAAGCTCAGATCAGGAGATGGTGAGGGATATTTGTTTAAAATACAAAGAAAAATGAAGCAGATATTGTATTAGGAAACCGAAATCAGTAACTCAAAGTACTTTGAACAATAATAAGATGTGTGTGAACAATAAAACATGTTTTTTTTTACGAGATAGGCTTTAGAGAGATATTGAAGCAAGGCGATACTGGGACAAGTACAGCATGGTCTAATTGTATTTTTAAAAATGTTGATGTTAATGGACCAGGATGTCTATCATTACACAACTATTCTCTCTGCATGATGAAACTACGATGTAATTCTCTCCAATATGTAATATGGCATCATCTGATGGTGCTAGACTTCAACAAAAGTGTGTCAGTAGTGAAGGAACTTGGCAAACATGGCAGCTGTCAGGTCTGCCCCAACCGTTTAGACAATGGAGAGGATGAGTCCCATGGTGCCATTGTAAGAAAGGAAATCCACCTGCTGAGGAATCAGACTTAGACTTAGTTAGGTTTGAGTTAGACCAGAGTAAAAGTTAGAATATTGTAACCCTAGTTCTATAAGCACTGGCCTAACCCTGCACATTATATTCACCGGTTCATCAAAGAGCATGGAACATGGTGATGTATTATGCGTCCTTGTCCTTCGCAGAGTTGGAACACATAAACTATCAAGCTGTATATCACTCAACCTGAAAGAATGGGAACAAAGGATTTGAGCTGAGTGCAGCCCTGCTATGGTCACCACAGTGGAGCAAGCAACTAGAGTGGACCGACTCTTTTAGCCAAAGTGCAAGCAGTGCAAGCAGCAAATCTGTCATTTAAGCTGCAGCTGTAGCCCAACACGTCCCTCCACAGTGGTCGTCACTAGCGGGAAGTCCTGTTGGAAAGATGTCTGTAGTGGAATTTTGCAGGATCATGATTTCGACATCAAAGAGATATTGTTCTCCTTATCATCTGCAGACAAAGCCCTTTCCCTGCAGGGTGGACGGGTGGCAGCAGAGGTCCGTTTGCAGCTGGAAGGGGACTTCATCGTTGTCGTTCGAGGTACAAGTAGCCTGTGTGAGTTTGTCACATGAGAGTTACAAGCCTAAATGTAAGGGTTCTGTCTTGGCCGGGGCCGAGCGCAGAAACGGGGACGGCAAGTTTGGGTGAAGGTAATGGGTTTTATTGACCGGACACTGATGTGATGGTAGGACAGGAGATGAGTGCACGCAGAGCGGTGGCTGAGCAGGAGTGCTGGCTGGGAACCCTGGGCAGAGGGAACAGAGGTTAGTATGAAGTCAAACACAATCTAAAGTAAAGAGAGTAATCAAAATCCTAGAGAGGCTGAGTACCACTGGGAATGGTGAAATACTCTGGCAACTGGAGAGAGGGAAGCCGGGGTGTTTTAACAGGAAGGATATAATGATAGTGTGTGTGAGGTGTGGAGATGAGGTGCAGGTGTAGAGATGTGGCCAGGTGGAACAGGGGACCCAAAAGACACAGGGAAAAGATTAAAAAAAGAACATGAGTCACAGCCGTGACACTAAAGGCACAGTCTTTATTAACCTAAACATCAGACTCCAGAGTTAAACTGTTAATCATCCTTCCTCGCAGGCAGCGGGGGGAAAGTATTTATCAATAACAAATATGTTTTATTAAAACAATTCAAATGAATCCTGAAAAGTACCTGTGTGTTGCTAATTTCTTTCTGAGCGCAATCCAGAAAGTCAATTGGGTCTGTGGCCTCCTCATCACTGAATACCAAATCTGCCAAAATCATCATCCACGGACACTAACCCCACCCAAGTCTTCCCGATGAGGCGCAGCAGCTCATCCACGGCCCAGCAGCAGCATCACTGGACATTGTGCAGAAGAACAGCGGGTACCTCTTGATACTAGCCAATAGTCCTGTCTCATTACCACTCAAACCCACACAGCCAGCTCACAAGAATAAGAGCAGTTATTTGACAGATAGATAGTTAGGTACACAGGGAAACAGAAAGATAATTAAGTAAGAAACAGTAAGTTTAAAAAGCAGAAATAAACATTTAAGAGAGAAATGTATTCCCTGGAGAAATGAGCAGCTACTGTACAGATCTCCTACTGGTTTAGACTTATGTTTTTGTCAAAGGTAATTGTGGGAGCATCTTTAAAGCCCCTTTCCCACTGGACAAAACAACATCAACACCTACTAACATCTGGCTTTGTCTTATAAGGATACAATCTGCATTAATTCCTGGACAAATGACTGCAGTAGTCATGGATATCTGCTCCAGCTCTGCTTGGCGGTGATAGAAACATGACACCGGTTAATTTTCACCCCTTTTCCGGCGCTTTGTTTATGTCCTCTCAGCCACAAACTTTGTCCGTCTCCATCCAAGCAGTGCACAAACGTCCTTTTTCTGGAGAGTTTAATTTTGGTGGAAAAGTGGTATAATAATTGGTGATGACAATTTGAGGAAGCATAACAAACCCTCATAAACACAGAGAATACATTGAGACCCAAATACAAATGTTCAAGAAGAGATTAGAGACATATGTTAGTGTAATACAAAACTAGAAATACTTTTCAACAAAACTAACATGGACATGAATCAACATTATGTTTGCAACACAGTTATCTTCACCATGCACCTCAAGCGTGTTTGACACAACAATGGACGCTGAAGTGAGTGCATTGCCAACATATCTGGCACTGTATAGACACAGATCCACATTCTGAGTTTTTCAAATGAGTTTCCCGTCCAGTCACCATAGCAATGGCTGCTAACAGAGTGGTGCTCTCTGCTTGGCCAGCATCAGCTGCCAGATAGCCAAGGGTAAAGTTAGACAGGAGGTCTGGGTTATTGTTAATTTCCTCCACTGAGAAGATCATAGCCTGAAGCCAACAATAAGCTCCCCGGTCAAACTGTAGCAGGTGAGATACAGGAACATAATAGCAAGAAAGATCTGAAACCAAGACATCTGATGAAAGAGTATATATGTAGTTCAGCTAAACAAGAAAAGAAAATGTGTCATTCTTCAAAATCTTTCATTTCAGCTGCATTAACCTTCTCACTCCCAAAATCCTACTCAGGCTGTGGTGCCTTCACATGAACAGGGAACAGAGCCACAGTCACTATATATTTTGCCTGATAAGCTCCATGTGGAATAGACTTCACCATCGGCTTGCAGGACTCCCCTCCATAAACCCCTGGATAATCCCCGGGAGGCGGCAGAGGAGCAGAGCACAGATACGCATCACTCGGAAGAGAGCAGCGCAGCAAAGGAAGTCCAACTTCCCAAAGAATAAACAGCATTAATTCGTAGACACTTGGGTATTGATTACCAATTGTGCAGAAAGCGTCATGCCTTCAAGTTACATTTAATAAGTCTCAAGTTTTTTTCAATGTTCAATATCCACCTTCATAAAACTGTACACTTGTGCTGCATTTCTTGTATGAAAGGTGCTATGCAAATACAGTGTATCACTATTACTGTTATTATTGTTGTGGTTATTATTATTATTATTATTATTTCAAATGTTATTAATACAGTCAGATAAAATAAGCCAAAAAAAAAAATGATATCCTAATGAGATAAATTGTGACCTTTATATCTAATGCTGTTTCTGTTTTTGTTGTTGATGAAACAGAGCCCAATCTAACATCTTTTCTACAAATCACATTATTCTGTTTGCTCAAAACACAAACCCATATCAGAACTTGATAACGGGTGTATGCATACCTATTTTGAGCAGCAGTAGCTGCGGGTCATTTCTTGTAGGTCCAAAGGAAGGAAGAGGAGGACGAAGCATTTGATATAAAGCAATCACTGCCACAAGGGAGGGGAATCGGACTGTGCTAGTGGGAGGAGGAAATTAGTTTGTTATTACAGGGATGGTTACAGGGAAAACTCATGGGTGTTCATTCAGATCAAAATATGGAATCTAATTCCATGTAATCATGCAATCAATTTGACCCCATATCTCATATCATAATGATAGGTTACACGCAGGCATGCTGAGATGTACAATTAGCAGGAGGGATTAATTAGAGTGGCCTATAAAAGAGGAGATGGGCTAGAGTGAGAAAAAGAGAGCTCTCATCAGGAGCAGTCCTGAAAATGACAAGTGTTCATCCAATTACACCATGAGTGCCCCTCTCTCCTGTCCTCTCATTCTTCCTCTGCTCTTCTATTTCTAGACCACCTGATCTCTCTTCCTCTGCTCTCCTCCTTCAGTCTTTGTTGGTTGTTCAAGTCTCTCCAGTAATTACTGCTCCTCTCATCTCATCTTCTCTCTTTTGCCCTCTTTCTAAAAAGGAATAGTTTGATATTTTGGGAAATATGAAGGACTGAAAAGAGCCAGCCTGTCTCTATCCCAATGTAACAAAACCATTCCCCAGCACCTCTTAATCTCACTAATAAACATATATTACATTTCTTTATTCTGCACAAAAACTATGTTTTAAAATGACAAGCTTTATTCAAGCTGAGACTTCTGGCAAGAAAGAGGCCGTGTAACCCTTTGGCATCTTTACACTCCCACTGTCTGGTGAGGTAAATGTATCTGCAAGTAGTTCCATATTCTTTCAGACATGAAAGTTGTAGCTATCTTGGGAAGGATAAACACATTTCTCACAATGTCAAAAGATTATTTAAAGCGTCTGCATGGTATTAATAAAAACAGTATACCTCGTTAGGCACGTCCAAATTCACACAAAACATTTCAGCTAAACCCATAAAACAACATTTTGATCAGATGCTGTTCATTAAAACAAGTTGTATTTGTCTTCCTGGCTCTGGTATTGACCCATTGTAGTAGACTAACTGAAGAACTAGCAGAATGCCCCCTAGAGACAACGATGCTGGCATCAGCTGCAACAGCTCCTCCAGGGGAATCCAGGAAGAGCACAGGGCCCAGCACAGCTGGGACCAGGTCCACAGAGAAAAGGATGAGACTGGAATGGCCTCACCTCCAAAAGATGAGTGAGAAAAAAAAGCAAGTTTCTGTCTACAATATGTTTTATGAATGTTGAGGAGAAGGGAACTGGCTATAGAGTTACATGGGACCGATGAAGGGCGAAGGATGGATTTAAATCCAAGCCCCCATGATTTGTTCCACCCTTCCCTGCCGGATGCCAGCGTGAACTCTTCACAGCACGGAGCCTGGAGATGCACCCATTACAACAAAAAGATGACAGCAAAGAGAGGTGTCATGTCCAAGAGAGGTAAGAAAGCCACATTTGACCTACATATTGAGGGGAAAAAATATTTCAAAGCATTTAATACACACTCTCAACACTTTGTTATTTCTTCTATATTTGTCTGACAGCTTCGTCCAACAAACTTGTCCCTGTTATGCTGATGGTAGGATGGATTGTTGGCTGCACAGCAGTTGTCTACTTTGTCTTCATTTTTGCTTGGGTAAATTATTAAATCTTTAAATATTATAATTTGCTTGTATGATACATGTATGGTGTGCCCTTTGGTGATGGCAACGTCTGTCAGGCTGTCCACCACTTTGATCCATAATGAAATAGCTCAACCAGTAAAGATAGACGTGAAACTCTGTAGAGATGGGTTGCAATCATCCCTCCGGCTGATTGTAATGACGTTGGTAATCACTTACATTCAACCACGCCCCTTATAAGGTCCAAATAGCAATCCCTTGGTGAAAATGGTTGCTAAATGTCAAGGTGTCAGCATTATTTTGAACATGTTAGCAAGCTCAAACTGCTCATTTTTCAAACCTGGCCAGACTGCAGCCCCAGCCTGTGTGTTTCTTTTACTAATGGATTTTGATTCTCTTTCTTTGGCAGAAAAGAGGTGTGCGGGGAAGAAATTGATTTCAGCGCAGAATATAAGTTCTGCTCCCAGGGACACAGGGACAAAGAGATCATCGCAATGTTTTGATACTAATTTTATTTTCGATGTGAACTATCAGCTATTTTAGGTGATTTATAAATGCTAAAAGTGAGCAATGTATAGCAATGAAAAGTTGATATTGCCCATTGGTAATGACGTTTAGCTGTGGAGAGTTTCCTTTGACAGGAATAATTGTCCTTTATCGAACTAAAAAAAGGAACCTATGTCTCTTTGTCTGACTATGTGTTCTTTGCATATCATGAGAACCACTCATCCGATCTACTTCACACTTGGTTGGTACATGTATCATTTGGTACAATTTGGACATGGGACCCGTTAATTATGGCGGGAGTGGTGATGGATGTGTCGAACAAACACAGGACTGGTGCTGTGTGTGACATATAAGAAGTGGACGTCATCGTGACATCACCCATTGGTTTGTGGACTGCTCTTTGAGGACCAGAGTTCGCCAATGTGGCCGTTGCCATCTTGGATTGCAGCCGTCGCCACCTTGGCTTTTTGCAACCTGTGAACGGAAGTAACTATATTTGGACTGCGAAGGAGTGACATAGCGACACCGTGTACAGGTAGCGTGTCATAAGATAATTAATCTTACTCTTGTAAGTCAATATGTTTTCATAGTATCAGTTGATCCTCCTGTTAATTGTTTTTACTTATATTATATATAAATATCATAATACACCTAGAGCTGTTTGCAGCCCTTGAAGCCCTTTTTAACTCTATCCTCCACTTATGTCCTGATGAGAACACCAACCGTTTTCTATGATTAATGTCCGATGTGATATGTTTACGTTTTTGTGTATTCAGGCGGCTACACTTCACTCTGCAGGGTCTTTCAGAGATAAAATAAAATAAAATAAAAAAACTGATAGTATTTTGTAACAAAGGGGGGGAAACGTACATACCTGGTTGTGTACGTGTCTGGGAGTGTCTCTTATGTGTATGCATGTCACACTGCAGGGCATCAAAACTATTGGGTGTTAGGACTGGCAATGACGTTGCCATGGCTACCACAAGTCTTTTCTATTTATTGGAGTCCCACACTCTCATAGGAGAGAAAAACAATGGAAAGAAAATTGGGTGGGGAGCTGCACTTTTGTAAACACGTTTAATTGTTATGTGCAGAGAAAGCCTTGGGGGACTTTTTTTCTTCTAATTTGTTTCATCAAATGTAAGCACTTGATGAACTGATTTACTTCTGGCACGCTAAGAAACTCATGATTAAAACTGAGTAAAGTTTAACTCTTGGATTCATTTATGTTTTGCTTGAAATGTCAGCTTACAACCTGCCATTAGAACTGAGCCTCCAAATCTGTAATAGCAGCGTGGTCAGCTTTAAGGAGCACTTTCAAGTCTCCATTTAATAACAGGGAATTAGATTGTCTGGTCGTTACTGCAGGCTGTGTCACATCCAGTAAGCAGGAGGTGTAAGCCATATAAACCTGCACAGGCCAAATAATCACGTATACTTGGCATTATACTTGAACACGTGCACCAGATGCAAACATCAGTGCGACAGTGTAATGAGGTTGAGATGGAAACTTTCTAAACCACAGCAGTGCGACAGGGTTAGCAGAAACACATGTGAATCTAAACGTGCACACATATTTTCATGCAGGCAAACATGAACACGTCCAATCACTCATTCATACACAAGCTCCATGGAGCTTGCACACACACAAGTTCTAGTAATTATGAAGCACCGGGTTGCTGTTGTAACTGGTAAACTTGTTTACGCTGTAACGTGCCCAATCTGTTAACATCAATAACGGCACAAAACTGCACCACTCACTTCCACTCGTCAAGACACACACACACCTCCCAGCTCGCACACTCTCAGCCTCATTTTAGCATTACTGTCCTCAAAATAGATCGTTATGCACCACATGGTGAATATGTCTTCCAGGTGTGGTGTATTAACAAATATATGTCGACCCAAAGAGGACTGATATTCTATTATAAGATATTTAAACCCTGTGAAATAACAACACATTAAATGGTAGTTATAATAACAAATGTCATTTGTGCACAATTGCAGCTTGTTAACTGTTTTAATCATGGACATTTAACAAAATATGTTCTATAAAAATATACTATTGTTTTCTTTCATATTCTAATAGTTGCAACATTATTGGTAAGAGGTGTATTGTAGTGGTAATAGTGTTGTTTTTAGGCAGGTTGATAAAACACTCAGGGGAGTTGGGGAAGAGGCCAGGTTTCCTTTAGTCCTAAACTTGTTGCGACTGCAAAGAGGGCCTTGCATGTGGATGTGATGCTCTTCCCTTCCCTGACTCATTGGACATACTCTAGTTGGTTATAGCTTTAGGCCACATCCTACTGTGCTTTGAAATTAATCAATGAAACTTTTAAATAAATCCAGATGCCAAAACCACAATTATAAGTAATGTGATGTTGTTGTGTAACTACACGGCAGACTACATTTTGATGCATTACAGCCAGTCCAGATGTCAGGAGACTCAAGGACAAAAGGCTTTCTTCAGATAATTAAAAGCTGGAGAAGAGAGATTGCATGTCTCTCTTTTGAAAGCCACATCTGGCTCTTTATGCCTTCCTTTGATATTCTTTGATGATGACTCGTCAGCTGTATCTGCGGTATGAGATGCTAATGACCTACTGTGCTTATGGATTATTTGGCCAAACAAGAGCATTGAAATGGAAAGCCAAATGAAGACTGTGCCCTAATAGCCCCGCAGAGTATTGCATGTCAATGAAAAAGTGACATTTCCCATTGTGACGGAAAATGTGTTACAACAGCTGAACTAATCATGTGCAGTGACCTTCATGCCAGTCCCTAACTTGAAGCGGTTAATCGGAATTGCATGGTCTACAGTGTCACGACTGCACGAAGATGTAAAAGTAATGAAACTGATCTTTCACCTGTCTGCATCTAACAGAGGATCAATGGTTACTTTAATGGCTGCAGCCGCAGCAACTGTACAATACCCTTAATCAAGATCGGATTTCTAGAGAAATGTCTTGGATTCATTAAAGCTATTCACTGGTTTAAAACAACTTTGAAATCGTTCGATAAAAGCTAATGCTCCTTTTGTGTGGAATAGGTTAAATAGGAAAAGGTAAGTAGCCTGGTCAAAATGTCAGGGGGAAAGCATTAATGGTTCCAGATTGCTAAATTATGAATGGCGTCAGTGAGCTGGCAGTACCTGTGTCTTGGCTTAACCTGTGAAGAATAAATAAGATTCAAGGCAGAAAACAGATGGCGTGTGTTTGCCATTTGAAGGAACACAATTATATGTATTGTTTTAAAGACTCAAGTCAGTGCAGGCTCAGCTGAACAACACAGGACTGTTGACCAACCACAGGATGTCACTGTTTTACATTAATTAAGGAGCGGGTGTGTGATGGCTCAAACATGAGATATACTGTGTGTATTCTGGGATATTAAGTGAATCTTGTTGTTTCTCGTTTTTTGCTACCAATTGATGTCTACAGGTTTAGCATGAATGTAAAACATTGTGAAAGGGTTCATCATTAGTCACATATTTTAATTGCCATTTGTTTCACATATAAACTATACATATGGTGTACATATTGATTATTTGTTGCTTGTAGTTATATCAACATTTAATTAAAATGCAAAGTATATACAGTGTATACACTGTTTATAGTTTATATACAGTTTATATACACTGTATTTACGATTTCATTTCTCAAATGTAATATGTTCTGCTCTGCTATTTTATTTTATTGTATATTGAGTATTTTCCATACTTAATAATATGTGTATGTCTCCTATGCTTGCTGCTGCCACAAACACATTTCCCCCTAGTGATGAATAAAGTATATAGCTATATCAATGGCGATTATGTCACATCTGACCACTAGGTGTACAACGTGTCTCTTATTTCAAATACATACATTCTTAACACGATTAAAAAAAGGCATGTTAAAAGGTTTACTGTCTACCTTTTCTGCCTGCATACTGAGCAGTCAATGCAACATGTGTTTGAATAGAATTAGCCCATTTGTGTATATGTATAATATATATATATATATATTCTGATTTTAATATATATATATACTTGTTCTTTAATATCAGGGGCCTGAAAGAGTATTGGTATCAAAGCCATGGCAATTAAAACCTTTTACAGAAAATTCAGCCTCTTTAAAATCAGAATTGACAGTGATCAGTGGCCTTTAACAATGAGTGCACATCGAGAGTGTGCTTCACAATAAGAGCCTCTTATAAATAAAGTGTGCAATAGGACCGTGCTCTAATTATCTCAAAAACTGTCTCAGTTATGATCCTAATACAGAATTTGTACTTTTATATGTTTGAACGTACATGTGTACTTTTGTGCATGTGTTCTTAAAGGCGTATATGTGGTCCACACATAGGCATGCAATTGTGCTGTGCTCCTCTCTCACACACCTCGGACACCACAAACTTCCACATACACACACACTGAAAAGCATTCCAGAGGCTGCATGCCCCCCCCAAACACCCACACACACACAAACACACACACACACACACACACACACACACACATACCACTGGACCCACTGTTAGGGTCGCCCAAAGGGCACATGAAAGGAAAACTGAGTGGTTTTATGACCAGAGGGTAACAGAGGGGAGCAGAACTTTGTATTCAGAGCAAAAACAAAAGTAGGTCTAACATTGGTGATTTCATACAATCAAAGTGTTAAAGCGTCATGGTGTTAATACTATTTTTCCCAACTGACAAATGTAATTTAATCAAGTCATGTTTCTCTTTTTAATTAAGATTAAAAGCTGCAAACATCCTCTATGCTCTGTGTTAATTCAGGGCAAAACCTCAGCTGTCTATGGTGTACAAAGTGCAAAACACTCTGTTCTGCCTCCCAGGAACATGCTGAGGTGTTGTAATGTTAGCTGTGATGTTAGCAAGCTTAGCTGCTAATGACAGGGAGGGTGAGAGCACGAGGAAAGTGGGTGGTGTGAACCATCAGTTATCAAAGTTGTTCCAGCCACCGAGGGTAAAAAGAGACGCCAAGATGTATATAAGCAATTGCAACTGAAATTCAGCTGAAATCAATACTTGAATGACTCTCAGATAGTCAATATAGTTCAGGCTTGTTTTTACCGGACATGAAAGGAAGTACACCTATATTAACATTTGAAAAAGGTTGAAGAAATACATTCTGTAGTTGGTTGTTGGTCTATTTAGTTAGACTGTGGCTCATTTTGGTCATTGTGACATGTTGTGGAATGTGAAGTAAAACCCCAAAAATGCTGTTGGTCTGCTCCACCAATCAGTGTATTCCCATTTGAGTTGTTGAAACAACAATTGAATGAAAATGAATTCATATGTTGTTGTAAATTCAATGAACAAATAAATAAAATAAGTCATGACCTTCCCAACTTGACTAAAGTGTATTTGCACAAGTGTGTTGGTTTTGGCCCCTCCTGCTCTCCCCCATCGGCCTCAAAGTTTGGCCATATTTCTGGTGCTCTTACGCACCCCTGCCCTTTATCCCGTAAGAATTATCTTTGGCTCTGTTTTACACCTGAACTTCTTGGGGAAAAAAATGTTCTTATTCCCTGTACATCACTGAATACCTCTCCAGTTCCAGCCTGGGTACAAGCCTTCCTGTGCCAGGATATACACGTTCTGGTTCATTACAGCATGGGGTGTATTTACCAGTAGGCAGCTTGGGAGCAGCCATGATGATAATGCACATTAACTTTACACTATCGCCCTTACTCCGCCGATGCGTATAGGTCCAATTACTGAGGAAAGAGTATAGGCTAATGAGGCATTCAAATTAACTTATTGTTTTTTTCTCTGTGGAAATTACAAAATAAACTAAACCTCCATATTCATAATACTCCCCTTAAGTCACATAATGTAAATGTCTCTTTAGTTTAACCTTTTCATGGATACCACGGGCAGCGCTAAAAGTAAAGAACAGAATGGAAATGCTGCAGAACTTCTGCTTTGATGTAGAACATTTCTATACAATTTCTTTATATTAAGTCCAGATGAAAAAGAAGTCAAGTCAGCAGAACCAAGATATTATGTGCACTCACAGTGTTAAGCGGTGCAAAAGTCTGACATTAAAGGAATGTTGTCTTTGTATCAGGATTTAGAGAGTACATGTAAAACATGCAAACTGAATCAGATGCTAAAACAACATATATGCACACAAATAGACAAGCATTCACCTGCAGCCTCAGCGTGTTATTTAAATATTTATTTTGAAAGAAAAAAATGCTTCTCAAGATGATTATCAGTCATTATTATAAAGTATCTAAAAACAGGCAACTGAGGTATATCTGTCTTTCTACAGGTGGAGTGTGACAGAGAGAGAGGCAGAAAGAAAGAAAGCCTGAGGGAGTGAGCGCCGTTGACATGGACAGAATGCTTGTACATACAATGAAAGGAACCAAACACCAGGAAACACAAGGCTGGACATGGAGGGTGTTGTATACTGTCTGAAGAAGTGGTCTACATGATCATGTCGCATCATTCACCAATTAAAATAGAAAAGGCAAAGAAACAGCCTCAGTTACACTTTGAAAATACAGCCATACAAAACCATGAATGCTAAATTGTGATTCACTAACTTGATACAACCTTTTTCATTTGGAAAAATGCATGCAGTATTGAAAAATCCATCAGGTTCCAGCAAAGACTCAGCCCACAGTTTAAAATAGATAAATCCCTTAAAAGTGTAATCATGTCATCGTCCGTCAATGGACTTTCGCTTCAATATCTTAAATCATTAAAAATCATTTAAAAAAGAGGTGTCACACAAAGCTCTTCATGTGATTGAACCAAGATCAAACTGAAATACTGTTACAACTTTCTTCAACATTTTGTGAATTACACATATTCACTTTTTTCACATTCAAGAGTAAGTTGAGAATATTGATACTACTCATATCTTTCTCATACATATCAAGTTACAGCTAGGAGAGGGTTAGCTTAGCATAATGACTAGCATGGCTCTGTCCAAAGGTAAGACACAATCTGCCTACCAGCACTTTAAAAGCTAACCACTTAATGATATTTTGGCATGTTTGATCCATAAAACGTAACAACTCAAAGTCCCCAGATTTGTCATCACCGACAGGTTGCCAGGCAGCTGGCGGAGACTTCAGGAGGTCACTGCTCCCAGCCAGGAAACAGTCCGGCACATAACGCCCTGTAAACCACGACTTGTCGTTTTTACACTAATTAAACAAACAAGAAGAAACATTAGTGAGCTTTAGAGATGCTGGCCGGCATTTCTTTTACCTTTAGACAGAGCCGCTAACTGTCTGCTGGCTGTAGCGTGAGGGTGGTAGCGATATTCTCATCTAACTCTCGACAAGAAAAGCAAAAAAACTACTTGTGAAAAAGTCAAACTATTGCTTTAATGATACACTCTCTTATTCTTTGTTCTCTTGCACAAACTCTCAGACACAGCGGCACAGCAGATCATGTAAGGCATACCAATGTGCTTGACAAACAGTAGGCAGCGATCATAATGACCTAAAAAGACTGGAAAACACACAGAGACATACATCCACGCAGAAACACACAGGAGGATCAGTGAACGTATAAAAAGGGTTTGGTGTCGATTATCAGCTCAATGATTCATGACCACCTGTCACCTTAAAAGGAAACAAATTTAAATGTAGTTAATTGGACATACTGCTAATGATCAGCAGCCTCCTTTCAACTGCAGTCGTTATCATTAAATATAGAATAGTATTGTTATATGGTTAAGGTTAAATATTTACTGGTCTAATTAGCAAATTCAGATTATCTGTAATAATTTATCTAATCTGGTTATACATATTAACAAAGAGTATGTTACGGTTGCATTGTAGAGCATGTAGATGAAGGCTGAAACCAGCTGAGGTTTTACGAGAGGCATTCAGCTCAGTCCCACGTACAGTACAGTGGTTCAGCCCTGTTACATGTGTATGAGTGTGAGGGGGTGGCTGGTGTATTCATATGCCAGTGGATTTGAGCACATTTGTCTGTCCTCCCCTCTCTTGACAAGTACAGTATTTTGACTGAAACACACTCACACTCGCATTGGCCAACTCACAAATGATGAGTAAAACAAGATGAAAATGGAAAGTGAAAAAAAAGAACATACAAGGAGTGATTGTATCCAGTGAGTAGCAGAATAATCAGGCTGGTTGAATGAACTACAGTATCAGAGTCGGAGATACAGTGCTCCGTCTGTCCGTGAGGGTACAGTCCAGCTTTCCTCGGAGGAAGTGCATACTGCAATGTCAGTCCACCAGCCCTGGTCCCTCCAGTAAAGAGCTAAGGGGAGAGTCCACTTCCCTGTAGCCCCTACGAGGGCTCCAACAGTCAGAGGGGTGAGGTACAGTGGGACAGGGACGACCCATGTCAGAACTGTGCCCATCCCAGAGGTCTGTGGATCACCACACACGGCACATGTTGTCAGGGACCATGTAGCTGCCCTTGTTGCAGTGGAATGCTTTGGCAAATTCTGGGAAATTCTGAAGGGAGCCCAGTACTCTGTAACACACACAGAAGAGATTGTTGGATGGCGTTTAAATTGCTCTGTGAAGGTTACTGGAAATTGAAATGTACAAAGGCATGTTTTTTTCTCAAGGTTTTAAAATATTAGCTACTACTGGAATTTGTTTCTTGCCCTTTTTCCTCACATGACACATTGATGTAACGGAAAAAGGATAGTGTTTTACCTGAATTTCCCTGGACTGTGTACATCTACTTTAATGGAATTAACAGCTTGCTCTGGTCGATGTGTTCCACACCACACCTGAAATAACAGAGATTAGGATTGTACCTCATTGGACCAAAATAATTTTGCACTGTTTCCAATCTTTCATCCATAAATCCATCCATCATCAAGCAAATCAATCAGTCACGTAATACCCAATCATACATCCATCAACTACCTGAGCAAAGTTTAGGAAGAAGAGTTGATTGTGCGAGAGGTCAATGCCGGGCAGGGATGGCTCCTCTCCATGCTCCGCCACATAGTTATTATAAGCCTGCAGGATTAATATGAGACAAGAGATGTTTCCAGTTTTGGTTGTTATTCTGTTGTCTTCGTCAAAATGTCTCATTTCTATGGATACTTCCTGAAGACTTCTTTGGTAGTTCATGGACTGTTTGGTGAATTGTGTGTGTGTGCTAAAAACTACAACTGTGTTGTTTCAAAAATAGCCTAGTCAACTCAATTGCATGATTTATTGCAATAAATTGAAAGTTGCTGCAGCATCTAATCTAAACTATATCTCAAATCATGTCACTTTGTGTCATGGAAAGTCAGCATGAAACTATTGGCATGTTTCCTGTTTGAAACTGTGTTGCTCATGAATATAATCAAATCTCCATTTGGCTCAAATGGACAATTTTAATAGAAATACATGAAATAGAAATACTACATGAAATCATAGCTGACCTAAATAATTATGATCTCAAGTCTTGCATATGAATCTGTGAATGCCCTTTCTCTGTTTAACACTTCTGATGAAATCAGCAGCAACATCATGTCCTTCATTGTTCTGTTTACAATAGCTAATGAGCCAGATGACAAAAAAACTAAAACATACTCAATCCCATCCTTTGTCATCTTTAAACGAGGATTTATAAACCGAGTTCCCTGGTTTGTGTTCAGGCTCATTACCTGATATGCCTGCCGTATCCCTCCATTGTCAGCAATGTTCTCCCCGAGTGTGTTGTTACCGTTTAACTAGAGTAGAGACATAAGGAGGGGAAGCACATAGATAGGCAGTGAAAAAGGGAGGGAGGTGGTCATTTTTCTACAGTTATGTCAGAAAATCACAGATATCACTTGTTTTGGGATACAAGAAATCATTGTCCCAGGAGATAAATGAAACATTGTTCAAAGCAATAGGACAGAGGAGGATAAACAAAGAGCGAGAGGGATTGATATGTCAACACAGAATATTAAAGGCACCTGAAACAGAGAAGAGTTGAGCCTGCAAAACTGGGGAAAATATATAAATTGATAGACTGGCAAAGGGAACTGGAAAACAAATAAGTGAGACAATGAGCAAGGTTTTGGGGTACTTTTTGAGTAAATGTATATTTTATGAAAACTTGTGGGAAGAAGAAGGTGAAAGAGATTGTCTATGAAGACATACATGTAGTCCATTGGCCAGGTCCCAGGAAAAGTTGCCATACTGATTGACGATGCACTTCGACAGGTCCAGGAACCTATCAGTGGAGGCTGGAGTCCACCAGTCCTTGAGGTCACCATCCTTATCATAGTTACGACCTTTTAAAAAAAAAGAAGCCAAATGCATAAAAGGTTGGCTAGTTGGATTTTATCAAAAAGAAGAAAAAAAAAAAGGATTGTGACACTTTTCTAATCCCAACCACCGTTCCCGTTGGATTTCAAGGTGCTTTGCAGTTGTGGATATCATTATAAAATAATCCTGACATTGAACATAATAACTTCACATAACCCAATGAAAATGAAATCCGTGGAAAAGGATCTGAGGCCGCACAAAGAAAATGGCATTTCTAAAGACTTGTTTTCTTTGGTACCAGTTACAGGAAGGGAAATATTTCTATCCAATGTATTATAATCTGCCAAAAGTGCCTCTGGCGGAACAGAAAGCAACAGTGTGGAAAATCATACCATTGTCATCAAATCCATGTGTGATCTCGTGACCGATCACCATGCCGATGCCACCATAGTTGAGAGATTTAGCCTGACCTTTGCTGAAGAAAGGCGGCTGGAGGATACCTGCAGGGAAAACTGCCACCGGGAAATAACAGAATAGGTTTGTCATCACAAAACTTTACAAGATGTAGAATGTTAAGTCATTGCACAAATGTATGTTTGCATGTGCACATGTGAAAATACCTATTTGGTTTTTGCTGGATGAGTAGAAGGCGTTGACAACAGCAGCTCCAGTTACCCACCTGCAGAAGTCAGGGATTCATTAAGAATGATACAGTAAGGAGCACAATAGTTCACAACGATTCACATTTGATATCAGAATCAACCCGTGATCAATAACAGCGAGCTAATATTAGCATTGTTGCTGTGCTTAGTGGAAGGCTGAACTGTATGTGTGAGTAGGAGTTTGTGTGGGAGAAGGCACTATGCTAAATTTAAGATTCTGTGTCGACCACAAGCACCATAAGCGAATAAGTCATTTATTTTGTTTTATTTAAAGAGGCACTTAGCATTGCCTCTTTAAATTACTACGCAACTTGTATACGTCTGTTTACGGAGCAACAGTATGACATCAATTAAATCGTACTCCTCTTTGTTGACTTTGGCTCTGAGTTTCCGCAGGCGTTTCTTCTGCACATACTCCAGGTTCTGTAGGATGTTTTCAAAGTACTCCTCTGCACTGTACCCCAGCTAGCACCAACACACAGCCAGAGAAACAGGAGGATTAGCCTTGATGAGAGCTATCAACACTTGGTCATATATTCTCCAGCAAAAGCTCATAAAAGCCAAGAATTTGCCGAGATGTTTTCATAGAGCTGATACGCAGCTACGATGAACCCAGCCCGGGTTTCTGTTACACTGATTCCGCGAAAGAAGAAAAACTTTCACAATCGCATCTTTTCAGAAACTCACATCTTTGTACTCATTGTTAAGATATTCGTCATCCATGATGTTGTCAGAATAGCCAATCCGTTCCCGAATAGTTCGGGCCTACAGAAAAGTAGAGGAGACAATTTAATAGACAAACGTCTGAGTCATTACATATAGAATAAAGTACAAAGCAATGCAGTAGACAGTTCATTATAACCAATACCTTCTCCTCAGCTGCTATCTTGGTCTCTGCATCCATCCAGGTCAGGTCATGAAGGTTACTAATAAACACGGAACGAATATCTTGAATCATCTCCTCCATCTAATGCCCACCCACACACACACACACACACACACACACAAAGGGAGAATGACAAAACAATCATAAATATGTCACTGAGATTTGACAATCAAATATATATATCATGAAAAAAATTGTCAGTATAGTGTAGGAGTTTTCCTCATAAGGTCTGCAGAGAGGACCCAGTGGAAAGCTCACACACACACACACACACACACACACACACACAGTCTTGCAACATATTGAGCAAAAAAAATAAACTTCCTTGAACCAGTCCTCATCATTACATAGTCACATATCAATGTACAGAAGAAACACTTAGGGTTAGACCACCTCGATGTAGAATGTGGTGAACATGGGTTTTATTACTGGTGTGCTAATGTGTAATGTGATTAATAGGACATATGGAATACTAATAAAAATGTTTTAGGACATTTCTACTGCTTAAAGGCTCACGTTGTTGTCTTAATAATTTCTACAGTAGATGCCTTTTGCAGACGCATTATTGATAATGCTAACAATTTACATTCTTCATTATACAGTGTAGATGCATCCAGCAGTTTGGGGTTACCTTTTGTGTTACTGAAACTGTATGACTCTATATGTAGAAGAGGAGCTTTATCTTAATGATTCACGAATAATTTTGTGTAACAGAAGAAATATGTGTCTTCAAGTAACATATTGGCACGAATGTAGAGCTCTCACAACCATTGACTATTTATATGTTTATATACACATATATATATATTTTCCACAAACAAAATTAAAACAACATTTGAATAATTAACAAAAAGGTTCCTAATCCAAGAATGAGAGCAGAATAGGAAAGGGAAAGAACTCAAAACTGCAGTGGCAGTGAAGGTCGACCTTCTAGATTCCTCTAAGTTGTTCTCTGAGACTGCAACGAGCTGACAGAGGCATTCCGATGTCTCATCACATCAGCAGACCCCTCGCTTACACACTCCATGACCACTCGGACAACACGCTGCGGTTCACCTCAAACCACCAGGGACAATGCTGATGAGGCCGTTTCTGAAAACCTTTTAGCATACAAAAGTGTGTGTGTGTGCCCGTGTGTGTGTGTGCGCACATATGAGTTTGTGCTGTATGCATGCATAGATGCTAGTGGTTGCGTGCACATGTGTGCCTATATCTGCATGTGAAATGCTATAGTATAAATTGCATGGGTCAAATGTAGGGTTTATAATGCAATGGGACGCCTACTAAAGCTTTATGAATCATGCTAGTTTGAATTGGAATAATTTTCCATTATGGGCAATAATCCACTGATATTGATTATGATTTAATTCACTCTGTCTCCAAATAATAACAAGCATACAGGTTGTGCATACAACATGTGAGAGTAAAAGTATGTAAAGTAAACTTGATGAATAGCAATCATTATACAACAATTATATACAATCAAAAGTTTAAGTACTCACCATGCTGAAAAGATTTGTGAAATAATATAATATGTTATATTTTAGATTAGTATCATCATTTTATTAATGTGTAGCTAGTATTTTTGTCACGTCTTAGTTGGTTTTCTGATTTATTTTGAATTTCCCTGCCTTTCGTTTCCTGGGTTCACTTCCCTTCCTGGCTTTGTATGTCTGCCCCTGGCTGAATCCTCCTGTGTCTAATCACCTGCAGTGTATTTAAACCACATGTGTCTCCTGCCTCAGTGTTGGTCGGTCTGCTTCCATTCCTGGTATGTTTCCCTGCTACCGTGTTGGTCTCCCTCCTATTGTTTTGCTGTGGTACCGTAACCTGTTTTCTGTTTTGCCCATTGTGGATTTTCTTTGATTTAGTTTGTTCTACATATTTGACTCACTTGCCCTACCAGTTTTGTTTTGGAAGATTTTCTTTATCATCAAAATCCCTTTGATCATTCCTCTGTTCCCCCGGTGTCTCTCTGCATTTGGGTCCATCCCCGTTGCCCTTTTTTTGCCCTTTTTTTGCCCCCCTTGTGACAGTCTTGACTGTCATTTTCAATGTTTTAGTTGGTAATTGTGTTATCTATAGAAACATCATATTGTAAAGGCTGATGCCATTTGCTTGTGAAATATTTATCAGAAAAGGATCTACAGTAGAGACTATAGCTGTCAAATAAATGCCATTGACTAAATCTTGCAATGGTCTGCCTCTAAATCATTTTAAGGTATAGTATCCATATTATGTGGTATTAATTTAAGTATTCTAGCAGAGTATAAGTAACTCTACAATCTAGTAGTACAAGTACAGTACTGAAAGAAGTGCAGCATGTGTACCAGCTGCAAGTTACCTCAGCACAATCACACACCTACAATGTGTGGCTATGTATTTGGTCAAAGGGGTGTTGGTACATACTTGGAACTCTGTGTCACTTTCAACACACACACACAAACATGTACTCAGGGTGCAATGTGAAATCCACATGCTGAAGTGGGTAAAGGTTCAGAAGAAATCACACAAACAATCTGACTCATGATCTGACACACAGCCACACTGGTGTGGGGTGATAACTTCAGCTGCTTTCAATGTATGCAAGTGGAAAATAAGGACCTGTGGTGAGGGCACATGACACAAATGTGACAAAAGAGTAAGATACAAAAACACACTTAACATCCAAAACTTTTGTTCGAATACTGCATGTATCAATAACTGAATAATCCACAAAAATATTTATATGATTCAATAGTAGTTTCAAGTGTCAATATACAATAAAACACAACATTCAATAATGTATCACACAGAATATTCTGTCTAATAAGGAATTAGTCTTGTTTTTTTTTATTTACAGTGCATAAGCCACACCATACTGACCAGTACTTTGCTCTTTTCAGAGAAGGCCTCCTGCACATACAGTCGTCCCACAGCATTGTCCATGTTGTTGTTGACGTAAAGTGCACACTGTCGCCACACTGCTGACTCTGACGTTGTACCAGACAAAGCCTGCAGAGAAAGTTACATTACATTTCGCTGACGCTTTTATCCAAAGCGACTTACATGATATACAGTGTACAGTAGACCCAGCAACGGTGAGCAATGAGGGTTAAGTGTCTTGCTCAAGGACACAACGACATGGACTGGCTGAGCCGGGGTTTGAACCACCGACCCTCTGATTGAAAGACTGACTTGCTAACCACTGAGACACAGTCGCCCCCACAGTTAAGAGGAATGGATCAATTACAGATGCAGTGTAAACCACTATGCATGGTGGTTAAAGAGACTTGTGACAATTCTGTATTTGCACCTTCACGTAGCATCTACTAAATGTGGTTTAATACAAAATAACTGCAAACCTAGTGCCATTCCCAGCAAAATAAATACACAAACTGACTGGAATGTATTAAAATACGTTTAAAAGATAATTTTTAATCCAATAAAAATCATTGTAAAATGATAGCCAGCGGGTTACAGGATAGTGTTTCCAGCAATGTGGTCCACCTCGTTTGCTCTCCACATGGACTGTTTACCTGCATGGAACCAAAGCCTGCCCAACGTGATTGGTCAACTACAAACGGAAACCAGAATGCTTCACAATTGCAAAATGTTGTCCCGTTGCCTCTTATGCAGAATCTGTTTATGGAGACAATCTACAGAAAGATGAAGTGGCAGTGTACCTTGCGGAAAGCTTTCCTGGTGTCCCTGTAATTTCTGCTCAGGCCCACCACCATGTTCATAGCAAAACGCCACACCATGTAGTTCTGCAGATCCCTGCGGGGAGAGGAGGGATGTTAAAAGAAAGTCTCTTACTCACACAAAGCTACGACATATCAGTAATGTGCCATTTCCATTGCAGTGCACTCCCGCCCCCACAATCAGGCCATCATACACAAACACAAGTACAGTCTAATACAAACACAAACACCTCTTGTTGTATCTGGCCAAGATGAGGTTGAGTCGTCTGTAGTAGTTGGGGGAGTAGTTTATGACCTTCTCTGTGTCAGGAACGCTGATGTTGACTGAATTCATTATCTTTGCTGTAAAGTAACTCCAATCAAATACCTTCAAGTCCAAAAGCACAGACAAAGAGGGAAAAACAGCATTAGAAAGAGGATAAGAGGTGAAGAAGAAAGATAACATGTTGACAGAAAAGGAGTCTATTTTTTACCTGTGATTCAACCTCAAGGGTGAAGTTGGCGTTCAAATCGCCCAGCTCCATCTTATTGTAAAGCAACACTGGGTTGTTACGGTCCTCTGGAGTATCAGTAGCCTTGGAGTGAGTAAGACAGGGACGTAGAAAATCAAGAATGCTGTCACAACATAACTCTCCTGTTTCCTGACACGTGTACAACTGCAGTGCAGGTCCAGCAGCAACAAACATATTTGGAGTCCCAGAAGGCTTCAGGTCTGTAAATGTCAGGGCTTGAAAGGTGCGAGTGCCTTGTAAAAGCCAGCAGCCGAGTAGAGGGGAAGTAAAGCGTGGCAGTGAGCAGAGCACAGAACCAGCAGAGAATGACAAACGTGGAGTGTGGAAACCTGTTGGTGTCTGAGAAAAGTTGTTGTGTAGGGATCAAGCTGGTTAACGGCTTGTTTTACACAGCTGCTGCTCCAGACTGGAGCCACAAACACATGCAGGGGAGAGAGGTTTGGGCTACAGATGGAGGAGTGGAAGGTCATTCTATCAGAAGTAATTTGCTCTCAAAATCCTCCTGTTGTATGAAGCTAAGATAGGAGATGAGGTGAGCATTACTGCTGGAAAACATGGTCACCTCAGCAACAAAAAAATATTTTCTCTGGAGAGGTTGTCCGATTTGAGCCACTATTTAGACTTCTGCTGGGAAAAAGAATGAATGCATGCTTACATTGGCAATGTCCCTCTCCAGGTCCATTACTCGTGTCACCTCTTCTCTGATGCGGGTTTCATTGACGTCCAATCTCCGGTCTGACCGGATCAGCTTTGCCAGGTCAATCATGAACTGCTCATAGGCCCGACATGCCTGTCAAACACACATTCATTCATGATAATCACATCTTGAATTTAACAGGAAGGAAAGGAGGTCACTAGTTTGAATGTAACCAATGACCGGGGTTGCATGGAAGATCTAAAGTAAAACCAGAGCAGAGGATGTTTGCTCCAATCGCACACTTGCACACATCTGGTCTGGATTGAGACACAACCAAATCTATTTTGTTTTGCCTCTTTGATTTCAATCATCACTTGCCTCAGAGCACATTTTTATTTATCCCTACGCACCAGCTCATAAATGCATGCAAGTTTAGAAATAAACATAAAAGTCGTGTCAACTGATGCCCTCACCATTCTTTGTGCATCAGGTTTACCGTAACAAACTCCTGGGGACGTAGAACCCCAACTCAGTGGCACTGGCCCAAATTAACACATTTAGCTGTTATCATTGTGCATCAGTTGAAATCCTTGATTATATTACAAGAGTGTGCATGTGTGTACACCTCCCCTACCTCTGCATAGGGTCCGGTGCAAGCGTAGTAATCTCTGGACAAGAGGCCAAGGCTTGTCTGCTGGTCAAACTGGCAAAGACGAAGACAGGAAAATACACATATGTATCTCTATAAATACGTAAGATTGGACTAAACTGGTTGGTTTCCAGTAGGATGGATATGATGCATGAGTGTTAGTATGTATGTGCGTCTATACAATAGAGAGTTTTTTGCTACAGTTTCACACCTACATGAATGATGTGTGAATTGGAGTCCCTGTCATCGGTGCCGACAAAAAAGTTAACCAAGAGTTGAGTTCCATATTTCTCATTCAGCTTGGCGATGACGTTCTCCAACTTCCATGTTTTACCTGAGTAAAGGACAAGGAAGAAAAAGTGAGAAAGAAAAGGTTCGCCTGTCAATATAATCTGCGGTGCGTGACAGTGGAAAACAATACTCATACCCCAGTTGGTCTCCCAGTTGTCCACAGCTATGGGCCACTCGAACACATCAGGCAGCATGTCGAGCAGAGGAGCCCCTCCTCTGAGCTCAATTAAACCTTACGTGAAACGTAGATACAAACAACCAAAGGTCTGTTTATAAAAATGGATACATTTATTTTATGCCAATCAAAATTCTGTAAAAGAAAATAATCTGTATTCATATATTGTACTTATCATCATGCCCCATTAATCTATACTAATTTGGGGTCATTTGAGGGGTTTATTGATGTCACTTCAAAGCTAAATGTTTTTGAAGAAAGTATTTGTTTGGATCATATAAAGCTGTAAATCTGAAATACAATAAATATGTTAAAACTAATAATTTAATTTAATTATTGTTTGAAAATGCAATAAACGTTATGAGATGCAGAAACTTTGATGACTGTAAGAAACATTTTTATTTTAAGACAATAGAAGATACACAAATGAATAGTCTGTGTGAACTTCTAATGCCTGTTGACTCACTGTCATTGGTGCAGGACTTATAAAGGGTCTTAGCCTTGGTAAGAGCAGCGGCTTCACCCTCCACTGTTTTCTCAAGGACACCTACAAACAGGGCAGAGAAACAGAGCAAGCATGAAGGAAAGAAATAACGACAAAGACAGAATGATGAAGGAAGAATGAGCTTACATGGGAACAAGGGAAGAGGAAAGAGAAAGGGTTGTAATAGCATCAGGTACATCATTTGTTCTTCTTTCTTGATTCAAAATAGCATCCAGCTGTCGTCCAGATGCATTCAATCATTTAAATTAAGGCACGGTGTCTATCCCTATGTCAGAAAGCCCCAGCGAAAATAAAGTGATGACTTCAAACTGTGACAACCCATAGCCACCAGTGACAAAACACACAACGTTAGAGCATTACATTAATAATGTTATGACTGCATTTAAAGAACAAAAAACTCATTAGGAAATGCTAATGAAATTTAAAAAAAGCTAAAAAACAATTAGCTACCTGAAAAACTAATGAAGAAACTTTTTTCCCGATTACATCTTTTATGAAAATTGTGTATTATGACAACGTTGTCTTTAAATGTGCACTGTGTAGCGCCTAGTCACCTGCTCCAAATAAATAAGGGTCAGCATTTCACTACTACTGGCTCCATGCAATCTACATTTACACTTATCAGTCAAGACAAACAAGAAAACTCGTTTGTTTCTGGCCTTGAGTCCGGCGTGGCAGAGACAAGGGAATGACTTGTGTTTCGTTTTTATCCTCCTCAGCTATGAGGGGGTGCATTGCAGGGATTTGAGCCTGGAGAGCTGGGTCTAATCTGTGTATTGGGAGCAACAGAAATGTTGCAGCAGGAAGTCGTGGTAGAACCCTGGGATCAGACCACTGGAGCTGGGATTTACTCTGGCTGAATTCGAGCTAACAACTAACTAAAGTTCTGTGTCCATCTCTAAAACCTGCCGCATGCAATAATCAGTAGTCTCCTGACTGTGGGGAGGATGAGGAGAGGGTGTGAGTCATTTTATTGTTTCCATCACTTTGGATTTAACCCAATAGACAAAACTAACAACATTAAAATTCTGGCAAGATCTTACACATTGCAACTTTAATGCTGACTTTCCCTCACTAACCAGACATAGCCAGTCAGTTTCCACTATTCTGGCAAGGTGCAACAGTACAGTTGCCAGCTTTGAAAAGATCAAACGTTTCATCTAACATTAAATGCACTGAAACATAGCATTAATTAATTTATAGACCAGGAACCAGGAACGCATAGCAATAGCAAGTACACCAGTGCACGATCAGAAATTGTTCCCTTATACTGTGAATGGCCAAACTTTGCTTTGAAGGATTGACTAAATGATTTAACACATATGTATTACTTGCATTGCAATTGTTCTTTGCATTTGACTGGTTAAGATTATTTGCATCATTTGTTGTGGAGGTCAACACTGTCATATAGACCCCAAATTGCAAAATGTAATGCATGTTTTAATACCTGGTTGCTAAAAAGGGAATTCTTAACATGTAATCAAGGCAAGGTCAGTGACCTCAGAGCAGAGATGTCATAGCAAAAATAACAAGCTGGAACAAATCAGGCAGCAGTAACGCTGAAGGTTTGGCAGTAAAAGGCCATTTGAAAACAAGAGTGAACACCATTGTTTTTATTGTCTGTGCTCATTGCCTCTTCAACACCTGTTGTGGGCATGAACGCCAGCAGCTCAGCCCCAGGCTAGAGTCTCTAGGAAGACAGCTCATCAAAATGAGTGATAAGTGTGTAAACTTACTCAACTGAGGGGGAAGAGAGTGGGTCCAACACTGACTTTTCCTGCTCTAACCCAAGGCACAAGGTTGCATATTGTAGCTTTAAAACGTAACCATTCCTTCAGGACGCGCAGACGCTTTACAGCAGCTTCAAACATGACATTGAGTGATCATCAAGATTCAACCCACATGGTAATTTCAGTAGTTGCTAAAAACCACCATGGTGAATGTAAGTGTTTTGTTGTGATAGTGTTCGAAACGGTGTGCCTTTAAGGGAAAAGCTCACACCCACTCAACCTACCTGAAGCTAGATGTCTCTCAATTAAAATACTTTGATGACATCGTGAAGTATAGTGGGATTGTGGGAATTGTTGACCTCAACAACCACTATTGCCGATGAAAATCTAGCTGACGTGATTCAGAAATCATGTTCAAGAACAAGGTCATTTTTAAAGATTTATTCATGTTACGATTATTCATGTTATGTAATTTCAATCTAACGTAAATTATTGTTAATTAACTACCTAACTCAAATAACTTAGCCTACCGTTATATGAGTCGACTCCCCAAACAGCTAATGTTGCTGAATGTGGACCGCCTCAGCGACAGAACGCACAGCATACTGAATATTATGCTCCATCAGGAGTGTACCTTACAAACAGTACTTATCAATAGAGTGGCTCTAACCTCTAACCCCTGGTTATGATGATGCTCATTGGGCCAGCACTTTTTGAAGAAACTAAACTCACAAACAAAACATTATGTAAAATAAAAGTATTATAAAAATATTATTAGACATGTTTATGTATGTATATATATATATATAACTTTATGATGTGTCTATTTGTTCTTAGGACTGTATTATCAATAATGGATGATTTAAAACTATTTTAAGTCTAAGAACAGATAGAAACTGCTTTTTGCTTTTGTTTATGGTAATTTAGAGGCACATGGCCCCTCCATAGCGGGTTCTCTTCTGGGCTCTCTCTCCTGCCGAGCATCATAAAAACGGCGGTCGATCAAGGAGACATCACGATGCTGCTAGAACAACTTGCACCTGCTCACAGCCTCTTAGGTGGCGACGTTTACCCGCAGGAGCCACCAGCCAAACGTGCATTGCCCTACGCCTCAGCCATTTCACTCGGCCACAAAAGCTATGGAGAGAGATATGTTTTGGCACACTATTTAGTGAAACGTTTTTTGAATGTGAAATCTACTTTTTACATTTTACAGATGGTTCTCGCATCCTTAGGGGTGCCAAGTAGGTTCGAGCCTAAATATCTCTCAAGACAGCGTTCCTCCTCGCCCTCACATCAGCTCAGTGAGTGAGTGACATGTGCTGCCTCGCCATCTGCCTCGCCATCCTTCCGTTAGAGAGGATGGAAGCACAGCAACATTACAGCCAAATATACCATTTACACTTAGAGTCTAAACAAACTCCTTTTGGTCAAGAATCATTTCTTGAGCGATTTTTTTCAGCAGTGAGGCTGAAGAAGCATCTCACCAACTCTGCCCAATGCACTCATTGTCTGGATGACGCACACATGTTAAACATAGGGAGGACACACACTCCAGATGCTATGAGTACAGACGTAGCCCTCTAAGTGGGCCCCTCTGGTTCTGAATAAATGCTGGTCTACAGTGGGAGACACATACATCACAATTGCAGATTTAAGAACGGACCGTACAGGGCAGAAGGGCCAGAAAAAAAATCTTCATGGCTGTGCATGCGCACTGGGATGGACCCCATAGTGACAGCTCATAGAGGGCTGCGTCTGTAGAACCTAGAGTTACAATATGTAACTAACACTCTTTTAATACGTAACTACATCCAGCAGCCGGTTAGCTTTGCAAAGAACAAAGACTGTTAGCTGCTTTGGCACTGTCAAAAGATTACCCAGAACCAATAAAGCTCATATATTAACACACATATATTGTACCTCAAGTTTTATCGCATGTGCTGGACTATTTCTTGCCAGGCAACTAACTAGTAGAGCCTTCAGGAGGTTACTGGCCCCGGCCAAGAAATACTCAAACACATAACTTCCCATAAAATGGTGATCCGATCATACTCTTCAGATTAACCAAATAAGATACAATAAAGTGCTTGTGGGGAAATTTTTTGGGGACTATCAAGATGTGAAGTCAAGAGTCTGAAGAACATGAACTTTAAATATCATTACCAATTAAAAGGAAACCTTGTAAAGGGGTATCATGAAAGTAGGGCAATCTTTTGATTTGGATTAACCCTCACACAACTCATGGTTTCAGTACTGGTGCTCACAGTTAACTCTTATAAATGTTGCATCAGGATCAACAGATATACAACATCCAACATCTCAATGCAATGCCAAGAGCAATGCAGGAAAGAGGATGGATCTTGAATTACACAGCCAATTGACAGCAAACTCTCCCCTGAGTTCATCACTCATGTCACAGTGAGTTGGGATGAAAAGGTAAATGTGGTGAAAATTAGATGTGTCTTTCTTTCTTTGTAATTCTCCGTTACCGAAATGCCCAAACATAATAAAGACTGTTAGAGAAAGCATATTTAAAGGTTTATCCCTTTCTTTAATCTCCAATTTCATTTAATGTCACATCAGATCACTGTGTCTTCAAAACACCTCTTGTTATTGCATAATTTATGAAATATCCAGTCCCATTCAATTTAGCAGTCCCAAGATATTCTAAATGTAATTCCATATTTAATCATAATCCTTTTCAATTATTTTCATTTGCTCAGTGCTTTAAGTCATTTACTGTCCCTTATGTCTACTTGTTTCACTCATTGCATGACTGACTTTCACTGTCTATCCTTTCATTTTTTTATCCTCCCATTTTCTCATTACCATGTGTGCACTATTTATGTGCTCATATAATCTTAATGAAGTTCTGCGATAGGGACTCTTCACAGGGTGCTTCCTGCAAAAGGGCACAGATCATGTGTGTATGATTGGATTACTGACTGCCTGGCGCTAATGTTTAACCACAGCAGAGGCTTAATCCCCCTCTCTCTCTCTCTCTCTCTCTCTCTCTCTCTCTCTCTCTCTCTCTCTCTCTCTTGTCCCGTGTGTGCGTGTTTGGATTGATTTGAGAATGGATTTTATGCCACCTGATGTTTGTTTGAGACACGTCAATTTGAGCCAAACCCCTCTGCATGATACAGAATCTGAATTTGGAGTTTCATCTCTCTGCATTGCCATTTTATCCTTGAGTGCCTCTTACATATGGCATTCCACTTGCAGTGTTTGTACTAGAGTTCAGCTTTCAATTTATCATCATGAAGGATATATTTAAATGAATAAATTAAATTATATCCAGAAACCTGAAATTAAGTTGAGCCTGAAATGAATTGACCCTTCATGAGAGGGATTAGTCTCAGTCTGCAACAATATAGCTGTTTACTGTTCTGTGTGTGGTATAAAAAACACAAAAGACCAAATATAGACTGCATTGAAAGGAAACTAATTTGACCAAATAACTACATACAAACCAGTACAACAGCGCAATACAAACTCTCTTAACTACTTTATCGATACATATATACGTATGTTTTATTTTTCTAAAGAAAAAAAGAAAACAGTGTCCTGTAGCAAATATATAGCTTTCAGCAAAAACAAAAACAATATTGGCTGAGAAACAGCTAACAGGCCCGATTTCTACCCTGATGGAGGTCTAAACTCTTTCCTGTTATTCATAAGCAACCTTGCTGACAAAAAAACATATTCAATTCAGGATCTTTTATTCAATTTATTTTTGTTGGCCAGGAATTGTTGCATTAATAGTCATATTATTTTACTTGGCCACAAAGTCTGCTATGCTTATTTGATATGTTCATGAGAGATTCTGTATACCTGGTGTTGTGCAATGGTTCTGACTGGAAGGTCATGTAAGCTAACCATTTGACGTGAAAAAGGCTTATTGCAGTCTGTATCGTTTAACACAAGTTCTGTTTCAGCTATTTTATCACAGGAAAAACAGACATTCAGTCTCTGATTGTTAGCTGCAAGCCTGACAAACAACTCTGAGCACTATTCTATCGCCACAGCCCCCTCACCGACATGCTTCGATGCTGATACCAAATTCTACAAGAAACATAAGCTGGTTTTTGTGTTACATGCCTCTGGCGGGAAACGTCTCTGTTCAATGAGATTTAGACCTGGAGAAAGAAGCACCTTGTGTAATACAGAAGAGCGTGCTCACACGCACACGCTCAAACACAGATGGATGTCGGCACATAGAGCTTAGCTTGGAGATGACTTCCACATGCTGTTTCCCATTTGGTGACCTATCCTCAAAGCTTCTCTCGATATACTATCATCTTAGAAAGCGTACTAAGCTCGTCCCCACTTCACCTCAAAGCACCCTGGTTCATGTGTGTTTCTCCCTTTATTTTCTTTCAACACTCTTTTTGTGTCCTTCTTTTTCCTTCAGTATTAAACCCTTGAAAAGTATTTTATTTTTGTCTTTTCTGTCTGTTGTCCTTCCCTCCCCCATCCAGTCACAAACTAGCTAGTAATTAAAATGCTCACGGTCATTTGGATGAATTATTGCACAGTATGGCACACCTGAGTAGGGGGAGGTGGAAAAACAAGCTCACACGGGCGCGTACACATGCGCACACAAGGCTGCGGAACAATCAGTGTACTCATTATGAATCATTTATGGCCTTTTACAGCAGCAGAGAACAATCCAAGGCATTTACAAGCAACCACAAATCTACACAGCTATTCACCCACATACACATGCGCGCAGTTTTTTTTTATTGCTGTCTTGCAGCCTAGAGCGCTGCAGAGTCCAGGTGTTTCCAGGCCCCTGCAGCTGTTGACATCGAAAAGGATCCGTCTGTCAGCGGGCGGTGGTATCCAAGCAGGTGGCAGCAGCCAGTCCCGAGATCAGAGGTCGCATGTTTGATGTCACCTCCTCAGTAGAGGTCACAGCTCTACTGAGGCCCCACACCGCCCAAGCACAAGTCATTCAGAAAAAATCATTTCTGACAGCTGGTATGTCTCGTTGCTACTGAACATATTCCGGATAACAGAATGCACACATACCTTGGTTAGAAATATCAAGAATGATCATAGATACACAGCATGGCTTTTTTTGTATTGCTCTCTAAAACACGCACAGACCCGAACGCACAAAGTCAACCTGAACATGTGTGTATACAGTACAGTCGGAGGCATTACAAGTCTGACTGGTAAGCCAGACGCCCTGAAGGAATGAGCACAACAACAGCGGTTGGTGGGGAGATTTAAGCTGTTGAATGATTAAGACCAGTACCTTAGCTGCTCAATTACTTTCTGCGCTAACTGCAGAATGTAGATCACTTAAGTCAATGATTTTAAAACATCAACCATTGCACTTTGTCCAGTAATTCATCATGATGTGCAGAAGTGGATTTTGTATCTCTAGCCCTGCTTTCAGACAGGCTGCAAAAATAATGATCTCTGTTTAATCTTCTAAGTCGCAGTACAAATACAACAACGTGTGAAATGACGCAACACACTTACACAGAGACATGCTATGTACGCAAATGCACATAAAGTAACACAATGCCAAAAATGAGCCCATTTTGAACAATGTTTATTTTCCTTTTTCCCCCTTGTGGGCGAGGGGCGTGGTTAGCGCACCTGCGACGCATGAGAGAGGGGCGCGCTCATCAGAGACAGCCGTTCTCATTAGTGGGAGCGGCTGGTT
Organism: Cottus gobio; assembly: GCA_023566465.1. Classification (NCBI taxonomy): domain Eukaryota; kingdom Metazoa; phylum Chordata; class Actinopteri; order Perciformes; family Cottidae; genus Cottus; species Cottus gobio. Next base: position 13,980,526 of record CM042220.1, read on the forward strand.
CTGATGAGCGCGGGGAAGGGGTGCGGCTATAAAGAGCCGCACAGTGGGGTGCACGGGGTGGTTGGTGTGGGTAACGTGCGAGCAGAGTGCATGCGGCGCAATAAAACTGTTACCGGAAAGCAAGCAACGGTCTCTGTCTTATCTATGGAGCCGCTACAATCCCCGGGTAGGAAGAACCCATGTCACAGTGGCGCCCAACATGGGGCTTACCGAAGGGGAGGAGGCGGCGTGCCATGCAGCCGGACGCGGAGGAGGTGGCCCTGAGGGACCTGTTCGTGAGGCTGGCGGGGCCCCCCGAGGGACCGGGGGAGGAGACGGAGGTCGAGAGGCGACTCGGCGCCAGGACCGTGGCGTATACGGAACTGGCGCCGCCGGCCCCGGCTGGGGGGGAGACCGTGCCGCCACCGCCGACCCCGGAACAGCACCGGCAGCAGCTCCGCGCAGCCCAGCGGGAGCCAGGAGAGCTGCTGCTGGCCTTCGCTCGGCGGCTGCGGCGGAAGACTGAGCAGTGGCTGCAGCCGGGAGGAAGGGGGGACGTCGCGGACGTCGTGGACCAGGTAGCCAAAGAACAATTCTTGGGAGGGCTGCCGGTCCAGATGGCCGACTGGGTCCGGGAGTGGCGGCCGGCGACGCTGATCGGGGCCGTCGCGAGGGCAGAGGACTACCAGCGCCGGGAGCCGAAGGGCGGCACGGCAGCGGACCTGGCCCGGCCTGTCATGGTGGCCCTGGGGCAGCCAGTGCCGGCGGCGCGGAGGGCCGCGTTCACGCAGACGGCCCGGGACGGGGTGAGGAAGGCGACCGCCTCAACGCAGACGGACGCGGCGAGACGGAGGATCGCGACAGCGACGCAGACGGTCCCGGACGCGGGGAAGCGAAAGACCCCGACCACGGCGACGCAGACGGTCCCGGAAGCGACAACGCGGAGCACCGAGACCACGGCGACGCAGACGGTCCCGGAGGCGACAACGCGGAGCACCGAGACCACGGCGACGCAGACGGTCCCGGAGGCGACGACGCAGAGGACCGAGACTGCGGCGACGCAGACGGTCCCGGAGGCGGCAACGCGGAGCATCGAGACCACGGCGACGCAGACGGTCCCGGAGGCGACGACGCGGGGGACCGCGACCGCGGCAACGCAGACGGCTCCGGCGACGGCGACTCGGCGGCCCGCGGCCCGGGGAGGGCGGACGACGGCGGGGCGGAGGAATGCGCCACTGCTGAAGGCGGCGGCCCGGTCGGGCCCGGACCCGGAGGGGCGGCCGAGAGCGCGGCCTGAGGGAAGGGCGCCGGGGAATCAGACCCGGGAGTGGCCGGAGCTGTGGCCGGTTCCCCGGCGGCCCGAAGCGACCTGGAGGGACCCCGGGCGGCCCGCCCCGAGTCTGGAGCCAGAATGCTGGACGTGCGGGCAGCCGGGGCACCTCCAGAGGGACTGTGACCTCATGGAGGTGGACCAGGTGAGCCGGGTCGGAGCAACCCGGCCCCACGGACCAGGGCCCGGAGGGGCCAAGGAGGCGCCGACCGGTCGGGGGCCCCTGACGGCCCAACCCCAGCCAGGGGCGGGGAGGCAGGGATGGGGCCAGAGACGGCGGCTGCAGGAGGAGGTGGCGCGGCTGACAAGCCGGCTGCGCAGCGCCGACCGAGACCGGCGGCGGGCCCAGGCGACCGTCCGGCAGCTGGGGAGGAGACTCCGGGCCGAGCGGGAGGCTCGGGCCTGGGCGGAGGCCCAGCTGGCAGAGGGATGGTCGGGGGGGGGACACGGGTAGGTCGGTGTTTCCCTAATCTTCTCTCTCTTGTGTTGCAGGTGGCGGCGGCGGACGGAGGGTGAGGGCCGGTTTTGTCCCGGGAGGGGGCCGGCGGAGATCGCGAGGAACCTGCCTCCCGGGGCGCTCGATCGCCCTCTGTTCGGGCCACGTCCCGCGCCCGGGCCCCCACGGATGGAGGATGCCAACGCCCGGACCACCCGTTGGCATCGGGCTGAGAAGCATGTTAATTCCATGGTGGTCCATAGGTCGGGGATGCAGATGGTCGGGGCCGACTTCCCCTCTCGCTCCCAGTGGGAGGGAGGGGGGGGGAGTTGGTTAGACCGGTGGCTCCCCGGCCTAAGTCGGGCGGTGGGGGTATGTGGGCGAGGGGCGTGGTTAGCGCACCTGCGACGCATGAGAGAGGGGCGCGCTCATCAGAGACAGCCGTTCTCATTAGTGGGAGCGGCTGGTTCTGATGAGCGCGGGGAAGGGGTGCGGCTATAAAGAGCCGCACAGTGGGGTGCACGGGGTGGTTGGTGTGGGTAACGTGCGAGCAGAGTGCATGCGGCGCAATAAAACTGTTACCGGAAAGCAAGCAACGGTCTCTGTCTTATCTATGGAGCCGCTACAATCCCCGGGTAGGAAGAACCCATGTCACACCCCTTGTGTGTGATTTTTATGTGTGTTAAGTCATGTAGAAGAGAGGAGAAGAGAGTAAAGCAGAAAAGAACGGATGGGCAATAAGATTTTGGCAATGTACAATACACCAAAAAGTTAACATGCATAATTTCTCTGACAACTCCCATAGTTTCCTGCATGCTTTTTCTTCCTGCAACCTGCATAACAACATGTCATGTTTTTTAGAAATCTAATGAGCGATGTTTAAATTACATAGAAGCTTGAGATCAAGCAAATGATTGTGAAGGACTAAGAGCCAGAGTTTCATTAGCTCACGCAGAGGGAATGAAGACGCACTTTTGCCACAACATATATTGGCCATTACATGGAATGTCTAATCCCTAATTAGCGTTATATTGATCTGTAAAAAGGTGTTTATCAAGAAGAAGAAGGACAATGTGAACGCTGTCAGTATACAAAGAGAAGAGTTTTCACATTTGATGATAGCAGCGCGATCCTTTCAAACAATAATGTGTTTTAACTTATTTTTGTGAAAGACTAAATACCATGGATTGAATAACTACATCTCGCCATTACCCCCCACATTCAGCTTTATCATTATGAAAAATGAATTGTCAGCACAGGCCAGATGGAAAACAGAAAAACTGTTGTCCCAAGACACGATGGTGTGTTTTTCCATCTAGATTGGAGAGATAAAGTGCTCGTGGCTGGTAAAAAATGAACTGAGTCCACACGACAGGCTGCACTTTAAACCCAGGTTTTCCCTTCCCTCCAAGCATCCATCTTTCTCAGCCCTCTGAATCACTCCGTTTCTCCTGCAGTATATCTGCACTGTCGTTTTCATAGTGGAAGGCACTGGCATATCAATTGTAAATTTATAGTAGAAGAAGAGTTTCAGTTGTCCGTAGAAAGTTGATGCGCCTTGGAGATTTAGCACCCACTGCGCAGGACTCGACTGGCCTTCTCACAGACAAGTCGAAGTGAGGTATGGACCCTGGCGCACACACACAAATCCACTAGCGCTCACACATACTTTATGCAGTGTAAATTGACCTGCTCTATATCAAGCATGCCAAAAGGACACTAAAAAGACTCTATTGCTTGCTAAAAGCTGGGAAAACACATGACACAAACTTGCAATTAAGATGTGTTCTCACAGCCTCGTTGACATTAGAAAACCGCCCGAAAGCAACACACACTGATAATGCCGGCTCTATTGACAAACTCTCCACTCTCATGGTGTTACTGAAGCCAAACTCCCATGGCATCCATGATATCTACAGAGCTGCAGTCACTGAAGGACAGTCCACTTCAGCTTGTGTTCTCGAAGAACATAATCAATCTGTTCTCCGTCCTCTTTGTGTGGGTGAGTGGGTGTGTGAGTAGGTGTTTGACCTTTGAGAATGACCTCCAGCTCGTCTCTTAGGATGTCAAAGGTGCTGTATCTAGAGCTGGTCTCAGGGATGATGTTCTTTTTCAGCCAGCCCCCACAGGCATACTGGTAGAAGTTGTCACAAGGGTCCACGCTGGCATCCATGTTCTCAATGAGGCGAGAAGCTGCAAGGACAGAGAGGACACAAGCCCTGAGAACTGGAGGAAATGCTTACCTAAAAACTCTTCAATATACTAGTCGACACATACATAGACTGTTCACATGCAGGATGTCAAAGATGCCTACCATTGTATCATTTAATAGTTGGGAAATATGCTTATTTGTTTTATTTTGGAGAGTATAAGCCGGTTAGCTTTGATGAGCAAAAACACTGGGAACGCAAGGGAAGCTAACAACCTCTGAGTAAGGGTACCAAAATCCACCAACCAGCAACGTGTAAAGCTCATAAAAGCTTTCCTTAGCGGAGGTTATTGTATGGGTTTTACACTTTTTCTTTTAAACTAAATATAATGTGTTAATTTGTGAGCTTTAGAGGTGTGTTACCTTCACACAGTCAGTCCAGGTGATTCCACCTGTTTCTGATCTTTGAGCTGAGCCATGATAAGCAGGTGCTGGATGAAGCCTCTGAAAAGCGTCTGAATATTACCAAGAGCAGCTATTGAACACTTTAAATCTTGGATGCTTGCAAAATATTTCTTGCTCTTCTTGTAGAGAGGAACATTTACCCAAAAGCACATAACTTAATTAAAATATCATAAATATAATATGCTAATAAGCTAATATGCAGCAATTTGCAAAAGTAAAACTGTATCATAGAACTGATTGGGATAGGTTTGGCACCAGTCCTGGAAATGTGTGAACTTTTCTGAGCTGCATTTGAATTACATGAGGCAGTTGACCGATCTCTAGTGACAAGTATGTCTGTCAAATCTGACTGAATTGGGACATTGGTTTCCCAAAATGCATCGTTGCTGGAAACTAGAGGAATATGGATAATCTTTAATTTACAATGGAAGTGGTTTTCATGAAAAATAAAATGTCTCCTGAAATGAAGAAAAATGTCATATTTAAGAGTTTTTTGCATAAAGGATTGACACTTCTGGAATGCTTGTTATAGTAAGAGAGTTTGAAATTATATGAAAATGGGTTTGTTTGATAAAAAAGGTTTCAACAGCATTACTGCAATCATGTGGTCAAGGAGTGCTGACAGTTAAGTTATTAGAGCTTGGATGTATTGAAGTATTTCAGTTTTGAAGGCACGCTGCACCCATAAAAGCTGTACACACATGCTTACACACATTACCAGTTTCACAACTTCTCCTGTACAGTTGTTGATCTGAGAACAATAACCCTTTGCAACATGTTTCTGCCTATCAGGACTGATCCTGTTGGATCATTGTTTTGACTTAGTGGCACAAATATTCACAGTTGGTGGCTTATTTCTCTAAGTGTGTCTGAAATCCCCCGGGTCTCTGTAGCAGTCTCAATTTTCACAATCCGTCCCCTTCTGAGAAAAGGGAAAGCCTTCAGAATGAGACAATCAAGAGAAAGGGCCAACAAACAAAAAAGGACACAATGCTTACCTGACTGTGTGCAGTCAGCGGATGTGCAGATTTCATCTGTAGGAAAACGCAAAACAAATCATTATTCAGTGGGATTTTTGCAGTCATCCCTCATCACGTCAAATGCTCATACTCTCTCATCTTAGCCTTTTACTTAATGTTATCCCGATCTGATCCTTCTCACGCATATAAGCCCAAACTACTTAGAAGTGTTGCTTTAATTCTGTCAGAAATAATTTAGGTGCTAAACTGTTAATCAAATTCAATCTGACATTTACTGACACACACACACACACACACACACATGCGCACAAACACACACAGACACACAAACACAAAGAGACACCAGTGAGCTGTCATTTGACTATAAATGTATTGCTTCATGTGTGTGAAAGCACATGATGTGCACACAGTAGAGTGCACCCAGGTACAAACATGGTCATTAAACATTCTCATTTTCCTGACATGGCAACTTCCATATTTATTAACCACAAGATTGCGGAAGATAATAATAGTGCAACACACACACAAATATGTCAACCAAATTTGTCAAAACATGAGATTTTTTGACTTTTTGTCAATACTGAATATGTGGATCTATTAAAAAGCTGTTTACTATCCATCTTCTTTTCATACTAGTGTAAAGCTTTTCTTGTACATCATGTGGACTTGCTAATGATTAATAAATCATCAGTTACGTAACAAAGACTTTGTGTCAGTACTAGTTTAATACATGTTATATACAAGTGGAAAAAACAAGCAAAGTCAGGATATTAACAATGAAATAACCCATGTGATACATGTGATAGTGTGAGATTGATCTGAATGAAGCAGGATCAATTGGTTTCCCAACGTGAGGAAATATTGGTGGTTTTGTCTGTTTGATTTCACCGTATCTAATTTAAATGATCCGTATGAATTGATGACATTTTACAGCAAGATATTAGATACCAATACATGAGCTAATTAGTCTAAATTGTGAATAAGCTCAATGTTTTGAGGTAAACATGGTTGTTTGAAAATGCCTGAGAACAGAAAGGAAAGTCTAAAAAGGACCTTTGAACACTGCATTCTTCTTTCTGGCTCAGGAGTTGTACTTTTGCACTATGCTTTAAAAGCACACAGCTCAAGTGTCTTCGAATCACCTGAACAAAATTCTGCTTTCAAGCACGCTCTTTCATGCTTGCCATTAACCATGAACTCTGAAAGACACTTAACAATGTGGTGACAAGACAAATCAAAGAACTTCCTCTAAGCCAGGGGTGTCAAACTCATTTTCACCCTGGATCACATCAGCATATTGATTGTCCTCAAAGGGCCGGTTGTAACTGTAACACTGTCTAAACTACTCCCTAACATATTGTTAAATAACTGTTTTTGAATTTGATTATTGTTTATTCAAGTGTCAACATATTGTACATGCATTTATAAAAATGTAAAAATATAACTATGCAAATTTCTCAGTTATTACAACATAAATCCACCTCCTGGGGTTCACCTGCTCACATAGCTTTATGTGGTCTGGGGAAAACCTGCTCACATCCCTTTATGTGGTCTGGGGCTCACCTGCTCCAATAGCTGTATGTGGTCTGAGGCTCACCTGCTCACATACCTTGATGTGGTCTGGGACGCACCTGCTCACATACCTTTATGTGGTCTGGGGCTCATGCTCACACCTGTATGTGGTCTGGGGCTCACCTGCTCACATACCTTTATGTGGTCTGGGGCTCACCTGCTCACATACCTTTATGTGGTCTGGGGCTCATGCTCACACCTGTATGTGGTCTGGGGCTCACCTGCTCACATAGCTTTATGTGGTCTGGGGCTCATGCTCACATACCTGTATGTGGTCTGGGGCTCATCTGCTCACATACCTGTATGTGGTCTGGGGCTCACCTGCTCACATACCTTTATGTGGTATGGGGCACACTTTTCAACCTCTCACAGGCCACATAAAATTACGTGGCGGGCTGGATTCGGCCCGCAGCCTTTGAGTTTGACACCTATACTCTAAGCTGAATGGCTCCACACATACAAGTTGTTGATTGCAGGACATCACTGTTTTTTTCAGGTTTACTAAATTGTCAGGAACCACTTGGGTTTTCATATCTGTCTCTCTCTGTTCTCAAAACTCACCAGTCTTCTGTGTGGCAAAGAGGATGATGAGGGCAACAATGACGATGAAGAGCAAGGAGACGATAGTAATGAGGCCGACCTCCAGGGAGGTCCAGCGGGGCTTCTTTGCCGACTTGGGGGGGTTGGTCTCTGTCATTCTCAGGTCTCCTCCTTCAGCTGCCAGCTGTATCAACTCACCTGAGAGAGGAAAAACCACAGAGCTAGAGCTGAAACCATTTGTCGACTGATCAGCAACAATTCTGATTATCAATTAACTGTCATTTACCAAGCCATTATGCCAAAAACTTGCTGGTTGCAGCTTATAAATGGGATAATGTGCTGCTTCTCTGGTGTATATACGTAAACTGTGGACGGTAGGTTGCACAAAACAAGCTATTTGAAGATTTCTTATTCGGCTCCGAATATATTTTTATTTGTTTTAATGTCTGACATTTCGTCAATCAATGGATTCATTGGAAAATAATAATGGACAAACTCATTGATAATGAAAATAATCATTAGTTGCCGCCCTAAACAGAAAAAAAAGAAGAGGCTTAGAGACGTACATATACAACAAAGAGGTTTGGTGAAAAAATAAAAACAAGTCTAATTCGTACATGAATGCATGAACTAAATCATTTGTCAAGAACACATACATTTTCATCATGTCAGCATCATGAAATGCCAAATATTACTACAAAATACTATATCTAACTATAATTAATAAGCCAAACATTCAGTAAAATCTTCAGACTTTTTAGACACAAGCTGAAAAAAGAAGAAAAAAAGAGTGAAAGTGAGATACGAGACACCTGGCCGTGATAAGAAAGCAAATAAGCTAAAAAAAAACAAAAAACAAGACCATTTTTTTAAAACAGTATTGTAGCAAAAGGCGAGAACAATAAAAGGTCTTACCCTCTAGTGACAGTACAATCCAGACAAAAAGAAGAAACACACACTTCTGAAGAATGGAAAACAAGAGAGACCTTTCCTCTGCTCCTCACTGTTGTTTTCCTCTCTGGGGCTAAGTGAGAACTTTACAAAGTTCATGTAACAAGCAGTTAAGTCTATCTTTGAAGGCAATTAATCCTTAATCCCTTACTGAAGGCACACACACTCGTGCAATTAGGGTACACACACGCATCCACAGCCATGCTCTCACACACAGTTTTACAAGCTGGTGTCATGGGGCATCTGTGCAGATGGGTGGGTCTCTCTGCGTGCTGGCTGAGATGAGAGCGCCGCCCGACCAAAGGACAAAGTCTCTTAGTTTCCTTTGAATGAGCAGACAGCCATATACACACAACGTCACCTGCTGTAATAACCACAGACCTGCTGAATGTCAAATCCCCAACCATTGTTCTTCGTGACTAAACAATTGCCCAGTGTAAAGTAAACTACAGTCACTATTCAGGCTTGTCATTGGCCTTTACTGTTCAGATCCCAACAGGCTTCTTTCCCAACTCCACACCAGCACTATAGGCTACAGCATGCATGATGTCACTCTGGGTCATACGATTTACTATAGGACAGTGGTGACCCTGCATTTAAGGTAGGCAAGGCAATTTATTTGTATCGCACATTTCAACAACAAGGTGATTCAAAGTGCTTTACATAAAAGCATTAAAAGCATCAAAACATAATACAGAAGAAAACAAGATTTAAAAAAAATAAGAACATTCATGAAAACATTAAAAAAAACAGTCAAGAAGCAAAATATTATGTGATCCACGTACCTGGTCTTAGTGAGGACTCGAGCTGCAGCATTTTGAATCAGCTGCAGCTTTCTGATTGACTTTTTACAGAGGCCTGTGAACACACTGTTATAGTAGTCAAGTCTACTGAAGATAAATGCATGAACAAGTTTCTCCAAATTCTGTTGAGACACAAGTCCTCTAACCCTTGATATATTCTTCAGGTGATAGTAGTCTGATTTTGTAATTGTCTTGATATGACTGTTCAGGTTGAGGTCTGAATCCTTAACTACACCTAGATTTCTGGCCTGGTTTGTGGTTTTTAACATTAGTGATTGAAGCTGGGCGCTGACTTTCAATAGTTCGTCCTTGGGACCAAAAACAATTACTTCTGTTTTATCATTATTTAATTGAAGAAAGTTATGGCATGTCCAGTTGTTGATTTCTTCAATGCATTTAGCCAGCCCTTGTATGGGATTATAGTCCCTTGATGATCTAGTTATGTAGATTTGTGTCACTGTCTGCATAATTATGATAACACACTTGTTGATGTAATGGATTCCTTTCTTTTTGCAGTGTTTGTGTGGAAACGATGTGATTCTACAACAGGCATAAATGTATAGAAGCCCGTTTCCTTAGGTGAAAGTAATAAATTATCAGATTAAAAGTCATAATTATGAGATAGAAAGTCATAATTATGAGATAGAAAGTCGAAATTATGAGATGAAAAGACAACATGAGATAGTAAGTGTGCATGCGCTTCAGTGCTTCTTTAACAAGAAGGAAAAAGTTAAAAAGCCAGCGCACTTACTATCTCATAATTTAGACTTTCTTATCTCATAATTTAGACTTTCTTATCTCATAATTTAGACTTTCTTATCTCATAATTTAGACTTTGTATCTCATAATTTAGACTTTCTTATCTCATAATTTAGACTTTCTTATCTCATAATTTAGACTTTGTATCTCATAATTTAGACTTTGTATCTCATGTTTTTTTCTTTTACTGGTGGAGATGGGCTTCCATCTAAGGCAACTCATAATATGGACAGTAAATGAATGATCCAAGGACTAACACAGGAGACAGGTCAGTAGAATGACACAAGTTGATGTGTTAGTCTAAACTTCCTGTCAACTTGCCTTGGCTGCAGGAGGGGCAGAGATGGACACTGGACACTGAAAGGTACTAAATCATGTGTAAGTGAGCTGAGGGCATGTTAGATGTGAATCTAAATGAGCTCTAACTGTACATGCACATATCATCCTTACGTAATGCTTTCTGCTTTCTTTATGTGAATTGTGCACGTTTAAAGTCATATAATTCCAGTTCCCGCTCAGCATTGCGTCTGGGTGGATTATGGAACCTCTAGTATGAATATGGCCCAGAGGATGTTTGCTCTTTGAGGGAAGAAGGGCTAATATGGGTGTGAGTTGTTTGTAAAGTGAGATGTAATTTCTGCTGGTGTGACTGCTCCTGTTGCTGGACTAGTTATACTTGTGTTTCAAAACTCTCTCTTTTCTTTTTTCGTCAGTCATGATTTATCTGAAACATAAACAGTCCCCATGTCTTGTGAGACCTCACAAACTCCTTCAAAATTAAACCCATCATTCACTGAGACACCTAAAAACACCCATTCGTCTGCAGACACACACACACACACACACACACAAAAACCCACACACACAAGACTACTTGTGCAAAGTCACTTTTTTACAACCTATATCTCTGAGGGCCATGAACATGTCATGTATTTAATTGAGTTTGAATACGTACAGGAATGTGGCCTACATAAACTTAAAATAACACCTTCTCTGGGATATGATTTTCTGCACTGGGTTTTGCTGCACACTGCAGACTAAAATCACTTTAAAATCCATTTTTGGAGGAGGCGCCTTGATGCCCAAAGGTGTTGTGATCTAACTGGAATGAGGTCTACCTCTTAAATTGCTTTCCTAATGATATTGATAGCAGTATGAATGGAATAGGGAAAATAAAGGGATATACACTTACAGCTGCTACACAGTGAAGCAAACCCACAAAGTAAGCTTGGATACCCAGCTGTGACAGTAGATTGAGATGTTTTCTGATAGGACCAAATGCAATAGGTGTTAAAACTCCAGTGATAAAAAATATGCAGCTGCAGCACACACAGCAAGACGCGGTTAAATACGTGCCAGATCCTCATCTCCTGTTGCACGTCGGGAATTCCAAGGGGGGCATGATCAACTGGTGTATGTTGCCCCGTGTCACCCAGCCGGCACGCGCGCACACGCAAAAATGATGCACTCACTCACGCGCGCTCGCGCACGCACACTCACACACAGACGGAGACTCACACAGATGGCACCGCGTTAAAAGAAGCGCTCGTGCTCAGTGAGCGACTTACCAGATGTGTCGGGAAATTTTCGGTCGATGATATATATGGGCATTACATCCACTGATCCATCAAATCCAAAAAGCGGCCGCGAAGTGCTGATCGATCTGTTACCGATTATTGTTTTTGCTTCACCCTGGATTTCAACAAGGCGCAAACCGATCCCGCCTCTCTCTCTCCACCTCTCCTTATTCTTCTTCTTTCTTTGGCTTTATATTCTACGAGTGCACATTCTCACGAACACACACGCGCGCGCACTCACGCACAGACCCTTCACTGAAATTGCCTACCCACGGAGGATCGCTGAATTCAAATGACCCATCAGACTCTTGCGCGTGCAATTGGTCAAGTGTGCGATCCACAGGCGCGAGATCTCATATTTATACAGCCAATGACATATAGTGGGGAAGCAGCCCTCTGAAGTTCCCCGTCCTCCGAGGCGTTGCCTCCTCCGTCAGGGCGGCGTTTAGAAGTGACCCTGTTAGCGGCTCTCCGGGCGCAGGTTCAGGTGTGTGATCAAGTGATGCCTTTAAAATTAAATTCACTTTATATTAAAGGTATACAGACAAATATAATTGATGCTTATGGTCCACACTCTCCAAGATAGTCTTAATATTCACCTGAAGGTCCTTGTACTCCACTTTGGGAACCACTCATGTCACTTAAAACTTAACCAGTTGAACCCTCGATTGAAGCACATATGTGCTGTGACCTCATATCACAACTATACTTGATATATTTTTTAACAATGATAGTGCACTTTATAAATTCAGTGAAACTGATTGTGCAATACTGTGCTCATATGTGTGTGCCTTATTGTATATACCTTCTTATACTATTAGCATTTATAGCAATGTTTTTGTATTCTTTACTTTAATTCTATTTTTGTGTACCTTAAGTTATTGTAATTATTTGTGTAAGGAGGACTTAACACAATCATTTTACCCTTGTACAGAGTAATTGTCTGTTATTCTGTACAAACAGAGTAACTGTATGTTATATGTGCATATGACAATACAAAATAAATAATATCTAAATATATTTGACTGTCAGGTCGACAGTGCTGCATACAGTATGGGGTCAGTTCGACGCTATGCAGCGAGACCAGTGTGTTAGAATTAAGTAAGCAGCTTAAGCATGCACCACACCATTACATCCCCATTACTGTTGTAAAGGTTACACAAGGTTATACAAAATATTAACTCAATTATAGGCTGCTACATAATTATAAAATTGTAACTCCAGACACCTAAACATGCACTCCTTTGACATGCAAATCACCATGCGTATGGGTTCCTTTACAAGTCCACAAGTCCTCACACAGCAACACAGGTCAATCACAGAAGCAGTTAACTGCACCACTTATGGAAGTGTGGTTGAAATGATCAACGTTAACTGAATTCTGTCAACAGGAGTTGGACCAAGACAACCGCCACCATACTTCCATGCTGAGAGATTAAGGCCGCCACCAGGACTTTATAGTCTTGATAAAAACCTGCTGGCACCGTGATCTTTGTATACACATTTTTACAGTAACACAGCTCGCTGTCAAGGCCTATAAAAAAAAACATTAACTTTGATTCATTTGCTTTGGTTTGTTGCTGGTCGAACATGTTGAACACCAAAGTTCACCAGTGGGTCACTTCTGTGTGAGCAATTAACTGTGCAAACAGTATGTTGGGTCTAAAAGTGAAAGTTAACATTAATGTGAGAAGAAAGCGAAGCCTACCTCACATCAGAGAATAAATGATCGTAGTCATGCTGAATATGTGCAGCTATAGGAACAGACAGACATGAATGTCACCTAGAGGGTTAAACTGCATTTCAAAATAAATATATTATCCTGAACCACTTCATCTCTCTCTTTGCAGCACCATTGTCACTGAAAAGGCACAAAACTTAAATGATCATGTTCAAGCAAGCCAATTTGTTTCAGCTTATCATACCATGTTTCATTGCTTCTGATAACAGCATGATTTACTTTCAAATAATGTCCATCTGTGGATATATTTTGAATATCTGTGAAGCTGAATTGACAGCAATTTACACAGCTGCTGCCTGTCAATGCATCTAACAGTTGTTCACGTTTGCCAGAAATGCAACCTCTGTGATCACATTTTCCATTATTTTCAAGCTGTGCTCTTCAAATAAAACCCCTCGCCCCTTCTCTGTTGGCTATTTGAGCTCTGTCCGCTCTCAGTAAACCCAGCATGTTATGGATTCCTAGAGCATATTAGATTTTAATTGCGCTGAGCCCGGGGTGACACAGGTATTAAACAGTCTTTTGCTTTGAAAATAGACACGTGTGCAAAGACAGATACACAGTTAGCACATTACTCTTTATGTCCTGTAGTAATTCTTAATGAAACCAATCAGTCTCAAACAGAGATGCACATTTGTTTAGTTGTTTCCCCCCTAATTGAAAAGTCGATCACAAAACTGAGCTGCTAATACTCGACTATTCTATAAACCTTAACATGTATTACACCTGCTGCATTTACATGTTGCAGTTATTGTTGGTTGAAGACTGTATTTTTTTGCGTAGCGTGGTAAATCTATTACAGACTATGACTGTTTTTCCCCTTTTGGTATATTTGTCTTCTCAGTGACACATGGCTCCTGGTAGTTGAGTGTGACTGCCTAAATGGGGCTTTTGATGCATCAGTAACATTTGGAGGCACACCATGACACACCGACATAAAAGATGTGGTTTTAATTGTACCTCTCTTGAGAGCTAGATATATAATGCATCATCAGAGTTATGATAGACAGAGATGTGGTTTTGTTATCAATTAACATCAACTGTTTGCTACCACCCTTCAAAGCGTATTATGTGCCACATAACTGTTAAAATAAGGTAGCAAACACCATGACTAATAAGCAGTTCTGCATTTGGTCTAAATGCTTGTGAATCACACAGACGGGCCTCGGCGTCACAATTCCAAGAAGTTATTTTTCGTCAGTTTCTTTGGTTGGATCCAGGTCACTCAGCCTTGTTCTATCAGCACCCCCCTTCAGGAACTGTCAGGGGAGTAACTGTCCTATCAACGACAGACAGGCTGTCCAGTTCTGCTCAAAGTCGGTTGTCAGTTCACATAAACACACAATCTAGCACCAGAACCACACAAACATACCCACACTGGACTCACACACATAATACACACACATTAATAAGCTCACCGCTGTCACTCAGTGCACGGGGCTTTCAGACAGAGGTTTGAGCCGGTCATGAGGGAGCAAGAAGAGGGAAGGAGATGACGGAGAGATAGATAAGAAGAGGAAAATAGTTAAAAGTGCCAACTTACACATTATTTCCAAAGAAGTACAGACAGTTGGGGAGTTTTTTTGTTTTTTTGTTTTCTTACCAAATATTTCCAGAGAAGTACAGACAGTTAGGGAGTTATCTTTTAATTATCAGTTGTTGTTTTTTTATCTATGAGGAATTGGATGGAGGAAAATATTGTTTTAAATGTGTGAGAAAGAACAATCCACTATAATATGAAGGTCTCCATTTTGTATTACTGCTCTTTACATCCACACCAATGATTCAAGGGACTCAGTATGAGATACAATGTGGGATAAAACATTAGCTAAGTGTAGAAATGGGAAGCAGTTGAAAAATTGAAGCAAGCCTGGATGATCAAATATTCATGTTTTTGTCACTTTTGTCACTTGATAAAGAAGGCCAGCAGCGTGCTGGGGTGTCCTCTGGATACTGTGGAGGTGGTGGGAGACAGGAGGATGATGGCCAAGCTCTCATCCCCGATGAACCACGCCTCCCACCCCATGCAGGACACCCTGGCAGCTCTGCACAGCTCCTTCAGCCACCGGCTGATTCACCCCCGGTGTGTGAAGGAGAGGTACTGCAAGTCCTTCCTCCCTGCTGCTGTCAGGCTGCACAACAAGCTGACCTCCCAGTAGCCCACAAACATTCTGGACTCTCAATACTTGAACACTTTTTCTTATCACTCTGGTCACTTAATCCATTCTGGTGCAATATTTTGTAATATTTTGTAATTTGTATATTCA
Organism: Cottus gobio; assembly: GCA_023566465.1. Lineage (NCBI taxonomy): Eukaryota > Metazoa > Chordata > Actinopteri > Perciformes > Cottidae > Cottus > Cottus gobio. The sequence goes on from CM042220.1 coordinate 13,996,075, forward strand.
ATATTCTGGTCACTTTAATCCATCCTGGTGCAATATTTTGTAATATTTTGTAATTTGTATATTCAATATTCTACTGTACATTCAATTTCTTCTTTACTGTTTATTTTTGTATTATGTTTATTACTGTTTATTACTGTTTATTTATATTACTTGATTTTTATTTTATCTTTACGTACTGAGCGATGCTGCTGTAATCCTGTAATTTCCCCACTGCGGGACTAATAAAGGATTATCTTATCTTATCTTATCTTAACATTGTAATTACTTCACTGGAGATTTACAATATCCATATTTATTTTTATTTAAAATATCCAGTATATTTCTAATCAGAATGGTTACTCTGGCCAAAAACAAGCTTTAACCATTATCTTTGGTAATACAAATAGGACAAGGCTTTTGTCTCCACATGGGAGGTGAGTCCCTGTATTGTGACAGTACAGCTTTGTGTTCCCACAACATGCATCACACATTTCTCTCTCACACACACACACACACACACACACACACACACACACACACACACACATTCTGATAGACATTTGTGCAGAGATTGTTTTTGATAAAACATTATCAGTGTTCACATATGCTTCCCACTGTTTAATCACCTGCACCAATGCTTTTATGATTATCAGCTATCATGAATAATAACCCAATTGAAGAGACATTTCCTTACATCGGTTACTCTGTTCCTAACTTGCCCGCACTTGCTTTACCACAGGGAGTTGATATCTGTAATCTGTTGATGTGGAAAGGAATGACAAGTGACTTATTTCAAGAACTCCCAGAGATCAGATAAACTTCCCCGAATACCATTGTGTTCATTGTGCTTTCTCACGCTTGTTTTGTTAAAATGTCTCTTTCTTTCTGCCTACAATCCTCTCCGCTGCCCTCTGCTTTTATCAGAAATAGGTAAAAACATGTTGAATTTGATAAGATGTCAAGGAAGATAGAGTTTTCATGTCATGCGTGTCAAACCAGAAAATACACATATACACTCAGAATATCAATATTGAATCCCATCATCAGTGTATTTAAAACGGCAGTAATGGATGTTTTTAACAATGGATCGGACAACAATGTGGAAAGGATCACCTGGTGAACTTACAGACACGTATCACCAAATACACTTTACAGAGGGTTTTAGCATCTTTTAGATTACTGTTTTAGATCTACAGCCATTAGTATTAGTTCACTTTCTCAGTACTCTTATCAACCTGCGGACAGGCAGCTGTTAAGCAAAAACGTTCTGATAAATCCACTACTATCTGCTCAGCACCACAAAGCAGATGGACTATGCTCGACTAGCAGGTTATTTAAAGTGAATAGCAGCTAAAAAGCCTGATATTTATCTCCGAAATTGGTGAAGACCAAAACAGAGCAATAAGTTGGGCTTCAGGTGACCAGAAACATGACTCCAAATGAGTGCTTGTTGCTCTGTACCTGCTGGATGTTTAGACGGGTATCACTGCATACACAGTGGTAATTCGTTTATTTCATCACTTTGTTTCAACATTTGTTCTGTCATCATGATACATGTTTAAGCCGGAATCTGGGCTTGGCATTATGTGGTCACATGACAAAGCAGATGCAACAGTGAGATTCATCCTAATAATGACCCTGAGCGTGGATTTTACCGAAAGCACACACAGATCGAAATATAAGGCAGGTTGAGACAGATTCTTCTGACAGTTTTTTGGCCACCGGGAAGTGCTATGATGCCAACCTCTGGTTCTGAAAAGGGAAGGAGTGCCACAGTCTTGTATTCTCACTAATCGCCAGCAGGGGGCAACTCCTCTGGTTGCAAAAAAGAAGTCCAATCGTATAGAAGTCTATGAGAAAACAACCTAATTCTCACTTGGTTTATTACGAAACATTGTAAACATGAGTTATGGTCGCAATTGCTAGTTCCAAGTCTTATTTATTACAGCATGATGTTTATTTAGTAAATGATGGTCCCATTTAGACCATAAGGTAAATTATATTTTAGGGTGGAGCAATGTCATTGACAGTGTTGTCCGGTCTGGGACCGGTGAGTTCCTTTTACAACTTCAACTCTTTCATAGTGTGTTTTCGGTTTATTAAAGTCAATAAAAAAAAATGATTTCCAAAAATATCTTAGTCAGAATTTTGTAGTACTTAGCTCCAGCCTCTCGTGTCACTTGCAAAAAACAAAACAAGATGGCAAAACTTAAGGCTTCAAAAGGGTAGTCCAAAAACAAATGTGTGTCATCACGCCGATTTCTTCCACTTTTCATGGACAGGTAGTTTTCATGGAAACTACCTCTGTGACAAACGTTCTTGTAAACAACAACATTGGCTGCCGTCACTTTGGTCTGGCGTTCTGTTTTCTGTGAACGGACATTGTACTGTTTCAAGACAATATTTGTCTTAACACTTGGACACGATCTGTCATCCAGCGCTGACATTCCTACACCTCTTTTGGGGTTTACACCGTTTCCTCCCCCTCTCTTTCTTCCACTCAGTCCTAAATTCCCTGACAGGAAATGTTTTACTCAACTTGACTTTGAACCGTCAGCACAGACACAGACCATTTGTCCATCTCTATTTTTCTCTTTCACACCCCATGCACCAGAGGATTAATGCTATTTGTATTTTCTATCCTTCTTCAAGTTTCAACAGAAATGGAGCAAACTGTATATCGAATCATGTTGCAAATAAGGTATTAAAGTGGAATGAAGGTATAACACATAGAGAGACTTGTTAACACTAACTACTGAGTGCTCTCTGCCTCTCCGATGCAATTTTAAAGGGTTCTGGTTGATCCTGACGCTGCTTTGGTGCTATATGTAAAGCCACTGCCCTCTAATGTTCTGTAATGAAGGCACAGCAACATCCACTCAGCTGTAAACCCCTGTGGTCAAACACGCTTGTTATTTTTAGTGATGTTCAAAAGATTTTTTTACGCCAAGGATTTTTTTTTCAAACTGCTCATCTCTGAGAGATGCGCACTGGATTGGAAAGACCAAGATTGAAAACATGGTTCCCCAAGATAAAATATGCTGCCAGTTGAGTTGGAGTTGCAACCCTTCCACAGTGTTTTGAAGCTCTAGTTTGACAGCAGCCAGCTTGAAAGGTTTTAAAAGTTGCCCAGTCAAGCTAGTGCACATATATCAGTTCAGAAAAAAGTTTCATCAGGGCTCAATCCTCTAGCTCAGGGGTCCCCAAACTTTTTCCTGTGAGGGCCACATAACTTTTCCCTTCTCTGATGGGGGCCGGGGTCAGTTTGTAACAGAACCCCCCCCCCCCCCCGCCATAGAAAGAAATGTGTTGCTATTATGTTGAACAGGCAAGCTTTATTACAATATATTAACCTTTGTGTCACTTGGAACTGATTAAAACACATAACAGTAATACAACCTTAGTTACAATACCTAAAAAATATTCTGCACCAAATAAATAATAAAATAAATGAATGAAAAACGTTTTGCAAAAATGCCAATATACAGTCACAGTCTATTCTTGTGCTGAAGTTGCTGTATTTCAATGAATTTCGGATCAGGCTGGTATGCTTCACTCCCCATATCCAGGACACCGCTACACTGCCTTCGTCGTAGGTCACCGTCACTTAAACTGACTGTTCCCTAAAGTGCAAAGAAAACTTAGCCTAGTCTGCACATGCATGTTTTAATGTAATAATAATTAACTTAAAACAGGGAGACAATGTTTACACTGTCAGCCATGATAGTACACCTCAACACAGAATCAATTTCAGACCTCACCTGAAGCCCTGATGGTCCAGCTGCTGCTTCCTCATCATCCTGCACTGCATCTGCAGTGTATTTCTGAGTTTCCTGAATGCATTTAAAAATAATGCAGGTTTGCACTGTGTGGGGTAGTTACTACTAGCTAACTAACAACGACCTGGGCTTTTTGATAGCTACTTACCCTCTGGGTGAAAACACTCCGTATATCCCTTTTCTTTTTGGGTGGCATTTTCCTATCTACAAAGCACAAAAGGGTCAACAACATTCATGCTGAGACCAAACGAAATACTAATATGAGGCTTTATTATTTCCCGGTGTATTTTAGTACTTTACCGTGTCAGATGAGTCCGACTGCCAGCTCTCATTCTGCATGTTACGTTCACGTAACTTCGGTGTTTCTGATTCCCCACTTTCTGACTCGCAGGCTCGAGGGCGCATTGGAAAACATGGACTTTTTTTTTTACTCTTCTGGGCGATGAACATAGTATTATACTAGAAGAGTGAAAAATCCACTTCCAAGTTTTTATACTATTACAGATGAGTTTGTGCAAACTTTGGACGGTGTGGACAATTGTGTCTTTTCCCAAACTTTGGTCGTGACTAGTCCCTATGGACCCTATGCAAACCTACGCCCTTGGTTCAGGGGGCCGGGCCAAATGTGGAGGCGGGCCGTATCCGGCCCGCGGGCCTTAGTTTGGGGACCACTGCTCTAGCTGTTTGTTTTAGATAAATCAGACTTTTAGCTCCTAATTTAAAATCCCTGAAGCACACATTTCTATTAAATAAACAATAATATTTCACAATTTTCCTCTCACCACTTTGCCTTTCTGCCTCATTTCAATATTTTTTTTAATGTTTGAGTTTAAAATAGTTTGTTTATTCTGAAAGTAATGCAGGACATATTGAAGTTTACTGAATTCCTGTGACAGTGATGTCTGCTACCCCTCTCTGTCTGCCTCTTTATGGTTATTGCATCAGAGGAATGAATGAGAGTGCAGTAGTGATGGGGCCCAGAGGGAAAACGAGGTACTAATGGGACCGTAATGAAAATCTTCAGTCTGCTCATTAATGTAGAAATATACATCATGCACACAGTCAGGGAGGGAAAGGAAGACTCAATGCTTGCTTGCCCACACACACACACGCACACACACACACACACACACACACACTCAGAGAAAAACAGATGGGTTTGTCACATTACCTCCTTATAATGTTCTCCTTTTATGTCCTTTCTCTCCCTTCAGTTCATGCTGTCTTTCACTCCAGTAACAAAGAAAACAAATGATAGTTCTTTCATCATCACTAGTTTCTATCCCGAAATACTCAGACAAACAACATAGGTTTGCATTAATGTTCTCTTTGTAACCATCCAGGTAAAGTACTCTGGGCTGCTTGTTTTCTTGCCAGATCTCCTGCAAGCAAGTAATTGATTCCATTAAGCCAGACATGCTGGATGAATTCATTATGGTTATTAGTGTGGCACAGGTTGTTAGGATGAAGGTTTGGAGAGTGAGATGGTAAAAAAGAAAGGCAGCTAATTTGTCACATTTCTTCACAGTCAGACGCCTTGATAATTTCTGTCCCTGCAGGCCGGCAGCTGTGACCCACCTGAAACCACAGCGGATATTTTGCAGTCAGGACTTGCAGAGTCCTCACAAAAATACTAGCAGGGTTACAAACCTGCAGGAAAACAAATATGAGTCTAGAAGACAAATATAGTGTTGTTCGTTCAGCTTGTACTGGCTTTAAGCAATACTTTGTTGCTTGCTTCCTGTGTTTGACTCTGGTCAGGACAGATATTCCACAGTGCAATAGGTCCATCTGGTGGACAAATCATGAGTATTTGTGACCTGGTACAAACTTGAAAGGATTCTTGTTACAATTGTTCAAGTTGGTCTTTTAACATGTCAGTTACAGGCCCTAACGAGATCCCTCATTAATACAACGTAAGTGAAGGGGCTCAAAATACACAGTCCTTGTTCCATGCAACAACAACAAAAAATAGAAAACCTGTTCAGCTGTCTGACATGGACAAATCAAGTGTACCGTCCAGAATAGAGAGATGATTGTGCCTATGCAAGCCATTGTCATGATGCGTACTTGAAACATGAAGATTATGAAGAGGAAAGATTAGAGGGGCCTTCTGTGTGTACCCTCTTGACTGTAGTCATTTGCTCACTTTCCTCTCTTTCATGTTTCTTCTCAAGCACTGACTCGCTCAGCTGAACAGCTGAACAGCCAATCAGAGCGATTTATCTCACGGGCTCTGCCGCCAATTCAATTCAATTAAATTCAGTTCAATTCAGTTTATTTTGTATAGCCCAAAATCACAAATACATATTTGCCTCTCAGGGCTTTATCATCTGTACACATACGACATCCCTGTCCTGAGAAAAACTCCCCCAAAAAGATAATAAAATACCCTTTGACAGGGAAAAAATGGAAGAAACCTGAGGGAGAACAACAGAGGAGGATCCCTCTCCCCTGATGAACAGAAGCAATAGATGTCATGTGTACAGAATCAACGTAACAGAGTAACAGACCATTCAATGAATATGACGAAATGGAGCTTGAAAATGAAATTATTCATGTGATGAAGCATGGGCCACGATCCAGATAATCACGATCCATGTCAGCAGGAGACAGAGAGGAGGGGCATCAGCAGGGCCGCCATGGCAGGATGCAGGACTGGCTCCAGACAGCCACGATCCATGGAAGCTTGAGGAGAGGAAGCACAGAGGCTCCCGAGAAGAAGTAGAGTTAGTAATTCAGTAATTCAGCAATTCAGTGTGCTTAATTGGCCAAAAGGTGCCAACAAGGTTGACTCGTGCCAAAGATGTGAGACACTCGACAGACAGCTCTTTAGATGTCGGATCTTTTTACAGTAATGCTATTTGTAATGATTGATTAAGGACCACGGTCCTATTTACTATGAGCTTTCTGGTTTCACTGTCGACAGATTGCCACCACTTTAATGCAGTTAATTTTAACCCTCCTGTTACCTTCAAATGTATTAACTCTTCTTTTATCCTTGGGGTCAATTTGACCCCAACTATTTAAACCTCCAGATAATTATTATAATTAAAAAACATTATAACAAACTAGTTTGCAATGCTTCCCTTGATGTGCCATTATGCAAATAGAACCAGCTCATCCATGACTACATGACAGATCCCTCTTTAAAATGATTTCAATGTGAGGTTAAGGTGATTTCATTCACGATCCAGTTTGAGTTTTTTTGTCTAAAAACAGAAAAATATGTCTGGTCAAAGACGAAAGGCTACCTTATAGCTTACCACAGATGGGATGGACAACATCATGGGCCTCCAGAACCGCTGTAGCGCTCCTCGACAAAGTCTCTGAAAGTCTCCAGGAGAGGTGACCACCATTCCTCTACAACAGTGGTTCTCAAATGGAGGTACGTTTACCACTGGGGGTACGTGAAGGCACTCCCGGGGAAAAGTGATATTTTTTTATATATATATTTAAAATGAGCATCCATTAAAAAATCCTTTAAAAATAGCTATTTAATAAATATTCTATAAAATAAAAATGTAAATTCATAATATTTTATATATTCTATATTAAATCAGACACTGATGGCACATCGTTGTGTATACTTTTTTCAACCAAGAACGCTTTGCACTGGTCAGGGTATGAAAACATATTTCACAGGCGGTTCAACCACTGCTCTACGTATATATGTATTTGGTGCTGGTGGTGGAGAGTGCTCTTCAGCCCATGTGTTTACTTAGGCTGTAATCTTAATTTTCATACTCCTCAAACCACAGAGTGAGCCTTTCTCCTTTCATATAATCACTTTTTCTTGTAGCCAGGGGTCCATGGCGCGCAAATGACATGTCAACCTTGTCTTTGTTTTCATTTCTAACAGCCTTGTGAGTTATTCCAATTTAACGACAAGGCAAAGGTTTTTGAATATGCAAGTTCCCTTGACTCCTCACTAAACTAAATCTCTTTGAAAAACTTTTAATTAAACATAAAATTTGAATTCATCTGTCCACATATTTGTGGTAGGTAGGCAGACGATGATCGTTTCCATGGGTACTGCTACTGTTGGATAGCATTGTCACCAAGAGAGATGTGTGATTCAGTTTGGTTCACTGACGGGGATGTCACCTTCTCTGAACCCTCTCATAGCAGATTGTTAGTCACTTGTGCAACTTTTTGGAAAAGGTATAAAATGAATATTCAAACTATTCAAATTAGTTGTGATGCAAACTGAACCTTAAGTTGAGGGCAAAAGGTGTTTGTGTAAGACCATAAACTTTATCTAACATTACTTTCTAACAGCAGCTAAAGGCTATAGACACAAACACACTTAAGCAAACACAAACAAGCACATGTTTACACTGCATCATTTTGTTAATTCTTTCCTGTTTTTTTCCCAATTCTTATGTAATAAATAAATCAACAAGTAATGAAAATATGCTCAGATTGCTAAGTTATGACCTACAAACACTCTGCCTGACAGCTCCTAATGTGCACACGGATGTGCACAGCATTTCAGTATCATCACGTAAGTGTACAGGTGCATGCATATTTTTGGACAAACACACACACACACACGCACACATTTGGGCACCTAAGTGCTGATGCCCAAATGCATGGTGCAAGAGTTGCCAACTGAATTTTAATCATGCATTCTGAATGTTAACATCTGTGAAAGTCAATGTTTTTATCTTGATATCTTAATTTTTTAGATATCTTAATAATTTTAGAAATTCTTTTAATTTGGCTATTCATCAATATTTATGCTGTAACATTTGAGATGTGGATTTAATGGTGCTCCGTTAGATCATGTGATGCTTTGAGTGTAAACAGATGAACTGTATTTAACTAATCATGTGACTTCTGAAGGTATTTGGTACCACTAGATCATTTTTTTATTTATTCAAATTCTTGAAAAGTGTTCTGCAAGAGTCTAAGAATGAATACATTTTTCCAAAAGATAATTTAAGGCCAAGTATACATTCTCTGTCCCTTTGAGTCAATATCATCTCATCAATGTAGCAACCTGAAGGCTCATGAATTAACCCTTGACCACTAGGAGGCACTGTCAGACACCCATCCACCATATCCATGACTTATGGATTTAAGTTGTGCATTTGCAAACGGATGCTCACATCCTGCAGAACCAGAAGAACATTAGCATTCATTGTGATATGTATGTTCACCTCGTGGATTTAAGTACAATATTCCCGCTCTTTGTAGCTCTGTTTTGGTCTCTCTCAACTCACAGAAGATATGACTTGCTTCAGCTTCTAAATTTCCACTTTAAGAGTTAAGTGATGATTTTCTGTCACAACCCTTTCTTGATGCACATGTATTTGATTCAGTGCAATACTCTTTAGCACCAATCTCCCTTTTTGCCTACACCAGGTGTATGTCCGTTCTCAAAACTAATATAATTTTAAAAACCAGCATATAAATAACGTTAACATGCACTGTCTGTATTGTGCACGATGCAATCCAAAAAGAGTTACGGTTTGAGTTATTATGAATTCATGGGACTAACTATTCAACCTCTCGTCCTGATTTAGTTGTATTTCTCTTTTATGTAAATACAAAGTACTATTCTGTGTCTGTGTCTGTGTCGTTGTGTCAAGCGCTACTTCATTAATATATATTAATATATAATATTTGTGACTTGAGATAATGATGCACTTAGAGGGTGTGTGTGTGTGTGTGTGTGTGTGTGTGTGTGTGTGTGTGTGTGTGTGCGTGTGTGTGCAAGTGTGGGTGGATTTGTGTTTGGTGGCACTTCTACGAATTAAAGTTACAAACTGTGCTGTGCTGAATTTAGGATGAACCACTAGAGGCCAGTAAGCAACAGAGACGTGTCAGTGTGATTTGTGCAAACATGTGTGCAGATATATGAGCATATGTACAACTGAGTACATTATTAATTCATTTGAAGGGTATTTATACAACATATCACATTCATCTATTATTGATTAGCTGCTTCCATTTCATGGTTCAGATGAATTGAGGCAGAGACAGACAAGGTTTTACTTCATTACACTCCCACGGATTAATGTTCATTCCCAACCCAATATTACACATACATGATATATTAGATGTTGTAGGATGGCTGTTATTCTCAAAATCAAAGTATTGCTTCATTAGTTTTAATTAATGTCATTTTGTTTGATTTTATGACTCGATTAAATGTGTATTGGATAGGACTCAGATTTTTATTTTTTTGAGGAAGTCAGCCTTGGCCAATAGTGGAAGATAGGGAAAATTGGCAATAACTGTAACAAAATGTGTGATATGTGTAATAACTTCACTATATCTGGTCATACATTCAGCGCCAAATCTGCTTCCCTGTTAATATATGGGAAATATATGTTGTGGAAAAAGCTTACATGTATTCTAAAGTTAGGTGAGCTAATGATGCATCCACAATGCATGTGACAAGTATTCTCATATGGTAAATATTTAGATATGTTGTACATCTTTTTATCTAGCTCTTCATCTAACTACCATGACATAACAAGTATTTGCTCCATGAATAAATGATGCAATGTGCTTTGATTTTCATAGTTTCATTACACTCTATTCCTCACTGATACACTTGTCAATCAAAACCTTTACATAGTTGCACTCTCACCTTGCTCCTTTTCATGCACACGTTGCATGCAGAATGCATAAACACACAAAGTAGGTCACCTTGATGTGTGATGCTGAGCTCAGTTTGTGTACCTGTGTGTGTGTTTTAAGCCTTGTGGATTATGTTTTGTCCTCTTGTGTTCCTCTCTGAGTCCTCATGGCCCCAGAGAGAGTCATTAGACTAGCTGTAAGTCCCTCAGCCCCAACTCTAATTCAATTACAAAACCTGAAGTCAGATGCACTTACAGTCATGTTGCATCCATATCGATATATTTTGAACAAGGCTGAAAGAGCTGAACATCTACAGCAAGAATAACACTCTGAGTGAGGACATGGCGGAGGGGTGTCAATAAATAAGCATGAGTTGTCATCATGCAGATCCATGTTTGCATTTACATAAAGTCCAGAAATCCATCACCAGTGATGAATAGAACACTTTAAATCTCTATCTATGGACCACTGCGAGGACACCCACGAACCATCTAAACAAACTGAGAAGTCCTTCAGCATGAAAATCCTTGAATGCTACCAGGAAGGATGAGAGAAGGCCAACACACCAGAGTAGAGGATTCACACAAAGACAAACACAAACACATGCTATTTCCTCACAAACAAATCTGCCTCTGACCATCCACAGGGACTGTTGTGTCCCCTCGCCTGCTTTAATGTTGTATCTAATAAAACTATCCAGATGTATTAATTACACTTAATCACATTGTCTTTTAAAACGCATGCCTCTGATGAAAAACAGGTTATTATGTTTTCCTATGACAGTGTCCATTTTGATGATACCTTTAAAGCACTTCATTGCCTTGGACATTCCTCTTGCCTCATGAGGGCTCTTAAGGCCATTTAATTAACAACAGGATAACACACAGATTTAATACAGACTCAAATGCACTCGCAGTAAACTGGCCTGCTTTGTTTTCAGTCTGAGAGCACCTGACTAGGTGCATTAAGCCGAAAAAGGTTTTGAAAATGGAACAGTGAAAGCCAATCTGCTGAATCAGTCTCGCACAGACCTGCCTGTATAGATCGTTAATTAGCTTTCCAAATTAAATTAACCACAATGCCACGGGCCCCTTGCTTGCAAACACAGATCTGCATGGGCAGGAGAGGGGGTGGGGCTGGGGGGTTAGCATTTGTCATGACCTGAAGAGAAGGTCGAGCCAAGACACACATGAAAACGCAGCTCGACGCATGTGATCAATTCCAAACAGAAAATGTAGTAGTAGTAGGCAGCGTTTGGCCCAGCCCCAAATGACCGTGAGAGGAAACGATGATGACGACAGAGCGTAAGTCGGCAGCTGGAAGCGAGAGGTGCCCTCGTTACGCGGGTTGAACGGTGAACACGAGTGCCTGCCAGAACGGTTCCCGTTGGCTCCACATCCGAGGCACGGGAAAGCTGTGATTGTGCGCGCGTTCGTAGTTGGATCGGAAGGGATATTGCCCAATGTCTCTCTCACCATCTCCACCAAAGAAGCGGTGCGGGTTGGGACATCCTCACATCTTTGCAGCGAGTTAAACTACACATGAGAATGAGTCCGATTTAAACCAACTAAAAGTGCCAGAGGAGACAGAGAAGTTAATTCATTGAAAATGTCTACGACGCACATCAGCTCCCCGGCGCCCAACCTGAGCGACCTCTCCACGGCCACTTACGAGATGACAGACGTCCCCCCGGAGGCGGAGAGGGAAATCCGCCTGGTGATTCTCGGCTTGTGCGTAATCTTCGCCGCTGCCACCTTTGTCGGAGGTGTGTATTCGCTGCTCTCTCTCCTCCGAATGAGGAGAAAAACCTCCCTGTGTCTTATTGTGGCTTCCATGTCGGTGGACGACCTGCTCAGTGTGGTCCCTCTGTCCCTGTTCATGCTCGTGCAGTGGGAGACGGCTGGAGGGTCGGGCAGCCTGTGCACCTTATCTGGACTTCTGTACGTGTTCCAGGGGGTTTCGAGCAATATGAAGGCTTGCCTCATAGCTGCCTACACTTTTTATGTCACCAAGAGATTTGGAGTTCTTCAATCTGTCCGCCGGCCCCTCAGAGTGATGTGGGCCATTGCCGGTGTGTGGGCGGTCAGCCTGGCCGTTAGCGCGTTACCTCTGTGCGGATGGGGCAGCTTTAAGCCGGGCTCTCTCGGGTGTTTCCCAGACAGCGAGAGTTTTTACACGCTGCTGCTTTTCTCTTTATATTCCCTGTGTTTCTGCGGCGTGTTGTTTTTCTTTATCTCCCTCACTTACCAGCTGCTGTGCTCCCGGGAGCCCCAGAGGACTTTACTGTACCCCAGCTACTTGGATATGGCGAGGGGGCTGAGCGGCTCCGCTCCCCTCTGTGATCTTCCTTCCTTTTCCCGGGACAGCCTGAACATTAGTTTCGGTGTCTACAACGAGCTGAGCCCAAGCTCATGCGGGGCGGGGCTCAGGGAGAAAGAGGCCAGCGGTCTGTCCCCGGTGTCCGTCAGCGGACAGAGGACGGCAGCTGTCGGGGACACACCAGTTGTCTTCGCGCAGAAGCGCTTCTCCATGATCCTGGCGGTTGTCCGAGTTATTTTATGGATGCCAATGATGGTGAGCAGCGTGGAAACTAATTCTAACAACTGCAACGTTCAGCATATGCCTTGCTAGATCATCCAATAGTCTTTCAATTATGTATGTCTTTGTTAACATCTTATGTTTGCACTCATTTCGAAGTTGTTAACAAGTGTTGTACAAATGGTAGGCCCTATTTTATACAGACAGAAGATCCACAAAACTACAAACCAAACAAGTGTAGCTGCCTCATTATATAATGAATCTTACAATAAAATCACTTTAACCTAAACATCCTGTTTGCACCAGTTAAACCCACCCAACTTGTTTCTGGTCTTAAGGTGAGAAGAACTGATCTCTCTTTGGGTCAACTAATTATACTGTCTACACGAAAGAACAATACAGGAGTATGCAATGTTTTCTATAAGGGACAACAAAGAGATGTAAAATAAGTGCTCAACAGCCAACTAGAAACTCTGCTCTAATGTAGCACATGACAGGACTGCCAAACATCTCCAAACCAACGACCATTTCTGTTTTAGTTTGTGCATATAGGTTATGAGCTTGTCGAGTTCAGTGTGGGACAAGTAACAAGCTGTGGTCGTCAGAATAGAAGTGTATTATTCTCATTAAGTCTTGTGATGAAAAATAAAGGCATTGTATTATTTATTCATTTTGGTTGGAGACTAATTACAAACCAGCCATGTCCCTTGAGGCAACTTTGGGAAAAACCACAGTATTTTTTTCAATTTATAAATAATCTGTTTTGAAAGCACGTAGACATTTCGTCATGGTTTGTGGTCTCATTAAAATTGTTAAACACTGGCATTTAAAAAAACAAGCAGCAGTGATGTTTTTATAGCCAATGTCCCATTAAATTAACCCCGAAAGGCCTTGAGAACAGTATTTGGCAGGTTTTAGTCAAAACCTAAAGGGCATCATTCATTAGGTTGCATTGTGAAATATTTTACATGATTGCCACACAATGAGTGCCGCTTTTTCAGCATTTGTGCTCAAAACAAACAAAAAAATAATTGTAGGTGATAAATGCTGTGCAGCCCGCATACAATGACGAGCAAACAGAATTGGTATGCCAAGCTTGCAACACTAAAGAATTTGTAAAAACCTTGGTTATGATTAGCAGAGAAAATGTCAAAATGTCAAAATGACTACAACTTGGAAATTCCCAATGAGTTTCTTTGTTATTTGTGTTTCTTTAACAAACAAACAAGTCAGATGGTTACTCTTCAGCTATTTATTCTTATGTAGGTCAATATCAGAGCAATTCTGTACCTGTTGCTGGGCCAAAACCGCTGAGTCATATACACATTAATAAGCAATATACATTTATTTTTAATTTGGTACACCCATAAACAGTACAAAGGTGCACTTCTCTTATTTTGTTGTATACATATTTGAATAAAAAACTAAAGAAAATGAAAAGTCAAACTCATTCATGTGTCTCCATCGCCACAATTCCTCATGCATATTACATCACAGACTCCTCAGTGAATTCATTTCCCCTTCCCCTTCATTCACAGACTCTGGTGCTGGTAAGCCGCACAGTGAATGCACGCAGCTACTCCCTGGAGACGATGAGCTTCTTTCTCACTCTGCTTGCCCCTGTGGTCACTCCATTATTCGTGCTGTCTGAGCGATGGATCCACATGCCATGTGGCTGCTTCATTAACTGCAAACGGGATCCAACGCAGGAACCCTCAGGTAAAAGATCAAGTTATAGAAACTTACCAACAATTCACCATCAAGTGTGTTTCTACATAATGAACCCCTAAACAAGTTCCCCATTGATAAATGTGAATAAATTATTTTTAATAACCTTTTTCACAGTGATGAAAAGAAGATTTGAGTTCAACCTTTCCCTCCATCAAGGCTATGGAGTGTACAAGTTGTCACATGCCACCGTGTCTCATAACAGTCCACCCCTTGAGAAGCCTGCCTATCTCAGCCTCTTTAACTGTGACTTCCCTGATACCCGTCTTGATGCACTAGAAAGTGGACTCCCCAGCCTGGGGCCTGGTTTTGACTTCAGCACCACCTGCCCTATGGACAGCTCCTCTCATGCAGACCTATCGTTGGAAGTAGTGGCCGGTGGAGGAGAGGTGCTGGCTGATTGTTCACTCCCTCGTGAGAAACAAGGAGATGATGACGACTTCTGCTGTGTCTCTTCGCTTCTGTCTCATCCCCGGGAGCAGGATCACAATCTTACTGATACATCGTCTGTGTTCGAGGGCCCGGAGAGGAGGCTGTCACATGAGGAGTGTCGGAAAATCGAGCTGACAGACTGGGAGTGGTGCAGGAGTAAATCAGAGAGGACACCCAGACAGGTACACCACTGTCCAGAGTCGTCAGTTAATTAGTCTCAATTTAGTAACTTCTGTCATTCATGTGGCTTATGGCTGGCATTCATTTATTTTCCACGCTCACAATCTACTGCTTTTTGAAACTAGTCAAGCAACTGCTGCATTAGCATGCAACATATGGTGATGTATTCTAGACCGCACTATTGATCGCTTAGGATAGATGGATTTTCAATCTCTATTTCTGTGTTTACAGTACTTTGTTCAAAAGAGAAAATACATGCTGTGTTATTACGGCACATCTGTACAGAGATACAGAGACACACGGCTGTTGGACTAGGATGCTTTACATAACCAGGCTTTAAAGAAGTGTGGGCATGTTTGTGCGTTTTTGACTGTTTGAATGCCTGACTTTCTGTTTGGTGGTCTGTATCTCTATGGGGGGGTTTCCGCATCTGTGACTATGGCTCTTGTTATCAAGCTGACAGACTGGGAGCTGCGCATGTGATTAAGATAAAATGGTTAAAGTCCCCTCCTCCTTAGCCTCTCTCCTCTCCTCTCTCTGTCTATCTTTGTTATGGCTAAGCATCAATGACTTTTGACTAATAGAGTAAGTGATCGAGATACCATCAGCAGCATACCACTCGCAACAAATGTAATTGTGTTCTTTCAAAACAAAATATCCATTCATTGCTGCGCCACTCTAAAATCAGATCAACTCTCAAGGCTCCACTCAGTCCATTGATTTAGTCTTGTGGTTTCCTGGGGGATTAAAGACAGTGTTTACAGTTTCAAGATTAGTATGAATGAGTTTTAACCTTCAGTGGTGGTTAAATCTCAGTATTAATGAATATGTTTGAGCATAACTGTGATTTGATGTCAAAATTGAATGGAAAATTCAACAGAATCCATTTTTCAGCAGGGTTTTAGTTGAATCAAACAGAAGGTGTGTATCGATATATCTGTATTGCAGCATTGTCTGTTTGTCTACAAGAACAGGATACACCATTTACTAATCCATTTTAAATCCATGTATTTATTTGTGGTTGACATCCTGTGCTCTTGTAATAGCCTTGGATAAGCTTAATTCTCTCTGCGCTTTGTTTGCCCAAATGAAAGGTATCGTGGAATTGGAAAATCTAGACACAGATGAGAGATCTGCCTCAATATGTTCCAGAGAAACAGCAGAGCAGCCACATCCATAACCTTTTAAAACAACATGACAGCATAGTAATTGGGACTTTTAGAGCAATGCCACTATTAGCTGGTTTCAAAACTAACTGGAACAGGAACAGGCGGTGAAAATATGCATGCATACATGTGCATACACACAAAAACACTCACTCTCTCTGTCTCTCTTCCTCTACATGTCTGCTCTACTTATAAGTCTAAAATGTTTTGGATCCACAGAGCATGCATGTACAGCTTGGCTTTGGCACTCACTTTGCATCAAGTATAAGTCTGAGATGCTCACTGCTGGCTTGTGTGTGTGTATGTCTCTGTATGTCCTACTTCTCATTTTCTTAGTAGCAAGCTCTATATTATGCTCCCTCTGGCCTCATTGATTGGGGGGATTATATTCAAGAAGCCTACACTATATATATATATATATAGATAGATAGATAAATAGATAGATAGATAGATAGATAGATAGATAGATAGATAGATAGATAGATAGATAGATAGATAGATAGATAGATAGATAGATAGATAGATAGATAGATAGATAGATAGATAGATAGATAGATAGATAGATAGATAGATAGATAGATAGATAGATAGATAGTGTAGGCTACTTGAATATAATCCCCCCCAATCAATGAGGCCAGAGGGAGCATAATATGTGTGTGTGTGTGTGTGTGTGTGTGTGTGTGTGTGTGTGTGTGTGTGTGTGTGTGTGTGTGTGTGTGTCACCACACACTATACAACAAAGACAAAACAACTAAACAAAGCTACACAGATCCAGCAACCTCCCCCTTGCCAAACACAGTCTCAAAAGACATACAGCTCTAAATTAGCTCTAACGTAGCTCACAAACACAGATGTATCCACATACAGTATGTACAAACACAAAGCCAAAAGAGAGATGAAAGCCAAGCATAAATAGTTTGGGATTTATCGTTCTTCCTGGCTTGTTCCTCATTAGCAGGCTAGATGTCATTACCCAGCGTCTATCCTCCTTACTGTCAGCCCTTCCGGCCTTCAGCATCCACAGGGGGAGGTGGAATTAGAGCTTAAAGACATCTTTACCCTCTCTGTGACTTTATGCACTCTGCTACAAGCACAGACTGAATGTTCACAAGCCCGCTCCCAGAGGGAACCAGATGTGCATTCAAATGTAAGGAACTGAAACCTATTTACCCTTCTGAGAGCACATCATAAACTGTAAATGAATGTTGTTCTCACCAACAGAAGGTGGAGAAATAAAACAACCAAACTATTGATTTGGAATGGACAGTAAAATATGTAAATGACATAGCAAGAATCAATAATAGGCTAGGATCTGTATGTCTCAATAACAGATATCTGACAGTGGTGGTGTGTTCTTTTGTATTCATGTGTCAAACTATTGGCACAAAAAGAGTCCACAGCCATGACAGCAGCTCTCTGAAAAGTCAGATCGGTGCTTTCAACTAAATGCTAAATTTAGCCCGCTCACGATAATATTCTCGTTTTAATATTTATCATGTTCATAATTTTTGTTTCATGGGTTAGCATGCTAACATTAAACACAATGTCCAGCTGAGACTAATGGGAATGTCATTAGTTTTGCAAACGGTCATAAATGAAAGATTTGACAGTATAATGGGGCTGGATGAAAGATGCACCAACATCATTAAAATTCACCCTGAGGGAAACATGGCTGTCTGTACAACATTTCAGTCTTAAAGGGCACCATCATATTGTATGATTGTGTATCATGTAAATATACCCTAAACACAGATACACACATGCACACACACACTAACACAGACACACACATCAATGTGCTTCCCACATTGATCCTCAAAGCATGATTTGATTTACTTGATGTGTTTTCAGCTCAACACGGTGGTCTCTCTCTCTCTCTCTCTCTCTCTCTCTCTCTCTCTCTCTCTCTCTCTCTCCATTCACAATGATACAAAGACAATAACAGGAGATAGAGTCAGGGAGGACAAAAGATTGTCATCCTTTTGGTTTCTAGTGCGTCATAGTCAGAATCAGATCGATTAATTGAACTAATCTAAGTAATTTCGGCGGCTAAATGAGACCTGCCAGAGCCTCCCTCTCTCAAACCACCGGATGCTTCTTCTTCCCATGGCTCAAACACATCATGTTGACAGAGGCTCACTTTGATGTACTGTCTGATGAATTCATCTCTTGGAAAATAATACAAACATTTGAGCACAAAATCTGATTTAAATAAATGGGAGTGATGTAGAAGAGCCCTGTAATTGAAAATGACAAGAAACACAGAAGATTTCAATTTGATGAAAGTTTTACACACTGAAATTGTATTGTTCATGTGAAATGTGTGAAAATAAAAATCTGATAACAGCTAAATAGCTCATAGATCATATACATATTTTTGCTTTGAGCCTAAAAGGTCTCTGGTTGCTTATATCATGGAACCCTAATTCTCATATAACGTGCTTTTGGCAGGGCTCTTGTGTTTAAGCCTCTCTAACTGTTGGAATAGAAATGGTTGTTTAACACATTCATCCCCTTGCCCTTGACAAGTTGACACGGCCTAAGCACAATTAGTTTGAAGAAACGGAACGAGATGCAAAAGGACCATATACAATAACATGATGAGCACGCACACTAAATGTAGTAATTTGCATAATAGTATTCTCAAGAATTTAGGCCTGCCCGCTTAATACAAAAATAGAAACGTTGTGGTGGATGTTGACTGAACTTGATTTTGCTCTTTACTTTGGTCTTCCCATGCAGCGGTCAGCAGGTGGTCTGTCAATCCCCCTGTGTGCCTTTCAGGGCACCGTATCTCTGCAATCACCCACTGGGAAAACCCTCTCTCTCTCCACCTATGAAGTCAGCAGTGACGGACTCAAAATCTCCCCCAACAATGCAAAGAAGGTATAGCTCTCGGCGCAGTCTCATCTCACATTTTTTGGGTTAAATTCCTTTTTATTATAGGGAATTCATCATATGACTTGCGAATATATTAAGCTAGGGGACTTTAAAAAAAGATTGGAAGCAAGAAGAAACAGCTCAAACCAGTTTGGATTGACGGGGAGTTGTGTGCTGTAGCAAAGCTTGGGATAAAGTCAGACTGGCTGTTTCCTTCTGCACCCAGTCTCTATGCTCAACAAAGTAAATCTCTTCTAGGATCTAGTTCATATCGCATTTCAATTATCTAACGCTCAGCAAAAAAATGGATTCCACAAAATTAATGTCAGAATCAACTAGTTTACTGATACTTTGTCAATGTCCCATTGGCATAGGGGCAATAGTATGTATATAGCTGCAATGATTTGAGAGTAGAGAGAAATGATATAGCCCTATAACAAATCTGTGGGATGATTTGAAATGGGACATGCAGTGAAATAAGACATGTATCCACTGAAAAAAGACTTTCTTGCATTCCAAGATGACTAATAATAAGCCATGAGTGAGCCCTGTGGGGGAATTGGGTTAATTGAATTTGGAATATATTTAAGTTTCAGAAGAATTTTTTTGTTTATGAATAACTTGAATTGTAAATCTTCCTCTGCTTCAAAGGTGGAAGTGTATCGCTCTAAATCAGTCGGCCACGAGCCCAGTGCAGACGACCCGGCACCAGGAGGCCGTCCTGGAGATGTGAATGTCAGCAGCGTCGGGATGGGCATGGAGATCGGAATGGGGATGGGTATAGGAGCTGGAGTGGGGGACACCAACGTCAAGATTCACCTTGAGGTTCTTGAGATCTGTGACAGCGAAGAGGCCATGGACAGTGTCTCCATCATCTCCAACATCAGCCAGTCCTCCACCCACGCCCGCTCGCCGTCGCTGCGTTACTCTCGAAGGGAGAACCGCTTTGTCTCCTGTGACCTGGGTGAGACGGCATCCTACTCTCTGCTCATCCCAAGCAGTGGCAACCCAGAGGCTGAAACCATCAATATCAGTATACCTGACACTGTGGAGGCCCACCGGCAGAACAGCCGACGGCAGACGCAAGAGAGCTCAGGGTATCGTGAGGAGATACAGCTGCTAAATGAGGCCTATCGAAAGCAAGCTGGGGAAGAGTGACGTACAGGATACCACGCGGGTGTCTCTCAGGAAGAGGTTGAAAGACAGTAAAGGACGAAAGACAAATTTCCAAACATTCCACATTCCAATTTCTGATCACCACACTAAAACTGAGAGGTGACCCAAATAGAAATTTAGCCTAAGACTATAAAAGTCTGTTTGCTCACTTGTGTACTTCCTCTTCAGGTAGCACATACATCACTTATCTGTAGAATACTTAGAGATAGATTAGCCTGAAAAAGAAGAGCTATGGATGTGAATTGGGGTTAACTAGAGAGAGAGAGAGCAGGGAGAGGTAGGAGGGAGAAACAGTATTCCAGCAGAGCATCTGTATTCCTTGAGAGTTTCACCATATGGCAGCCTGTCACATATCTAAAATAGCTACAGCAAGAGAGAAATCCACTTAGACATGGAAAAAGAGGGGCCAAGGTCTAGTCGCACGTATATCATATGAAGCGGCTCCTGTACACTACGTCACAGGTGACTCAGCGGTGAGGGGAGGGGTCACCTGACCCATGTCTCTGACTCATCTTTGTGTGTTTTGTTGTGCATTTTTGTGTGTGAGAAGTACGTATTAGAGTAATGGTTTATAATGTCAGCAACCTAAAGTATTCACATGTTTCCTTTATATGAATGTGCTTATTCTACATAATGTTTTTTTTTTTTACTGTGGTGTGTTTTACTTTGCGTCCAGGTGCTATTACCAAAATGTATTTACACAACTAATGTTGCCACTATCAAATGAGAGAGAGACCACCACCAATGCTGAAAATCGGAAAAATTAAAGGAGAGGCCGAGCATATGAGTGAGAGTGAAAGAGAGTATTGAAGAAGAGGTTGATGGGATGCTTATGCAGATGGGTTTTCTGCCTCATGCACATTTAGTGCAATTTAAATGAGTGACAGTGTGCATATTTTACTACAGGTAGCATATGAATGTACATTTCCGAGCGACTTATCATCTGCCCATCCAATCAGTGAGCCACCGGGCCTCTCACTTTCTATTGAATACATGCATAAATTCAGGACTGGAATATATTTAATATATAGTATATTCATAAGCTTATTTTAGCACTGTTTTTGAATGGTCACATAGACTGTCAGAAGCATATATATATACATCTTTATTCTCTTTCCAGAATAATGTTGACATATCCATTCCTTATATGCACATTTACATGTGCATTTGTGTGTATTTAATTGTATATTAAGTAATATATATTTATTTAAGTTTGTTTTATTATGGTGTTTTTTATGTCAGCCATTTGGTTGCATGATCTTCAACACAACATGGCACTTTGTGGACATTATTTGCAGACGTTTGAATTGTCCTTTAACACGTCTACTTCATCAGCTGCAGCATTTCCCATCCTCCCGAAGAATGTTGTCATAAAAGATGCATACCAGAAAATTGCCTCCAACTGGAATGCAATGTAAGTGCAAGGCAAATGTAAAAGAAATAATGTACAGGCTTATAAATCATACTGAATGTAAAGTTGTATTCAATGTCAACCATTTCAGCTGTGCGTGGTGCCAGAGGATTTCCAGCTGAGCACAGCTTCATCTCCGCAGCCTCACAGAGTGGAAGTCATTTGATCATCTGCTTCTTCTCACTTTCAGACAGAACAACACCTCAGCTTCTGTTCTCATCAATCCTTGTGATCAATAAACTTGCTATTTGCTTTGTTTGTGAGCGATCGGGACTTGCACATTAGCTGTATACGAGTGCATGTTTACTCAGTCATGTCAACCATCTTAATGGATTCGGTAATACAAAGTACTCAAATGTTGATTCTTTATTACAGAATAAAAGCAAATGATTAACTACTTAAAGAGACTTACCGAGATAGTTAGCCACCATCATTGGTTGTTGTTTAGTTGTTGTGTGCCTAGGATGTTGATATTGTATCAATGCTCTTATCTGTGTTTCAGCTGAAAAACAATCAGCACTAAATACATTATATGTTATGGTTTTTTTAGGAAGGTTTATGAATTATATTGTATCCATAAGTTTGTCTGCACACACACACACACACACACATATATTGGATATATATATATATATATATATATATATATATATATATAATTAGGATGCCTCCAGGACCTTTAGACGTTTTCCAGGCACGTCCAGTTGGTACCAACTGAGAACCAGGGGAAGACCCAGGACACGCTGGAGGGAACACCTCGGGATCCCCCAGAATGAGTTGGTAAATGTTGCGGGTAGATGGCAAATGGCTAATGTTGCGGGTGGATATATATATATATATATATATATAAAACAAATAGTAGGACAACAGGAGAGATTTTGAGGGTACGTGTCAGCAAAAAACGAAAATGAAAATAAAATGAAAATTGCAGTTATCAAACGCATTAGGCAGCAGCTATTCCTAAATTTTCAGAATTTCTCTCAGATCCAAGGACTTTCACCTCCCGCTCACAACCTGTGATTATTCTAAAAGCAATAAGGTGGAGGTAAGGCTTCATCAAAATGTAGGATCAGTGGCACAGCTTGAGATCTCTGGCTCAACGCACGCTGCATCAATGATCAGCATGCATTGCTGAGAATGTACAGCTGAGCCAGGAGAGGATTAAAAAAACAATGTTAAAACATGATGCTTTTCATCTGAGGTTATCCATCTAAATTAAATGATTAATAGGGTCAGATCATTTGTATGCATCACAGGGAGCTCTGAGGGTTTGAAAACAAGGTGTGAAGAAGAATCATAAGGGGAGGGGGCACGAAACAACCATTCTTACATTACATTTAGCTGACGCTTTTATCCAAAGCGACTTATATGATATACAGTATACACTAGACCGTAGACATAGCAACGGTGAGCAATTAGGGTTAAGTGTCTTGCTCAAGGACACAACGACATGGACTGCCGGAGCCGGGGTTTGAACCACCGACCCTCTGATTGAAAGACTGACTTGCTAACCACTGAGCCACAGTTCTTACATCATATCCATTTGTTTTTACAACATCTCCCTCCTCAAAGTCTTTCTGGTATTTCTCCCTCTCCCCATACATCAGATTCACTCTCAACATGTTCTTTTACACTTTCCTACCTTAGTTTCTCACTATTTTTTCTCTAACTAGCTCATTTTCAATGTGTTCCTATGTTCCTCTCAGTGTCACCAGCTGAGATATTGATTGTGCCCACACATTTCAAAATAATGACATAGATGAAAGTATTGGCATTTGAGTCGAAACCGCATGAGCAACTGCTAATTCAAACAAAGTTTAGCAGATAACAGTTGATTTCTTTTTATGTTTCAAACTGAGCCCTGCTCAGAGACTCTATTTCTGCCAAAGCTTAAAATCTGAGCCAGATATTGAATTAATGTGGGAAAAATGATGAAAACATTCTCCTCAAGACACAGGCTGAAACAGAAATTTTACATGAAGCTTGTCTTTCACTCCACATGACAATATCGTAATTAATGTCATCCAGAAATGATCATCTTTCACTGTATCTGCGTGGTTGTCTATGAGGGCAGTTGCATTTCCTTTAATTATAAAATGGTTGATGACACTGTGAACGTGGACACGCTGAACACATTTTCATTTCACAGATTATAAAATCAAACGTTCCACATGTTTGAATGTATCATTGCCATGATAAAGATAGCATGGTAGAGTGCGTGAGGAAGAGACATTGATTTAAAAGTGGTGATGCATGATATTTCATGTCAGTGACACAGAGCTCGAGGGTGGGAGGCAGGCTACTCTGCAGCCTCTCATAAACCCCATGAATGACACTCATACCTTTCATTCCTCTTATCCTCTTGTCTATGCCATGGGCACTGATTGGGTTAATATTGCTTTTATTTCATAAGAAAAATGCATAAAGAAAGAGAGAGAGAGAGAGAGATATAGATGGATAGATAGATAGATAGATAGATAGATAGATAGATAGATAGATAGATAGATAGATAGATAGATAGATAGATAGATAGATAGATAGATAGATAGATAGATAGATAGATAGATAGATAGATAGATAGATTTCACCATTTTAGTTTTTAGCAAGCCAATGTTGAGTACAATCCAAATATAAGTGTGAACATAAAAAAACAGAGACAACAAAGCGTAATTGCTAACCACAATGACAACAATGTTAGTGCATTTTCAGTTTGAGAGAGATGGATTGCAACTGTTTTTCAAACTGTATTGGAGTCGATAAATACCTATAATTTTTCACAAGATAATAGACCACAATTTCACTGAAAAACTGCAAACTGTTTTTTTTTTAAACATGAGGCTAATGTTTTCTAGCAGTTTAGCAGTCGTGTGAGATCTTTTTCATTTGGCTGTAATCTTTAACGCCCCGACAACAGGTAATTCCCTGACGTTCCGATGAGCAGGATGAGCCCGTTACATCGGTTACAGTATTCCCTGTTGTGGATCTTTAGAGCCTGAAGACAATAATTATTCATAACGTCATTTTAAGGACTTTTCCTAAATCCTTGCTTCTTCAGTGACTTAACACGTACTATGTCTATTGGCTTGAGAGATAAGAATGATTAGGTTCCCTTAGTAAACAGGAACGTCAGAGGTTTAGGTCTGGGAATAAATAACCCACTATTAATTTTCATTTTGTTGTTGTAAGGTATATGTATAGAAGTCAAACAGGCACCACAATACAGTGGCTTAATACAATACACCAGAGAAACATGCCTGATAGATAATCCATGTTACACAAAGCTAAAATAAAATATGTATATAACAATACTTTGGGTATAGTGGGAACTAATCCAAATATGTTTCCAAGGAAATTAAATTAAATTCAATTAATTTTGAATAGCCCAAAATCACAAATTACAAACTTGCCTCAGAGGGCTTTCCAATCTGGACACATACAACATCCTCTGTCCCAGGAAGAAACTAAATGTTTTTCAATCACTTTAAATGCATATTTTAGATACTCAAACTTTCTGTCCTGCAGAATAAATAATGCTGTTGTTTTTTGTTTGTTTGTCAGACAATGTCTAGAATAAAATAATAAAAATAAAACATCAAAGTCAAAACATGTTTCACAAATGGGACATTATTAACAAAACAATATGCGATCAATGACAAATCTCTGAATAATAAGAGCCAGTAGCCTAACACCGGATTAGTTCAAACACTTGAAAAGGAGAAAAAAAAATGGGGAAGAAAAGAAAATATTTGGTTCTTTATTTAGTTAAGTCACACAGTCTCCTGACAGAGCCGTTCAACAAACACAGCAAATAGTTTGTTATTACACTTCCATCACTGTTGTAGTTACATTTGTGTAAACAATGTAAAACAAGAGCCTACAACTAAAATAACCTACAACATCTGAATCAAATTAGTTATAACAATATTTGTTTATGCATTGAGGAGAATGTAACGTAAGAGTTGCATAGCTAAGTACAAAACTAGACTCACAAAACACAATTCGAACAACCAATCACAGCGCGTGACCATATCCAGCAGATGGAAAGGATCTCTGACGTCATTTCTGTGCGACATGCCGCTGGACAACATCAAGCGCCATACGAAGTGTTGCCTTCTGACAGCATCTTCTCGCGCTCAGCTACGTTAGCATTAGCGAGTAGCTAACGTTACAATACACCGTCACCTAGCGTTCCTGGTTAACCGATATACTTCCAGCGTTTTAGCGTTTGCTGTTCCCCGCCGCTTGTTTCTGACGGCGGCATGAGTTCTGGATACGGTGGTGGTCGAGGAGGGAGAAGAGGCAGAAGAGGAGGTCGAGGAAACAGAGATGGAAGCAGAGACCGGTGGGACAGAGGAGGTGGAGGAGGTTCGAGTGGACAACGGTCCGACTTGGACCAGGACCAAGGAGGAGGACAACGGGACCGTCCTCCTCCTCACCTGAAGGGACGTGAGATTGGTCTGTGGTACGCAAGATACGGAGTCGCGAGGAGGAAGCAGGGTGACCGGAGATCGGTATGGCTTGTGTTTGGTAGCATGCACATTGTGTTGAGCGGGTCAGGTTGTCACTTCGTTAGAAACAGAGATCAGCACCCATATGAGTTTTACTTATGTGACAGGTGACAGGTCCCTCCTTATCTCTGTAGTAGACACAAGAGTTCAGCGCCTAGTGCCTAATTCCTAAGCAAAGTGTGGGACATATTCTGATTTAATTGGGAAATGATTAAAGCACAACGTCTATGTGCAGAAATGTGCACCCTAATCGGTGGGCAAAATCCTGCAGATAGGTGGTAGATGTGCCAGATTCTGACACATCTTATTATTGCTTGATCCATTTAGTGGGTAGACAATGGCCTAAACAATAGACACACATTCCCTGAATGTGTTCAACTTTGAGTCATAAAACTGCACTTAAGATGTTGGTTATCGGAGCCGATGAGACATTTGTTGCTTTAATTTACTGGGTTTGGAATGGGCATCAAAAGTATGAGGGGAAAATAATAGGTTTAAACCCTTAAAGCAGGTCAACCGTATTCACAGTATACAGGAGTTACAATAGAAGTTGCATAGTGTTAAAAGAGCCAGTGATCCTTCAGCTATTACTGAAATGCAAAAATAACAATTTCTATCGCTCTAACATGGATTTCACATTTCAAAGGGATTCAGTGGGATCTTTCAATGGTATAAAATAAATGGTAGAACAATAATAACATTGCTTCAAACAAAACAGTGGTGTCCTATTTGTACAGGTTAACTGCAAGGTTATGACTGAATTTCCCCCTTTACCTGTCCTTGTGCAGCGGGCGGTGGTCCAGATGGATGAGGCCAGAGAACAGCATATTACCAAGCTGCTTAGCTCGGTCCAAAATGATTTCCCTGGTTCCGGGAGAGATGGCAGGGGCGCAAGAGACTCTACGTCTAACAGCGGGCGGGCAGCTGCAAATAGCAGTGGTCATTGGTAAGAACAGCGTCTGTAGCTATTCTGTTCGAGACTTGCACAGTGTCATTTTTGGGCTTAAGATAAAGAAAATGGGAAAAGTAGATACGATCAAAGTGTCTGGAGTGTCAATTATTTTTTCAGCTCTGTGCTAATTTGTGCTTGCAGTTACTTTGATGGGGACATGTCTGAAGAGGAAAAACAGAAGATTGAGTTTAAATCTGAGGAAGAGGAGGAAGAAGTTACTCCAGGCCAAAAGAAAGCAACTCACAAATCGCAACGGTAACTTTGCAAGCAAATAAGAAGCATTGCTCGAAAAACACTGTATTGTGGATATTTACGCTCTACAATGTTTTTCCGTTCAGTTACTTCTCCCATGCAGTCGTTAAAGATGAGCCTCCAGACGCGTGGGATGAGGAAGAGCAGCAGGAGCAGCAGCAGCAGGAGAAGGAGAAGAAAGAGACACTGAGAAGGAAAGACAGGGACCTGGAGTTCTTAATCCATGAAGTAGCCAGAGACAGTTCACTTGATGACCACTTGAAGAGAGATCTGCAGAGCAAGAAATCAGATCCAAAGTACAAAGAAATGCTGGTGAGCATCTGGATTAGTCTCAAATTCATTATATCCAAAGTAATGATTTTATCATGTGTCTGCAAACATAACAATGTTCACTGCACCATACTTGTATTGTTGGTTGGATGTCCAACCTAATTGCTATGTTTTAGATAGGATGCATAACATCCAATTAAAACAAAGTTTTCATGATTATTTCTGTGGGGACGATTAGGTTAGTAAAGCAACAAAGAGTGTATTAAAAATAACCAACAACAACAGGATAATTGGAGATGGGCACAGCATGTGCCCATCTCCAATTATCCTGTTGCTGTTGTTGTTGGTCATGTGTCTGAATAATGAGTAAAACCTGTCTGTTAATTTGCAATAATTATTTGGCTTGTTTTGTACTCTGAGATTGTGAGTGTTTAGTGTTTATACATGTTTAGTATAAGACCATAATACAGAGTATAAAGGGTGGAAAATATGGTGAATTAATATCTTATAGGAATATGTTATCCCACATGTAAAATATTGATAAATGTTTGGAAAATTAATTTACGGAGCAATTAGTCACAGTATCACACTTTTTCTAATGTCACATATTATTGTGAATATTGAGGAATTACTGAATTATTGTTAACCCACTGCTCTTAATTTGATTAAATACATAAAATATGTTTTGGTATGTAGAAACTACCCATCGTTACCTCGTTACCTTGAATAAAGGAAGTAGCACTGGAATGGCTCTTACTGATAGCACTTTGTAGCTGAACTTTATTGATGAAATTGTACCTTCTTGATTCTTGTTGTTCTGATTCTTGTTTGTACTCATGGTGGAATGCACTTATTGTAAGTCGCTTTGGATAAAAGCGTCAGCTAAATGAAATGTAATGTAATCGTCTTCATTTTATTGATTTCTTTTCAGTCTTAACAAATGTTTTACCTTTTTTTTGCCTTCAGAAATTCAGAGAAAGACTACCATCTTATAGCAAACAAGAGGTACGTTTTTGATTCCACTAACTCTTGATGCAAACAATCTCTTCCTCATCTTTGTTTATTCTGCCAAATGGAATCGTGTCTTCCATTTCCCCTGTTTGTCCTCATCTGCTTCCATCTTTCTCTACTCAGGAACTGGTTGAGCTAATCAACTCAAACCGTGTCCTGGTGGTGAGCGGGGAAACCGGGTGTGGAAAGACCACTCAGGTCACCCAGTTCATCCTCGATGACTACATCAATAGAGGCGTGGGCTCAATGTGTCGTGTGGTCTGCACGCAGCCTCGTCGCATCAGTGCCATCTCGGTATGTACTCTTTTGTTTTTCGGCTCTGTGTTGGATTGTGTGTTGCTCTGTGCATACCAAGGATAGATGTGGTTGCTAAGTTGTGTGATATTGTGTTTATGGGCTGCATCATTTCCTGCATCTGTCAGGTAATTTAGATGGAAATTCTTGAACAATGCTGATTGTATTCTTAAACGTTTTGTGCATGCTCCCTCTCAGGTAGCAGAGCGTGTAGCAGCAGAGAGGGCAGAAAGTGTAGGAAATGCAAATTCGTGTGGTTACCAAATCCGCCTGCAGAGGTAAGGAAGTCTTTTCAAATACACGTTGTATACGATTATCGACATACCTGACGTTATAGCAGCATCTACACTAACCTCTTCAGGAGCCGCCATTGATGTTTTGAACCAACTCTCTGTCGTCTCACACACACCTAAGCCACGCCCGTAGCTGCCAGTAATTACATTTTACTAATTTAAAATAACAATCAACGCAGATCGTAAACGCATTAAGTTGGCAGTATCACCAGCATTATGCTAGCTTTCTCTACTGCACAAACACGTTAAGGGCAAATTACAAATCAGTATTTTACCTCGTAAAGTAGCCGTTCTCCTTCTAGTTGCTAACTTATGGCACAATGCTTGATTAATGTCACCAATGACTGGCTGTCTGTTGGCGTTACGAGTGCCGGAAGTGACTGAGCTGGCAAATGGGATGTGGAGTAGGTTTCAGCAAGAGATTGATAAGAAATGTAAAGAAGAGGGACTCCAAACAGCAAAGGACGGCCTCACCGGCCCGAGTCCCAGTGTCCCTCTGACCTCAAGCCCTGAACCCTCAAGGACTTACTGACGTCTCCTGTTAAGTCGTTGAGTGTGAGTGGCTGCGAGGGCTTGACATGTTGTAAATATGAATGGGTCAGCACTTTGCTGCAACATTTCACCTTACCATGACATACAAAAATATTGTGTGCAATTGTTGGTATTTATTTAATACTTTACTCCCTGATTTTAACATCTTTCAGGCTATTTACTCACAAGAAGAGGGCTTTTTGAAATAGATTTCAAAGGATCTATTTACTCAATGTTTAATGAATAAATCTGGGATGTATAGTCTCTGCTTTGATCCTTAATGTTGTTGTGTAAATGTAACCGGCTGAATACCCATGTGCAGTCTTTTTACGTCTCCATGCTTCCACCGCTAACTGCATGTTTAATGCTGCATTGCTATGAACTGTTGGTAATTCCCTTGGGCAAAGTCTGCATTGAATGCTGATTTATGGAAAGGATTCATAAAGGGCTCAAAATGTCTGCCAGAGAGACTCACAGCGATTTGACAGTGGGGCAGAACTAAACCTTCATGGATTTAGCGGGAGCACGCCTCAAAGTCTGTCAGTCCATACGGGTGGAGGTTGGGATTGAGCCACCGCTCTTTGTATATTGTGCCATCTTGGGTTTGAGCCTGATCACGATTTAAACAGAATGTGAATGAATGGATTAGTTTACCTGTGGGGGTGGGTGTGTGATGGGCCAAAATATAATACGCTCTTGTAGTGATAGCAGAATGCTACAATGCCTCTGATATAATGATAATATAATATGCATAATAATGCAAGTAGACCCTTTCGAAGAGCAAAGTCTACACAAAGAAAAACCCTGCTGATTATTCAGACATGTTGGTGATGATCTTATTAGGTTAGTTTGTGGAACAGTATTTTGTTATCTTTAGCACAAATACATAAACAGTATGTAAACAAACACATGTGAACACAACGGGCAATATTGAACAACAAAAAGGTACAGTACATAAATAAACGTAAAAATGTCCGAGCTCACTTCCATACATCGTATAATAAATCAGTAATGTAATTATTTTGACAGGCCTACAAGTAACATACAAAATACATTTGTGATAAATCAAAAAAAGCATGCAGCAAAGCTGCTGCCAGTACTGCAGGATTGAAAACTGTACTCATTGCACAGAGAGCGTGATGAATGTTACTCAAGGCCCTTTCAGCAAGTTGATCCAGCCATAGCGTCTGGGAACCTGCTCCTTCACTAGTTTTCACTTTTATTTATAATAAACATGCTTGCTTGCTGTAATCACTCTTTCACTGATATGTATTATCTGTTTTAATATTTATTGTCTATATGCTGTTGGATCATTGCTATTGATGATATTATTAGGACCACTGTATTTGCCTGTCATGTGATTTGGGATTAAGTAATTTCAAGATTGCTATTCAATGGAGAAACATTTATTATCTATCTTTATCTAATACTTATGCAAAGTATGCTATGAAGATAGTGTGAACACAAGTGCCTATTACAACCAATTGCATTTTCTTGGTAGAAAGCGTTTTCTGTATCGACAACATTAATCTCGGCTTTTTGTGAACGTCTATGTACAGACTGAGTATCAATATATTGCTATTTGAAATAATAATAAAACTTAAGTGTGTGGAATCCTGAACTGGAAAAGGACGATGTAAATATAAAGACAATGTCGTTGCAGACACAAATGTATGAAAATGAACAAAGAAACCTGAGACTGGTCTCTTTAGTCTCCGCTTTATACTCGTCTTAATTTGTGTCACTTTGGAAATGTGAAGTCTTTTTTTTCTGCTTCTATTTCTCAGCCGGTTACCACGGAGACAAGGTTCGGTCCTGTACTGTACAACAGGCATTATACTTCAGTGGCTTCGCACAGACCCGTAAGTCTCTCCCCAGCCCTGCTTCCTCATCCTCATCACATCTTCACCTTGCATTTCTTCTTCCTCCATGCTTTTCCTCTTTGTGTTTGTGTCCTTCCTCCAGTCTCTCATTTCATCTGCGTCTCTCTGCTTTATCCCCATTGATCTGTGGTTGACTGTCTACTGTCTGTGGAAGAAGCATTAGTATGGGTCCCCATTCTCATCGGCAAATAGATGAACACACACACACACACACACACTGTTGACTCATCCCTGCATTCTGAATGTCTTCAGAAAAAAAAACAACAGAGTGAGAGAGCCAGTTTTTCTTGTTATCTTGCTTCATGGTCTTTTCAGAATTGGTGCAGCTCTTGTGAGTCATTTAGGAATACAGTTGTCTGGCAAAAATGCTGCAACTTTTTTGGCACTGAGATGTATTTTACATTACATTACATTACATTTAGCTGACGCTTTTATCCAAAGCGACTTACATGATAAACAGTAGACCGTAGACACAGCAACGGTGAGCAATTAGGGTTAAGTGTCTTGCTCAAGGACACAACAACACAGACTGCCGGAGCAGGGGATCGAACCACCGACCCTCTGATTGAAAGACCGAGTTGCTAACCACTGAGCCACAGCCGCTTTATGCAGCAGCTTGCTTACAAGCCGACAGTTGTGTGGACTGCAGCTATGTTTACACTCGTTTCTGTCTTCAGCCATCGAGTGATGAATTCTAAGTCCCTCAGAGCCTTTTGATCCATCATTAAACTCCTGCTGTACAGCTAAGCAAAACTCTTCATTCTAGTTCCAAAGATCACATATCTAAATATGTAATATACCATTTTTAGATTGCACAGGATTATATGTTACATTTGAAAAGTGAGTAAAACAGCATATATTTATAGCTACTGACTTGAGCCTAATGAGGACACATCACTGCATTCCAAATCGCATACTTTTCATTTTTATGTTTACTACATACGGTATTTAGTATGTTTTGTGGCATGTGGTCTGCTTTAAATTGGGACATACTACTTCCTCATCACAATGCACCTTGAACTATGACCTTCTCGCTCATATATCTGCTGTGCAAAGGACTGTGGGTCAGAATAATCAGAAAAGCACGCTGGCTTGCCTCCTGCAAAAATAGAACATCATGGTATTTATGGCATATTGCATTTGTCATACTATGTAGTGGAACATACAAAATAGTTTTCCTGGCATACTAAATAGTGTTGTGGTATGGGTATAGAGCGACCCAACCTTAAATGAACCACTGACTAACTGATTTTCCTGCTTATGTTTCAGATTATTGTCCAGCATCAGCCACCTGGTGCTGGACGAGATCCACGAGAGGAACCTGCAATCGGACGTTTTGCTCGTCATCGTGAAGGACATACTCGCCCATCGAGATGACCTCAAGATCATCCTCATGAGTGCCACGCTCAACGCAGAGAAGTTTTCTAAATATTTTGGTATGCAGCCCACCAAATGACATACCAACATTTTGTTCAGCACTGATCTTGCAGGTTATTTGTGTTGGATTGTTCCTCCTTCTCATCTCCCCGTTTCCCTGCATCAAACCTTTAGGCAACTGTGAAATGATTCACATCCCTGGTTTGACATTCCCAGTTGAGGAGTTCCTACTTGAGGACGTTGTGGAGAAGACCAGGTAGAACAACACTGCTCACACACACACACACACACACACACACACACACACACACACACACACACACACACACACACAAAGACAGTCGCACATTAACATGCACACACCCGACTACAAAGATACAAACGGAACCTCATCCCTGTTATATAAACTGGTTGGTGTGTCTGCCAGGTATCGTTGCCAGAATCTGGACCGGCGCCCCTCAAGGAAGAGAGGCTTTTGGCAGGGGAGCCACTCCAGGCCTGAGAAGGAGGAGAAAGAGGCAGAGTACAAGGAGAGTTGGCCCAGTTATGCACGCACACTGCAGGGCAGGTGAGTTGGCGAGAACAGCTGTGTGGTTAGATTTTAGAGCAGCTGCCAGGTGATGATGTGGCAGTTTTAAAATTGATATCTCCTTTTTCTTTATGAAGTTTAAAAGCAGGTGAAGTGATTCGGAAAACAAAATGTGTTAGGTAAACACTAAATTTATACATCTGCATTGAAGTGTTGTACCCACGACTTAGGTAGCTGAAGTACAGAAATGACAATATTGTTGCATATTTGCGCATCTTCATGTAACTTCATGCATATGTAACATGGTACACAGGTAACATGGTACATAGGTAACATGGTCTAAAAAGTAACATGGTCTATAGATAACATGGTCTATAGATAACATGGTCTATAGATAACATGGTCTATAGATAACATGGTCTATAGATAACATGGTCTATAGATAACATGGTCTATAGATAACATGGTATATAGGAAATATGGTACATAGGTAACATGGTACATAGGTAGCATGGTACATAGGTAACATGGTCTATATGTAACATGGTCTATAGATAACATAGTATATAGGTAACATGGTACATAGGTAACATGGTACATAGGTAACATGGTACATAGGTAACATGGTCTAAAAAGTAACATGGTCTATAGATAACATGGTATATAGGAAATATGGTACATAGGTAACATGGTACATAGGTGACATGGCATATAGGTAACATGGTATATAGGTAGCATGGTACATAGGTAACATGGTCTATATGTAACATGGTCTATAGATAACATAGTATATAGGAAACATGGTACATAGGTAACATGGTACATGGGTAACATGGCATATAGATAACATGGTATATAGGAAATATGGTACATAGGTAACATGGTACATAGGTGACATGGCATATAGGTAACATGGTATATAGGTAGCATGGTACATAGGTAACATGGTCTATATGTAACATGGTCTATAGATAACATAGCATATAGGAAACATGGTACATAGGTAACATGGTACATAGGAAAACATGGTACATGGGTAACATGGTACATAGGAAACATGGTACATAGGAAACATGGTACATGGGTAACATGGTACATGGGTAACATGGTATATAGGTAACATGGTACATGGGTAACATGGTATATGGGTAACATGGTACATAGGAAACATGGTACATAGGAAACATGGTACATGGGTAACATGGTACATAGGAAACATGGTACATAGGAAACATGGTACATGGGTAACATGGTACATAGGAAACATGGTACATGGGTAACATGGTACATAGGAAACATGGTACATGGGTAACATGGTACATGGGTAACATGGTACATAGGAAACATGGTACATAGGAAACATGGTACATGGGTAACATGGTACATAGGAAACATGGTACATAGGAAACATGGTACATGGGTAACATGGTACATGGTAACATGGTATATAGGTAACATGGTACATGGGTAACATGGTATATAGGTAACGTGGTACATAGGTAACGTGGTACATAGGTAACATGGTACATAGGAAACATGGTACATAGGAAACATGGTACATAGGTAACATGGTACATGGGTAACATGGTATATATTTAACATGGTATATAGGAAACATGGTACATAGGTAACATGGTACATGGGTAACATGGTACATAGGTAACATGGTACATGGGTAACATGGTATATAGGTAACATGGTATATAGGTAACATGGTATATAGGAAACATGGTACATAGGAAACATGGTACATAGGTAACATGGTATATAGGTAACATGGTACATGGGTAACATGGTACATAGGTAACATGGTACATGGGTAACATGGTATATAGGTAACATGGTACATGGGTAACATGGTATATGGGTAACATGATACATGGGTAACATGGTACATAGGTAACATGATACATGGGTAACATGGTATATAGGTAACATGGTATATAGGTAACATGGTATATGGGTAACATGATACATGGGTAACATGGTACATAGGTAACATGATACATGGGTAACATGGTATATATGGTACATGTGGTTTGGTTTTCCTTCCCGCAACTGCCTCAATATTTTTGAGGGGTCAAGCTCCACTTCTCAATAAAACTCAACAAACAATCTTCTTATTTTCTTACAGCTATTTTCAGTGCAGTCCATTTTATTTGCCACCATTATTACGGCTCTATGTCGCTGAGTCAATGTGACAAAATGTAGACAGATTTCTCCTTGTGTACTGTACTTGTAGAAAGTGTACTCACTGTCTGAAAGCACAACCCTACAATCATGTATTTTAAGTGTCAAATGAAGCTTAAAGCCTATTAAGTACTTCATGGCTGTGATTTCATCTTAAAACAACAGCCAGGTGCCCATTTAAACATGTATACTGTTTTTCTTCCTGTGATCATTCCTCCTGTCCATACTGAGGTTTCAGTAGTGAAAAGACAAATCAAGTATGTTCAAGATTCAAGAGATGTATTTGTCATTTGCATCTTTATAAAGTACATTGGAGTTATTAGAGATACATTTTAAATAGCAGCGGTTATACAGTAAATAAACAATACATAAATACATACACTCTGCATAAACATGGTAAATATTGAGTTTGGTACCTCGTAAAGTTAGTATTCTTACTTCAAACCCCCCAGCTTGTGCTTTTTTCCTGAGCTGCAGTGCATTGTGTAACATGTTAGGGCACAGAAGATGGAGGTTTGTCTATTTATTCATCGCCGGTGTCCCGTGTTTTACAGATACTCCGACAACACCGTTGAGACACTGGCGATGTTGGACAATGATGATAAGATTGACCTGGAGCTGATCGTGACACTGATTCGCCATATTGTGTTCAAGGAGGAGGTGAGTTTAACTTTGTAGGTCTGGTTTCAGGGCAGCTGTCTGAAAGTGGCTACATTCTGGTGTCTTCAATGAAGTACATTGTACTCCATTGATGAAAATATTCCAAGGAGTTTGTTATATTGGTCGGAACAGCCTAAAAGTCCGGAGTGTCTATGTCACGGACACTTTTTATTTTTTCTTGGACTTGAAAAGCTCCAAACATTTTGATCGCAGACGGGTGAACAGAGCAGTGCTCCATTAGGAACATGGTTTCAAATCAAATAATAGTGAATAGTTGGCAGCGATACAGTACATTCCTAGGTGGAGCAGATGGATGAACAGGAGGGCTAGCTTCCAAACATTAGATCAGAGGAAATATCACAGATTCTGACAGCAGAACGATGCTAATGAGCGATCGAACAGATGCTCTCACCATTTTTTTTGTTATTTTATTTCAGTGTTCAGTTCAGATTTTGGTAATGTGGAGTATGATTCAACTAAGTCAGATCAGACGCCTCTTTTTTCTTTGCGTGAAGGTTTTAGACGTCGCTATAGCTCTACCCAGAACAGGAGTTTCATGTGCAGATGGAATGAAGGCAGAGAAACACATTTGAAAGATTCTTTCTATTTTAGTAATCCTTTTGTTCAAATTGTATTTGCAGAATGTTTCTTATGTTTTTCCAACTCTTTTTAGTTAGTCTGCACAATGCAACAAGCAAAACCATTCAGTGTGGGCTTTTGTCACTAGTAAAAGGGAGAAAACAATGAGGACAACTTATGAAATGAAGTGCCTGAATGGAAGGAAAACAATTGACGCTGCTCTCTCTTTTCCTGTATTTTTCCAAACGAAGTGAAACTAGTTTAACCTATTTTTTAGTTTGTGATGTATAGGAGAGAGACACGGGAAAAAGAGACAGGCCCAGAATGAGATGTGACTAACACAGTCAGACAGAATAATTATCCCCGCCACTATGAAGCCATATCTCTATCAGTCACGGCCACCCTGAGCCAGTCAACCAGCTGATTCGCCGTGGCATTGTCCAACGGGCGAGAGGGAACTGCTTGATTCTCTGTGACGGCGTTCTGAACCGAGGATACGGGCCGTCTGCCAGGCTTTCTACTATGATGATGCTTTAATTATGTTGCAGGAGTCTGTGATTAGACACCTAGGGGGGTAACATACAGGCATTAATGAAGACCAGCTGTGTGTGTGTGTGTGTGTGTGTGTGTGTGTGTGTGTGTGTGTGTGTGTGTGTGTGTGTGTGTGTGTGTGTGTGTGTGTGTGTGTGTGTGTGTGTGTGTGTGTGTGTGTGTGTGTCAGAGCTCACTTTGCTGTGTGATTTTATTTTATTTTTTTGTTGGAATTAATCAGAGCCCATTCTTTACTGTGTTTTTGTCAGGTTGTACACCGCCCGCGTCCTTTCTCTTTCACACACATGCACAGACATTAACACACACTAATCTAGTCCCAGGTGGGTGACTTGAGCACCGGTCATAATAATTAGCTTTAATTAAAAGGCACAGGTTTCCAGGACCCAGAAGCTATGTTTTATGTCTGCTCTTCTTCTTCCCTTCCTCACAGGAAATGAAAAGTCCTTATTAAAGATTGGGTTATTTTGTATCAGCCTAATATTACCCTGCCTTTAATTTCTGTTTCATTTTAGGTCTTTAATTTAGCAATATTATTAATGTAGTTTCCCTTTTAATATTACATACAAGTTGGCTTTTGCTCCGGTTCCCAAAGTTTTGAGCGTCTAACATTATTATGTGTCTTAAAAAACCTTTTCATTGTTTATTTCTCACCTTGTCGGTATGGTTTCATATATCACTGTCTTTAGAAGCTGCTGATTATGTGAGTAGTTCATGATTGCAGGTGATAAACCTCACTACCTTGTGTGTGTTTGTAGCTACTGGCATCACAACCCATGTTAGGTTCTTAGTTATTATTTGGTCAGGAAATGAGGCAAATCTGCAAACTTTAGACGGTGTTTAAATAATGTAAAAACCTGAATGGCCGCTTGTGGTCAGATGACAATAAACACTGATGCAATGAGACATTTGACATTTTGTTAAAGTGAAAATATTTTCTAGAAAAACATGTTTATTCCTGAAAAGTTTAAAGTAATCTCTAAAGCTTGATTCTTTGCATTATTCTCCCTGTCCTGTTTCTCGCTGCTACGATAATACAATTGCTCCTCATCACTTATTCAAGGTGCCTTCTACCCACTGCAGCATTATGCGATGTTGTTTTTATGTTTGAGGGGCTGACACCTACTTCACGTTTAGTGGTCATACCCACAGTCAGACAGCTGATTTTGCTCACACTGGAAGACCTCCAACTTAATTAGCCGTCTTCATCTGTTTATCCTGCTGATGTTTTCTCAGCTTGCATTTGTACGCCTCTATATTTTCCAGGTGTTCCTTTTTCTTCTTTTCTTGTTTTTGCTGCTTTGAGAGAGTCTATCCCTGTGGTAATGTGGAGCAGAGGCCGCCGTGTAGTGGGAAGATGTTGTTGTCATTATGATGTTGGCAGGCAGTGTCGGGCCTATTGTGTGACCGAATGTGGAGGCTCGGAGCTCAGGGCACGACGGCTCCTCCGAGGACAGGAAGCCTTGCTCACTTGGCTTAGTGGTTGCTGAGGCTCCTCCGGCTACGTTTGTTTCTGTTGGCAGTTTGTTTCTTGTTGTATTCTCTCCTCTGAAACCCCGCTGTTTTATTGTGTGGCTTTCAGCTGCTGAGTGTTGTGTCATGTCTGTGTCTGACAGGACGGAGCCATCTTGGTCTTCCTTCCTGGCTGGGACGACATCAGCAAGCTGAATGACCTGCTGGTGGCTCAGGACTTGTTCCGATCAGGTGCAAACACAACCTTGTGACATGAAAGAGTATTCTAGTGACTTCAGGGTTGATATACCTTTAGAGGAGGTCGTTATTCACATACGTTTGTGCTGTTTATGATTTTTACTTATTTGTACACTGGAAGGCAGTTTTAACATTCTGCTGTTGAAAGGAGAACATTTTTCTGTGCCCAATTTAAATATATATATATATATGTATATATGTATTCTTTGAGGTGGGAGTAGCTATAAATGTAAAAAAAGTCAAACTTTTCTGTAAAAGTCATACAACATTACTGAAGGTCATTTAGAAATATATTGGATTAACTATATTGTGTTTTTCCGTTCATATTTAATAACAATATATCTTTTGTTGCCAAAAATGGTTGCATTCCTGATATTAACCAGGATATTCAAGGCTATATTTTTTGACATAAATGTTAAGCCTCACACACTAGCAGTTTTATATAATGTTGGCAAATGGTTCTTTGTTTGAGTTCTTCTTCTGTGTCCTGTTGTGTTTCAGACCGCTTCGTTATCATCCCTCTGCACTCCCTCATGCCGACCGTCAACCAGACGCAGGTTAGCGTTCTTCTGTTTCTCTCTCTGTCTGCCGGTCGGCCTGCTTCACTCCCTCTTTCATATCAGAAAGGTCCAATCTTATGTTTCACCCCTGCTCTTCTCAGGTGTTCAAAAGGCCTCCTCCTGGAGTTAGAAAGATTGTGATTGCCACCAATATAGCTGAGACCAGGTATGTGAGTGTGTGTGTGTATTGGTTTGGGTTGTGTAGCTTTGGTACTTGCTCCCTTTGGAAATGTAGTTTTTGGCTGTTACTTCGGGTAAGTTTGAAAAACAAAAAAGGAAGAAGTGATGACTGTGTGTGTGTTTGCTTGTGTGTGCTTGTGTGTACTAGTGTAATGCAATAGGTCCAAGTCATTTATAGAAACGGCAGATTTGGAGCAATTAGCATATATTTCCTGGAGTGATAATGGAAACCTAAACTGTCATATCGGCTTGGATGGAGCACTCAAAGTGTCTGTCTAAAATTTGTTAATGCATTCACAGCATCGTGCACACACAAACTGAGCCATTTAAGAAGCTGCCTGCACTCCCCTCACATCACTACTAAATATAGACTTGAATCTACCAGAGGGCTACATTTTATTTTTGTACTTCTGAATGATTGAGTGTGAGTCTTAGCTAAACATTCGTCACCGACTGCTTTGAAGATTTCTTTCCGTCTGATTTGGTTTTTATTCCAGCCTCTTTTTTCTGTCTCTTCCTCTTCTCTCTCTCCTCTTCCTCACAGCATCACTATAGATGACGTTGTGTATGTGATAGATGGAGGAAAGATTAAGGAAACTAACTTTGACACCAGCAACAACATCAGCACCATGACAGCGGAGTGGGTCAGCCTGGCCAATGCCAAACAGAGGAAAGGACGTGCTGGCAGGTATGTGTGGACATAACGAGGGCATGCTGTAAATGAGTGCCTCTGGGTATGCAATGCTTCTCTGGAAGCATTA
This sequence comes from Cottus gobio, assembly GCA_023566465.1. NCBI lineage: Eukaryota > Metazoa > Chordata > Actinopteri > Perciformes > Cottidae > Cottus > Cottus gobio. The sequence goes on from CM042220.1 coordinate 14,037,027, forward strand.
TTTCCCCTTCTTTTTGTCATCTCAGCTTTCTGTCAGTCTCTCCCATTAGCCCACTCCTTCCTGCCTTCCCCGCTGTAAACACTGCGAAAGGCAAAGCGTACTCCCAGGTCGTTTCCAGTCTGTGACTCCAGACATCTGTTCTGTTCACTAGCTCTGGCATCAAAGTGGAGCATGGCCCAATTAGCAGGAGCTGCTTACCGAGTGAAGTTTCATCCCATTGATTTCACATTCAGCCCTTGTCACAGGACTGATGTAACATGCAACCTCTTTTTGTCCTCCCCTCTCTGCCCCTCTCTTCTTCTGTGCATATATCCAGAGTGTGTCCAGGGAAGTGCTATCATCTGTACAATGGTCTCAGGGCCAGCCTGCTGGATGCTTATCAATTACCCGAAATCATGAGGACACCACTGGAGGAGCTCTGCCTGCAAATCAAGGTTGTTTATGAGAAAGACTGAGACAGACTGAGACAAACAGGTGTTGTCTGGGGGGTTGAGCCGAGGACACAATTGTTATGAATGAGTTTAGTGAATGCAGAAGGGGAACGAGGGCAACGTTGCAGTTTTTGGTCTTGCCTAATAATATTTATAATAATAATAATAATGCCTAATAAGAACGAGGGATGACATTGTGGACTGACTCATGCCCCGTTGCGCTCCAGCTCTTTTGCTCCCTTTTTGCCAAAAAACATAATCGTTCCTCCTCTGGGGCCTCGTTCTCTTACACGAGCAGGCGCTTTCTTCTTTGATTGCTTACAATATTTTTCCCCTCTTTTTTTAAATCCACTCTACTCTACTCCGCTATTTCAACCCATGCTAATGGAACATTAAGCCAAAGTTCACTGAGATGAGTGTTTGCAATGATTGTTCTCACCAGGCTTTATTGGATATGCATTTGAGTGTGCGTCTTCCACTACTTCAGTTGGATGTATTTGGGCTAGTTTGATGTGTTTTATGAAGCTAGTGGGTGAGAGGAGGACTAATGCATCAGGCTGTCCTTAAACACTAACAACATGCTAACCCTGAGTAGACTCTCAAATACACAAGCACTCCAACCCCAACCTATTAGTCAGACATAGAAATGTGGTCGCTTCCTTACTCTTCAATTTCTCACATTTAAAAATCTCTATTTCATGTGGAGGTGAATACATATTTAGAGTCATCATATTATGTGGCACCTTGCTATAGCTATATACTTTACTGCCCACAATACAGTGCTACAAATTACGAGCAGTTAAAAAATCAGTAAAATAATTACATGCTTTTGCTGATACATGTGTAATGTGATGTTATGTGTTCTGCCTAGATTTTGAATCTTGGGTCTATCGCTCAATTCCTGGAGAAATCCCTGGACCCTCCCACTACAAACGCCATCAACTTAGCCATCAAGAACCTCGTGGACCTGGTAAGAAAGAGTTGAGATCATTTATTTATTTTTAAAGATAGGTAAAGAACAAGTCGTGAATAACAAGACGGCTGCAGCTAACAATTAGGTAGATTATCAATTTATCAGACTCATTGTTTCAGCGTTAATCAACATTCGATTTCTGCCGGCAAAGAAATGTACCAAAGTAATTTGGGAAACGGTATCATTTTAGGAAGAGAAACTCTTATCTTAGCATGTGGTTTCAAGGTCTCCGGTCTGGATGCGTTATTTACAAATGTGCTAGTCCCAAGGATGCTTGTCCTTTAGTGGAGATTGGTAAACTAAATGAGGACTAAAAGAGAAATCAGTACTCATCCAAAGGGTTTGAGAAAATAAAGCATGAACATTATTTCATGCTTACACAATTAAAAAAAATCAATGGAAGAAAGTATGTGACAGTAACACAACTTCTTTATATTTTGGGATACTATTTCCTTCTCTTGTGGATAATTAAAAATAAAATGTGTGTCGGGCTGCAGATGACTGAAGATGTGTGATTCTCTTCTGTGTTGTGTGCTAGAACGCCCTGGACCGCTCAGAGAATCTGACGGCGCTGGGTTTCCACCTGGCTCGCCTGCCTGTGGAGCCTCACATCGGCAAACTCATTCTGTTTGGAGCTCTGTTGGGCTGCCTCGACCCCGTACTCACCATTGCTGCTTCACTCAGCTTCAAAGACCCTTTCTTCATACCCCTGGTAGGGCACTGAGTTCACAGACATGAAGGCTGGTGTCAGCAGCGACACACAACACATTGCTGCACTTTACCTCCTTCTTCTTCTTCTTTCATTGCAAATTAGGTCTTAAAGGAATACTAAATGCATGTGTCTGTCTCAGGGTAAAGAGAAGATGGCAGACATGAGGAGAAGGACCTTGTCCAGAAACTCTAAGAGTGACCACCTCACTATTGTCAATGCCTTCCAGGTAAGACGGCGCACATCTGTCACATCTGTCTTTCATCTCTGTCTGCTGTATGACTTGATTCAGTTTTAATGTATTTGATTGACCAGGGCTGGGAGGATGCGAAATACCGTGGCGCCAGGTATGAGAAAGAGTACTGCTGGGACAACTTCCTGTCTGCTAATACACTCCAGGTGAGCCAGTCTTATTATGACAATTGTACTGAGCTCTATACAGATGTGCTTTGAAAAGAAAACCACATTACATGTTCAAGTTGACTTCTGCCTGGGCAGATAAGGATATGCCGCCTTTTTGAAAGCAATGTGCCCTTTATCATTCAGATGCTGCACAATATGAAAGGTCAGTTTGCTGAGCATCTAATGCATACAGGCTTTGTCAGCAGCAGGGACCCCAAAGACCCCAAATCCAATGTCAACTCAGGTAACTAAGAATCAATTATTCATCGATCGGTTGCAATTCAACGGTCTGAAAATGCTCTTTCTTATGAATCTTAAAACCCGATCATGAAACTGTAATGAAATTTCATATGCAACATACTAATTTTGTATTTCACTCACTTCCTTTGTCAGACAATGAGAAGTTGATCAAGGCGGTGATTGTAGCTGGTCTGTACCCGAAGGTGGCCACGATCAGACCATCTGGCAGCAAGAAGAGGCCGGGGTGAGTCTGCCAGTTCAATGCGATGAACAAAGACACACAGGAAAGGGCTGCAGAGTACACAATAGATAAGTGGACAATTATTCTTATTGAATTTTTGATCGACAAATGGCCTCCACACTACGATATCTCATCAGACCTCTCAGGTAAGGGGTCCTGTGACAATTACCTGCGGCTATGCAGAAACCATGTTAGAAAAACTGTCAAAAACAGAGGCGCTTTTGCAGCTGAAGATCAATGCAGCCATCATAAAACCAGCCTCGGGCAACGCCTGTGACCGCTGTGCAAAAGACACACACACGTAACAGGGAGACACACACACTCACAGCAGGCTTGTCACTTTTGTTTGTCGGCCTCAGTGGCGGCTTTAGACCCTGTTGGACAGTGAAATTGCCGGGGTCATTTCCCTAAGCTTAAGTAAGCCATTGGGAAGTTTCTCTCATGTCGGCACCACATCTCTGTTTAATGGATCCTTGTTTGTTTTGCTGCTCAATCAGACTGTCTGGTGCAAGCTGCTTTGTTCGCTGCATTCAAGCGGTTGGTGTTGTCGGGCTGACGCAGGAGTTTGTAACACGGTGCTACTTTCATGTTCGGGGTGATTTGCAGACTGCAGACTTGTCTTTGGCACCGCCGTGCTGCCTCCTATTTACAAGCCAAAAGCACCTGATGGTTTGTTTCTTGAACTAATTAATAAAAGAGGAACTCCACAGATTTGACACAGAATTAATCTTGACTAGAAGCCGTTATACGTCATATACTGTAGCGCAGTGGTTCTCAACCTTTTTTCAGTGATGTACCCCCATGTAAAATATTTTTCCAGCCAAGTACCTCCTAACCATCGCAAAGCATTCTTAGTTGAAAAAAAGATGTAATACACAGTGCTGTGCCATCAGTTTCTGCTTTAATATAGAATATATAAAATTCAGTTTATGAAGGATTTTTAAATGGATGTTATATTTTTCACGTTCCCCCTGGAGTGACTTCACGTACCCCTAGAGGTACACGTACCTCCATTTGAGAACCACTACTGTAGCGCATGGTCGCAGAGAAACTTGCTGCGATTGTCCACCTGCAGTCATGAGACATGTTTCCACCTCGGTTCTGTTGCCAGTTATCGAGATAATATTTTTGTTTTCAATAGTTTTAACCAATGCACGTAACCCTGACACTCGCACTCTGACATCTTATCTTTCTCAGGGTTAAGGTGTACACCCAAGCTGACGGAAAGGTGTGTATCCACCCGAAATCAGTCAATGCCGAAGAGACGGAGTTCAACTACACATGGCTCATCTACCACCTCAAGATGAGAACGAGCAGCGTGAGTAGGCGAGGGGACATGGGAATGCAATAGCGTGTTTCAACACGTCTGCATGAATGTTGTGTTTTTGTATTGCTGTGTCTTGTTGATTTTGTATGTGTACCTCTGAAGGGTGCGTGTGAGTGGAAAGAAGGACGAGTGGTTTATTCCAGCTTTACTCTGAATGAATATTTGATTAAAACGCTGCCTTTCAACTCGCCCTCAAAGGCTCTTGTGCTTCAAAGCCTCCAGACACAATGTGAGAGGTGGTGGTGGGGCAAAACGGTCAATACGGCTCCCGACGCCGCCCTCTTTCCCTTTCGCTCTTTTTTTTCGTATCTTTTTTTTTTTTTTTTGCCCCTCTTCACACTCCCATTTTCGCCTCCCTTCCATCTGTCAGCCGTTGTTCTTTCTGTGCCATCTATCTTTGCGACTGTTACCCTTCAGCAGAAAAACACCTTTCATGTCCTCTCTGAGTTCTGCCTTTGTCTCTCACTTAGCCGCCTGATCGCACCATTATTAAATGTATTCTTTTTTTTTTTTTTTAACAATGCTATGCATTTGTGTTTGTTATAGAAGTAAGGTATTCATATAGGGCCAGCTTGTCAAGGTCATTTGTTTACTAAGTCAGAGAAGGAAGAAACTAAATGAAGGATAGTGAGTGATGACGTTAAACTTTATCTCCTCTGACGCACTTGCACCTGGTGGTTCGTTACATTACACATTCACGGGGCAAATGCAGTCCTCTCCAGCTCTCTTTGCTTATTTTTTCTCTTTGTCTCCCACCCACTCCCTCGACCTTCCTCTAACTCGCTGATGCTAATTTTCAACACTTCTGTCTGTTACCTTCAAGGCTGAAATATAAATGTATTTTTTATTTTTTTTCAGTCTCTGTGGCTTTTGACGCAGACTTTGTGTGTGCAGAAAGTGCATTAAATAGAGTATCACTTCTATGTTCTGTCAATATCTACTTACTTTGCCATTTCTGAAACATATTTTTTATTTGGGCATCACTAGTCAAGCTGCTCTGCATGAGCAGCTGTCAGTTGAGCCCAGGAAGGAAAATGGATGGAAAAGAGTGCAACACATTTGTGAAATAAACAGACAGGGCAAGATGACATTTCTCTTAACACTGGAGGCGCATTTCAAACTCGCACAGCCTCTCCACTAATGGGACACTTTCAGCCCACACCACGGAATAGCTGTCGGGCACGGTGTGTCACAATGATCCCGCTCCCTGTCACTGACTGGGTTAGCGTGTTTGTTGTCAAGCTTCTGTCATTGTGCGTTAGCGACATCTCTCTGCGTGTCCTCAGATCTTCCTCTACGACTGCACTGAGGTGTCCCCGTTCTCGCTGCTGTTCTTTGGAGGAGACATCACAATCCAGAAAGATGAGGACCAGGAGACCATCGCCGTGGACCAGTGGATCGTCTTCAGATCCCCGGCACGCATTGCTCATCTTGTCAAAGTAAGCAAAGGACACACTCGCAACTCCGCGAACGATGAGATACATTTGACTGACCTACCTTTTCCTGTCTTTTCTACAGAGTTTAAAGAAAGAGCTGGATTCTCTGCTTGAGGAGAAGATCCGTAACCCTGCGCCCGTGGACTGGCAAAACCGTCAGTCCAAAGACTGTGCCGTCATCACAGCCATCATAGACCTCATTACCACTCAGGAGAAGCCTACAGGCAGCAATAGAGGCTATGGCAAATCATGGGCATCTGCCCCAAGAGGACTACACAGTTACTTCGATGACAATGAGGATGATGACGATTAAGTGAGGCTGGCTTTGAGGAGAAGAGTTTAGGAAATGACTGCCTGCACCCTCGGCCACAGAGGTTAGTTGGGATATTTATGACAACCAGCTGGCCTCCCTGGTGGTGCTTCTAAAACCCAGCACGCAGTAGTACTGGAAAATGTTGTGCACTTGAATGACTCACATTATTGTTTAGTTTGCAAGGACCAGTCCATGATCTAATCTACATTTAGTAGCCGTTTTATTTGGTTAATCTTGCTCCTTTTGAAGCAACGTCACTTAATGGACTGCGCAATAAATAAAGGATCAATAAATAAAAAACACTTGGCTTTGCTTCATCTGCTTGACTAAGATGAAATTTAGGAATTCAAAAACAAAGTGATCACCATTACTCTGAAATATTGCAGGATTCATTATGGGAAACCATAATCTGTTCTATGATGGGTGAGCACCATTTGTTCTGAGCTTCGAGGGAGCAATCACAAAGCTCACCTGAGTGATGTTTGGATGGAATGAACACCTGCATAGATACAATCTCATGAATACCTGAAAATGCTTCTGGCCCAAGGATTTATGTACGTTTCTGATAAATCTGCACTGAATACCCAGACAATAAATGGCTAACTTATTGTTCCAAACATTAATGGAGGAATAAAAGTATTTTTCTTTGTTCTCGCTAGCAGTGGTCTTCAGGAAAAGTATTGATCATTGAGTACATGCCCGGCCCCAGGAAATTAAGCTTTTATTTAAAGTGGCTGACATATAAAAGGTTGTCTGCCGTTTCTGCAATATAAATCTGTATTTTGGCAAACATATGTTACAATTCAGGCTGCTTTACATATTTACATGTACACAGATGATTTACAATAGTTACAAGTACAGGAAGTGGTTGAAATAAAAATCAATTCATGCTTATGTGTGGTATTGCAGAGGTAATTTTCCCTGAGTGCAGATGCAAAGCTTTGTCTTGATACCGATGTCCTCCCTGCCGGGTGCTCTGCCCGCTACCGCCACACCTCGCTTCATGCAGCTCAACAGTTGAGGTTGTCATCTCGGCCGGGGCCAGACGGATGGTGTCATCGCCACACTCTGACCAAGCCGTTCATTTCATTTGGCCGGGCATGGGAACACTTAAAAAGATGACTCACCCTGGACAATCACATTAAAAGCAGGGGTGCTCTTCTCTTCCGGTCTCACCATCAGCCCACACAAATTAATTCAGCGTGCCTCTAACATCACAGCTATAAATCCTGAGGGGGGCGGTATTTATATTTACAACCATGGCTGGCATCAAAGGTGCGTAATATTTCAAGCTGTCCAAATTATGGAGTGGATGGTGAGAAAAACAGGATCTGTGACACAAATGTAGAGTCTGATTCACGGTGGTGATATTAACCGGTGACAAACGGCCCGGTGGAGGACGGATACTTGGCTCTTCTGCTTAACCTGTGGATGTCATGCAGCTCAACATACACCCTTCTGGATTTTCTTGTAAATATTGTACTGGTTTCACTTGCCCTCAGATGCTACTGAAACACGAGTTCTACACTAACCCACACACTGAAGAAGCTGCCAATCCCACGTCTTATCTCTCGCCTTATCTCTTTCACAACCAACATCTTCATAGTTACATTGTTACTGACAAAGCTCCTAATTACATGGCCTGATGATCCTCGTTAACAGAGCACACATCAGGCGGCTGTCATCGCCACACCATTTGGTCTACTTTACCTCCTATAGCGATACTGTAGTTCCAATTATTACATAGCACATCGGTAACGCTCAACAAAAATAACAACAAATTTCACACCAAAAGTTGTTAAGTAGCAAGGTGTTGAAAGAAGGGACTCTGGCAGTGGGTGTGAACGAATGAATGTGATGGATCCCAAACACAGGACGATAAGCAATTAAGGAAATCTCTTCTTCTTCTTCTGTGTTTGCTGGGAAACTCAGACACTGATATTTAGTGGACGGTGCGCTGAAGAACTATGGCTCCATCTTTAAAAGTCAGGCAGCCGGTCCACTTGCCGACTGCTGATGTGCTTACTGAACTCTTTAGTTTGGGTTCACTTCTTAAAAAAGGAAGGCCACTGGTGAGCCACTGGTGAGTCAAGGCTCACTACGAGCTGAGTAAAGCCCTCTGTGGTTTTAAGCACCAGGCTCATACGTTGGTCTCCAACCCCTGCAGGCGGTCCATCCGCTGCATGTTGCGCTCGATGGTGGCCTGGCACGTGATTGGTTCGGCACACTCGGCGAGGAACCACCCCCTTTCTCCGTCGCGCAGTCGCTCACCTTCATACCAGCCTAGAGGAGAAATTGCATACATGAAAACTGAAGCATGTGTTGTGTTTCCACGTGATCTGCTTTTGATGCTCCAAGCCGTCTGTTCAGACTGTTGCTATGGTCACCAAAAGGGAAAGGACCTTTGGCCTCTGTTTGTGTAGGTTTGAACCACATCCTCAAAGAGGCATACGGTCCATTATATTAGACAGATGGATATTGAGAAAGAAGTTTATAAGTACATGGTAAAATGACAGTTGAATTGGGAAGGTGAATGAGGGGAATACGAGGGCGAGAGAGTGAGCAAGAGAGAGTGAGCAAGAGAAAAAGAGAGCAAGAGAGCGAGAGAGAGAATGAGTGAGAGAGTGAGCAAGAGAGAGAGTGTGCAAGAGAGAGCGAGAGAGAGTGAGCGAGAGAAAAAGAGAGCAAGAGAGAGAGAGAGCGATAACGTACCGTCCTCCACAGTCTGCGAGACCAGCACCACATCAGCCACCTGCAGGGACAACTCATCTGGCTGCTTGGCGGTGTAGGTTCGGATCACCTCCACCTGCATGACATCTACAACACAAACAGAAATCTATAAATCTCTTCAGATAAGTTACACTGGCCTTGTTTGAATATATCAGAATTAACTCAACAAGCCAATTGTTGTGAAAACTATAATAAATTTAAAAAAGACAGTTCGTCAAATGACCACAAGGTGGTGCAATAGGCCAACAGGACTTCAGGGAGCCCTTTCAGAGCGTATTTCAGTGTTTGTGGCAACTTACTGGTTCTGTCCTGACTCTTGTTGTTGTTGACGTTCTGGCCCAGGGCGCTGATCCATCGAGCACGCTCATTCCTAAAACACACATTTCAGCACATTAAGTTATGGCACTGAAATCATTCTGAACATTAAAAGATGCTGCATTAACTTCACAACTCCTAAAACTCGACCGTGCTGTGAGAGTTGCACACCTTAACTGTGGTTGAGGGGAGTTTAACTCTGTTGAGCTTGTATTACAGATGCTACGTCACAGCGGTGTTGAGAATATACGCAGCTATACAAAGGGCCGCCACAAGCTGCCAAGCTATTGAGGCCAATGGATTACTTAGTTGCACAGCAAGTTTGTCCTTGTCCCTCCCTCCCTCCTCTGTCCCGTCCATGAGAGAACAGAGGTATTCAGTTGCGGAAAACTGAGGAGCACAAGCACAAGGCCAATTCCCAGGAGGGCACAGACCTGCTTTTGCTTCCCCTCCCTCTTGTGTGTTTCATGGGAAAGAGACAGTGGGTGGAGTCGCACAGGTCAAGTTCCACAAAACGCTCCCATTTCACCTGTTCTCATGAACTACTGAAGGGGGGAGGATTTAGAAAGAGTGAGAGAGATAAAGGGGTTTTAGGAATTAACCAGAGGGGGTTATGTAGGCCCCTTCTGACTCAGCCCCGTTGGCTTGAATCATGGAGATATGCAACATGCCCAGAGAATCACAGACAGAGCGGGACACTCTTCCGAGGGGCACAAATGCACCTCGAACAGGCAAGTCCCATGAGTCAGACCTCATTATTGTGTTCCCATCGTACACATTGGTCCTTTACTGGACACACAGGCTGTAACAAACAGGGTCACGTCAGCTTTCCACAACTAACTGGACTGTATGACATCACTATAAACCTTGAAATAAAATGACTACCTTAGAGCCATCTCTGTGCACCCACAATGCAATATTATGACTGATAAAAGTCTGACTTTTAGAGTACAATAATACATTTTACAATCTCAAACACCTATCATGCAAATAATCTCTCTTTATTACCCTCTACTACAATAAGTTTAATAATTTACCTGTCATTTTAAATATGTCCTGGTGTAGTCCAAAGTCCAGGTGGAAAGTATTAGTAATGTGGTGTCAATCATTTTCTATGTTCATCAACAACCACTGACGATGAGGCGAGATGAAAAGCAAATGCAATTCATTCCGACAGCAACAGGACCGTCTGGACCAGATTACATGGCAATCCGTCCAATAGCTGTTGAGACATTTTACCACAAACGTGAACCTGCTGGAGGCGCGAGAGGAAAAGTGCCGGCTCACATCTCCGCACTGACTGTGGAAGTCCTCCTAACATCCGAGCCGCTCGGTGGGAAAGGCATCTGCCAGTGTCTGCATCTGACAGCTGGACACACATGCCGACAGATTCATGTGCACATACTGAACATGCTTGAACATCTGAAGTACTTTATCAAAACTATGAATGCACATGTATTCAATATGTCAAGCACAGGCGACCACATGTGTTTGAGGAGCACTTAATGGTATCTGTGGAATGTGAGGCACATACCGAGGGGTTCAGGTAAAACACATGTAGCGTAGTGTGTGTGTGTGTGTGTGTGTGTGTGTGTGTGTGTGTGTGTGTGTGTGTATGTGTGTGTTCACAGGCATGTGAATGCTGCATATGCACAAACAGCAGGTGCTGGCCCTCTTGATTGCCCACAAGCCATTTCAAGTAGTAGAGTGCTGTAAAGCTCCCTCTGGCTTCAGCCATTCATCCCACCGTGCACGGGAATGCCAAGAATCATAAATCTATTGTCAAAGGTTTTCGCTTCACCAAAGGAGAGAGGCCTTACTGCTGCGCTATAAAACCTCTTTCTCACAAGATAAAGAGCGACGGCAGCCTCTTTCTAGCCTCTGCCAACTTAAAATCACCACCAGACCACTGCTTTTTTGTTTTTTACCCCCCTTTTCGGCTCACTCCCATCAAATTGTTTACTCTTGACCCAGTCCCTCGCTTGTTTCCACTTAACCACAGGTCAGAGCGGTATTCGGGTACAGTGTCTCCTCAGACCAAAACACGACATCTCTCTGACCGGAGCTTTCCAGAGAGAACAATTCCCATCAGCAATTTTCTCGTTATCACATAAGCAAAAGCAGCCTTAGTAAGATAATCAAAAACAACAACTTAAACGAAAGCAGACTGAGTTAAAAAAAAAAAAAAAGTACTTCCAAAGTGTGCGACAGAAGTATGGACTCCCTCCTCCGGTCGGGGGTGTTACGTAAGGGGGGCTGCTTTGTGTTATCGCTGCATATCTGACTAACAGAACTGTTTTGCTGCAGACTTCTGTAGCTGCTCTGTTCACTGACTCTGGACAGGGCACAGCACCAGGGCCATGGGGAAGACGCACCGACATGTGCACACCCAACAAAAGGGTACAGAGAAGAGGAGGAGGACGCAGACAGAGAGGAGGAGAATCACAGAGGCTACACAGGCGTCCTTGTCCCGTCTCCCATCCAGCTGTCTGAATTCCTGGAGTATCATGTCACTGCCGTGGTCAGCGAGCAGTCTATTGTATGCAGCTTCTTAGGCCTCCCACAGTGACACACACAGACAGGTACGGCCTGGGCTTAACTGAACTGAAAGTAGAAACGCCCACGCTGGCCAACATGAGAAGAAGTCCATTTCCACGAATTCATTTCCCAAAGAAACAAACACAAACTGACTGGAGTTGCACTGCAATTCAGTGGTGAAGTTAACAATATAGGGAAGTGTATGTAATACAGACACTATTCTTTACAAAAGATATGCATATAACTGCTTTGGCAATTATTAACAGAGGAGCAATGCACAAAGTCCTTCTGCAACGTTATGGCCTTTCCCTTTTGTACTGAGACAATACGGACAAACCAGGAGGCCACCGACAATGTACATGTGACACCTACAGCTCTTATTGCTTTGTTTATCTACAGATGATTATATAATAAAAACAGAATGTTGACTCCATGTCTGGCCGTTACTCCATCAAAATAAGCAATTTGAGGTTCTCATGTAGGGCTCTTGGAACTTGTGGTAAGCATGTTTTGATATTTACTGACATTGTATACATTTAAAGGAGTATTCAAAATAATAAGTAATTTCATTGTGAAGAAATTCATTAGTTGCAGCCCTATTCTCTTCTAGCGATTATATAGGCTCAATACTCCGTATTGTCCTTGCTTCCTCATCTAACTCTGATAGAAGCCCAAAATAGACGTGCTAATGTGACCCCACTTCCATGTGTCAACCTGGGTTAGAGCACCAAATTGGGATGGATGGCCGAAAGAGGATGAAGTTATTCTGGTCATCAAAAACAAAAGAGCTGACACTGGCTGCCGTCTAAAAGATGAGACACGGGGCTGTGAAGAAGAAGAGGGGAGCATGAGGAGGGGGGGGGGGTTAGTCGTGGGAAACAGCCCACTTAACAATGGACTGCTGCTAAGCAACAGCTTAAACAATGCCTAGCAACTACCGTAACAATGGCTAGTTGCCAGGGTCTCTTCTCTCCGGCTTATTCAGGGCTACAGTGAGCGGAGCGGAGAGGGTAAGAGACAACAGCACTGGGGACACACACCGCTCTGAAAACCAACAGAAGTGTACAGTGAAGAAGAACAGTAGTGGTTTTACATTATTTATTTGATTACTAATCGATTACAAGGACCGATACGGGAGAATATTCCTGCCCAATGCCATTAGACTGTATAATAAATCCAGATCTTCCGTCAATTGAATCATCAACATCAACACCCCAAGCACCGCTTTCACTGTAGTAAATTAGTCATATTATAATTTAGTTATAACCCTTCACCTAAAAAAATAAAAAAACTTTTAACAGAGTTAAGAGCCAAGCAGTGTTTTGTACAGTGAAACTGGAAACCACTCCTTATTTAATGATAATACAAAAGGAGGTTCTCGAACTACACAGGAATGAGGCGGAACCGGCTCTATGCATATGAAAACACTCTTTAACAAACCCTTCAACCACAGAAAATAATTACAGTGAACTGTGTGTGTGTGTGTGTGTGTGTGTGTGTGTGTGTGTGTGTGTGTGTGTGTGTGTGTGTGTGTGTGTGTACATGGACTGCAATTTATATTGCTAACCAGAATAAATACACAGCGTATGAAGCCTGATATATGACAGATCCTCTTTGTTTGTGTGGGTTATATAATCTATCGAAACAACCTTGCGTTTCACTCTATTTTCCGTACAGAGTGAGACAACGCAGCTACAGAATATCAAGGAAGCTCAAAGCAGCTGACTGTACTTCTCAGTAATCATTTACGCTGCTCATGCAAAACATGTCAGCTACAAGCAGCAGTCTTTACACAAAGAGAGATGCCTTCCCCAGAATAGATGGTCGGGTTAAAAGATGCTCAGTCAACAAAACAACTATCCGGTACAGCCGGACTGTGTCCCAGTCAGTAATAAACTTCCCTTTCCTTTGTCACATAAACAACAAGCGGTCGGGCTCAGGCTGTGGCTTTAAAATACATGTAACAAAATATCCCTGTGACTGCTGTGGTCCAAAAAGAGATTAAGAAATAAGACCTAAGGAGAGAGGATAATGGAATTGTCTTCCAGTAGAGCACATGAAGGAAAGATAAGGGAGTAGGAGAAGTGTTTGAGGGAGAAGGGCCTGAGCTCGAGGCTCAAACCTTGAGAGTACGATGAGCTACTCGTGTGTGTGCAGGGTGAGGTCATCACACGAGATCACATGCCGAACAGCAGAGCTCGTGACTACGATACAGAAACGGCACAATAAAGCGGGACAAAGGTGACAAAATAAAACACTCACAGCAGCTCCGTGCCCAGCACCATGGGCACCTTTTCGCCGGAGTGGTTGCTACGGAAGCGCAGACGGAAGAGATTGCTGGCGCCGGTTTGCCGTGAACTCAGCATGCCGCCGCCGCTTCGGACCGGGGACAGGTGGAGATCCCCGGGCTGGCAGGAGCCCACCCAGATCTGGTCCCTCAGGGCGTAGTCGATCACAGTGTAACTCTCCTCGCTGAAAGAGACACAACGCTGGAATCAGAGTTCACGAACTTTACTAATTCAAGTGAGATTCATTTGAGAGGAGTTGACTGATGTCAATTGAACTCGTTTAAATTTATTTTTCCTGGAACTGTATCCCACCAGCCAAAGTAGTTAGAGACAAATACAAAAAAAAACATACATTCAACATTGTAGACAAGGGGATTTTTCATTTCAAGATACATGTTTACTTTGAGCATCATAGAGGCAGATATGCAGGTACTGTTTGAACAGGTTTGTATTCAAACTTACTGTAGATGTGGATTTATTACTTTATTATATGAAATCAAAATGTTTATCTACCCCGCGACCCTAAAACAGGATAAGCGGTTTGGATGATGGATGTGTTGAAGAATGAATGGCATTGTTGATCTTTTGTCTCATTGTCTAGTTACTTTAGAGCAAATACAATACATATAATTACAATAGACAAATAAACCAAAGCAAATAAGTGTGCTACAATAATAACTGACAGCTAAATTACATTAAATAAATATATTTTCTGATAGTTTTGTACCCAAGCCATTGCACACCATCCACCCACGTCACAATGAAGCTCATTGTTTTTAGAAGAGATTTAGTTTCATGGTACCTCAGTGACTCAACCCCCTGAGAGGTTACAGACTGGAGTTAATCAAATTCACCTGGATTAATAAATCAGCTCTCACATTCTGTGCCAGTGAAAAGTCTAAACATTCATCAGTCTACATGTCCTTACATTAAACCTGTCTGGTTTCTTTAGGACATGCCTACATTTCCCATGAGTACCTTTACCATGACCCTGTGTCGAGCAGTACAGAAAGGGAGTAAGAAACATCTGGAGCTGATTGTGAAACATGCTACCTCTAATACGGCTCTGGAGAAATGTGTGGTGTGTGTGGTGTGTGTGCGTGTGTGTGCGTGCGTGTGTGTGTTTATAGTACTCTGAAGAACAAGAGCTTAAGTCCAGCCCACACGCGTTTCATCAACCTAGGACTGAACCAGAGCTGAGAAGCTATGGACGCGGCTCTCTTTTCATCTCCATTAGTGTGCTGAACGCACAAACACAGGAATGGACAAAGGCAGGGGGCTAACAAGCAGTGTCTGTCTCCGTCTCACTGGCTCGCTCTTCCACTCACACTCTGTCTGGGGTCATGACTGGTTGGAGAATCCAGTCACGGTCGGGAGGCGCTCGACAAGGTTCAACTGTTACCCATCAGCCCCTATTGTCCGCCAATCGATCAATAAAGGCCTGTTGCCCACAACCAGTTAGACTTCTTGGAAGAGGAGAAAGCTACGGATCAGACAAAAAGGGAGCGGAAAGCAACACAATGCATATCCACTGAACCTGCTCCCTGCATCAGGCCAACCACACCGGAGCTTAGCAAAAGACCTTGACATTTTCGGAAATACACTTAATTGCTACGCCTAACAGTTTGACAAGAAGATTCATACTGCTCTCATTCCGTCTGTTAAATATGTTTTTTTATTTTTTCATGCCTCTCAGCTCTTATTTTCATCAGCTTTACTAACCTATAGATTTATCACAGTATATTTTGGTCAAAAGCATGAGAGCAACAGTTGTTGAAATGAATCTAACTGGACGAATAGAATCCCTGTTATATCTTAAAATCCAATACAATAAAAATCAATTTAAGTAATAATAACAAGGATGTAATAAAGGTATTTTTGTGGGATTTGAAAGGGATAGCATAATGGTTTGATGGGATATATGCACAGTTTAATAGTAAAAACTCCTTAAACTGTGCACTTAAAAGTGGACCAGCCCAGAAAACATCCCTTAAATTTATATCTTAAAAATGGCTTTACTTTTTCAATTGAGGTGAAAATTAATTTGTCAAAAGTCATTTGTCACTGCCCAAGTTTGTTTTACCCCTGATACCATGCAAAAAGTAATTATCAATTAATGCATCTCCATGTTTGCCGTCATTTATTTTCACCTCAAACATTTCCGACCTTAATGTGAACCCAAATCCTCATGACCCCATCTAAAATAGAACAAAGAATACACCCAAATACTGTCGGGGTAACATAAGAATCGAGGTCTTTAGGGTCGTCACCATTTCAGCCCTACTGTTGAAATGCCTGAAATGACTGGAATGCCATTAACATGACGCCGGTAATGGGATGGGTGGGGAATCCTCAAGTTTGTGTTGGAATATTGTGAAATAGAGGAATGAAGGTGGGAAACAGTTTAAATATCCTACGTGGGAGACACACACACACACACACACACACACACACACACACACACACACACACACACACACACACACACACACACACACACACACACACACACACACACACACACACACACACACACACACACACACACACACACACACACACACACACACAAAGAGCGATGGTGCAAAGTACAGTAGGAGTGTTGAGACTATGGCATAGTCAAACAAACAGTGTTGGGATTATAGGCTTGCACGCATACACACAAGTCAAAAAACACAAGGTCATGACTCCCAAAAGAAAGGGGAAGGAGAGAGAGATAAAAAGGAAAAGACAGATAAAGACTTTAATAATGCTGAATGTTTAGATGATGCCCATCATCACACAGGAAAAAGGGGGAAGTGAAGATGAGAGGAGCCAGCTGGTGTGGACTCAGTGTTATGTAAGTGTTCCTGTGAGCCAGAGAGCAGCAGATGAAAACTCCCTCTGCTGTGTGACAATAGCCCGGCCTGACATGGGCTTGGTTTCCTAGAGCCAGTTTCATTTTGGATCCAGTTCCAAGTTGATCAAATACCAGATTTGACTCGATTTAAAACTCTGAATCTCTTATTGAAACGTTTATCTTCTATAATACCAAAATAAGTGAGGTATCAAACAGATTTGATCAGAGATTTTAAATAATTTATATTTGAAAAATGTCAGATTCAATAAGCGATTCAATACTATTCATTTCCAGTTAAATGCTATTGAACTTCAACCAATGACATATTTATTGTCATATTAACCAGAAGGATTCCCAACCACATAAAACAGGCCCATACGCTCTTTCTTCTGAATATATTTGATGTATAGTCTTATACATCAGGTCATAGGTATGTTTTTCCTCTACTGTGTAAGTGCTGTGGCTTTGACCTTTGCCCTCTTCCTTCTGGTGTGCATGGTACTCCCTGAAATGCATGCTGAAGAAAAACGAGACGAGAAGCAGCCGAGAGGATTCAAGCGCACAACATTATTGCATTTGGCAACAACGTTCGGTTAGCTGATTGTGAGCTATCCCCCAACACACTCCAAGTCATAATGACACGGGAAAGAGCTATTACACCATTATGTCTATGTGCCTGGTCAGCCTTCTGGTACCCCTGTGTGTTTTTGTTTTGATTACTGCAGATGGAGTGCAGTAGAGTAGCGTGCCACAGCAGGGCTCTCACCTGCAGCACAAACCAATATTATAACAGCGTCTCCCATTCAAACGCACAAATACACACTGGGATTCCGGAGCACTCCCTTTCCCAAATCCCTCTTCCGAACCCAGGCCTGACACCACACACTGCTGGAGCATGCCGTCCTGGATCAGATTCCCAGAAAAATATTGCATGGAATGTTTTCTTTCCATTTTTTAGGATTCTTAGGAAATCATAGTTTTTGCGAGTGGCGGGACAAATGGTTCCAGACCCAGAGGGAGATGGACGGGAAGGGATTTTTTTTTGGCAAAAGTAGACCCACATTGCACGCACACAAATGAAAACCACACCATTTCAAGGAAGTCCTCTTTGTGGCTTGTTTCATGGTATTGCCTAAAACTAGAGGAAACTCGCTCACAAGGCTGACAATAAGCAGGTAAACGAGCTCCAGACATGTTGAGACCTCGACTACATTCAGAAAAACAGGCTCAGATTCATAATGCCAAGTCGCAGCAGGTTCTGGTAACTGCACCTGTTCAGATTAATAAACAACACACCCAAAAAGCGGGGGGGGGGGGATCAGTATTCATTATATTCATAGTATCATTATATCTAAGGGTGTTAATCCCTCTTAAATCCGTCAATATCTTCCTCAGCCCTGCTGATAATGTATTTTTTTCAATTGTTTATTTACCTTTTACACCGTGGACCATAATAACTGTTATTTATGTGAACATGCATAAAGGCATTTGTGAACTTAAAACAAGTTAAAACACAAGGATAGAGAGGATGATATTACACGCCTTGCACTCAGGGTCTTGGCCATAGGCGGTCCATACATCCCCACACAGTGAAAACCAAGGGCTTATGGCTTTCACCCGCAACATGTCAGAACAGGTGAGTTATGAGAAAAGCCTGCACACCAGCTATATCGAACATATATCGGCCCAGACTCACCTCTTCTTCCTAGTGACGATGAAGACGTCATTGAAGAGGAAGAAATAGACCTGGTGCCGCGACTTCCGCTTGAGGAAGATGCCATTGTCCTCCACAAATGCAGTCAGTTCCCCTCTCTTTACCATCCACCTGGAGGATGAGACCAGGGGGAAGGGCTGGGAGGAAAGGAGAAAGGGAATGTGAATAACCGGAATAAGCAATACATCTAACCATATAAAGTATTTCAAAATGTCTGAAATATTGGTGCCGTTCACGCATGCAATCTGTGATTGCATGCGTGAACAGCTGGCTATGCAGACTGAAAATATGTTCGCGAGACGTCTGTGAATCCCAAATGTGCCAACAGCTACTTTCCCATACTACTTAGACACCACCTGCCAAGCCTTTGTGTGCATTTGTGTATAGATACTCGCCAAGCAAGTCAGTGACAGTGTTGCATGTGGTGTGTCGTGTGTTGCATGCCAGTGCATGACTGCAAAGCTCATGTTCTATTTCATCCTCACCGACCGCCGTAGGCAGTGCTTCAACACTAAATATCTTCCGTTTCAATTCATGTCAAGTGCTACCTTGGATGACCCCGGTTGCTTGCAAGTTCTGATGTCATCCACAAGATCATTCCTTTTTCATCGTCTGGCTTACGCAGGCTAACCACTGTGATAGGGTTAGCTTGAGCTACACTATCTACGATTGAGATTATTCGGAGCGTGTTGATTGGAGCCGTGAGACTATCAGGCTGAGCTGCGGGTTACGAGCCCCCCACAGGCTGCAACAAGCTGCCCCTCTCAGGAGAAACCTGTGCGTTTGTAGATCCGATATTTTCAAACCCCGTAGCAAAAACATCCAGTTATTTTGTTAACTTAAGTACTACCCAAAATGCACCTGTGTAACAACTTGTGTCCATACCTTGATCTTGAACTCCAGCTGAGAGTTGATGGTATACATCATCTCTATTCTCTCCATCGTGCGAGCTCCCTCATTACACTTTCTCACCACCTGCTCACACAACACACACAAACATAATCACAATGTACAAATTCCTTCTGCTTTTCATCATGTATCAATTAATTGAATGCTGCATGCTATGATGCTAGTTAAATCATTTCATAATTGATGAGCTTATATGTCTTAGATGAAGAACGGCTGGACGTAGAAGTGCTGAAAATCATTTACCAAAATGCAATAAATAGGAAGTGATGCCTCCAAGCCTAACCCTTGTTTCCTTTGTCTTAGGCAAGTATCCAGAGGCACACCATTACTATACTAACATATATTGAATAATATGTATAAATGCACAATGCAATAATTGACAAGAATATAAAAAACATCAAATCCAGATTGCATAACATTTGTAGTTGACCCTTTAAACCCACACACCTTGCTCACTGCTTGTAAAGCCTTCTTACACTCTTCGTATTGTGCCGTGTCTTTAGGTGTCTTCTGACAAATTGTCTGCAACACAGATAGTCAGGGCTCAAATCAGTTATACAACTTTATAATGGCATAAAGTAGCCGGCATTGGCGGCACATGCAGAGGCGGTGGCCGGTAGCTCCCACAGACTTTGCTACATTTATGACAAAATCTGAAAAGTAAGTACGAGGATTGTAATAAGTGCAGCTGCTCTTGAGACGATGATCATGTGACCACTCAGCCAGACGGGCCGAACGAAACGCCATTGGAAGCGGTGTGATCGACCCATGAAAAAGGGGGAAGAGAGCCGGGAAAAGGACTAAACAGCTTGGACCTAAGTTTATTCCCAGCCTACTCCTAGCTAACGTCCGGTTGCTGGAGAATAAGATGGATGCAATAAGACTAAACACATCTTAACAGAAACATGGCTTCATCATCACATCCAGGATCCAGCTATTGCACTAGACAGGCAGACTGCATACCGCGGTGACAGACTCCGGTGTGAAGAGTGGAGGCGGGTTGGTGCTGGTGATGTTGAATTTTTTATGCTAAGATGCCGGCCATATTATCTGCCCAGAAAACTCCTCAGTGTTTTTGTTGCTGAAGTTTACATTCCCCCGATGCAAATTTAAAAAAAGCCCAAGATCTGTTTTGCGTAAATTCCACCAGCATGTCCACATCTCCACCAGATGAAATGATACACTGGACCATGTTGACACCAATTTTTATGTTTAACACTGGAGCCCCCCAGGGCTTTGTGCTCTGCCCCTTCCTGTTCATGCTCTACACCTCAAGCATGAGGAGAACTTTGCAGTTTGCAGATGACAAACCGTCATCGGCCAGATTACAAACAACAATGATACTATATATAGAGAGGAAATCAGAGAACAATGCAGTGCTCAACATCAGTATAACCAAGGAGCTGGTTGATAATTTAAGAAAAAAGGAGAAGACGACGCACAAAGCTCATAAACGGCTGTGGAGAAATTCCATTGCAAAGTTCAAGATGTGTGCAGCGGTGATCAAAAACACCCATAATACCATTGGCACCCATCTACTGAGCATCAGAGGAGGGCATCAGAGGAAGGCTAAAGGGATATTAAAAGACAAAACCCACCCCAACCACAACCTGTTCCCCCTGCTGCTGTCTGGGAAGAGATTCAGAAATATCATCTGTGGAGCTTCAAAACAGCTTCTTTACTCTGGCTGTGAGATGCCTTAATTCAACCTCCACATAATATAATATAGTATTGTTGTTGTTGGTGGTGGTTTTCTTTCTAATGTAAGAAATTGGGAATTAAATCTAGATTGTATTGTAAAAACCTATCATGCAATGACAAATACAATCCTGTGTATTCATGCACAAAAACACAAAGAACAATAATTTGAATTCATGCACAGCACTATCAAAACCTTGTAAAAATACTGATGCATAAAGAAAGCTGTGGGAAGCAATGAATTAAAACAAAACTTTCTCAGGATCCAAAAGCCTCCGAGTGTACAAGCAGAAACCCCATAGTCCCGAGGGAGACATAGAGAGGACGGGAGAAAGGGGGATGAACGTAGAGCAAGCAAGAGGAAGAGAGAGAAAGGCACAGTAGGGACATAATAATGTGGTGCCAAAGGAAGCAGGAAAAAAAAACATTAAACGGAAGAGGAGAAGGGCAAAGATTAAGATTAAGATTATCGAGGAATGATGTAGGGTCACACAAACATCTTTGAGGTTAGAACACACCCCGTGTAGAATTAGTCAGGGTAGCATGAACTGTTGCGTAAGAGTCAAAGTCTTGTTATTCCAAAGCTCATGCTACTTCATGTCTTCAATGTACTCACATCCATGAGTAGGGGGAGGCGAGTGATCCTCTGCATGGGCAGGATAAGGAAGGAGATCATGGGGAGGTTCCTGCAATCTGGGTGGCTCTCTATCCTGGTCAACACTTCCTTAAAAACTGGATTCTTTGACCTGCAGGAGAGATGGAAGGAGTTTGGGTGTTCAGAAAGAGGAGTAACTGATACAGAGAGAGAAAGAGGGAAAACATGAGCAAACCCCCTGGTTCACAGTGTCAGAACAGTCATGTTGGATCACATCCACAAGAGATATGATAAGAACATCATTTGTGTGAGTCTGTCACTCACAGCAGCCTCTGCAGGGTTCTTTGCTGGTAGACCTCGTTGGAGCAATATGTGACGAAGGGATCAAAGTTGGACTGAGAATGCTTATCAACGATGTCGCTGACGTCATCGATCACTATGTTCTGTTGGTGTCTCTCCTCCAATTCCTTAAAGAATCTGAGTACAGGATGAATAAAGGTTAGTATGCTATGGATTCATAGCATACCACAGGCATCAAATCAAGAGTCAGAAAATATAGGACACAATGACAGATATAAAATCAGGAAAGCAGGAAGCAGAGACAACACCTTTCATCTAAACCCGCTGGAAGATCACAGAAGAGGAACTCCCCGCCTCTTAAAATAGACATAGCCTACCATTAACCATAACAGAGGTTTTTCCTCTTCCTGAGCTCCACCAGATGGTCCGTTTAACGGCACGCCACATGACCAACTTCAAGAGAATACGTGTTTTTGCATGCACGATCCAAGGTGACAAACAGGAAGGTGTTGCACGACACAGGACGCTGACCTTGACCGGTTGGGCAGAGCTTGAGCTCATCTGCAAAAGTACCTCTCGTGCCCTCTCCCATCCCATCTGCTCCACACACTGTGCTATGACTAGCTTGTGTCCATGCCTGACCCCATACTCTTTGAACTACAACCTTTCTAACTAGGGCATGAGCACACAGGATAACAAGACAAACAGATGTTGCCCAGTCCTCTGGCCCATGTCCAAAAGGTGTATTCAGGGCTTTAGCAGGTCAAGGCTGTTCAAGTTCAGGCAGCGCTCCCTCCTGGGGCCGAACTCACTGGCTTGCCTTGGTGTTAAATATGCTCATGGTAATGCATGAGGTATGTCATATTCCAGTGCTGCAAGTGAAATACAATCAGTAACACACCTGCATGTAAAATACTCAACAGCCCTCACACTCACAATCACACAGGAGCCTGAGGGTAGAGTGATATTTCTGCTATTTCTATTTTCTTTGAGAGCCTTAACTCAAAGCTTCGTCTCCATGCCCTCCCTCTACTACTCCTCCCTAGGCCCATGCAGGTCTCCTTATTTAGGGGGGAGGGTAAAGTATCGCATTAATGTGGGTGGTCTGTGTATAGGAATGAGAAAGGGGAGCGAGATGGGCTGCAGCACGTCCGAACACAGGAAGGAAGTGTTGAGGAATTTACAGCTACCACCATTCATGCAAAGTGGGAATGAGGAGTAATTAAATGTACATAATAATGTTTATGTCAATCAACAAAGTGATAAGTATTATTTGTAGAAGCTGTTTTGACTTTATGGTATATTGTATGCAAAGAGGAAATCGTTCTCTCTGAGGACGGGGCTGCTATGCTGACATGGATCCTTGAGCAAATGCCATGAACCGTTACAGAGGGAAGGCAGGGAAGGCTCTGGGTAAACTTACAACCGAGGCCACAGACTAAGGCGAGCTTAACCTCATTCCACGCTCAGATTTATTAACCCACCTTATTGACACTGGGTTATTAAGAATAACCATAGAGTAGGTGCAGCAGACATGTGGCTAAGGTAACGTGAAAAGACTGTAAACCATGGATTAACTGTGGAGTCTTTAGTTCTCAGAGCAGGCTTGTTGAATGATATGAGACTGCTGCCCCTGTGAACAGTGACTTCAGACCAACATATTAGGCTGACTAAACTAAAAAGCACACATTAAACAGTTATATATCATAGTTCTTCAGGTAATCTCATAAAAAAACAATGAGAAATGATACCACAGTAAAAAGCACAGTCACATATAAGCCTAACAAAGAACACGTGGTCTCAGAAACTCTTCTGTCAATCATTTGTAGAAATAGTGGATCCCCATACAGAACAGTTTTCATCAGTCTCAACTTGCATGGTGTCTCATGCATGAGTGTTTCAGTTTATGGGATCATTGGAGGTGCATGGTTACCTGGCCATGAATGCTAAATCATGATGGACAGGTAAACTCAGAGGGCTCATAGCAGCAAAACCTGGCACATGGTGTCTACTTGTGAGCTCTCTCAAACAGCAAGACATATTGCTTTTGATTGATATTTCACTCAATTTGCCCACATGTGACCACACATGCACACAGAGAACAGTTTCTCGCCGCCTACCTACAATCCCTTAGACACAACTGAAAACAACTCCGATTGAAGCTACAACGTCAGGATGAAAAATAGACAGTAAACAGTGGTAACAGACACGGCCCTCATAGAATGAGTGCGGTCTGCCGAGTGATGTTGAATACGAAAATCATCGCATTCATTAACAAAACCACAAACCACAAACACGGATAGAAGTTTGGGAACATGTAAGAGCAGCCTGAAATTACCAACCACACAAGAACCAACACTTATCATAAGTCATCGAAACCGAAAAGGTTCCAGAAACATACACTGAGAGGAAGCATGACAGCATACAGCAAAAATACATGTGATGATAATTCTGTCTACCAAAGCTAGACATTATAACACTTACTTTTTGCTAGCCTCACAGACGTCGGTGATGTTGGAGAAGAGGTGGTGGTGCTCGGTCTTGGTCATGGCCTCGCTGAGCTCTGCAGAGTTCTTGAACATGCGGATCAGGATCTCCAGACTGTGGAGGTACGAGTGCTCCGACGAGATCACCTCAAAAATGGACTATTGAGGGGCCGGCGAGAGCAACAGGGAGGAAACAGAAAAGACTCATGTTTGTGTTTTTATTAGTCATCCATCCATTTTCATCCGCTTATCCGGGGTCGGGTTGCAGTGGCAGCAGGTCCAGCAGGCTGACCCAGGCTTCTCTCTCACCGGCAACATTTACCAGCTCATTCTGGGGTCTCCTACCAGTTGGACGTGCCCAGA
This sequence comes from Cottus gobio, assembly GCA_023566465.1. Classification (NCBI taxonomy): domain Eukaryota; kingdom Metazoa; phylum Chordata; class Actinopteri; order Perciformes; family Cottidae; genus Cottus; species Cottus gobio. The sequence continues at coordinate 14,061,874 of CM042220.1, forward strand.
AAACCTCTAATGGAGGTCCAGGAGGCATTCAAATTATTAAATATTTACAAAGCATCTGCTTTAATTATACAATAGTTTCCTACTGTGCTCTTTTAATGGATGTTTAAATTTGCCTTGAGTTTACAGAGACGAAATGGGCAGCTATCCCCTAACGTAGCATGCAAGTAGACCAAGCTTGTATTTTCTCACTCTGAACCTAAACATCAAAGTGTGAACATGACTCCTACCTCTTGTCTTTTGCGTTCCTCTTGACTCATCCGGTCAGAAAGACCACTTTTCTTCACCTAAACGGGGGGGGGGGGGGGAAATCATTAAAAGATTTAAAATACAAAGTCACACTTGTTTGACAACTCTGGGGGATTTTCAGGTCAGCGGCCCTTTGCATTTGTAGCAGGGGTGTGTGCCATGTGTGTGCGCGCGTTTGTATGCCACTGTTGTCCTCACACACAAAGACAGAGAGCACTTTGCATACCACAGTGAGGCAGTGATAAGTTGTAGTAAATGGGAACAGGAAGATCTTCACAATAAAGAGACAAGTGTAGAAATAGGAAATGTGTTGAAAGCAAAAAAACTCTTGGGATAAAATGTAATTTGGCTGAACACAGACGGTTAAAAAGGAAAGTGTCTGTGCGTGTTGGTAAGTGGCTGGTGAGATTTGGTCCAGAAATATTTGACTAAGTTTGAAACAAAGCAGTCTTTTGAAATTAGCTGGGTGTGGAGTGCTATTGAATTATTCAGCCTGTGGCTGAAGGTATGGTTTAATAAAAAGCACGCCTCTCTATCTTGTTCCACTAAATACAACCACTACGACCTGGGGCACATTCACATTATACTTTACCAGATCACAAGTATAGGAAGATATCCAAAGAGGCCGTCTTTCCACTAGCTTCTCATACGGTTTTGAACAAACAGCCCCACAGCAGACCAAACATCTCGTGTGGTTCTTTATTTATACTCCTTTCGCACATTCATCAGTTTCTCTTCTGTCAAACCTTCAACACCATATCAGCATAATGAGCTTTCAATATGTTTTAATGAGCGCGCAACCATGCACCCTGTCGTGAACATCTGAACTTTGCCCTATTCTGCAGTTTCCCCCGGGTGTGACTGAAACACAATCAATTAGGTCTCATTATTTAATTGTTTTAATAGCTTCAATCCATGGATTGTAGTGCCAATGAAGCTCCACCTTCTGAAACTACACAGGGTGATTCTTGGAAATGTATAAATCCGGGGATGTGACATTTCACCAAACCCTAAATGACGAGAAGTGCCAGGGAGAGAGAGGGGAGGAGTCGAGTGAGATGAGACATGTCGGAGAGGCAAGACTCACACGATGACAACTTGTAGATCTGGTTCTCGGCTTCACTGGAACTAAACTTATTTCTCACTGGTATACACAAGAACAAAAGTGATAACACTTTCTGAATGTTTTTGACTTTAAATCCAATCTCCCGTTTATTAGTCTGAGTGCTCAGCAATTTCAGAACTAATCCTAATTGCCTCCTTCTATCTACGCCCTCGCCTGTTTTCGCTCCCACACTTTCACTCCTCAACAAGTAAACAAACAGATGGGAATGCCGCAATAAAAAACTAAATTAGCTTATTTCCCTCCTCTGTATTCCTCTATCCGTCCATTCCGATCCCAAACTATATTGCGCAATGTAGAGCCACCGCAGTTTTCTCTAGAGGCAACATTTTAAGCATATTTGCAGTCTGACGAATATATAGAGTTTGCCAAAACACTGGCATTAGGCCCACCAGTGCTTGCAAGACTTCCTGTGAGTCTGGCTGTCTGTCTGCCTCCCTGCCAGCCCCAAGTCCTCAAAGAAATGCTCCTGCCCTCCCTGATAAACAGAGTGAGGGGCAGAGGAAGGCAGGAGCAGTGGGAGGATGGGATCGGACTGCGGCCGAACTGGATATGACAGCATTCTTCAGAGCACTAGCATTCCAAGACTCCACAGCACTGAGTGCATACTGGATGTGGAGAACGAGTAAGAACGTTATGAGAAGAATGGAAGCTAACACAAGAGTGTGTGTGTGTGTGTGTGTGTGTGTGTGTGTGTGAGATGTCTGACCACAGTGAGCTGGCTCCAGGAGGTGCGTATAGGTCTGTACTGCACCACAATGCCGTTATCGGGTTTGGGTTCTCTGGAATCGGCATCCTCATCCGAGTCATTATGTAAAGCCTTCTCCTTGTAGTTCTGGTACAGCTCTTCTTCTGAAACAGACATTTTTTGGCACAATGAGTTTTGTTTGAGAGAGAGACAGAAAGGCAAACAAAAAAAACATACATTAAAAGTAGCAAAATGAAGGGGAAAGTGTGGTGGAAACAAGGTTTCCTCACCCTCACTGTCAAAAGTCCGCTGAGTGGTTAAAACTTTCTTCTTGTCTGGACTCTGAAAGAAAAAAGCAACACAATTGGCATGACTCGGACAAACTCTGAGGGGCCGAGCAGGCACAGGGACACACACACACTTTAAATGAAATCGGCCTCTGTATCGCTGTCACCTGCCTGTGCCCTCTCTGCTGACCTTCTTCATTGACCCCTGTCTAATTACAGAGCCATTGTGTGCATAAGTGTGTACGTGTGGCATGGTGTCACATTACGTCATGTCTCCCAACAAACACATTAGTTGTTTCCTCGTCTGACCTGCTGCTGAGTTTGTCCCACAGTACTCAGTCCGTGTTGTCATTTTATAGTTTGGACTTCACCCCACATTACTGAAGTCCATATCAATGCCATCTGTGTGCACAATCAAATATAAACCCATCAGATGGATTATGATTAACTGAATCAAGAAAACTTTTTCAACGCAAAGGAAAAACTAACCATCTACAAGGCTGTACGTGTGTAGTTCAGCAATATGCATTTGCCTTGCAGATGAATGCCAACATTGATTTCTTTCTGCAATATTGTCTCTTAAGCTTGTCGGGCTTATAAAGCTTGTTTCTCTAGCGCTGGTCAGATATGGTAGAAACATATTCTCTATGAGCCTCAGAAAGTCAACCTAAACATGTAAACCAATAGCAAACCAGACCTTAAGGCACAATGAGAAGGATTTGTCTGATGAAAGCCATCCTCACAGATTCACTCTGGTTTGGAACAAGCTTTGTTCGCTTGGCATTTTGCTTATCTATATTTGCTTATCTATATTTGCATTATTTCAGCACCTGGACGCCATGTTTTGATAAAGGTTAACGCCCAGAGAGATCCCGAGTACAGCAATATCCAAAGAAAAGAGAAAATACAGCCGGAGGGCAGGGTCATTGTAGACACAGACACCGCCTAACACTTCTAGGGGTGATAGGTGATTATTGAGAAGAATTGGTTTTATATTTGAGTCTATACATTGTTTTCAGGAGCATCCTATTCAATGTGCCTTGAACCACATTAAGGTTAACAGTCCTTTAGTTAATAGCTGTTTATGGTAACCACCAAATTGCTCCTGCTCCTTATAAGGTGATGTTTTGTATATTGTGTGAGATTTAAACCCTTTTTTCTTCTAAGACCGTTTTTTTTTTAGCACACCCACCTTGATTTCCCTTGTGCTGGTAGGCTTTAACGTCCTGGGACTGGTAAGCGTAGGTGTCCCAGGGCTGGTAGGTTTAGGTGTCCCAGGGCTGGTAGGTTTAGGTGTCCCAGGGCTGGTAGGTTTAGGTGTCCCAGGGCTGGTAGGTTTAGGTGTCCCAGGGCTGGTAGGTTTAGGTGTCCCAGGGCTGGTAGGTTTAGGTGTCCTAGGGCTGGTAAGTTTAGGGGTCCTAGGGCTGGTAAGTTTAGGGGTCCTAGGGCTGGTAAGTTTAGGGGTCCTAGGGCTGGTAAGTTTAGGGGTCCCAGGGCTAGTGAGGCTTGCAGTGCCAGGACTTGATGGACTGACTGATGAATCCGTCTGATCCTCATCTATCCATCTGATGACAGGCTGGGACAATCGATGGGCCTTGGAATCTACCGATGGGACCTCCAAGTCTACTCCACTCACGACTGCCCTCCTATAGGAAGTACTCCTCAGGCCTCTTTTGAGTGTCCCCGGGCTCTCTGTTTCTCCATCTGTCCCCTCAGCGTGACCCCCTCCTGTAGAAAAGTAGGATCCTGTTTCTACCATGCTGAGGGCTTTCAACGCCCGCCTGGAATGGTCCAACCCCAGCAGCCCTGTTAAACCCTGGCCCTGCGTCTCAGGGGGAGGCCCCTTGCTCTGCCGCACATCCGATGCTAAGCCCTTGGGAATGAGCTGCTGGGTGCCCATCTTCAGGGCAGCAGGGCTGTGGGTGCTGAGGACGACGGAGGGAGAGATGGATGGGGAAAATGAGGGAGAAGGGGAGGTGGAGGAGATGGAAGAAGAGGAAGACACATGCCTGGTGTCCTGTGAGGAGGCAGGCGAGAATGAGGACGGTCTAAGGAGCGCTTGTCCTCTGTCTGCTGGCGACGGGGAGCGCGGGGTGGAGGGGTCTGAGGAGGTAAGGGAAGAAAGGGAGGGGATGCTGGAGGTGGAGCTGTGGGAAGGCGTGGGTGTACGCCGTGCTGGAGGAGAGGGGCTGGATGCGGATGAAAGGGAGGAGAGTTCTTGGGAGTTGGAGTTGTTGTTAGAAGTGCGTGGAGACAGGACAGGAGAGGAGTTAGGAACAGCTTCCGATGAGGGTGAACTCATCTCAAACGCTTTCTGGTCTTTCCATGAGCGCATGCTGAACCTGGACGTGTGTTTCTGGGGGTCCTGGAGATGCTTTTCCTGCAATACCGTCACTCCATTACTGGCTTTCTGCCGGTCTCCATTACACACTCTATTGTCCAGTGAGGCGGATCTGCTATCCTCAGACCGAAACCTGGCCAGCGAGAAGAGTCCACTGGAGAGGGGCCCGATGCTAATGCTGCGGACAACTCTGGATTTCCTGGAGGGTTTGTGCAGAACGTGCTTCAACACCACCGTGTTCTTGCCCCACCTCGGGGGATTGACCACCAGCCTCTCAGCCGTTTGGCTCAATGTAAAGGAACACTTGTTGTCCTCCACTGGGAAGTCCGTTGTCGTGACCCCATTTATGTGGTAACTGAGGGGTCGCGGTTTGGGTTTGCTTGAGTTATGGGCGGGGTTATAATTGTCTGTGCGGCGCCTCCACAATGGGGTGATGTTTTTATTGGACAGATCCACATCGTTGCCGATGTCCATGGTGCTAGATCCTCTGTGACCTCTTCACTATCTGTGTCCAAACCTCCAGGTCACAGTGCAAACACTGCAGTCCTGTCGAAAACGGATCCCACCCCTGAGAGTAAACAAAAAGAAGAGGCGCTAAGTTCTACTAAGATTACTCATTAACAGGAATGCAGGGCAGAGACTGGAAGCCAAACTTCAACACATGAGTGAAGAAGTTTTTGAACAGCGCAAAACAGACGCCAGGCCAGTGAAGACAGCTGAACATCCTTTTGTATATGTTCATTGCCGTGGAATGGCCTTATTACAGACACAAAGCCGACAGGACCCTGCTAGCTATGAGCAATCACTGCAATATTCCAAAAGGGAAACAATTGTCCACGACAACAGCGAGTTTAGAGAGTAATGTTGTTATTATTATTTTTTATCTCCTTTATCCCTTAAACTCCAAACACTCACATTGTTGTTGGTGTGAATAAACACAACTACATAAACATGCATGCTGCCGGTATGGGCTGCGCATCAGAGCGCTGCAGGTGTAGAGGGCTCTACTGTCCCAGTTATGGACAGGTTGTCCGAGGTGCTGGTTCAACTCACCTCTAATCAGTGGCTCTGCTGCAGGACGCGGTCATGGTACCTGCATGCGCCGGCGTAGAACAAACCTTCTCTGGCCGAACAACAGCGCTCAGTGGGCTTAATCCAGCGTGGCATCGACTCCAAATGATGTTTGTGAAACCAAAGTTGGAGCCCGCAAAGTATGAGTGGTCGACTGGAAACTCGTGAGCGCGTCTGAAGCGCTGCTCTCACTGAGCTGCACCGTTTCATGGGAGAGGAGGAGGAGGAGGAGGAGGAGGAGGAGGGAGGGGAGCTGAACAGAAGCAGAACTCCCAAATCCACTCACCTCCGGTGGGCGTGGTTATGGTTGGATTGGACGTCCACTTATTTTAATAAAGCTTCACAATGGGACGACATGATTATTGGTATTCTAGTTTAATTAAATTTCTATAGACGGATTAACCCCAATATCAAAACAAAAATGTACAATATTGTACTTTGTTTAGTTATTTTCACGTAGCCCTTAGTTAATACTGATCATTTTATATATGTTATGATATTTTATTATTTCCAAAATAATTTATTTATGTTTCATATTTAATTTTAAGCATTACTTATTTATTGAAGCTTTTGTTTAAAGATAGGTTTTAACACACCTGCACAGCGGCATTACTATTTGGATAGTAAACTGACCCGTTGCTGTTGTGCGCCATCCTGTGTTTTGTGCCGTAATTGCAACAGGCCTGCAGTCATAAATATGTGCATGTACAGATGTATTTGCCGATTTCACAAAAATATCCCAAAGACAACTTGTGAGTGCACTGGCAGTCAGCAGAGGCAGGAAAGCATAGCATTCTCAATTTCGGGAGACTAATGACTAACCACCAAGGCCCGTTATTCCCAAAATGTTCGAAGATGCATAAAATCCACACATGTAATAACTTAAATTACACGTTAATTCAAAAACATAAAGACAGATTACTCAAAGACATTTCAAAGTAGATGTTAACTTTTACACATTTTTAAAACTGGTACTTACTGTGCATCAGGCTGACAGACTATTAAATTGTGTGGATGGAGCCCCACCGCGTGGCTCTTGTGCACCAGTATTTCATCCATTTAACCGCTAGAAGGCGCCACTGTCATGTTTACTACATGTTGTTGTTAATTCTGTACACTTGTATGCTTCTGTCCATTCGGGGAGAGGGATCCTCCTCGGTTGCTCTTCCCTGTGAAAGGTTTTTTGTCTGTTTTTTGGGGTTGTTTTTCCAGGGACAGGGATGTCGTATGTGTACAGATTGTAAAGCCCAGTGAGGCAAATTTGAAATTTGTGATTCTGGGCTATACAAAATAAACTGAATTGTATTGAATTGAAAAGTGCAAATTATTTATAAATGGTCACAAGTTGTGCTCTCTGATCGGACAGACCCTAACATTTATTCTCATTTTCCATAAACATTTGTGAATCAATAGTGTTACGTTTGTGTGTTGAAGAGATACGGTGTATAAAGGCAGGATTAGTCAATTGTCACCTACATTAGAAGCGTACAGACAGAATAACAGAGAGCGTGAAAGAGATCACACACATCTTTACACAACTTCTTCTTGCAGTCAGATAACAGCATTTGTTCCCCCGAGATGTAGAGGGGAGGGAAATGTTAGTCAGACAGGTCAAGAACATTCTGTTTAATGTGTATCACATTCTGTACAACAACTTATAAACATAATTATTACAGCATGACCTTCTTCCATCTTGATGTTTATCACTTCTGTATGCAACATTGCAAATTTACTCCCTCATAAATCCACTATTAACAATATTAACGTCATCCCCAGCAACATTATACTTGCTGCTTTAATCAGTAAAAATCAAAATAATATTATTTATCATAATTATCATCGTTAATTACACTGTAAAACATTTCAGGCCAGTTCAACTTACAAACGAAAGTTCGCCTGCTGGCTTGAAAAAGCGATTTCACTCAACTTAAAAATTTCCTTTGATTCAACTAGGAAATGTAAGTTCATAAGGTTGATGTAACTACAACAAGCTAGTTGTCTCAACATGATGAGTCAAGTTGTCAGAGTTGAGTGAACTTTTAGTCCCTTGTTGTTTAAACTTGATCCACCAAGTTAAAATAACTTGTACAACTTGCCATTTTAAGTTAAGATGACTTACATCACAAATTTGTTTCAACTTGCATATAAATGTTATTTTGACTGATAATTGAAAGTGTGCTTGCTTTATAAAAACGAAATGACCAATAATTCTTGATTCTGTTAAAAATATATAACATTTATTGGAAGAAAATATACACAGACTGAAACATTGGCTACAAGTACATCTCAACACATTCAAATATACATGTGTTAAATACATGTTTCCCACATACAAGTGGAGGCACTCTGACAGACACTGACAGTATGTGTGGTTGTACAATGACAAATGAGAGATAATTACAACAAGTTCATACGTTTTCAATATAAACATAAGAACATTGTAAACACCCCAAAAAATGGATACACACAACTTAATTGCATACTTTCAAAAAAAGGAAACATAATTAGAGACAGCTGGAGATAAGGTAGTGTGACTGTGAAGAGGCAATATGTGGGATACTGAGAACTTTACAAAAATCCATATAATACATTTTTATAAAAATGTATTATATGTTTAATTTCTTAAACACAATTCTAACAGCCCCACAAAAGGTGTTACGTGTCAAAACAACCAATCTACAGTTTAGAAGAGTTTTAGTCTAAAGCTTGACTTTGATATGTGCTCTAATTGTTTTACTGGCTATATTTATAATTATTATTATAATCTGGGGCAACTGTGGTTCAGTGGTAGAACAAGGACGTCCTTCAATCAGAGGATCGGTGGGTCGATCCCCGGCTCCGCTAGTCCATGTCGATGTGTCCTTGGGCAAGACTCTTGACCTCTCTTGTGTGAATGTTAGTTAGTGATGGGCAGGTGGTACCTTGCATGGTAGCTCCTCCCATCAGTGCGTGAGTGGGTGTGAATGGGTGAATGATGACATGTAGCGTTATAGCTTTGAGTGGTAGGAAGACTTGAAGAGAGATATAAAATATACAGTCCATTTACCATTTATCTGAGCAGTTTGCTTCTGAGCCCATGGAATCTTGCTGAGCACTGGTCCGGTTTAATGTTCATGAAGGAACTCAAAGGTGTCGTTCATATTACGGGGGCACTCCAGGTTAAGGCAGTAGATTGTGGCCATCAACATGGCAAAGCCTGTGGTACGTCTCTGAGCTCGTGTTGGATGATCTTCTCTGCTACTTCGGCCACATCGAAGACTGTCAAAGGACCTGGAGACATATAAAGACATTCACATCTTAACAGACATCTCCAAAATAGTACTAGTTCAATGTTTGGAGAATCCTTATTAAAAATCTCTAAAACAAAAAAAGGTGAAGGAGACTATTGAAAAGACAGTTTGTAATTATACAAAATCTCTGTAAAAAATAGTGTGGCTAGGGGTAATAAAACTAATGAACACAAAACATGTTACCATTGTCACATTACAACCATTGAGTGTAGTAAATGTGTAAATACAGTGTCTTACATCACACATCCGGATATTGTCAGAGGGATCCTTTGAAAGATAGCATGGAAGACCAAGCAGGGCAGCTGTTCTTCGGTTTTGGTTTGCATCCTAGGAAAAACAGATAAGGGTAGATGAATGCAATACCAAAGGTATAATCCTAACTTGAGTCCTAAACACCACCGATGATGATATTTATAATGCTGGATTATTCTTCTTTGTCAATTAGAGGGGAATTCACAAAACTTACATTTCCACGTCAAGTACTGGACATTCTTGATGACATCTGTAAATTAAAAAAAAACAAAAGAATTGCATATTTAGTGAAATGAGTTTCAGACAAATAAAACCCACATATATTGGTATTTATTATAAATATAACGTGCATTTACTTTATGCTTCAATTATCAATCTTTTACATTTCTAAATGCTGTCTGCTGTGTGGGTGCAAACATGCACCACGCGGCGCGCATTAATACAAGTAATTACTGGCATACAAACTAAATATCAACCCATTAATAAATACATTTTGCCCACTGACAAAGAGCAAGCAAAGCATGGGCACTGACTCAGCCTTCAATGTGAATCCCTCAGCCATGACTCTATAGCCTGCTTAATGTTCGTGGATGCTTGTGTTTGGTTAGCTAGCACGCGCGAGCTAGCTAGCTAACCTAACAAGCTAGCTAACCTAACAAGCTAGCTAACCTAACAAGCTAGTTGGCGGGTAATGAAAGAAAATTGCGGTCACTTAATAAAATGAACCAATAGCTTCTAGTTCTACATTAATTACGTTTTATCAACTGCAGGACAAATAAAATAGGTCAACCATTTGTCTTAGAAGTTCATGGGAAAAACTATTAAGGGAAATTGTTAAGCTAGCTGAATATTAAAGCCACACAGTTAGCTAGCCTTTCCAGACCATTGAAAAGCACATTACATTTACAGTTACATTACTAACGTTACCCATGCTATTAATTAAGAAAATTAATTAAAGTCATAATTTAAACTCACCTTCATGTGCCGAAGCAAAGCGAGAGGAATCCTCAGCTCTGTTCAGTCCGCTCTACTTGATGCAGGTGGAAAGTAACGGTGAATTGCTCCGCCTCGATTCACTGGAGGTTGTCAGGTTAATAGACTCCCTCCGCCGGTGGAAGTCCTTTCTTGTTTACCACAAAATGCCGATATTTTCATTGGAATTTAAGTATTTGACTTATCTGCAGTGTTTATCCAGTAGATTATGGCTAGGCTTCGACCTGGCCATGGTTTAAAAAAGACAGTTTCCCTAAAACTCAAACATGACAACATTTGTTCTTTTATCCCCCCACTCCCGCCTTTTTCCAGTCTTTTTTTTTTTTACTGACAACTTAAAGAGCCAAGTTGAATTAACTTGAACAAATTTCAAAGAAGTCAACACAACGCATTACTGTAAGTTTAACTATGTTTAACTTGAACAGTTAAGTTCAAAAGCTAAAACTTATCAGAGCTCTTTGAGTTAAAGAGAAGTAGTAAGTGGAAGTAACTAAACAGGGCTGTGATGTTTTACAGTGTACCACCAATATATGTTCATGCTGGCATTCGTCACAGAGCCATGTGGTGTGACGCTCCTCGTTATGTGCTATAGAGGAAGTGCAGCTGCCTCTCCTGTCGTATTGTTTGAAGGAGCTATATGTTTCCTTATGCTGTTTTGGTTCCTCTGCCATCGGACATGACACTCAGCTCTAAATGGAAAGCCCAAAAGCAAGTCCCCAACATCCACCCTGATGAGAACTTCTTGAGTGAGACTGTGAATTTCCACCCTGTTCTGACCAGAAAAAGGCAAAGAAACTAACTTGCCCTTTGTGGGTCAGTGAAGTGGGACAATGGGGGGAAATGGTAGAGAATCTAAGGAGCATTGGTATCTTCTCCAATCGACCATGCTTTGTTCTTACATACTGAGATTACACCAGCTTCTCTAGATAGCTGTCTTTATTCGTCCACACATTGAAGACTGATAAGGCGAGAGCTTCGGCTTTGTCTGTCTGTGTGGGCTTTTGCTTGTCTGAACAAAGTCTGCTTCAAGACAATTTAGAGCAGCGAAGTTAAACTGAATAGAACTATGGTGAAAGTAGTGAAAGAGACCAGACAGCATGGCAGGACAAGAAAAACTAATATGACCAGAAGAGCAGAAAGGATCCTCAAAAAGCCATCCATCTCATCTGGGAATGCTGATCCTGATTGCTGTGAAAAGAAGACTGTGGAGGAGTTTGTCAACAAGAAATAGAAAAAATTACATTTTAATTGGACTGAAACTAAATGTCTTGTTGAATCATGTAAGTAACTGAGGTAGTGTTGTTTGTGTAGCACAGTGGAGACATGCATTGATATAAGGGATTCCATCGCATCGTTTTTCACAGTCGTGGATTTCATTTTTATTTAAAGCAAATGTTTGTTTAAACTGCGAGGAAGGGGGAAGTTAAACCGCCGTGGTAAGGGCGGATAAACCAGTTTTTCTGGTGGAGTTATGTTTGTGAGGAAAAGACAAAAAAAAGAGAAGAAGAGGAACCTACCAATGTGGCCCCTCCCACTTTTCCTCTTACAAAGGCATCTAGTCTACATGTGTGAGTGGTCTAGTTTATCTTCAAATGAGTCATCGCCGCTCTCTACTTGTGTAAACATGTATAAACTAGCTGACCCTCCCTCAGTAGTCCAGCGTTCCTCTCTAAGGCAGCTCTGCTCCAATGATAACACTCACTAAGTTCATTAAGTTCATTCTGCAGAGAATACTGAGAATAGATATGAATTATTAAGTATTTATTAACTATTGCACACATTCAAATATGAAAGGTTCAGATCCTTTTTGAAAGAAAAAAAAAGGTCAACACTCAAAAAAATATATATACAAAAGGGTGTATGGCCTAAATAGTGTATATTACAGGAAGTGACACCTTTCCTTATTAAGCTGCTTGTTTTGTGTGCAATATGTAAATGGTGTCAGACCCCACCGACAAAACATCGAGAGTCTTAGGTTTTGAAATTGTATTTTCGATACATGATCTATTGAACGTACTTGTTTTCAAAGAAAGTGAACTTGCTTCATGATGTTCCTCCTACACAGTCCTCTGATTTAATTTAGATAGATAGATACACTATAATGTGTGTGTTATGCATTTGTCTCCGTTTTTCACTCGTTTAGGACTGTTTAAGAGGCATTTTACCCAAATTGCAAAAACAAATAAACTAAAACAATATAATCTCTGGTATTCTGGGAGGTTTTTGAGATATTTGTTTCTGGTATTTCTGCTTCTGCCGCAGTACAAAGAGGATGGATGGAATTACATCCTCGCAGGGTTGAAAAAAACACAATTGCCGGCAAGACCAGTAAGTCACACACGAAACACACGCACATTTTTATAGGGGCCATTTCTTTGGGTAAAAAATGTCCCAGGGAAGATTGTCCACAACAAGGGTCACTAAGTAACAGGGGCACTGTTTCAGAAGTACAATGCTGTGGCCATAAATGAAATCCCATTCATCTCTATTTTATGGTTGTGGAGGCAGAAATCTCAGAGTTGGATATCTAGAAAACTACAATTGATATATTTACATTCCTAAAGACGTTTCCCTCAGAATACATTACAAGGACTACAATCAAACCCTTAATGCAAATGCATGAGTAAAGCTCTCGCTAAAGGCAGATGTGTGACACCATCTGATCTGCATGTATTGTGGTCAGCTGTGTATATGAACAGCTCGGGTGACTGTGGTGTGTGTTTTCCTGCTGGCTGTGCAAAGCAGTGTAGCGTATAATTCAGTCACAAACCATGGGAATAACACCGCTGTGTCAGGGGTCAGATGCTTCCTCGTCAAGATGATGGTGTGGCAAAAAATATATATCTGTGATTGGGGAAGCAGGAGGTACAAATGAATAAAAACACAAACAACTGTATTCCAGGAGTAGAAATGTATTGCTGTATATCGTTTAATACATTTTCATGTGGAGCCTCGGTTGAGTTGCGCCCCCTCTCTCTCTCTCTCTCTCTCTCTCTCCTCTGTTCATTGTGAGTCACCTGCTGGAGTCGCGCCAGACATTAACATTAAAGCCATGAAACAGAGAGATAGTATGAGCACAACATCCTTGAGCTTTTCTCGTCTGAGTTTTTTTTTTAAAACCCTCCACATTGACCTTTTCTCAGCATACCTATTTCTTTCTCTCTTTCCTCTCTCCTCTTCTTCCTCTGACTCACAGCCCATTGTACCTCTCCTACTCAGCAGTGCTGTTTTTGCCTCCCCTTACCCTCACCCTTCACTGCCACCTACACGTCTCCTCATCCATCCTCTCCGAGAACAATGCAGAGGAGAGCAAACGACTGTAATTACCATAGCTAAGTAACAAGGGCTCAGAAAAAAGGGAGTAACAAACAAGAAGCTGGAAAAGAAGCATGTCTAATACATGTCTAATACATGTAGGGATCACATTATGAATGCATGAGCCATATGTTGGCGAACTAGGACAACAGCTCGTTATTGTATGTGACTTCACCTCAGTGTCCAGTGATAACAACTCTGCCCCTTCATGCATATGCCCACCCACAGTGAAGGATTACTGCAGCGGCCCGTCTATGCACACAAGTGCATAAGGAACCAACACAGGGGGGCATCTGCCACACATACTGGTATTTGAACCCAGGCTAATCGCCATGGTTACAGGCCTATCGGCGCGTGCCGATTGGCCGGCGTTATCACGATGACCCGAGATCGACTCCCCCCCGTGGGTTCTCATTGGCTATTTGCCCCGGGATGATGATGTCATCGTGTGTGCCACGTTGCAGTAGATGTGGCATTGGGACATGCACTACTGGGCATGGATGGAGAAAACAACATTAGATCATAGCTGGAGGTGATGGCTGTCTTTTTAGCGTCCTGACAGGAGAGACCCAACGGAGCGTCACAGACGTTCTGTTGGGATCAAAGTTCTTGATAGATTAGCACGATGGTTTAGAAATACAGTATTACACAGTATTACACAGTAAGCTGAAATGTTGACCACTGTAACCAGTGGAGGGAATGTTTTGAGAGAAAGAAAGAAAGATAGAGGGACACTCGTGAGAGAAATACATACCGATGCATTAATTCACACTTTATGTGTTATGAGTGTCTTTTTTCACATTTGCATGAGCCATTTCCCCCAGGCCCAAACATTCCTGTCACAGCACTTTTTTGGATGCAAATTTAAAGTTTTTCAGCCCATGTGGCTTTAATTAATGACTATTTGCACATAATACAATATCATACATATACACACAATAATCTGGGCTGTGGCTTCACTGGTCTTAGTAGAATCAATTGCTTCCAGAGTCAATAAACTGCGCTCATTGCTCAGCTCGGTTCTTGAGATCAATAAAACACACCAAAGATTTGTTCGAAAGCTACTCTATAGAAATATAAATGAAGAATTGACTGCGTTGTATCTTGTGAATGAGAATCTGAAGGTGATATTGATATAATCCCCTGTGGAGCTTATTATGTTGCCATGAAGTTTGCAATTTGAAGAACAGTGCATTAAAGACCAGTAAATGAGATAATGTGACTCTTAAGACAATATCTCAATAGCACAAGAGGCATGAATAAAGGAGTGGGGACAAAACTGTAAAAATTATATATATATATATATATTTAAATGAAATAAAATGAAAATAGGCATATACAAAACGGCATATAAATAAATAAATTGGTTAAGTAAGAGAATAAATTAAAACAAATAGAGGAGGAAAGGATCCATCCTTCTTTCATCAAGCTCTCTGTTGATGAAGAGGAAAAGGTCTATAAAGTCATAGTCATACCCATCTAAGCACATTAGCATGTACACACACACACACATCCAACAGGAAGTGGGGATAGCATCCCTTCTTTCCTGGGAACTGTGGAGTGGAGTCAGCAGTTGAGTGGGACAGACACTGTGAATGTGTGTCTTGGCTCTGCATCTTCTTCACATCGCTGGAGGGACTGAGCGTTATATCGAGCTTCACCAGAACTGCAAAGTGAATATTCTTTTATTAATGCACTGTAAAAACTGATTAACTGATGGACCCTGATACATCTCCCTCAGTATTTATTCCCCGTAGCTAATGATTCATCATTGTAATTTAGGTAAATATCTGTAACAACTGAGACACATTAGCAATATGTTGGCTAATATGTTGACTAATATGTTGGCTAATTGGTAATTAGGGATAATTGCTCTCCTTTGGGGTTTCCACCAAAACACAAGTCCCGAGGTTTGCACCTCTCTGTCTTCACCTACAAACACATGCCGTTCACCCTGCAGCTTCAGTCCAAGGCATCTGGTGGCAGAAAGTCTCATATCAGAAGCAAAGCAAAAAGGACAAAGTGTGATATGGAAGCAGGGAGAGGAAGATGCCGCTGACAGGTAAATCAGGGAAGACACAGTCACGAAACGTATTCCCTCCAAACTGCATGATAAGCGATATCTTTGTAGTGGAGATAAACAAAGAAACAGCTACACATCGCACACAAGCAAACACAGAGGGCCACATCTCTGTCCCTCTGCAATTAAAGTCTTAGTCATACTGCACCAAAGGCTATTTCAGTCTTCTTCCAGCCCACTTTCCCCAGGCATCTTCATCGCATGTTTTTTTCCCCTCTTCCATATTTATTTTCTTCCCCTCCTTCTGTCTCTTTTGCTCGGTGACACGGTTGTGAATGTCTATTGATGCTGATCATTATTTACCCATCTTAGAAGGTCAATCTGAAATCTGAACTCACAAAACTGTACAAAGTTGAATCAGCTGGAAATCTTTGTCTATTTTGAGGGACATTCAAAATGATTCTTTTCCTTCCTGTCACATCACACACACACACACACACATATATCGTCTGCTTTACATGAGCACACAACACGCTCAGCGCTAAAGTCTAAATCTCTCAGATTCTCAGCCCTCTCACACGCCTCACTGTCCTGTCGCTCAGTCAGATCACAAAGAGGCTCTCTGAATAGATCCCTCTGCTCCGTCTCTTGTCACTCTTCCCTCCCACACTTCTCAGTTTGTCGTAGATCTGTTGCTTCTGAGCGGCTGAATGACAGCTCAGTCCAACATGCCACGTCTGCTGCCGCTAACACATTTGGCAGCATCCCTTTCTGTCATCTCTCCGGGTAAATGTCTGTCCCTGTATTCTGCAGCTGGTTTTCATTTTGCACACCTCTTTCTTTACACTGACGCCATTGTCAATTTGGTCCGGCCGTTGCAAATTGCAATGTTGCAAAAGTGCACACACGTTGTGTCACATGACCCGTGTGACCCAAAGACAAGCAGCTGGAGGAGAGACATGACACTCACCACCGTGCCAAGGCTTCCCAGCACTCGTGACACGAAAGCCCCCAAATGGAAATGTTCTCTGTCCTCCTCTAAATGTGATTTTCTGGAAGAAATGCCCTGCGGGATGTATTGACGCAGCTTACACTGAGACTGAGGCAGTAATATCAAGTCAACGTCAGATAATCAAAGTCTGCAGGGCGAAGATATCTAGAATAAATGATTTAAGATGGCTTGCCTCCACAAAAACAATGATATCATCGGGGCATACAGACTGACACCACTGACACATTTACGCCCTCCACTGCAGCGTGACTAAAGCGATAGTGGGAAATCTCTGAGTGGGAATGGGTGAAATTTGAAGTCACCATGGTGAGAAACGGGTAGAGTTTTTTTTTTCAAAGAAGCAATCTTGGCCATGAGTGAAAAAAAGACACTGCAGCATGAGCTCACCAGGGAAAGAAGTGAGCTCATGTCTTAACCGTTAAAGCGATACGCCTTACTTCTGATTTTGGTTTTCCAACTTCTTGGTCAAAAACAGAGCTTTGCCCAAAATTGCTCCGTTGTTCACTCATTCATTATTATCAACAGTAAATGGCAGTAAATGGACTCACTAGACTGATGGACACACTTTGACTCGACAGGTTTAGATGTTTTGTTTTTGCTACCTGACAGTGAGCCCATTTGGGTTTAAAATGTTGTACTTTTCCTAATGTAATAAAATAAATATTTTAAAAGGGAGCTTTAAACAGTGTTGCAAGTCTCTAAAACGAGTGATCAAGGTACTTTTGTTAATCCAAGGGCTGTTTAGAGGGCACAGTGCGTACAATTCACTGGGAGACTTTTCTCACAGAAATTGAAAAGATGGACTGGCAATATAGTGAACTACAGCAAACAAGAGGTGGTTTTGAACACACAGTTATAGGGTTTTTGCATCGCATCAATAATTTATGTATTATAACCTTGGAGTGGTTTTTCCTCTTGCTCTGTTCAGCCAAGGTGCTATCAGCTTAACTGTAAGGTCAGGATGGCGTTTTCGATGGTAACCACCATGTGTGCCGACCAGTGGTGCGCAGAGAAACTCAGAGTACAACACACACACAAGGAAAGATGAGATAATGGTGTGTGTTGTAGTCTGAGTTTATTGTTATTAAGATACTTAAATCATTTTATATTGCACTACCATGAATGTCCATCTGCTCAGATGAACTACACTATATATTCACATAGAAAATACTTGTTTGTTGACTGATGCTCTGAATTTTGAATTAAGCACCTTTAATCTGTCACTGACAAATAACCCAATTTCATGGAAGTGTAATACTAAATCATTTAAGTATCTTAATTGAAAACCAAGGTTACAATTGATGCAGCAGAGGAAGCATGCATGCTAGTATGCGTTAAAATCCCCAAAAGCTGTCTTCATGCAAATCTGTAGCTGATAAAAGCAGTTCTGCATTAAGTTATCATTCCAGATGAATCCACAGGAATAGGTGGTGGAAGTTTGACAGGCTCAATCTGAGACAACCTTCCTACATCACCAAGGTTTCGTTTCTCAAACTCTTTTCGTAAAGTTACTTCAGCCCAGAAAGTACATTATTAAACCTTTTACATTATCCTCCCCAGGGCGAGTTCAAGACTTGAAATTGATGCGACCTCAACAAAGCTCCTTCAGAGCCACAGAGGGCAACAGTTTTCATCATCTGTGTAGTACTCTACGCTGGTAAATTGACTTTGACATGTAAAATAGATGGAGTTGCCCCGTTGATAAAAACCATTATTTTATATTTGACAGAAACAAAATCAAAATCAATTTATGTGGAAAAATCCCAGATTATCACACTCATTATCATCTCTGTTCCAGTCTGTTGCATATGCCTCATCTTGTTTTATGTCAGTCATGTAACGAGTTGTACCATAATGCAGATGCATGCTCTTCATCTCAGAACACTGTAGAAGCTCTGCTGACTGACGCCCACACAGCAGGAGAGAGAGAGAGGGAGGGAAGCAGAAAACACATATTTAGATAGAAAGAGATAGATGGAGGGATGGTGATAGATGACAGGCAGGCAGGCAGGCAGGCAGGCAGGCAGGCAGGCAGGCAGGCAGGCAGGCAGGCAGGCAGGCAGGCAGGCAGGCAGGCAGGCAGGCAGGCAGGCAGGCAGGCAGGCAGGCAGGCAGGCAGGCAGGCAGGCAGACAGGCTCTATAGATAGATGGATGGATGGATAGAGCTGTCACGTTGCGCCCAGCAACAGTCTTTATTGTTGCACCTTTCTTTCACCCTTACAAGACAAATACATGCCTGAGGGTCCAGAGGACTCTAATGTTTCCTGCACCTACACGCTGTGAGTCATATCCACACTCAGCTACCCTCTCCTTTGTCTCCCTCTCTCTGAGGATGGCACATTGGAAGAGAGGCTCCTCTCCCAGACGGCTGTCTGACTGTGACCTCCACAGACTAATGGAACACTTCACTACAACACCTTTCACATCCCATGCCGAAGTAAAACACAGTATGTAAAGCAGGTCGCAGGGTTCATTTTGCCCCTGGAATGCAGGTGGTATTGGATTCAATGTATAAAGTGCTTTGCGCTATTTCATACCTCTAAGGTTTGTGCATGATGTGGTGAGGAGAATAATGAAATACAAGGAACTTTGTTTATATTGTTGACACCAAATCCCCTGTAATGTCCCCCACTTGGTATGTATTGGTTAGTGAGTCATGATTATTATATAATTTTGCAGTTTCTGAGATAACATTGTATTAAACGTATATATCTGCAGTACACTTGTGAGCCACATGACGGAAGCTGAAAGTTTGGATAATTGTAATCTGCTCATAACACTGACTCTAATATGAAAGGCTAATGTAGATTCTGTTTATTGAACTGATAAGAGAAAGAATGAGATTCTGCCTAATACACATTTTCCTTCTCATTTAAAAAGTAACACAAAGCTATGATTTATATATCTTTTCAAAATGGCTGGTTTACGTATTTAAGACACATATATTGCAGTAAAAAAGGAGACCTCCATTTATGCACAGATTCTCTCTCCATGTTTTATAGAACGGTGACCTGGGTCACGATGGTTGGTCATTTTCAAAAGGAGATTTCCCAAAACATTTATAATCTATAATCTGACGCCCCTTTCTGTGAGACGATACTGTGCTCACAATACATTACATTACATTTAGCTGACGCTTTTATCCAAAGCGACTTACATGATATACAGTGTACAGTAGACCGTAGACACAGCAACGGTGAGCAATGAGGGTTAAGTGTCTTGCTCAAGGACACAACGACACGGACTGCCGGAGCCGGGGATCAAACCACCGACCTTCTGATTGAAAGACCGACTTGCTAACCACTGAGCCACAGTCGCCCCAATACACTGTTGAAAAGTGAACCTGTTTTGTGATGTGACAAGGGTTAGTGAAATAGTATATTCCCAAAACACACAGGCCGATGTATAAGTTCATCACACGTACTAGATGTGAAGTTCTTGTTTTCACACTTGTTACATTAGCACGTGAAGTATGTGAGAATCACATATATCATTAATAATTCAGAATGCAGCTCTTGAACCCAGTGACTTGGATAGGAAACAGAGCTAGGTCAGTGTGTTTGTGGGTCCATGACAGGGCCTTCATTCACAAGAATACAATAGTGCCAGCTAGTACAGTCGCCCCACTGTCCCGTCTGGTGGCCACATGGCAGAATGCAGACTGACCTGCAGCAGCTCCTCTCTAATCTTTTAGGGGGCAGAGAACAAGAGCCCACTCAGCCCATGAGTGAGACGAGGCATTCATCTAGGGAAAACAGTATATTTGGGAAACCATTTGGCCAGCGTTTGACAGGAGGGGAGAGGGCAAACGTTCAAACAAGCACAACACACACACACACACACACACACACACGGACACACACAGGCATGTAGATTAGGAGACGCACCATCTCACCCTGTTTCAGTTTCCTGTCAACGGCTACAATAGTATCTGCCTGCAAGCTGTGCAACCCAACCCTATCTTATCAACTGCAGGCTCAGACACAGCCACAATACTCTGCAGTGTGTGTGTGACAGAGAGAGAATGTGTGTGAGTGTAAGTAAGTGTGTTGGTGTGTGTTCCCCAGGAGGCGTGGGGAATGAATTCACTTCACAGGAATGCACAGCTGAGTCGGGGTGTTTTTACATCAAAACACTTACTGTATGTTTTTGATGAACGATTGCTACTTTCTCCTCATTTTTCTATTTACGCTTGTTTTGTTGAGTTCCCCACCTTCCTGTTTTGGCGTCCAACAGACCCCATAGACACAAACTAGTGAAAATGTAAACACCGAAATCAACATATGTTTTCTTCAAATATCTTCTTTTTTCTTCTGAACTTATTAAAATGAAATATGTCGAAAGGTATTAAAGCTGATTTCCCACTCGCAAGCTAATACATTTGAATTGTGTTTGCATTCGTTGAAAATGTTTCAACTTTAGGGTAAAATTGACATCGATCTTGAAGCTTTATTATATATCGGATTATTCAAGACAAAAATTGTAATCATATTTATTAACAATTGTCATGACATCATCGTGTAAGTATCAAGGTGATGAAAGCAAATGAAGGCTTGCAGTTTGGTCTTTTATGAGCTTTACAATATTAGCCTATAGCTTAGTTTGTTGTTTGTCCTTTCATCCTATCTCGAACAGTGATTCTATCTGCGTATCGTCCTCGTGCATGTGCATCTACAGCATGCCACTGCAGCTGTTACATTGGAAACAGAGCATCTCATCTTGTCCTGACTGGAATACTTGCTCCTCACCGCCTACAGTTCTCTGAAAATAGACAAATAACCCGCGGGGGGCCTGAGAGACACATTCAGAGCTCTGCACCTTGAAAAATGGTAAATTGCCGTTTTCCCAAATGTTTTGTGCATGCCTATGAACAGCTGTTGCACACAATATTGAAATCAGAAGAAGTAAAGATTAGACGGAGGCTTGAAGCTAAATGTCAAAACTCAAAACACAGCTTTCTGCTTTAAGACTCCAGACTTGGATTTTGTGCAAAAGCCTGGAGTCAGACCATCACATCACCCACTTAGCGGGCAAGTCCTGACCAGAAAACAGCTAATTTCTTATTACACTGGTATATGCGGTAAGTATGTGTATGATGAAGTAACAGGACATTATGCGCGCAACATTCAATCAAAGAATCTACACTAAATTCAAATGTGCTGAAAAAGGAGCAGATAGCTAATCTTATGTCAGGTACTAGCAGCTTCTGGGTGTTACATAGGATGTGAGATAAACACGTGACACCATTCTTTCACAAAAGCAAGTACAAACCAGTACAAACCAGTACAAATCCTCGTTCTCGTTACACAGAACCGTAAAATCTTTCTCACAATCCATCAAATCTGATTTTCCAAGAAGCCTGTGGTTGATTTATATCACCTATCATCACCTGACTCATCTACAAATGTGTATTTCTTTCAAAAGAGCTCACAAAGCACTCCTAAATCTTTAAACACTGTCTGGTACAAGAAATATCTAATTCTGTATGTAATGTACAGGCATTATATTATATCCTGAACTTTGCACTAAATGTTAGTTATGTGTCAGAATAACTTTACAAACCGAACGTAATAATATATACCATATCGTAGGCAGGTCTGTGCTTCTGCATGATACCCACAAATCACAGTGTAATTACTGTACACAGAGGGAGCTGGATGGAGATACAACAGACAAGTGCAGACAGCGCCAATTAAATACTGGTTTAAGTGTGTTGTTGTCATGGTGACTAAGCCAGTAGGTTACCTCTGAAATTCTGTTTCATATTAAATGGCGTTGCTTTTGTCTCTTTATCCCTCACCTCCCTCCGCGTGTGACTTCATCCCTGCTCGAATCCGTCTGACTGGTTGAAAAACATAAAAAATAGTCAGAGACAGTCTCAGTCGAGCTGCCTGGTCTCATTCTCCGCCCCTCTCTTTGTACGTCTCTTTCCATTCCTCCTCCAGCTGTGCCCTCATCCATGTTACCTCGTTCGACAGTTAGCAGCCATTGTGGCACAAGATGCAGTGGGGGTGGAGGATTTGTGCCACGGGGGTTTACAATCTGTCTCCCCCACATTCCTAGAGAAAACACCGTGTTGTTGACCGTTTAGCTTGTGTTGTGAGACAGCGAGGTAAACGCCTTTATGTGATCTGCCTAATTGGAGAGAGGGAGCCCGACTAGAGGAGAAGCGTGGGAGCTTTACAGTACTTTGATTTCAGTGACCTTCCCTTTTCATGCCGTCTGGCTCAGCTGCAAGTCTACGCAGGTGTAAAGCACACAGACAAGCAAACAGAAAAGGCTCAGGGATATCAGCAGTGTTTGCACGTTTTAACTTATTACATACAAACCCCATTTGCTTGCTTTTATCTAAATGTTTCCAATTATTTATGAAATAAATAATTATTCATGAGTACCAGACAGAAAGCTTGCTTCAGATGTGTCACACATTTCGTTTTTTTTTTGGTCAAAGCTACATTATTGCTGCGTATTTAAGCAGTGCAGACTTTTCAAAGCGATTCAACTTCAGATATATTATTATATTTATGATTCTCATGGTGTTGTCCACTTCTATCAGGTATGTTACCATTGAACTCACCACATTAACTGATGAGATCTGGAGACAAGATAACAAGGTCTGACCAGACAGGTTGTAAACTAAACAACAGCTTAGTCAGATTATTGAAACTTTATTTTGAGGTTCATCCAAAGCAATTCAATGTATGTGACATAGATGTTGGATAGATAGATAGATAGATAGATAGATAGATAGATAGATAGATAGATAGATAGATAGATAGATAGATAGATAGATAGATAGATAGATAGATAGATAGATAGATAGATAGATAGATAGATAGATAGATAGATAGATAGATAGATAGATAGATAGATAGATAGATAGATAGATAGATAGATAGATAGATAGATAGATATTTTCATCCCCAAGGGAAAATGTGTTGGTCACAGTAGCAGCTTGCAGACACAAATAACAGGAATAATTAGGAATAATTAATAATGATAATATTGTCTATCCAAAGCTGAGTCAAAGACTAGAACTAGATTCTTGAAGCAGTTCTGTCTCTCGTCCAAGAGGCTTGCTCATTTCGGTCTGATTGTTGAACTGCTTGTGTTCATTGCCACGATCAGATCAGATTCAAATGATACCCTGAACCTTTGAACACGAGACAAGAAGAAGGAGAGAAGAACAGCTTGCTGAACCGACAGAGCAAATAGACAAACTTCCATACGGCTGGTTGGACGTTTGGGAAGAAGGTGAGTTGACTGGTGCGTTATGGCTCAGGAAGGACCTGATGACTCAGGTAGGCTGGGGGCAGGCTGCTTCTGAGAAAGATTGAGATGAAGACAAGTATAGGCAGGCGGCTTGAAAGCAAATCTGCGGAGGAGGAGGAGGAGGAGGAGGAGGAGGAGGAGGAGGAGGAGGAGGGATGACAGCAACAGTGAGGGGAGCAGAGAGACTGACAGATGAACACAAGAAAGGCCTGTTGGGTATTTCTGTTATACAACAACAAACGTGAAGGTGTAGACCAATTACAATGCACAATACCAGTACATGATACTGACATTGGAATAATTTGTGTGGAGTATGTGTGTGTGTGTGTGTGTGTGTGTGTGTGTGTGTGTGTGTGTGTACGGGTAGCTCTGCTGCCTTTGCATGTGGGATTTATCTTTGCCCAGCAGGCAGTGTTATACCATATGGTCCATAGAGAAGATATTCCCCAAACAACACACAATCACGCACTCAGACACAAAGGCAGACATGTGCACATGAAGAAAAAAAAGTGATGAAGAGAAGAAGAAGAGGAGGAAGAGAGAGACAGAGAGTCATTGGTGAGCAAGATAGAGCCATCTGCCCACCCTGGATTGTGGAGATCCACAGATCACAAACCAAATGATAATTACACGACTAAATAATGCTGTGCTGATTAAAGCAATGAATATTATATTTGTTTATGAATGTGCAAAACGTTCAGGCTAGAATCAGATCAGACAGACGGGTGAAAGAGGATGGAAAGGAGAGTAAGATGACTATACAATAACCCCTCTGACTTCTCTTTCTTCTGCAGACAGGAAGTTTGAAACACCTGAAAAGACGGCAGCATGCCCCTTGAGTCCCCCTCACACAGCAGGCCCTCCGAGGGGGGCTGGCTGGAGGTCCACTAAGCCCCTCAGAGCCCATATGGTCAGGAGGCTTACGTACACCGAGATGACATGAGCAGGCAAGCCCAGAGGCTGGATACATGGTGCAGGACGAAGGAACACAGCATTCATCACGGCGTCATCTGTGTGAGCCCATGATCATGTTCAGGTACCCATTTGTCTGCTTCAAGGCCAGCGGGGGAAACTAACTCCACAGGATGGGTGACATACTGGAATGTGTGTGTGTGTGGGTAAATAAATAAAGAGCAATAATGACTCCGTCATATGATCCGCCTGCACGGTGACACTAATGGCATTAGCCCCAATGAGAGACCTGCAGTGCGGCCTCCTCTTGTCCCTCATGTCTCTGTGTTTTCTCCCATCCTCCTCTTCTCCGTTTCCTCTCCTCTGTCCAACCCTTTTCCCTCTGCTGCACTCATCTGTTCAATCTTGTTTATTGATTTGTTTTAGATTGTTTTAGACACACTGCTGCTGCAATGATTAGTCCGACCCACCTTTTTAATTGGATGGCATCTCATTACAGATTCACAGACTCGAAGACAACCCAGATATCAATCAGTGTTATCACAATCAACTGGCTCCTCTAATTTGTAAGAAGATGAAAGGAAGACGTTAAGACACTGAAGATGTGATGTGCCTGTTTGAGTAATTATCCTAAGAATATAGAGGGGTTTGTTATTTTTGATATGTCTGTAGATGTTGTGTTACATGTGAAAAACAGCTTTGAAGACATACTGGATAATGGATTTGCTTATTTATATATAAGTCTTATTAAACTAATACAGAACACATATTAAAGGAATAGTTTTCTTTTTGTATTTTCGCTTTTATATATGTATGTATATAGTGTATATATACACATTTATGTATGTGTATATGTGTGTGTGTATATATATCTTACTTACATACATATATACTGTGTATACATACGTATACATATACATATATGTGTATATATATATCTTGCTTACATACATATATACTGTGTATACATACGTATACATATACATATATGTGTATATATACTGTATCTTGCTAGTCAATAACATGTTTGTCAATTTTGATAATAACAAAATTGTCCAACCACAGCTAATAAAGTCAATTAAGAGAATATGAGTGAGAATATGAGTGAGAGAAGTAAGTGAAGATAGTCTTTGACATGATCTGGGGAAAAGAAGAGTGACGGGAAAAGGAAAAGAGCGCACAAGGACCGACACGGAGTCACACAGTGGGACAGGAAGTCTTAAATGGAGACACCCTTCCTTCCTGTCAGCGCACTGATCACCAACACTGGACACCATTCAGTCTCATAACCCATGACACGTGTGACAAGTACTGTGGTCGGCAGCAACGTGCGTTGTATTTTGTGCACTTTATTCGGAGCTGTACTGAAGGCGATGTGTTGCCCATGGTAACTTGTTTTAGTAAAACTTCAGCATCGAGTCCAAGACGCTGGCTCCACATGAGGCCAGTCAGTGTGAAATCTTATCAGGGAACCGTAGGTTTTTTCCCACCTTCTGCTTTTGATTTCAGTGCCTGTGATGATGAAAAATAGATCTCCCCGGGGTGTATATTTTATCTCTTCGAGTGTTTTCTCTTGGTAAAAGCCCACAGGCAGCAGGATTAGGACACGCTGAAATCTCGACAGCAGACAGTGAATTTGAGCACACCCATTGATCAGCAAATTACTTTGTAACCAAGCACAACATGCCAAAGGCAGAAAGGAGCAGAGAGCTCCAGATTTACATGCAGCTCCCATCTGTTAACATGCTTTTCAGTTCTCTCATTGTGCCTGTAGCCCAGCAAGATATTTGCATATGAGCACAAGCAGACCGCAAATAATTTTGACACCTTTAAAAAAAAAAACAGCAAGCAGGACTGCATGATAGTTTCACAGGGAGTCGCTGGGTATTTAGATCACACCACTGAGACTGTGGTCTGTGATAATGGAGGAAAATTGACAAATAGCTAAAATGCTTTCCAATTAGATCCCACACAGCTCTGCCATTGCTCAACTATTGTACCCTGTATGGCTGGAGATTTTGGCACTAAAGTACTGGAATTGACCTCGAGAGTTAAACCTCATTCACGTTCATATCGTTCAGACCATTATTAAACGCAACCCAGTATGACGATCAAGTCACGTCAGCCTTCGACTCTTAATTGAGAGTCTGCGATATTGGGAATTGCTGACGGTTGCCAAACATCCCACTTGTCGCAAAGAACTACAAATGTTTCAACTAACTGCTGGAAATATGGCTGCAAAGTCCCGACCACTGGCAGTTATCTAAGAATATCCTATATTGGCACTTATATAATCAATTCAGATAGCAATACTCAGGGTTTTATTCTGTCTTTAATTGTTTACAAACTGCAATATATATGAAAAAGAAACAAGCTAATTATTTAAATATGGGGTGAATGCTCAAAGATACGGTGAACAGAAAGCTTTCCTGCTCTTTACATTGTGCCAATATTGCACAAATTCATGATTAAGTGCCCTAAAGATACCTTGTTGGACAGCATTGTCACCAATGTTTTGGTGAGTTGTTTGTATCTTCTGATCTACTATGATGCACAAAAGGAGCCACACGTTTGTGCATGAGCATGCAGGTGACAGTTCCACCCTACTGCAGTGACACAAACTAAAATTATGGCAATGCCAAAAAAAACATATAAATGCATGAGCAAAAGTCCAGAAAGAAAAGTTCTGCTAGCTTATTATTCAAAACATATTTCAAGAAAAAATATGTTGGAGGAAGGAAATGCATGTTTGATAAGAAACACAGAATATCAACAAAACTGTTGTTTGTTTAAATGCAACTCCACAGGGTACCTTTAAGTATAACTGCACCAGCATATTATATGTTCTCCAATTAATCTGAATTATGACTTAGAATTCCAATGTCCATGGGCCATAAAGTATAAACTTTAACACGGCAAAGCAATAGTGCCGGTAGCCAAAGTGCAGCAGGATCCACAGCCCAGTGATGTGGGTCAGTAGACTGGAGATTCCCAGTGTCACAGGAGACTTCCTCTTCCAGCTCCACACAGGATATGAGCAATTTCCTCTGAGCCTAGCGTCTCCAAAATTCCCAGAAATAAATGCAATGTAAAGGGTCATTTCTGGGGCATCTGCAACATGCAAAAACAGTTTCATGTATGATCATTATGCTCTTGTGTATGTGAACAATGAGAAAATGCAGGTGTAAAATACACTCTGCACCTTGTCAGCACAAAAACATCACAGTGGTTTTGGCGAAAATGAAAGAGACGAATGTGTGACTCATGACTTAGTGAGTCGGTGTGAGGTGTTGACTCTGATTAGGCTGTAGAGGTATGAATGTTTGGTTCCAGCTGCAGTGTGTTGGTGTATGAGACAGAAACTCTGGCAGTCTGGGTGGGGCTGCAGTGTCATTTTACAGGTTAAACGTGAACAGTCAGCGGTGCCGCGCACTTATTTGTCCGTGCATGTTTCCTGTAAGGACCATATTAGGAAAATGTTTCCAAAAGGTAAATAAACATGCTCTGATCCATTGGCTGTTGTGGAATTGTAGGAAATAATCATTATAATACAATTTCAAAAAGAAAAGAAAAAATAAGAAAAGAAAAATAGATTAAAAAACAATTTCCAAATCACATTTTTACTTTTAAGTGTGAACTTTATCTGTGTATTATACTGTATGCACTGACTGCTTGTGATGTTTTTCAGTCGCTAGTGACGTAACTACATGATTGTGTTGCCTGAACTTAACTTCCAGTGAAGATGGATGTTGATTTTAAAAGGCATGCATGTAACACGTTGGAACACGCATGTTTAAAAGTGGCGTCTCCGATGCCACGGGGCACTGACCAAGCGGAGGTATTTGAAGAGTGGGAGTGAGAATGCGTTGGCGAAGTTGCCGTCAGTCGCCGTATGACCGCAGTGTAGAGCCATGAGCAAGCCAGTGGGGTACACACACTATATCTGTACATAGCAAATAGTTGTTTGCTGCTGTATTAATGCTCTGAATCCCGCATAGAGAACCTTTAAAGACAGCCGGCCGGGTTTAATGGTATCTGAAGCCATCAGAAGATTGTTGGAGGCCAGTGGGTGTTTCACTGTGTGGACGGGGGGATTTATTGAAAGTTATCAGCATGACATTTTAACATTGTCAAGGCCACTATTCCCGTATGTTGTGTTGGAGATACCCATACTAACTGTCCCTAGATATGAACATGAAGACAACCACATATCGTCAGAACTCATCTCAACAAGGCAGTAAAGCATCTCACACGTACTTCTCACTATACATGACAACTTCAGCTATTCCTTTTTTAGCGTCTCTCTCCCACAAGGTATTTTTTCTGCCCCCTGGTTATAAAAGAGATGTTGCATAACCCTGCCTCCAGAGACAAGTTTGATGATGAATCTGGATGGATAACTGAGGGAAGGAAGGATGCAAACGGAGAGAGACCGAAGAGGAGTAAATAACTTGATAAGCAGTAGACAATAACATGGTATCTATCTGAAAACCCTGTTCAGTTCTCAGAAAGTAAAGAATTCCTAGAATTAGATAACAAACCAAATTGTATGAAAAGGGTGTCAGAAAAGACAGAATACAGAGAATTGGTGACAGCAGAACAAAGATGATGGAATGAGAAAAAGAAACGAGATTGCAAACGAGTGAGGAAGGTCACAGACGTCACAGCATGTTAGTCAGAATGCTCACGTTGCTGTGGTGACAGGAGGGCAACGCCAGCGTGGTGGGAGGCAGTCACATGACCCAGGAGGAGGCCACAAACCCTCTTCTGACCACAGATCTACCAGATGGGGGGGGGATGGAAAGGAAAAGAGGGCAGGGAGACGAAGCCGGCTGCGAGTTACGTGTATGTGTAAAAGTTAAACGGGAAGCAGAATAATGTGAGTGGAGTGAGCGAAGACAGATTTCTTCCCCCAGAAGGCCAGGGTTCAGACCCCATTGACATCAAGCATCCTGCCGTGCTATTGTGTCCATAGCCCGATGTTAACTCCCACCAGGAGCCACTTGCACCACACTGAGCCTCGTAGTGACTCTGGAGACTGGGGGAAGATTTTGGCATCACAAAAACATTAGGAATGATTTAAAGTCCTCAGCTGTATGTTTTGTAAAGATAACTGGACCAACTGGCAATGCTAATGTTAGCTTGATAATGATTAGATTGAAGTGTAGTATCTGACCTCAAATTACAAAACATAAGGCCAATAACATTAGACTAAATGAGAAAATGATGTCAGGTAGATAAGAATACACAACTTACTCTGGAAACCAAGTAATACTCACACACCAAGTATTTGCTGTTAGGTTGTAGTTATTAAAGTGGCCATTTACAACTGCTCATAATACTCCAGTGACCTTGTTGGATGGTGCTACAGATTAGCATTGTTTATATATATATATATAATACAAACAAAATATTTATTTTTTTGGGATTACATCTTCATAATAGGCATATATATATATATATATATATATATAATCTAATTTAGTAGCCCAATTGTTTGAAACTGTAAAGAATCTTTAATAACTTTGTAAATCCAAACTGCGTAATGGATTTACAAATAGCAGGTTCAACACAATCCAGACATGCTGTTGTGTGGCTGACTGTGCCCTGAGACGTCATTGGGGGTGCAGAAGTATTATATCGCACCAGAAAATCCCCCAGGGCATAATCACAACCAATAGTTACAAACTTCTAACTTCCCTCTTCGACGGTTTCACCCAAACATTCCAAAATCACACAAATCACATGGTCGGGTCCAAATGATGTTGTTTTCCTTTCTCTAAATGTGACCGACTGCATCACTTCTAAATAAACATCATATGTAGGCCTGTGATCAAACAGGCACACAAACAAACTACAAGGAAGTATGCAAGGCTGACTTCTTGTTACTCGTCTAGCAGAGAAGCCAGCCTGTCATTCACGTAAAAGAAAGGCCACACCCAAACCTCAGGAGGAGCTACAGCTGAGGCCCTGGGGAGCAACAGCAGCCGAGAGCCTGGCTCAGTGCCTGACTCAGTCAGGCCAAAGGTAACAACAAGTCACCAGTGATGTTATTCAAGATCTTAATACCCTCAAATCTTGAGAATTATATATTGAATTATACCTCCAGAAAGATCAAATTGTACTGATTCAACTGAACTCAATTACAAATCAAAGCATACCTCTTCCTCACTGACACCAGTGAACAAAAGCTATGTAGCCACACCGGGGATGTTGTGAGCGACTAGTGCTGTCTAGCTGGCTCATTTGGCCTAGTTTCCTTGTCAGATCGAGCTCTGGTGTGAGCTAAGGCAACTGTGCTATGATTATCTAAAGATGGGTATAAAGAGCAGTTTGACTGCATGCCCAGTGGGATCCATCTTGTGACAGAGGGGCGGCATCTGGAGACCAACGCTGCACTCTTTCTTCCTTTACCTCAGCTGCTCTCTTTCTCTACCTTGGAGTTTGTTGTTGTTTCTTGGTCTCAATCAAGAGTTTGAATCAAGATAGAAAAAAAACAAAACAAGGAGAGCTGGGGAACAACACGGAAAAGTAGTTTCCAATCAGACTTGAGGGGCAACCGCTGTGAAAGGAATCATAACACAAACAACTCCTCGTGACAACTTTCTCTCCCGACCCATTGCTCTTTCAGCTCAGGCTAAAGACATGTCCAGACATTACAGTTGAAGGAATGACAGGAATGGGAGGAATTCCGGGGCATTCCCATCTCAACACAGTCCGCTCTGAATGAGAAGGCCACTCCCGGATTTATAGATCAAAGAGAACTGAACGAATAATCAGTCACGACCCTTGTTATGTTTCCTAAGTCCAGTAGAAAAATGAGTCGAGGCCATCAAGCCCACTCAAGACAGCAGCGCTCCTAAACTATTGTGATCGACAAAACCTTCTCCAGCAAAAGTCTAGATCTCTCACAATCCACCGTCAATCGTATGGCAAGATACCACTCTAAATTGCAGTATGGTCAAAGACTATGATATTCCCATGGAATGAGTAATAACTGGGTAATAAGGAAAGGAAACCTGTTACAACAGAGGAGGAGAGTGATGCCTCTGCTGCTCGTGTCTGGACCAAGATCTGGTGTTGGAATGCAGCAGGAATCTAAACTGCAGTGGGTTTAAATGTGCACAATGTGAGTTAACTGCAGTGTGTGTGTGTGTGTGTGTGTGTGTGTGTGTGTGTGTGTGTGTGTGACTGAAAGAGAGCAAAAACAAAGCTCATTCAGCATTCGAGGGGAAGACAAATAAGGAGTGAATGGTTATTTCTGTGTTATTGTAATGCTATGCACAGAAAGAAATGAGTGAGATGAACTACTACATTAACAATGCTGCCACATTCCAACTAAAATGCAAGCACAGTCTTACGCATTTATTGTGGACTGTCATGTGATGTGTCAAAATAAATAGTGTAGAAAAAGAGAGGCTAATAGAGCCAAAGGGAGAGAGCACACGGCTCTCCGACAGATTCAGCACATAACAGACACATCTGCCAGGAAAACCGGGAGAAAACCACACTCTGAACACAACAGAGCCTCGAAAATAGCACGATGACGCCGGGAGAGAAAGAGCAGTCTGTAATTCAACCAGGAGCCTATATAGTGATTAAGTCCCATGTAGAAAATGCAAACACACACCACCCACTCTCACTGCCTCTGTCGCAACACTTCCTGTCAGAGCAACTGCTACCAACAGCAAAGAGAGGAGGATCTGTGCAGCAAACCACACACTTAACCCTTATCTTAAATTATATTAAAATCATCTGTATTTAGTTCATTGCAACCAAGGAAGGGACAATATGTATCTACGGCTGTTAAATGTCAACACATATCTTTACATAGCAAATCAACTTTATAAGTGAAAACCCACTTCCTGTCATGAGCAAAGACAAGATGTGTTTCTGGAAACTCGAGGAAGATGATCCAACAGAGCGACACCCTCCTCTCTTACAGTCACCATTCCAGCCGTGGCTGAACTCCTATAGGTCACGAGGCCACCCCGAGCTGCCATGCCACATCCCAACCCCCCTTAACCATGGCAACCACATCACATGATCGTCTCCCATGACCAGCACCCACCGACAAGCCGGGCCGTCAGTAAAACTGAACACAACTGATTTCCTGTTGTCTGCAATTGAAACCAATGTATTTGAAAATTGCCTAATTAAATTGGTTTCAATAAAAGAAAAAGGCTGTACTTCAAGTATGCACAAATGTGGCTTCAAACATACTGAAAATCACTTAATACCTAAAAGGCTGAAACCAATTGGACGACAGAGACGACATTGGAGCTGAATTGTGCAAAATAAGAGAGCGGGAAGTTAACCTTTCACCTTCTCACTCTTCAGAAAGGTAGATAAAAAGAAACGGGAGCTCGACAGGCTTCTTTCTCTCCAAAGGGCAGAACCGTTCTGCTGTCAGATGTTTACAGCACAGCAAGAGGCCGAAGCTGAGCAGCAGTGGAAGACGGGGTGTGAACATGTGCAGTATGTGGGACATAGCTTTAATAACATCGCCCTCTCTGCCAGCACAAGGCAGTGTTAAACTTTAGATCTGGTCAGGTCTAATTGCACAATCTGTATTTTAGCCTTGGAGGAAACCTACTATCAGTTCTGGCATTACGTAGATAACACAGCTGTAAACTGGCTGGGGCTTGTGGCTGTAAGGCAGATCTGAGAGCTGCCATGCAGCGCCACGCAAACACTTGCAGAGAGCACTGAAACCAAATATGAAGCTGTAGTTCAGCTTTAGGGAGTGAGACGAATACACGGTCTGAGTGTGTGTGTGTGTGTGTGTGTGCGCATGAGTGCGTGTATGCACATGGTTATCTACTCATACAGGAAATATCTGCAAATACTATAAAAAGATTGTTGTTTAGACACTAGGGCTGGGCCATATCAGTGTTTATCAACAGCTTTGTGATGATATGGACAGTGTGTTATCATTGACCAAATTCTTGTTTTAATTAATGATTTAAAGCAAATTGTAACTTAAGAAATAACCATTTGTAATCACATGAGGACTATTGTCAAATATAATACCCAGTTCACTGCAATATACATATATTTGATTATATTGACATAGGTTTTGACATAAATTTAGTATACATCATTATCATAAAAAGTATTTTAAATATTAAAAAGATATTGATTTGAACCATAAGGCCCAGCTATAATGTACACAGTTCAATCACACCTGTTGGATGTGATTTTCCCGCTGAATTGCCCCTCACAGCCCTGCCCCCTGACCCCCCCGTGCCCCACAGTCGCATGGCAAAGCCAAAAGGACACATGTGATACAATCGCTTTCTCTACTCGGTCTCTGTGTGGTCCGGGCCTGTGCAGGACAAGTGACAGGCAGACACACATGCTCAGACTTATGAAGTACACAACACATATACCGCACAACACATGTCCCGCACACATCCACCCTCAGACAGACCGAGCTCTATACGTGACGCTCGCCTCCCTCCGCTGCTGTCGACCGGCCAGCGGGGGCTCGGCCATCCTTGCAGGTAAACAGAAGCAGAGCGGGGGCGTGATCAGTCATACGGCCTCTCCACATCTCTACGCTACACCCACACACACACACACACACAGTACCCAGGCTGAAGCTCTGTGTTGAAACACTAGCACGCCCACGCAGTTAAAGGAGACATTTCTCTGGAGCAGCACAGCCTGGCCTCAGCTATGTATGCATGTTAGACTGATGAGCAGATAGAGGTGTTTTCATCTTGATTACATTTTGTTGGTGAGTATGGCCGAGGATCATCAAAGAGGCAGGACTGACAAATCTCCTCAGGTACTTAACAATTATCTTCACACAAATTCCTGCTGTTCAGGCTCATTTGCATGGGCCCTGATAGCCTGACAGTAACCATGCTGAGATGAGCAGAGTCATGTAAACACTGCAACAGACCAACAGAGGTGAGCTACAGACCACATACAGGCCTGGGTCTGGTTTCCTTCAGCTTGAGATTCTGTACATTCAGCACAGTGTTCACAGAGTGGCTCGGCCATGGGAGAAAGAAATGCGACTAAAAACAATCTTTGGGGCAAAATGGCTTTCATGTCACAATTTCATGAGTGACGTTAACTTAAGGTGCACATTGATTGTTCCTATTGTAATCCTGCTACGTGTTACCCTGTGGCTTATCCACAGCTATCAAGGACCTCATGTAAGTTTGCGTTGAGTTATGTCGACAACTGTAAATTATACACACAACTTAACATTTACTTTTTGACCTACTGTATTACTGTGGGTATTGTATAGTAATCCAGTTATTTGTGTGCATTCAAACATACTAAGCTGGTGATTAAGCAGTGATAAACTAAACTGTTCACGACAACTTTGTTTAGGATCAGGAATCTGGCAATTAATCATTGTGGTAACGTGTTGAAACAAGTGGATCATGTCAACAAAGAGAAAACACAGCCTGGTTTCTTTTTAAAAAAATGCAATTTGTATTAAAAGTCTTCTTTTGTATTTTTTTTTTTTTAAACAGACAGCCCGTTGTTAAAGGGCTCGCCTGAACTTAAACTTACAATCAGGTTAGATTTGTCAACGGTACATCATCACATTTCCTGTTAAAAACAACAAAATAAACATAAACAGAATTTGATTTAAGTGGTCTGGAAGGTAAGCGTTGTTGTTTTCACGTCGAGGAAGATTCCAGTACCTGTGCATTTCAAGAGATATGTTTGGCCAGGCTAAGTAGACATTGCAAAATGAACAACGTAGTCTTCAAAAAGGCCAACGTAAAACATACAGAAAATCGCCATTCCATTAACAAAAAGCCTATTGTAGTTTCTCTTCAGCCTCCACCCCTACAATATTATCCAGAAGAACAGTTCACTAAATTGTGGATTGCCATGTAGAAGGGTTCTTTTGGTGATACATGTAGGTTGGCACTAAATCTGAACAGCTGACTTGTTTTGGAAAGGCACTCGACACAAGGGCGATCGGGTCACCGTGCCCATGTCTCTTAAGTTAAGGTCCTCTCTCACACTGAAGAGAAGATGGAGGAAAAAAGTGGCACTCATCACGTTTACTCCACCAGCAGATAAGTGGTGTCATCTTATTTTGACTTTTTGGAGAAGAAAAGAAAAATAATTTGGAGTGTTGTGGAGCATTGCTCCAAAATGGATTAGGCAGAGATACCATTCAAATCTTTACCAGCCCCAAACTGTGCAGTTTCTTTAACAAAATATACTCTGTCTCTCTCTCTCCCTCTCCGTCTCCATATACAGAAATATCCATTTATGAGTGTCTCTAAGTGTCGCCCTCCATGTCTTTTCCATTGGGGTTTAGTTCCAGTTGTGAGTACAGTTGGAACTGGTGAGGGGAGTGTTGCTGAAACTCAGGATCTGACACTGTGTTGACATCAATGGTGGACACTGATCGTGCAGCAAAGATACTCCAACCCAGCAGAATTCCTGAAGAGTGGACCCCTCCCTCTGAGTCTCAGTTGCTCCCCTCCTCCTCCTGCAGCATTCTTCCTTGTATTTTCCTCCAAGGCCAGGGTGAGACACGAAGAAGAGCTCAACAGTACACACTTGCTGCAACACACTGCCACAAACAAGAGATAAGAAGAGTCATGAATGAACGACAACAACCTCTGAGCAAAAGGTAAAGAAAACAACACACTGAAATAAGGCTAATTCTGGGCTCGGCTCATCAGAAACCAAGTTGCTGAGCCCTGAATGTAGGCCATACAAGAACACAGGAATCTCCCGACTCCTGTTAACCTCATTCTGGAAAAACAAGAACAAAAACAACAAAAAACAAACATTTGAGCAGATGTTTAGCCACTCCAAACTGTAAGTGTACGGATTCAACCACTAACTTTGTAAACTAAGTCCGTCACAGCTCGCCCCTCTCCTTTTGCAAATGAGTCAGACACTTCCCCAATCTGCTGAGCAAAACAATAGGCTGCAAGTGTCTTCCTGTCAGTTACCAACGGTGTGCTTTTAGGAATGAGGACTGCAATAAACTAGATACTAAAAGGCTCATCAATAGCCTTTGCACCGCTTATGATGTTTAGCTAGTCACTGTGCATACTTATATACACTTCATATACACTGCATTTCTTTATTGTTTAATTTCCTACTTTAATACGCTCGGCTGTTGTGTTGTATATAATGAGTGTTTCCATTGTCTTCTATGCAACTTTTCTTGCTATTGTGACAAACTAAGTTCCCCTTGGGGATGAATGAAGTAGACATCCATCTAATCTTTGAAATGAAGCTGAGCATACATCCGGTAAACTGCTGTTCACTACTGTGTATACCTACATGTGCTAAGAGAGGATTTCAATAAAGTGTACAACAATAACATCACGTGTCCGCGGTACATGTCCAGTGTGCGGTGCCTCCACTTACCATTGCAAACTTAAAACCGAGCAAAGAATAAAACGTTATGGCTGTCCTTGTTCTTAAAGGATGACACATGACGAGCAGCACTGGTCGTCGCCATTTGGCGTGGAGGAATAGTTCATCTGTCGGACTATCTCCGCGAACAGTTCGTCCACCGACGTTTTGTTTTTGGCAGAAGTTTCGATGAACGGGCAGTTCCACTCGTCCGCCAGCGCCTTCCCTTCGCCGGACGACACCTCCCGCTCCCCCTCCAGGTCCACTTTGTTCCCGACCAGGATCATGGGCACCCTCTCGTACCTCTTCACCCGGATGATCTGGTCCCTCATCGGCTTGATGTCCTGGAAGCTCTGCTGGTTCACCAGGCTGTAGACCAGGATGAAGCCCTGCCCGTTCTTGATGTACAAGTCTCGCATGGAGGCGAACTGCTCGGTGCCCGCCGTGTCCAGGATCTCCAGGACGGACGGAGAGGAGTCCACCTCGATCTCCTTCCGGTAGAAATCCTCTATCGTGGGGTCGTATTTCTCTATGAAGGAGCCCGTCACGAACTGGACGGTTAGCGCGGATTTACCGACCCCTCCGGACCCGAGAACCACTACTTTGTACTCTCTCATGGCTCCAACACCAGCCGACGCTCCGCCGTGAGCCCGCTAGCCGCCCTGCTGGGTTTCAAACCGCTCACCGTGGCGTCTCCGCCAGCAGTTTTGTCCGGGCTCCGGTCGGTGTGCACGGGGCGTGGCCGTCAACTATCGCCGCTCGCGGGGTGAATACGCGTGTATCGGAGCCACACTCAGCATTTGTACTGTGGCATGTTGAGGTCCCGACGAAAGCCAAGCCGGTTCTTCAGAGAGCTTCCCCCGTTTTCGTTCAAGTAGCCACCGTGCGCCCGTTTCTGTCTGCAAGAGAGTCAAGTCCAACGAAACTAAACACGTCTACATCCGGCAGGAGCTTTCACAATAAATGTGCAATGGCCAAATGTATCCGGACAATTGGCCGTCGAAATCGACCCAGTTGCGGTCTCACGACCTGTTGAAAACAACAATTCACAAACTATGTTTCCAAGAATGTTGTTTGCTTGCGTATTCTTCTCAATAATTATCACGTTATGTAATAACTACAGCCTCCCCTCTTGAACCATCTATTTTCCGGTATAGTCCTTTCTAACACTAGCTAGCTTGACGACGTGCGCTCTCTGCGCTTCCTGCCCACACTCCGCACGCAGTCTGCGTCCCACGTCACTCAATAAATACTCTCCGGTGTTTAGTTAAAGGTGCAGTGCGGCTGCACTCGCACAGTCAGCGCTGCTGCCGCACGAGCTACCCACGCAGACCTGCCACACCTTAGTGTCGAAATCACTGATCCTTTGGCTTACTACCGCTTGACTCATGCTCACATAATGTACTGGAGAGGCCTATCTTCTGCAATATGTGCGGCCTGATTATTGCTTAACCCACAAACACAAAGTGGGGATTTTGGGTTTCTTCTTGCCTCAGAAACTTTGGGTCCATCATAATAATTTCAAAATTTCCCAAGATACCAACTAAGTCAAACTGAATTGCAAAAAATACATTTTCAAGGGAACCACAAGAGTTACGATGTGTATTTTTTACCATAATGTTGCCGCTATTAAAAAGTATCAGCAAACCTGAATGGCAGTGGAAGTGACTCACTTTTTGCCTGTGAAGCATTGTCCCTAATACTACTCATTGTTGTCAGAGTTGTTGTCATACGTGTCCCCACACAGTTGTGCTTATTTGGTGTTCTTGTTGCAACCCATAAAGTTACCAGAATAATCTCCATTTCTTTGTTCGCTGACCTGTGCCATTCAGTCTCTTTTCTGTAGTCCATTAAATCAATATCTGATCACTGACCATGAAGGAAAGTCTTGGTTGTCTCTCAAATTATTCTGAATCTGGAATTTATTACTGACTCATGCATTGTGGTGTGATCTTTAATCCATGTGGAAACCACATGATACATGTGTCATACAATAAATCATTTAAGCCATCACATTTCTCAGTTTATGTGTGCATGTGGGTGTGTATAAACCCAACATTACATCCTTGTGAAACTACCACTGTTTCCAATCAATGCAGTACATAGTCAGTGCAGCACATTGATGATTAAACCACAGTCATGACCTCATCACCTCGAGGGATGGCTGGGAAAACTCTGCTGGATCAATAGCATTTTAATTCATCCACAAATCACCAACAGCCATACAACACACACTCATGCAGTGCGGTTAGACCCATGCATGGGGAAGTCAATCTGTGCATTACTGCGGTTGTTGGAGCTCAAACAACATCTCATAATGTTCAAATGCAGACACATTCGATTTCCATACACCTACACAGAAGTAAGACACATGTGGATTAGTCCATCATTGTGCCTTCCAGGTGCCCTGCAGCCGGGCCCCTCCCCCTGCAGCCGGGCCCCTCCCCAAATCCTGTTAACAAACAACAGGTCAAAGCCTGAAGACAGTCAGCACTCTGCCCCATGGGGAGTGTGACAGAGCCTTGTGATGTGGATTCCCACATCTGTGAGAGTGAGCACCCTGAATGTAAGAGTGTCAGAGTGTATTTTCACACATCACTGATAATTAGATAGACATGTCACTCAATCAGTTAATGGTATCCCAAATGCGGTTAATGTATTTCAACAAAGAGCTGAATTAGGGTGATGCGTGGCCTTCAACACAGTTGTCATTGTGTTTTGGGCTTCTGGTTCAAATTAAAATTTAATGAGAGGTATTTGATGCTGATGTTATAAAAAAACTGGTTCAAAGTTGTTTTATTTTGTAACACAGATGAGTGCAAGATGAGGATAGTTTTTGTTTCCTATACTGCATCTTTAAAGAATACTCTAATGCACATTAATAGAGTTATTGGTCACTTTTTTGTGTTACTGTCCCATTGCTGCAGCTCAGGAAGGTGTCAGGTGAAACACAAACTTAGACTTTCAGACTAATAAACACAGTTCAACAGCATCTTTGGAAGATATGCCCATAAGGCCAATGTGGACTGCTGATGGCTCATAGCTTTGGCTAACCAGCTTCTGGTGGACATATTTGTCTTCATGCTCCACTATGTTCACCAGCTGGTGCAGGCCAGGTAGTGTACTGTGTTTTGTGGGAGCTTTTTAGCTGGCCTGGTGCATCTGGACCCAACGCTGATGAGAGCAGTGAGAGTTCAAACTTGCTACTAAGTAAGTTGATATTTCTCTAATTAACAATTTACTGTATATATATATATATATATAGCCATTTGATCCGTTGTTTTATATCAAATATTGATTATTGTGGCTTTAATGTATATTTGCATTGCTCTTTTTCCACAATGTTTTATCTTTCCTAGCTCCTTATCACCTCTACCAAGGGGCCCGGACTCCTCGCCCATGGCCTAATACCACTTCCATCTCATATCATCCCCAGCATGCTCTAATTGAAATAGCCTGAAATAGCCTGAGGACTGTCCCTGTGTGATCTATTCAGTAAGAGGTGAAGGTCTACAACAACACGCTAAGATGTACAGCAACAGGTCTTTAATCCTCACTGCTTGTTCTATGAGAGTGACGATAGACTAATTAAAATGTCTGAGACCACAGAGCTAATTAATGACAGAGATAAGTCCCCTCCAGTGTTTTCATGCCACAGGGACTCAGAGGCCTTTCAAACTAATTTCAGGCTTTAATTTCAAAAGAAAAATACCTGTGGCAACATTGCTATAGCCTCCTGACCTTGAATACTTACTTGTTTTTCATAGTTTGTATTTCCACTCAACCTCTGTGGCAATGTGTGTGTTTTTAAATATGAATGATTCAGATGGTGGGAGATTCCCATTCATCATTTCAGTAGCATCAGAGCACAGTGTGAATAAAATGCTTTTCCAAAGCCATGTTCTGCTTAGACTGCACACGCTATAAAAGCCACATATCTGCAGGACGTGCATGGCAGCTGTAGATCTGACATAAGAGTTTTAAAGTGTTACTCATTACACAAATTAAGCAAATTAAGGGTTGTGATGTAAGTCGTTTCCTCTGAGACGTTCAGCATGTTGTCTTCACAGGTCCCTTCATCGTGTCCATGTGGATTTGTTTGACTAACAGTTCATTCTTGACCTTGTGGTTTGAGAAAAAAATAAAAGTAAGGCAAATGATCTGTTTGGGGTCCTTGAAACAATGTCCACATGTTTGTTTTACATTGTTTTATCAACTTCATACTTAAGGACTTTTCCTAATTTTATGAAAATTGCTTATAAACACTGTCGGCTAGGAATTACACATTATTTCTGTTTGGGGTCTCAAAAGCCCCAGCTGTGAAACAAACAGTGGATATTATACAATTATTTGTAAAAAAGAAAAGCTTTAGACCCTCCTGCAATTTAATTGACCACAAATATAATGTAACATAACACACTGTGATTTTTTAAGACATGTGTTTGTGAATTACTTTTTCAATTGCATAGTCCATATAAGTGATACGAATTTTGACAAACCAAGTCTATCACAGCAGTGACCTCAAGAGGATGCTGGCTCAAATTAAGTTTATTTAATGGACTAGAGGAGTTCTGCATCTGCAGTGAGCCACTTTGTCCACTGGAGGGCAGCAGACCTACAGCCAGCCTCGTTAGAGCACTGGCACTTCCTCAGATGTTGTTTTCATTGCTCAGGTGAGCTGGAGACTCCACACAGAGGTGAGAGTGCTGTGGAATGTGCAGGGTATGTGTAATTTCTACACAGAACAAATGTAAATCGCCTATGGTACATTTATGGGAGTGTGCATAAGAAGTAAACACATGATTAAAACATGCAATAGTGTTTTGATTTGTGTCAGAACATGTTTCATTGCATCAATATGTAACATAGCTTCACAATTCTGAAAGCGACATGAATATAATGCACAAACACAGCAGGGAGGGGATTTTGCTCTATGAGAATTCATTATTGTTCAAACTGACAGAATGAAAACAAAAGGCTGTTGTCTCGGCTCAAATGCCATTACATTCACCAAGAAAGAGGGAGCAGTCTGGAGAGAAACTGATAGACATTGTGACACTTTTTCAACCAAACTGATTATAAAATGAATTAAAAAAAGAAGAAGCAGAGCAAGAGAACACATGATGTAAGACAAGGTTGAGCGCAGAAAACCGAAAGAAGAAGTAGAAAATAAAAATAAAATGTGTGACAGAGATAGAGAGTAGAAGACACAGAGTCTTTCATCAAGCCCACAATGCCAGCCTTTCATGAGTGGAATTTGGCCATCATTAATAATAC
This sequence comes from Cottus gobio, assembly GCA_023566465.1. Classification (NCBI taxonomy): domain Eukaryota; kingdom Metazoa; phylum Chordata; class Actinopteri; order Perciformes; family Cottidae; genus Cottus; species Cottus gobio. The sequence continues at coordinate 14,104,334 of CM042220.1, forward strand.
ATACAGCTCCATCCAGTGCAGTACAGTTGACTGCTGGGGGTTAAAGTTTTGGGTTGAGAGGCACAGTAATCATCATCGTCATTCTCCTGCCATTCTCACTTCCTCACTGAAGCCGATTGAGGGTACTTCGTAATAATGAGAACTGCTGTAAGCGACTGTGTTGTTGTCTTGGTTTGGAGCTCCAAGGTTGCCTCGGGAGGCTGTAGCAGTTTTGTAAAGTCCTCAGGCAGATGTGAATATTCCTGTTGGACCCAGAGGACATTCTGAGGAGTGTGATGTCCACGTTCAGTGATGTATCCAAAGAGAAATGGCAGAATCCTCGCAGCAATGTAATTACTGCTGCTGCTGCTAACACAATGGGAGCAATTCATCCATTAAAAATAGGAGGTGTGTGTGTGTCTGTGTGTGCACTCATCCTTTAACCACTCCATACACTCTCTCACACTATCTGTGTTAAATAGGAATTGGAAAGTCTCTGCGGTCCACTGGGGTTTTTCACGGAAGACCTCAAATTGACAGAAATAAAGTGTCTGACTTCTCGCTTTATGTAAGACTGCCTATTGTCATTGCAGCAAGTGCCTGGGGGAGATTTTGGACATGTCCCCACCAAGAAGAAAATATTTGGATGTCTGTTTACATGAGCATTTATACATTGTTTTATTTTTCTGTTCAGTTTGGCAAAACTCCATTGAATAGTCTTGAATCTCTTTTTGAGCGAAAGGAATTGTTAAACATTCATGCTTATTTGATTCATTGCAGTGTCAGTTAAAAATATCAACACCAGTTTCGTGTCTGTGCACTAAAAATGAAGTTACAGAGAGAAAACAATACAATTAGCATAAAAAACTGAAAGCAAAGGGAAACCACTATAGAATAAGAATAATAAATCCACCTTCTAGCACCCCTAAAGCTCAGTTATTACCACAATAACTCTCATTCATTACATACTAATACTGTAGTGTAAAAATAAGGATGCAGTGTGACAGGGGACTTCGTAACAGAGTATATATTGGCTGGGCGCAGTGAGCCCTTGAGTGTTATCTTTGAGGTTCACACACTAATCTAAAACAGTTGTTTCCTGACTCCAGCTTCATACTGAATGGACAAACGGCGTCAAACTTCTTATTGACTCTCAGCAAGGAAGCTAATACATGTTGATTCCAAAACTTTGAACTTTTTCTTTAATGTTTTTTTTTTTTAGTCGTTACAATCCTAACTAATATTACAAGAGCTAAGTTGCTGCCATGATTTTATCCACAGCACTTTTGGGACTTCTGCACAGAGATGGCTTAAAAGTTTATTCTCGATCTTGGGAATAGTAGTTTCATAAAATAATCCAATCTCAGGGTCCACTGAGGTTTTTCCAAGTATCTTAACCCTTTCCCAAATACTTTATCGTTAAGATTGTGTGAAAAAGTACATTACCGCTATCATCGCAATGAAAGAATAAATTAAATGGAGTAAGTCTTTGAGTGTGTCCTCCAGCTTTGTCTATGTTGAGTTGTTATCTTGTTGTTTAACTTTGCTATGTTAATTTCAATTCAACTCATTTAATACTAAAAAGCATTTTAGGACAATAACAAGCTTTATTTAAATTGTATCCACATAGAGAGGACATGACCTTAAACCCGCTCAGCCCATAGAAGCTTGCGTCGGTGCAGCGTCGGTGATTCACAGTGCAGCCACCCACCGCTGTCTCCAGCTGGATCAATATTCATTTGATCCGTAAGTTCATGTTGTGTGAGATCAGCAGGCTGCAGCAACAGGTACTCAGGTCTGCTGCACCCAGAGAAAGAGCTCTGCCCGCCAAAGACCCGCTCAGTGAACCCTGCGGATGACCACTCAATCATGACCACAGTCAGTCAGCTAAGTTTAGCAGGGAATCCAGGACACGTGGATCAGCTTACAGACACTCACACAAGTATTAAAACACACACACACACACACACATGCATGATCCCAGAGGGGAATCCCAAACAGAGGAATCAGAAGTTGGGTACAAGCAATGAAGAGCAAAAGCCTTTACAGGCTAACTGTTGTCTGAAGGACTTTTCTCTTAACCGTCAAACGTTGTGCGTTCAGGAGGGTCAAGGCGTTGTGGTCAGCAGCGTGGTGTCCCAATCACAGTATATTCCCCTTCAATGGTCCACAGCATCGCTTCCACTTCATTTTAACCACGTCCCCATTTCACTTCTCGGTCCATTGAGAGAGACACAACCCCTACAGACAAGATATTACCAGGACACCTGCACAAGGTGTGTGTGTGTGTGTGTGTGTGTGTGTGTGTGTGTGTGTGTGTGTGTGTGTGTTATCTGTGTGTGCCATTTTTCACCTCGCCTAACACAGACCATTAATCATTTGCAGCCATTTGGTAGCCTCTACACTCTCACAAACCACTTATAGTCTACGCAGACGTCTATAAACACACACACACACACACACACACACACAAAGAACTGCTCGGATGAATAGGGTGAGGCAACCAAGCAGGACAGGATAATAGAATCGAAACAACAAGGCGGAAGAGGAAGCAAAAAGGAGAAATGGGAAGATGAGGCGTCTGGAGAGAGAGCCGACTTATCACTGCAGGAGGTCGGGCAAGGTCAGGTGAATTCATGGTTTATGGTGGTCTGGGACAAAATTGATAACGTGAAGTACGTTTTGAATGTGAATGTCTTTTTTCTTTTTTTCGATTAACTCTCACACTCTAGATGCATGTAGGTGTTGGTGCAGCAGTTTTAGAAGGCAAAATGTTTTGTCAGCTATTTTCCTGAGAGGAGAATGCACTCCACTGCTGATCATGGCTTTCTGCTAATGGATAAAGGAGGAGTGTGTGCACGTGCAGTGTGTGGCCTCGTCGATATTTGTGAACGCGTGTGTGCGTTTCAGTAGAATTAAAAGAAAGTATGGCCACCGGTTCACATCGACAAAGAAAAATCTGATGTTAAATGTAAAATAAAAATAATTTTGAAATTTAATTTCTGTACCAGGAAGCTGTCACAATCGTATCTTGATTTAATGATCAGACCTTCCTTTGGTACATTTCACACTGCAAACACACCCACACCACCATTGTAGTAACGAGTCACCGGAAAAGTCAGCTGCTAAGCATGCAAGGTGTATCCGATTCCTGATAACGCAGCTTTACCTGCGGTGGATGATTAACACTCACATGCCAGAACAGGAAGTACAACACATGTGGTCTACGAATACTGTGTCAGTGTGCTTCTGGTGGAATCTACAGCACACACACACACATTCATAGGCTGAGGGGAAAAGTGACAAAAGAATGGCACCACAGAAAAAAGGACTTTGAAGGGATTATCTTTGAAGTAGCTAAATCACGGTTACAAAGGCAAAGTTAAATGCCAATTAGCAGCATGTGTCCGCTTTAAAAGAGATTACTTATCAGTGCTTTTTCATGTGATTTTCCAAAGCTGCAGTTGTTAATTAGATTGTAAAGGATTTTTAAACCGTCCAATACTATTTTGAGAGTTAATCAGTGCCGTAATGTATAAAATAAGTTTGCAATAAAGTTCTAAGTAACAGCAATAAGTGACAGCAATAGTTGTATTACTTTTTTGGGGCAGTTGACTCCTTCATGTTGTCAGGCCCTTCAGAATCACATTTCTGTTCTATGGTGCAAACAACACAAACACAAACATGCTACCTGCACCGGAAGTTATTTTTTGTTGAAAATTGTTTAAAAAACAACTTGTTACCATTCCACATGATTTACCCAAACCACTGTGAACTGGGCGCATCAGGATGAATACGTATTTATTATCCAAAGTCAACAAAAGTTCAACACACGGCCTCTGCGGACCCTCTGGCCGGCATGTTGTCATTTGTGCCAAATGATGACATTTAACAAAAGTCTCTCGCATTACACTCCGTATGCAGAAGTAAATGTGCATTATGTTGTGAATATCAGTAATTTCAATCTGCATGATGAAAATGTTTAGACTTGTTTGTGACTTCCCAGCTGCTCATGTGAGAGGGTTAAATAATCACAAACACTTTCTGGAAGAGTAAATATTAGAGGTTTGATTCTCTTTTCCACATCTGTTTCTCTCTACAGGGAGCAGGTGGATGAAATACAAGCAGTGCCGCAAATGTTGAAGTTTGCAGTTTGGTCACTGTCGATTAAATCAGATCAACCCATACAGTCCTTATTAAGCAGATTAGATTTTCAGCTAAAGCTAGATAGATACATTTTTTTTTGCAGATTGTTGAATATTTGTCGTGAATACTCGATTTAAATAGAGAAATGTTTTAAGTTTTTAAGAGGCTGCACTGCCTTGATTCTGTCCAAACACTGACTCTTTATGAGGCCATAGTCAGAGTCATAGGCAAGGCAAGGCAAGTTTATTTGTATAGAACATTTCAGCAACAAGGCAATTAAAAGTGCTTCACATAAAACCATTAAAAGTATCAAAACATAGTGGCTGAGACATATGGAAATCAGTCCCTAAGATTCTATAATGGTTTACTTATGATCCTCTAAGACAATAATAGATCCATACACTCTGATCAAAAGCTGATAAAACTCAAGAGTCAGCTTTTAACCCAAAAGAGTCTTCATGGAGGTTGTAGTACATGTTGTAGAGAGCAGACGCTCATGTCTTCTCACTGCTTGACAGCAAACCAAACGAGGTGTGGGAGTGAACATGCAAAAGCAAAAGTTAGCACTTCTCCTTTCGATGGCCTGTATGGTTATGTTTGTTCAATATTTACCTTGTTTACCTGCTCTCTCTCTCCCTATATATATATATATATATATATGCCTACACACCACTTGTTGCAAAGCTCTTGTTCCTTTTCGCACAAGCTTTTCCCCACCCTTGAAACACACACCAACACACTGAAGATGGAGCAGTGGATGTGTTCGGTCGGTGTATAAACGTTGGTCTTCAGAGATTTGTCATGCTCCCTGCAGCAGGATAGCGGGCAGATCGACGGGTTGCCAGCTAATAAAAGCTTTGGATAGAATGGACATTGCATAGCTCAATCTTCACCCTTTACAGTGCTTTCATAACTTGCAGACGAGCTGCAGGCAGAGAGAAGCTCCAAATGCTTCTTCATACTTTTGTAACAATTAAGTTTTTATTTTATTCAAAGAAATATTTCTAGAAACCTTTATTTTTTTAAATGGCCCTTGGTCTTTTACTTTGACTGCAGAGGCCTGTGCAGTAATTGGTGTGATCTGCCTAACCTGCCACATAAAGATTCAGGTTTGTTTGTACCTTCAACACATTTCTCTATATTTACTATTGTGACCTTGATGCATTTTTCTTCGTCCCGCATCCTTCACTAAGCCCTGTATATTCTGTATTTATACTGCACAGAACAGCATGTGCCTGTTTATTTTTAGCTCTGCTCTCGCTTCTTTCGTACTTTCTTTCTCCTGCATCTTTTTTTATTTGCCTACAGCACATTTGGTGTCGCCATGCTCGGCCTCTTGTTCTCACCTATGGCCTTATGTTGTCCCTATCCTCTCAAGCAGCGAGCACCCTTTGATTGAACCTCAGTTCGTTTCAGAGCTCCACTTCCTCTCATAACCTCTATCAAGAAAAGCCAGCACGTCGGGGCTCTGTCAGATGACGCTCTCGTCACTGTTTGAAAACTTGCCTTTCTGATAATACCTGCAAACAGCATCAGCTTTACTTAACGCATATACAGGTCTAAATCCAATACAACCCAGACAAACCACTTTTAGACTTTCACACATTTTCCTCTCAGTTCCGGGTCAAACTGTTTCATTTGATAAATGTAATCCCATGACATCAAAGACACTGGTTTGTGGATGTCAGCCAGTAAGCCGATCATTGAAGTTGATCGACGATAACGCCAAGAAGCGGCAGAAAATCAACAATAAGCCAGACGAGAGTGGCTGCAGAGATATTGATCATAAACCTCATGACAGCCGAAATATGACAGCCCCCGCTCCCTCTCTCACACACCCTCCCCTCCTTGGGCCTCCAGTCCCATCTAATGCTTGTCTTGTATACAATGCCAGCCTAATATTGTTTCTGGTAGCAGCCCAAGACGTAAACATGACTTTACAGCATCCCATAAGAGTTTATAATGATGATGGTTCTCGTTCCTTGTTATGCTTACACCATCTGTAAAGTGAAAGAGCAAGACGTGTGTGTGTGTGTGTGTGTGTGTGTGTGTGTGTGTGTGTGTGTGTGTGTGTGTGTGTGTGTGTGTGTATGTGTGTGTGTTTTATTGGGTTTTCACTTGTCCAAACAAGTCTTGGAGATCACGCTCTATTTTTAGCTTCAACGCCAAAACATGTGGAGTCTGACAACATGATGAACATGAAGTCATAATTTAATAATTTAATGCGATCAGCACCTGAGGTGACAGTGAACATATTGACCTGAAGACAATCCATCTCATCTCACTTCTGTCATGAGCAGCCACCTCAGGTTATCATTCATGCTACATGGATAAATATATTTATACTGCAGATCTTGGCAGTATCATTATGGAAGCAGACGTACAAACACAAAAGAGGAAAAAAAACTCCCTTATATTGACTCGCTTCTTCTTTTTTGTCCTATTTGTGTTTGGTAAATTACATTCAGTTGCTCTTGTGTTTGTTACAATTTTTCTTGTTTAATATTTCATTTCAATTGTTTTGAGTGCTATAAATACATTGTATTTATTTACACACGTTACACCCAGTTGGAAAATAAGTATTTAGATTCCATGCTAATCTTAAACAGCAAGATCCCAATATAAAAATGAGCTGCTCCAGTTTAGAGAGCAGCTCAAGCAGGATGCAGACCCCAAAATCGGCAGATGGAATTAATTAATATAAAATATTGAGATTAATAAAAAACTGTCTTATGGGGACACAGTCCAGTACAACTAGCAGAAACCAGGAAAACCAAAAGTTCATGCCGCAACAACTAACTAACAAAGACCAAAGGAACTGATATACATAGTGTGTGACGGGAGCAGGCGAGCATGAAGTCTGATGAGTGCAGGGCTAACGAGGGACAGGTTAAACTCATTAGGGCGGGGCTCAACAACTGTCAGGGAAAACACACGAAGACAGGAAGTGAAAGGATCCGAAACAGTAGGAGAAGAAAAACAAGAAAAAAACAAGAGCATGGCTCATTATGACACTGTTACAAAACCCACAATTATGTTGAACCCATTTTCATATAATCTTGAGGTGAGAGGTCAAGGAACCCCTTCAAAAAAGGACATTACAGGTTTTCCTTGCCTAACTTTAGTGCGTTACTTAGCCCTGTTCTCAAAATGCTAGAATGGCATGGAACCAATTTGTTAATGTGGTCGTCTAGCTTTCTACCACTTCCTAAGACTGAGCTGATACAGTCTCTTAAAGACAGTATGTTGGCCGAGATCCTGCAGTATCTTATTGTATAACAATGCATCATATTTCATGTGCTTGTTTGTTTTATACCAAATACATGTAGTGGAATAAAATGTATATTATTCAACCCTGAAATTAAGTGAAAATATAAAAAAGCATAACATTTATGTACTTTTTTCGAAGTACAAGAGCATTTGAATTGTTCTCAAGTAGGTACTTAAGTAAATGTATTTAGTTGCTTCCCACCAATGGTTGCAAATCAACACACACACCAGAAAGGCAGATTTGAGTTTAAACACATCCTTGGTCATGGATACATATTGGATATATGGAAACAGGTTCAGCAGCCATAATGTGTTTAGTGCCTGAAAGCTTCTTTCTCACACACACAACTAATGGTTGTGTGTGTGCAAGAGCATGCAGGTTGCTGCCTGATCGGAGCAAGTAAACACATGTTAACATAAGAGTGTATCAGTAACCAAGAACAAAATATTTTCCTGAAGTGTTTACTGAATTGCAAGGCCCTGCACAGCCTCCTTGCTGAATACTGTTTCCCTCTGTGTACAGGCCTACTGTGCTTTGCAAAACTAAGAAGTGTTATGTTAAATGTAAAATCTGAAACTAAAGCCTGATAAGGTTGCAGGTTATTACATGATTCAGCAACAAAGTGGGAACTCAAATGTATCAGAGTTTATGTTTCCTTGTGCAGCATAATCTCAGCACATAGCTCACGCTGTCCCGTGATTGTTTGTATCATGGGTCGCTCACCAAAGACCAAACGCTGGAATTTGGATCATGTTTGGGTTTCGTGTGGTTCGTTGTTTTGGCTCAAGCAGCCGGTGCCCCGGTGAGGAAAAGAGGTGTGCCAGCGCCCATTGTAAATCTCTAGAAACAAAGCTTAGTATTTTAGTTGAGCTGTCCTGACTGTGATTACCCTGCAGGCCCCCCTGCCACCAACAGTGTCCCCGGGAGAAACCGCCATCACTCTTCACGCTCAACTCTTCCTTCTGTTTCTTCCCAGCTCTTATTCAAACAGTATTCCCCTGAAGGTATTGAAATGCAGTGAAGAAAAGGCTTTTTTCCCCTTCTAATTCTAGAGAATAAAGAAAGGAGGATGTGAGACGAAAGAGGTGAAAGGTGGCTGAGAAGGGAGGGAGGAGATACTGGCAAGCATCCCAACTTTCTGCAAGTCAAGATTTCACACTCAGAAGCACTGCCGTTGGCTCGAGATCTGGAGCTGGCTGAATCTAACCTTGCTTTCATCTGATCACATATACACAGAGCACAGAGGATATATATTCTACAAATAAACACATGTATATTAACATTCCCATGTGCATGTCACAGGGCCTTTTGATAATGAAACCACAACCAATTGCCAACAAACAGATAGAACGGCGATAACAGCCACCTACTCAAATAAGTTCTCTGTGGCCTTCGGGCTCCGTAACACACACACACACTCACACACACACACACTTGTTTGCCAAGTCAAGCTATGCAGATTACACCTCAGAGCCAGGAAATCAAAAGCCGTTTGTATTCATGGGCCCTGTTTGGAGGAAGAGGGTTGGTCGGTTTCCTGTGCCCACAACAGCACACAGCCCTGGGGTCCTGGCGACAGCCTCACACCCCTGTCTGCATCAATAACTCCACAGCATTGTGATGGGCACAAAAGCCGTCTTAGGATAAGCCAGGAGAAAAAGGTGCCACTCTCTATTCCTCCCTCGTCCCCTCGCTTCCTCCTGGCTGTGTTTGAAAATAAATTCAACAGTAGAGTGGAGAAAGAGGAGGAGGACAGAACTCTGCAGGACCGTCTCCACATCCAAAAGGGTTTGTTCACTCAGTGTAACAGTGCACACATCTTGTTAAGGACACGTGCAGCCGGCACAAAGAGGGAGACGTAAATACTACAAATCACAGACTTCAAATGGCCCCCCATTTTGAAATAATTATGCAAGTCTTATTACATTGTCTGGCATGTTTTAAATATAAAGATTTATTGACAAAGATACACGGTGGCCCCAAATATCCTGTACAGTTGAGTCACTTCCTTTCTTGACAATAGCTGACCACATTACAGATTAACAAAGGTATTAGTACAGACATCAAACACCGACATAGTCCAGGGGGAAATATACACTCCACAATCATTTCTCCACAGTGATTACAACAGATGCAAAAGAGAAATGAGTATGTCAAAACACGGACATAGTGCAGAATTCACTTTGAGGTATCTCATACAAGTCTTCAACATGTTGGATTCACAAAGCAGGTGATTGAGTGTGTGTCTGTTATGCTCATTTAAGAGACATTATTTATTCCCTCTGCTGCAATAAACAGTAGAATATTTTGAACCCGCTGCGGTTAGTGTTTCACTGATGACATTTGATTGTGGGCTCATGCACTAAAAGGTCTGGATTAGAAAACAAAACAGAACAGTTAACAACACAAATTGATCTGTCACAACATCCTGTACAGCCCGACCCCCAAAACAAACATTCATTGTAGTATCATATACACAAAAATACTGTATTTATTATCTTCTTTTTTCTCTGTAAGGAACATGGCAACAAGGAGAGAAAGGTTGTGGTTACAGAGCCATCGCAGACCTTCACCTCAGAGCTGTCAAAATGAAAAACTAGTCGACCACATCTCTCGCTCAGTCAGTACTAGATGGAGAAAGAAATGAGGAGTGATGGGTAGCCCTCTGAGCAGAGTCCACGGTCATAGTGCATTACAATGTCTGCACGGCACATCCATGCAGCCATCTCAGGTTCAGTGCATTTACTTTTTCCTCGAAAAGCCATCGCAGGTACACCTCCTTAACCACAAGCTTTCCTCCTTAACAGCTATTGATCAAGTCTCAGCTCGGTGGCTGCAGGAGGTGCGATCCGTTCTCAGTCCCATTTTTTTCAGAACAAATTGATGAACGGGACATCACAGCTTGTAGGGACACCTATTTCCCCCTGCCTGCCCGATCATAATGTTAATTTTGTCCAAAGTGTAAGCAACTGCTGCTACTCCATAAGAAAGAAGAGCGATGACTCTAACATTTAGTACATACGTACAATACGTGTACACGACAATACAGTACAAATGCCTATCAACCACGACAGGCTGCGATGGTTATCACAGGGTTAAATGAAGTATTTATCCTACAGTTTTATAAGCCATCAGCCATTAAGTTTTACACATAGCCTTCAGTCCACAGTGCATTAATTGAATGAATACAAAGTCCATCATGGTTTGTAAAGTCAGCAGAGATCCAGTCACAGAGGCGCCCGGTCACAGCCTCCGGTCCCCATTCTCTACATACTCTGCCAGGCTGTTGAGAGCCGTCTCCTCGCTCTTGGACTGAAGGACATTGTCCCCCTTCCTGGAGGGCTTTTTAGTGGCCCGTGACAGCTTCCTCCTGAAGGTATCTCCCGCCAGGAAGTAAAGAATAGGATCCACACAGCTATTGAGGCTGGCCAGCCCCCGTGTCACCTGGTAGGTGGCGTAGACGCGGTTATTAAAATCACACATGTCAGGGCCCTGAAAGTACAGCCTGGCCCTCATGTTGAGGTTCTTCATCACGTGGAAAGGCAGGTAGGAGACGGCGAAGACTGCCAGCACGATGATAACCAGGTGGATGGATTTCCGCCGCAGGGGCGCGTTGTTCATATCATTGCAGATCAACGCTTTGACAATCATGCCGTAGCAACAAAATATGATAATGAAGGGAATGCAGAAGCCAAACACAGTCAAAGTCATGCTGTAGATAAAATAGCCAGGTAACTCATCCTCAGTGGTGGTGTCATAACAAGTGGTTGCGTTGCGCTTCAAGCCAGTCCTGGAGTAATACAGGATGGGGGAAATAGCGATAATAACCACCGCCCACACCAACGCACTGGTAATAACCGCATTTTTCTTCTTCAGTCTGCCCAGAGACTTGAGCGGGTGCACGACCCCGGTGTACCTGTGAACACTGATGCAGGTCAGAAACAGAATACTCCCGTAAAGATTCACGTGGAAAATAAAGCGCTGCAGTCGGCACAGAACATCCCCGAATATCCAGTCCGTTTTGTTGAAGTAGTAGAAGATGAGGAAGGGCAGAGAGAGCACGTAGCAGAAGTCAGCCAGCGCCAGGTTGAACATGTAGACGGAGATGCTGCTCCAGGGTCTCATGTGGCACACGAACATCCAAATGGCCAGGCTGTTGCCCACCAGCCCCGTGATGAAGACCATGATGTAGACGGTGGGCAGGTAGTAGAACTGGAAACCTGTCCTGGTGAGGGAACATCCTCTTGTGTGATTGTGGAGATCGGTTGCATTCAGCAGGGAGGTCAAGTTCAGGTCCGTGGTCATGGCGTCAGGGGCAGAGGCAGGTCCTTTTACTGGTGAGAGGGATGGACAGAGGAGGGGACATGTCATGTCCACGCTCATATTTGGTATTAAAGTACTTTAGCAAAAACCACAATGTAGGTTCAATATTTAAGTAACCTGTTTCTACATGCTATACATGTGTATCTTACAATTGTAAATGACGTTTGCGTTCAAAACCCGACGTGCCAAGACTCGACGCTTCAGCTCCAAACTTCATTTTTGTGGACTGCTTACTGCTGGGAGCCCGACCAACACTTGTACACACACAGACAGAGAGAGGCATTGCAGTATGACAACACTCACCGCTGAGATAGACTTGTATTCCACATTCCTGTAGCCGTCACTGCTGCAAAGGTTTCAGTCAGCACGCAGCTGGGGCGTTACGGCTGTCAGGTGTCTCCACTCAGCCCCCCAACTGTGTGGAATTAAGTTGTAAAGTTGCGATATCCGTCAGGTTTGCGCTCGCACGTCAAGGGGAATATAGTCTGCCGTCGGTTCGTCACGCGGGCCGACGCTTTCCCACAGCAGCGGGACGCAGCAGAGACAGCTGCAGGCTCTGGCATGGAGAGCAGGGTTTGCGAGCAGCTCCGGAAGGCGAGTGGAGGCTCTGTGCGCCGCGCAGAGGGAGGCGCGCACCACCAAACCAACTGAGTAGCTTCCCGTCTCCAAGCGCGCTCTTTCTGTCCCTCCCTCCGCTCATTGGACCACTGTCAGGTCTGACCCGCCAGCACGAGCAGGATCATTGTATAGACATGGACTCTATGTATGTTTAGCCATGCAGAGTACAGTTTTGCTCTGGTTATAGAGAGTAAAGATTATTAAAATGTCTGATGAAGATTGTAATTCCAGCTGTGTGGATTTTGTGCAACAGCAATGATATTAGGCCTATAATGTGCATATTAACCGAATGGTGTAATATTTAAATATACATATATTGATATATATTAAAAATAATAGAATGTAATGACATGAGTGCAGTTTCAATTGGACATCACAAGGGAAACGACACTAATAATAAGATAATAAGTATTTAAAAAATACTGATATGATACAGCAGTGTGCTGTGGAAAAAAACCTGTATTTAAATGGATTTGGTTTACTAAGGGACTACAGTGATATGTTGTGGTTATTGGGTCTTCATTGCAATTCATATGTTGCATTAAATACCCTCGGACAATAATGGAGACTCAGGAGAAGTGCTCAAAACAGCAGAAGGTTAGACCGGGCAGAAGCATAAAAACAATCAATTACTTTTGCCTCCACGGAGGTGGTCATTTGTGTCCCATAAAAGGCTAAGACAGACCACTGGATGTGTCTAACACAGCCAAGGGCAAAGCAGACTGTAGCAGTCAGAGGGAGGATAGTGATGATGAAGAATAGTGAAGGGATGGGGCAGTGCAGAGAGAGAGAGCCAAAGGTTAAGTTAATTATGCTGCCATGCCAAACATTTTAAAATTGTAGAAAGATCAGTTTGCCAAGAGCAATAAACTAATGGATGCCTTACAGGGAATTCTTGTGCACCATGAACCATGAATGTTTCCTTATAATAAGGAACTGTTCCATTACAAATATTTCTTAAAAAGGTTCCTGGAGAGGGTGTTATACTTATTGAGAAAATGGATGCAGCAAAAATGTTGACTTTCAATCATTAAATCCAATAGTGTTTTGCATATCAGCGGTGTTTCCACATTATTATTATTTATAAATATAAATTAATCTATTTTTGACTCCTTAAAGTGGGTATTTACCATGTGTGCTGTCTGAACAGCTTCTTTCTTTTCCCTAGAAACAGTAGTTTCCAGGAACTGTCTTAGGTCATCATTAAGAAATTGTAGGACCTGATCCCTAACCAAACAGACGCTATTACCTTCGTCCCACTAAACCATCACAACCAAGAAAACAACATGGAAAGTTGCGCAATTACAACAAAACATTGTTTGCTTGGTAAGCTCAATAGTTGTTCCCAAGAAAGATTAGTGCTGGGCACTCGGACAAAATACCAGCTACGAGAAAACTATTCCACAACAAACTCATCTCAGGTTCCTTGTAGCACATAAGATATTATCTCAAGCAATTCTTAATTGTAAGGGGCATATCGACAGATACACAGCTAACGTGTAGTTAAGTATTGAGCTACAGGGGCTTCCGCATTACAGCTGTGATAATGATTGTGTAATCACAGTTGTGTAATAACAATTTTGTACATTTAGAAGTCCGAAGTATACCTTGCATGTGTAATTGTACCTGTCCCATGAATAGAACATGTGAGCACATTTAACCCAAACTATGCTTCTTCCACTCTAATTTGTACAATAGTTGGAGATATTAGTATATTTGTATCAGAAACATGCAGCGCGACGACTCACTGATGTACATAATTAGTTCAAGAGATCTAATGTTGTACACCAACACAAAATATAGGGAGGAAATATGCCCCCGAGTGGTTTATCATTTATGTGAAGCGCGAACACAGCATGTGCATCTCTCGGCACTGAAGAAGAGACTTCAATCAAAAATAGATTTCTGCAAGCATTTTGATAGAGCAAACAGGTTCCTGAACTTAGCTGATGAGCTAGTTTGATCTGTGACTTTTAGAAGGCTCGTTGTGTCCGCTCCAAACTGCCCTGTGTTGTAATATAAGACAAAAGTGAAATGAAAAGCTAGGTTGGAATTTTCAAAGTCTCAAGGCCAGAAGAAATAAGTTAAATACTCACTGAATCCATCATTACATTTTCTGCCAAGGACCGTAATCTATTTGGCTTTGACCTCCATTTTCTGCCCCTGACATATTGGGCGCACTTTTTTGCGTTTAGTTTGAATTTGTTCAGCGCACAAATTACCAAGGTCAGCGTACCTCAACCTGCCAGAGGAGCTGCAGGTTCATCTTCTCACCACCTTTTTTAAACAAATGAGACATTTTGTTGCATCTGTTCCTTTAAATGACAAAGTACACCAACAAAACCACATAACAACAAGAGCGTTAAACGAGTTAAACATTCACACAGCTCACACTAAGGGAAAAAAAGGGGTGAATAAAGGAAACGTAGACTGAGGTCCGATCATGAACTAGAATAAACCCCAAAAATATTAACAAACCCTTCTAGTTTCTATATAGCCCATCCACATATTACATTAGCTGGGTAGGAATCCATAAAAAATCAAGGCACAGATTCATCACAGCAGCATACAGGCAAACAGCAGCAACTATGATAACTCTAAAATGACCAACTGAATTACATATAGTATTAAACTCACCAAATAATAATAATTTGTTTAATAACTTGTGTAAGCCAATGTTAAATATATACACACACACACACCTACAACTGAATGAGTAACAAGGTAACTCACCTCAGTGGGGTATCATCTGCCAGTTGTGAGCACTAGTACAACAGCTGTTAAAATAATGTAATGCTATGTCATCTAGCACTAAGACAAGCACACGGATCAAAACAGATTATCCAGCGTACAGGGCCTGGGCTTGTTTTAAGTGACTGCAGTAAAGAGCTAACGGATCAATACAAGTCTTTAAAGGTCTTTAAAGTTATTATAAGGTGAGTTTTAAAACATACCCAGTGGGAGACTAGCCTGTTCCATTAGCTACACTTGACACGTGCATCATGGTGCTACCTACATATCAGCTCTTATTGAGCCTCCAGGACCTGCAGTGAGGCAAAGTGCCGAGCTAAGATGATGGTATTGCCAGGCTGAGAGCTACCTACCACACTAAGAAACACAACAGGTGAGTGAAGGAGAGTCCAAGTGGCAGGCTGAGGTCAGCAAGAAGCAAGCAAACAAAGACTGTGGTAAACAAAACATAGCAGGCTACACGTCGTAAAGGGTAAGGGGTTGGACAGACAGGCCAGCTAAACAGGCGATCCGGTGGGGTATTAGTGGAAGTGGTCAGTTGCATACTGCAGAAGTAAGAGGGGGGAGGGGGCGGGGGCAGGTGTGTGAGTCAGGTGATCTTAGTGTCATGGTGAAAGAACGCGGTTACGGAGGAGCAGGAAATATACATGAATCAGCAGGAATTAACACAGGGTTGACAACAACTAGAACAAATCAATACCACAACTTGATAAAAGACATTTCACAAAATTCCTCTTTAATAAAGTTGGAAAGTTAAATAGATAAGCAATGGAATACATCCGTGCATGATTCAGGTTTCAGCGACAGTCTTACGTGGTCTGACTGATGAAACTTTAGATAAATATCACAATGAGTTTGTTGACTGCATGGCTCTTTTGCATTATTTTGCTCTTATGCATTATGTTTTAGCATCACCATTATCAAGTAATGGTCACACCATTGGCAGAAAATGTAATATTTTACACTGCTACTAATATAGACAAATCCGAAGACAATGAAATGAACCAGGCCTTAATTGAAAAAACAAACATCCTGTCACACTGCTGCATGTCAAACATTATGTATGCATAAAAATAGCATGGCCTTCTCTTGCTCTGCTCTCACTGGCACGCATATTGGTGAGTCAGGTGTTCCCAGTCAGAACCAATCCATGTCTGAGGCAGCAGCTTTGCACATGCTTCCAGGTGTGAAGTCAGATAAGGACAAAGTTGAAAGCTCCCATCGCCTCACTCCAGTGTAGGACGGATCACTGCCTTCAAGTCCGAAACACCCAAACCACATCTGTATTTGGTCTCAAGTGTGTAAAAAGCAAAAATAATACACAGAGAAGTGTGACATTATTGCAGACACTTTAATACAGGTCATTACTTGAGTTTCAGCTGAGCTGCTTTACAAGCCCATTGGATCCTGTTGTTTTTCAGCTGCTCCAGTGGATTTAGTCTCTAAACTGATGGATTCAACCTGTTAACACTTCTCTTCATGTCCCAGATGTAATCATAATGACAAAGCACAGATGGGGGATTCTATTAGTCTCAGGCTCTGACCTGTATTTCTTTGCATCCCGCTTCGCTGCTCCTCTGACAACCCGATCACCGTCAGAGGCTAATGGTGTGTCCTGCTTGTGTCATTCTCATTAGCTGTGGCGTTACCGGCTCACTGCAGCCACACGGAGCAATGAAAATCAGGTCCAAAGCTGCATTAGCATATTAGACCAGCATGCATTTGTCAAAATAACATTTAACAATTTAGTAGATTTGTGAGTAGGTAATTTTCCTCTTTACTAAAATCCTGTGTATCTCCGGAGCTCCAGCCCGGCGCCCCATTGTATCTTCTGCTCTGTTACTCCATTCATCTGCATGTTTCTGCCCCGTCATTCATCTTTTTGTTTTCATTTCTCCGCCTTTGTGCCCAGTCTATGCGTAGATTTATTTTACATTAAATTGGTTGGTTGCTTTACTTTGTTTCATCCAGTTCCAGGCTCATCTCGTGCCCGTAAGAACAACCGCACTACGCACGCGTGGTTCTGATGAGCATCTCCGGTGGTATTGCTCTCTCTTATCATCCGTCAGACAGACTAGCTGGAACATAATTAATTCTTCTTTGCCTCTCTTTGTCTGTCACTCCAAAACACTCCACCATTCTGTTTCCTTTTGTAATCCCTCTTTTATGTTTCTCTTGATCTCCTTTCTATTCATCCTTCATTTCAGATGCACATCCACCCATCCCACTCTCTCCCCTGAATGAATGCCTGAAAAGGTGAGGTGACTTGAATTTACCATGGAGAGCTTTACCCACATGGAAACTCTCAGTAGCCGGTATTTTCCTGTGCTTGTTCTGTTTTTCCAGCCTAAACACCAATTACCACTCAGGGCCTGTGAGAGCGCAATATTTAGCCACATTTCCAGTAATAGCATGTCTGATAGCCTGGCTGACTTTGTCCCTGTGGGACTCTCGTTGTAATGACAGTGCATGGCTCACTTGGTAACAAACTTGGCACCGAACACAGTGTGATCACAGGGCATCTGCTTTTCAAACATGTTAATGTTGTGTTGGTAGAACTGAGCGGTGTGCAACAGGACTCAGATCAGTGGTGACAGTCTCTCATCGTGCACATTTGGAATCAAAGTATAATATTATCACATTATTTAAAGTCAGGCCTTTTGTGAATTTATGTTAGCCTGACAGGAAATATGACATTTGAAAAAACGTAATGTACACTTGTGAATAAACATACTGAGCAGTCTTAACAGTGATGACTTGTTTCATCCACAGGAATGTAAACTCATTCTATAATGTCTTTTATAATCAGGCTTGAGCACCCATGAAAGCGATCATGATTCTTATTAGTGGGGCGAGCAGTGTGTTTATTATGAAAGAGAGCGCTCATCATCAGTTTCATTGGACTGCTTTGTTATCACAGAAAGGAACAGTTTACTTAAAGCTGATGGTCTCAATATCTCTATGAACAACGGCTCAAATGATTGTTTATGAAAGGGGTTGTTCATAGTAAATGGAGAATGCATTTTAGCATCTTTCAGCTAAGATGTATGGCCCTCAAATCTGATAAGCACTCTCACCACTGTCATCAGCATTGCATGTTTTCAATAAATAAAAATCTCTAAAAACTAAATATGCATCAAAAAGCAGACGAAGTTAGTTTGAATCTGAGAGGTATCTGCTCAAGAGACAGATGCCTCTCGAGTTAGTGGAGATAAAAACTGAACTAAAATGAGAATGTAAATTGGACTTTTGGTCGGTGGCCAGAAACAGAACTCCAATTGAATGCCGATGTTGCTTTTGTTTCTAATGGAGGCTTACTGCCCCAAGTGGCCCCAAACATCTGTTAATTAGAGTCATATTGGTCAGATTTATGGTCAGAATGTAATGTTCCTTGCAAACACCATCATCACAGTAAACTTGACATGTTTGTAAGGACATTTATAAGTCATAATGTACAACGCTCTCCTGCTTTCCAGATATGATTGCCAGAGAACTGGTGTTCGCATAGATGGACCTTAAAAGAAAGGTCAGTAAAGTAAGGTGCACTCTCTAGTTTTCAGTAAACAGCTTGGGTGTGTTCCCACACAAACACACACACACATACACACACACACAAAGGTCAGCTGCTCCCTGGGGTTCCTCTGACTGAAACTGTGATCAACAGACTGAACCTTATGACCAACCCAACATGCAGCCATATACTCCATCTTTTCTTTTTTTCTTTAATCTTCCTTCTCCCTACCTTCCTATCACTGTATCTGGATTTCTAAAAACCCACCATCAGTCTATCTTAACCAAATGGCAAGGTATCATTTACTTCGCTGGTCCACATTGAGCAACTGACTTTTCTATAATCTGATCAATGCAGCTGATTGTCACAGAGGTTTTCTATCAAGCAGGGAGAAGGTCAGTGTGTCTGCTCTGTGTAAATACCACAGTAATGTAGCGCTATTCTGCCGGGCCGTTAACAGAGGAGTGAGTTGAAGCATGGCTGATTGTTGGACATTTTTGCAAGGCAACAATATGTGAACACAATTTAATGTTTTTTCCCCCCCAGAAAGTCTGAGTTTTGGCAAAAGTGGCCAGTGAAGTGGTGATGACCAATCACAACCAGCAGTTATTGTACATTTAACTAACAAAGTTACTCTACTAATCCCACTTTAATGATTTGCCATCATGTTCCCATTGCAGTTTATTCTCATGTTCCCAGGGGGTCACAAAGATGTTATTAGAGAAAAGACTTTGTTTATAAATTGTGATCCAGTGAATCAGATTTTCCAAGGCTATTGACATCCGTTGGAAGGCTTGCCAGTTTGATGGGATTTTACCCATCACATTCTGATTCAATGTTTTCTTTTTTTCTTTTCTTTGCTTGTTTATTTTTCTGCACCATCGTTCGTCCATCACACTACATAAAGCCAAATGAGACTCTCCTGGACCTCAAACAAGTCCATGTTTATGTCACCAAATCAACACACAGTTGCAGATTCATCATACACACATTTTTCATCAGCATTCATCAATATGTACTCAAGCACGTTACTTTCACTTTCAATAGGCTAGATGTACTTCACTTGAGTATTTCCATTTCATGCAACTTTATACTCTTACTCAACTTCATTTTCCAGAGAGAACTGAAGATAAAGTGGGGTAAGAGTATAATGTTGCAGCCCATTATCTATCCTTTAATACAGGTCTATTCAATTACAATTCAGTGAGGTCCAGTTAGAGATAGTTTCCTCATCCAATGTCAGGAACATTATACTAATTTCTAACGTGCGCTATGGTTTAGTCCTACATATAATGCAGTAGCCTCATTGTTGTATTAACGTCTGTATGCTGAAGGCAACGCTTATCAGAATGCACACATTTGATTGGCCGAGTAGCATCACAACGCATGTAATGAGTTGGTGTGTTTCATGGGTGTGTGTAACAAGGGTTCGTTCTTTCCGGAGAAACCAGCCGCTACAAGGTAAGGTACGTTTTCTGAATGCACTTTATTTTTACGTTTCACTCGCCACTTGGATGTCGCACTCTCGGTCGTCACCCGCTCGCTCACTTCCGTCGCCCCGGGCTGTCATCACTTCCGGGTATTTATCGACCCGCACACACACACACACACACACACACACACACACACACACACACACACACACACACACACACACACACACACAACCACTTATTAATCCCAGGTGTGGCTCATTCGCCACCATTCCCCACACCTGTTCCCCGAGCCGCCCCTCTCTCCTCCTCCCGTGCAGCCGCGCTAACCACGCCCCTGCCCCACAGTGTGTTTCAACTAAGACGAGCTAACTGACATGTTGATCTAACGTGTTTACCCGAGTGCGAACCGGAGGGTGGTAGCTATATGCTTCTGTGACGACGCTGTCAGTCAGGATAGCGTTATCAGCTGTAACCGCCATATGACAGCAGCACAGAGCCGCTGTGAGCTAACCTGTGGGGTGCATTCACATGCATTATATATGCACTAAAAGCACACTCGGCCAGCGGGGCAAACCCAGCTATACGACCAAAGTAGGGAGAACCTCGGATACAAAACATATAATCAATAGATGTTAGGTGGTAATTGTTGCTTCCAGGAGATTGTAGTAAGTCTAGTGGCGATTAAGGAAATGAATGCTCAAATGGAGAGCGTTGCTGAGGTGAATTAAGTTATATATATATATCATTTTCACGAGTAGAAATGTGATGATTGGCCTCAGGTTTGCGAGCAATATTGCTAAAAAAAGACGTTCTGTGAATTATGGAAATAGTTGTTCACATATTTTCTTTTTTGTTAAATAGATGAAGGTGTTTGTAACCGCAAAACATATTTCTGTAGATGTGTGTGGGTCAGTGCCTCAAAGTCTACAAGACAACCAGAGAACAAAAGAGACGACTGGATTCAAACATTTTTTAAGAGCATGGAATAACTCACTAGACACATATTTACATTTTAGAAGAATGTCATTTCAATCAAATAAATCTTTGGTCCACAAATGATTTGCCTTAAGGTAACAATAAAATAATTGTAAACAAAAAAAGGTAAGGCCACCTAGATCCTAATGACTTGAAATGGAAAGTTTTTTCAATTATCTGATCACTTTGTCCCAATGCCAAAACATGTTCTCTTTGTAACGTGAGGAGCACCAGTTTCAAAGTAATTGACAAAACAAGCACATTGCTTAACTGAATTTGGACCGGGGAAGCTGTAAACACCAACTGAAACTACTCACTTAACCTGATGTATGAGAGGAGTTGGGTCAAATGACAAAAACATTTCTAAAGTGGAGGATTTTAAGTGCCAAATGTCAGAAGTGTGGAGGGTTGGATGGAGAGGATTTCAGGATGGAGATGTTGCTTAATGGAGCGGGTTCTTTGTTATTCAATAATTTGTTGCCCTTTGCTGGAAACCAGGATGCTGAAATGCTGAGCTGCTCAGAGCAAAGTGAGCTAATGGCGAACATTAGCGTGAAGCTCTTTGGCCATATAGTGTGGCTCAATCGGACGGAGATTGAGACCCACAGGAGGTGAGACGTACAGGATGCACATCGCCCCACATCGATCACTCTGCTAATATTACTGCAGAAGTAAATACAATTGTAATGAAAAATTACATAACTCAACATAACTGTAGTACATGTCTGCAATATTACTTAGTGGAAAGGAGCAGTAATTTGTGTTTATGTGTGTAATATCCTATTTTGTATGGATGAAGATAAAAGAGTAAACTAATGGTGCCATCTGAAAATATGGTACCATACCACATTAAAAAAAATGTCCTGTCTGTGGACCATAATCAGAATTGCTCTGATTCACACACACACACACACACACACACACACACACACACACACACACACATGCATGTATCCATGAATGTCAACAATGTCTAAAATATTTTCTCCAAATTCACTCACATGTTATGTTATTGTTTCTTCATTGATACACACCACTGCCTTGACACAGAGAAAGAGAAACAGTTAATGTTCAAAAGTTTTAATTATAAAATGTGTGCTTAAGTGAAGCTACTAGACAGGTTGCCAATTCAGACAAGTCTTAAGTCAATGTCTGTCTAAGAAATACAAAGAAAATATGAAGTGCTATGTGGAGGTTTTTCATGATTTGCAGTTAAGGGTGCTCCTTGTCAGACTGCTGCTTATCTATATTCTGCACTGTTACAGGAGAGGAAGAGAGATGGATGAAACGCATGGAGGGAGGAAGACTTAAAAGGCAGATGAAGGGACAGCACACAGAGAGAAGAGAGATGTGACAACGGGAAGCGTAAGTGACAGAGAGGGGGACCAAAGGGTGAATGAATGAAAGAGAGAGAGGGGGCAAGGGTAGAAGACTAAATGTAGAGCTGAAAACAGAGGGAGAACAGATATGAGAAGAGAAAGGGAGCAATAGAGTGTTACATCTGGGAGAGAAGGGAGCGCCAAGACCCAAACAATCCATCCTTTCTTGTTATAGGAAGCAAAGAAAGGGACAGGAAGGCAGCAGTGCACCATGGGAGTTCTGAGGCATTTAATTGGAAGATGAAGAGAAGAAAGAGCCAGGTTCAAACTGAGAAGCACTGAAGAAAATAATTTGATGTTGAGGGCAAACTGTCAACTATATCTCACTCTTAACTTGCAACTTGAGGCCGCAATTTATAAGTTCTCTTTCGGAAAGTAAAAAAAAAAGATAAACATTGGCAATGCAAGTGAGTAGGCTAACAATCCAGCCTTGGAACATGACCATGCTGACATACGCACATAAGGATGGTAATTTTGGCTATGCGGCAACTCCAGAGACTGTATATTAAAAGTGTACGTATTATCACAATGTCACCCATTTGTTTGTGGCCTTCTGTTTTAAAGCCTTATGTTGTGCCTTTTAGATGTCGCCATCTTGGTCTGTTGCAACCAGAAGGGACACAAGAGGGGGGAGCTAAATACAAACACACGCTGAATATGGTATTTTTATGGCAACCAAATATGTTACAGTTTAACTTTGGTAGACTGAAAAAACACTGTGAATGAGCCACTCTTGAAAGCATGACCTGCTTTATCATCTACTTTACTTGAAATCATAATTTCATGCATTTCAATCATGCTGCATGAAAGACTTGAAAAGCTATTGAGACCATGAACTAATTTTTACGACGTTTTCTGAGGTAATAAATCAAGCATGGTAATTTTATTATAGATTTTAATACAATCTGACTCTGACCTTTAAGGCTATCATCAGGTAAAAATGTATTTGCTCAATAATTAGACTCAACAAATAAACTTAGATTGTGATTATGGTAAAAAAAAACGACACCTGCTAAACCTCAGCATGTTAGCATTGTCATTGTAAGCATGCTAGCATTGTCATGGTAAGAATGTTAGCATGATAACATCAGCATGTTAGCATGACAACATCAGCATGTTAGAATTGCTATTGTAAGCATGTTAGCATGTTAGCATAGTCATTGTAAGCATTATAACATTAGCATGTTAGCATGCTAACATCAGTATTTGGCCCCACGGTGCCTAGATCAGCCTTCAGAGCTGGTAGCATGGCTATAGACTCGTAGCCTTGTATGAGACTGAGATTGTCTCAGGCTTTAGCATTTAATTAACATAATTTGCCATAAATTTAAGTCAAATCCATTGTCGTTGTGTCCTTGAGCAAGACACTTAACCCTAATCGCTCAATCATATTTCTTTAGACCATTCATGAGATACACCGAGTTACAGAGGCTAGTGAAACTGCAGTTCATGGAGTGAAGTCATACAATTGTGAATAAGTTCACAATAAATGACCCCAACTGTATGCTGCCACTGCTACTTACTGCATATTTAACTCGCCTACAGGACTTTCTCCCTTCCTCCTCCTTCCCACATTCTTCAGTTGTTCCAACTTTCTCAGACGCATTAAACCGAAGAACAGATATGCAACTTTTTTCATCTTCATATTAGACAGCTGTATGGTCTGGTGGGCACCATGTTCCAAGCCTAATAAGGTGAAAGAAAGGATGAAGAGGAAGTCAGAACGACTTCCAACACTTTACCCCTCCAGTTATTTTTCCACTGGCCTGTTATTAATGGATAATAAATATCAGAACGGTAAATACAGATTAGTCAATATGTAATTATACTTTTAGAATAGAAACTGTTGCTCCAACCACAGCTCAGGCAGCGTAAAGACTCCTGAGCAGCAGTTTGTTCTTCTGTGATAAAGTGTCTGTCTGAGTCACGGTGCTATTGAGAATTATTCACACGCGGGTTCATGAGAAAATATACCTGCCTCAGGTTTGGCTGCCTACATGAATACACTCAAGCTGAAGGTCAGATGGAGGAACACGGTGGTGGGTTGTGCACAGGAGCATTAAATAAGAGCGAGATTAGACTGACTGGCCCTTAATAAAACAGAAAGTCACTATTTTCCATTATCACAACAAGCAGCTTTTTTAAATGCAATTCAGGAGTATGAAGATAGCTTCAACCTGATAAGACCTAATTTGGCGGAAAAGCGGTGGTGTGTGCTGTGTGAGGCTAATCTCAGCAAAGGAGCCTGTGGCGAAGTACATCTGCACTGTGATAGCTATCTTTTATATAAATAGCACAAATATTTCCTGTTTTCCTGAACATTTAACTGTAAGAATACTCACACATCAGGAAGCTTCTGTATTAAGATGTGGAGTGAGGAGCCAGATGAATGAAACAATATACAATATTAAGTGATATATAGACATTTTGGGTAGATGTCGTACTCATATCTGTCCGTTACATATTAAGAAGCTTTCAGACAGTGAGCAGTTGCCACTGTTTCTGCTGCACTATGATGGTAATGTTCTATATTTTGAAAACCAATGCAGAACATCCCAGCTGGGAACCTCAGCTATAGACACGCCTGGTTCTATAATGATCTGTAGCTACTATGTGTTAGTCGACTAAGACTTCCCTTAGTCAAGGAATGCCCTTAAAAGGAAGAAACGGCTTTGTCTAAAGTTAATCTTTTAATCTGTTTAAAAAACAATAGTTTTACTCTCCAGGGCTCCATATTGAACCGGCAGACATGTGGTATCAATCGTCTGATCTAACTCTCAGCAAGAAAGCAAAGAAAACGATTGTAAAACATCACATAATGCAACCAGTAGGGATGAGGTCTCTGTAAAACCGTTGTGCAATAAAACATCTGAGGCAAGATACTGAAAGAAGGGAAGAGCTGCATCGGTCCTCTGTGCCAAACTGCTGGTCTCAGCTCTTCCTAAATCCCTGTGAATTAATTACACCAATGGTGATTTAGATTCCCAACAGTTTAGTTTGTTGATAGTCAGTGAACCGGCTGCTTTCTGAGCTAAACTCAGGCAGAGATGGGACAGATATGGGTGAGGGAGAAAAAGAGAGAAGGAGCTGTTGAGGAACCTCAGTAATGAGAGGGATGGATTAAAGGTGTTTCGCCTGCACACATTTACACGAGCGGCATACTGATTTATACTCTGTCAGCCACAAAGTGCCGATTTATATTAAAGCTTGAAATAATCTCCCTTTGGACTGAGAGGGTGCTCCCCACCTCTCTCCTCCCCTCCCCACCTTCACAGGCTTGGGGCGAGGCTGCGACAGTTGACTTGAATCCCTTTTGGCTCCTGACTCCTGACTGTTCACTTCTTCCTCCTAGCTGTCCACAGAGTCCTGTCACAAAAATGAAGTTTAGCCTGCACCACAGCTGTTACAACAGATTTTTTTCCTTCTGTCTTCCTGTGAGCTCTGGTGTCACAGTGCAATCTTTCTTTTGGCTTTGTTTCTCCGGCGCTCATTCTCTGTCAGATTTCCTCACTGCTCCTTGGTTCGTCCTCAAATAGCATCACAGTCCAGTTGAGACAGATGACTGGCTAATTATCTCACGATAAAGGGTATTACACAGCATATTAATAGGACCTTCCCTGACCTCCTTTGTCCTCCTTTTATTACTGTCTTTGTGTGCTACACGTAACGCCGAGGGACATCCTGTCACCATGTGAATAGTGGCCGTTCATATCTGGGTACAGCTGTGCCCTCAGTACCCTCTTTGTATGACCCATATTCTGCTAGCAAAATGCCCTGCCGGTTGTTATGTACCCTTCGTCTTGTTCTACTTCCGCCATCTAAGAGCCAAAATATTCAGTAAACTGAAGATTCTGTCACTGCAGTTTGGTAGAGACTCCAGATCAGACCGTGTGCCTGAATATGACATGTGGCGTTCTGACTGTAGTTGGAAGGTTGAAGTTCTATGCAACGCCTCATTGAATTCACATTACAATTATGAAACACGCCAAGTCTTCTGGAGTCTTTTACAAACAAACCAGAACCAGGACGGAGCAGGGGCAGGCTGTCAGACCCGGCTCCAGTAAAATAAGAAGATTTCTAAAGAGAATCTGGTGCTCAGAAAGACTGCCAAAATCAACACCAAACTGCTCGTCGTAGTGGGGTGTAAGTAGGTCTGGGCTTTAATCTCATGGTGTATGATATTACGTCAATGTGGCATTGAAGTCTGTTTGTTATACCAACAATAAGATGCTCCTTTTGTCCCCAACATGCTTGTATGCTTGTATGCCTGCATGAATGATTGTAATATAAAGCCCTTCTAGGACCGATATCTACATTAACCTTTGCTAGCCCCACAGTGAGCAAAACTAATTGATGTTGACAATGTCCAAGTTAACTACCAGGGAGTTGCAGCAAAGGGTCAGGCCCATGGGAACTCTGGCGCATTTGAGGATACCGAGCAGTGGATGGTTGCTTCCAACGTTCAAGGACCGGCACGTGTGTTGCTATAGGGTTAAAGGAAGCTAAATAAATGGCAGCAAATGCCCAAATGGAAGAAGAGATTCAGTTACGTGACTCCCATCAAAACACAACAAAATCACAGGCCTGTTATCGGCAGCACGGCAGACGGCTGGTGTTAAATTCTTTGATGGACTGCAACTGGCCCGATCAATACCGCTCCTCGTCCAGGAGGAGATGCTATTAGACTAACCTGCTTCTCCCACTCTCTTTTTTCCATCAGCACAGGAAAAACACTCACACTTACTGTAAACACATACATACACAAATACACTTACCGTAATCAAATACACCTGGATGCATGCACACACACACACACAAACACAAACACTCCCACACACACCCTGGAGAAAATTGGATGTTTAAGTCGTGCTCCAAGTAGCACTCAGTGATAGTCAAGTGGTGACTCAGCAGACTGGAGGAGGGAGAGACAGCAACAGGGTTTAAGTCAAGGTGGGGGGCTTTAAACTATTACTGATTACTTTGAAGTCAAGGTGTCAAAGAGTGAAGATGGAAATCCACGCTGTTTCTGATCATCATGCATCAACCCTGGAATTACCTGTCTCTTTTTGTTTGTTTTTGTTTGATTATCTCTGATCTCAAAGGAACCACATCGCCATTATTTCTTACACTTGCATCTCCCTAGTACCTCCTGCCACATCCAATATTCAGTGACTTTAAAGATTAATTTCTGCCATCATCACTTTGTCTTTGGGCTTCACTTCGGCTCCTGCTGTTGTCTTTTCTCCGGTCTCTCTTTTGCTTGTTTTCTCCTTCCCTCATTTCTCACCATTGCCTACATAATGAGGTCAGAGCATTAGTTCATCATGCGGTCACTTTACAAAAAAATAAACAAGATCAAACCACTTAATTGAACAGGCATCCAGAAATCCTCATCACTCTATTGTCTCTATCTATAATTCACTTTTTTTTATTGTGTATTTCTCAGTATTGTCCTCCGCCAGAGTTAATTAATTAAATGACAGTTACAGCTGAGTGTTCATATTGCTTCTCCTTTTTTATTTTTTCCGACATGACAACTTGGCTGGGGGTGCAATTGTATCCTCGTACACCCAGAATCAAACACAAGCGCACACACTATTCAGACTTCTTTGTTGTTATAAAAAGAGCCTAATTAAAAAACTGGGCATGTTGAGGGGGCAGTGGTAAGTGAGATTCATGATGCGTTGCGGACATAAGGTCGTACATCATACTTTGTGTGGCGGGCGGCAGAAGCTGCCATTATTGGATGAGCATTGCTTCATTAAGTCTCCACACGACACAGTCTGCCGCTAACGCCTGTGGACAAAGAGATGGAGAGGAAAGGGACGAGAGAGTTAGGACAAAATCTGTGAGAGAAAGAGATGTGAAGGAAGAGATGGAAGGAAAGAGACAAGGGAAAGGGAGCTGGAGTGGACAGGAGAGGAGAGGGCCACAATCGATATGCAAGAAGAAAGGGAAAGAGGAGAGAAGAGTGAGGTTGAACGTGGTGAAAAGAAAACAGTGGAAAAAATAATAGTCATGGCAATATTCTGTGACTCAAGGTAATTTGAGGATTTTTTTCAGGCAGATAATCTCACATAGAAATCGGCGAGTAAGGAAACAGTGCATTAGGGATAATGGCCTGCAGCTTCCTGTTGATGCTGGCTTAGTCAACATGTCCTCAACAACAAACCCCTCAGCAGCTCACTGCATCCAAGCTGAAGGGGGAAATGTCCATCCAGCTATCTGTCCACCTCCTTTTCCCTCACAACTGTCGCTATTATTTCATTGTGGGATGATCAGAGGAAGATAAAGCACCAGGAACGATAATGCCAGCCTTTTCAAATACTTCTATTATTAATTAAAACACATGCAAAGATTTTATATATGCATCGCTTAAATGATGGACTAGGTGATTGCAGATTCCGACACTGTGCAGTCTCTGCTGGACCGCTGAAAGGACAAAGAGATGGTGCCATCTGGTGGCTGCTCTGTGCATCACATCTTTGAACTGGCAGTATAGTTATCATTTTGCTGAAAGAAAAGGACACGTTATATGTGACTGGTTTCTGTGAAAAGACATTAAACTATAAAGCCCCTGCAAACTGCAAGCAGGTATTTTGGCTGATTAGACATCTTATCGGGACTGTGTGGACATGAGCTTGTAATCGGCTGATTACAACTGTAATCAGTTGTAATCAGCCACTTCAACTGAAAACCTGTGTTAGTAAACAGGGGTGGACAATATATTGCTTTAAATGCTAAAATGCTGACATAAAACATGTCTCCTCCACAATGTGTGAACATGCTATGTAAGTAGAAAATATTTCCTCAATACTTCAAGGTATACTTTACCCCTCTAACTTAAAAAAAGCCTCAAAATGAAATCCCATTCAGATTTTATCAGTACATGTTTTGCAAAGAAAGAAGGCTGGTATCTCTATCTCAAATTAAAATCGCTGCCCCTAATCTGAACGTTCAATGGGCAGGAGAAAGTGATGCATTGCATCTATAATATGCTTTTAACGAATGGCAATATTGATTTGAAGTCATTTGAGTGCAATAAAAACCTTTACAAATATGTCTGTAACATGTTGGACCAATGTTTACTCACTAAATATGATTAAATGCAATTATTAACGATATATTAGACAATAGAGGATCTTAGTTAAAAAATGTGGGTAAATGTGCCTATTAGCTTTGTTGCATAGATGAGAAGCTATGTGGTTATGTCCAATTGTATCCCTGAGCTCAATATTGCACTTTACAGTTGTTCTGCTTAACTAAGTTAACTGCAGCTTTATATGAACTATATGAGGCCAGTATACATTTTCTCATCAAACTCTTGGCAAAATATTTTTCTAAAAAGTGGAACTATTACTTTAACTGGTCTGAACAACATTTAGCTATGGAATTCATATATATGAAATAATGTATTAAGCAAATTCCTCAGATCATTTGTATATTTTTATTACTTTTTTTTAAATTCATAACAGCAAGAATCAAATATAGCAATACAGGCCCCGTGAAAAAAAGTGTCAATAACTTGTTCTCTTTTAACCAAAGACATCCATCAAAGTTGGTACAGCACATCCAAGGTTATATTAGCTACATTCATGACTTCAATTATTACATGATGTAGTTTGTAAAACCCCAGCAAACATTCCTACCAGCTTCAGAAGGTACCGTTTCCTACCGCGATTTAATTTCTGATTTCCTCCCACACATTTGCTTCTGATGAGAATATAGTTTATGGCTTTAGACTGTGGCAAACAGAGGTTTTCTCTACAGGTGCTTTTCAGGGGAGGTGGCTTCAAACATGACACATCTGTTCAAGGGGCCTGGAGCAATAAAACAAGCAAAACAAATTGCAGCAGAAGACAGAATACATCATATCAGCACTACGAGCAGAGAAAACAAACAAGAAATTAAAGAAAAGAGTTCAGTTTACATTATATCCTAAACGTAAGCATGCGTGCTTGTAGGAGATGAGAGATGACAAAGATGATCAGGACACAATTTCAAATGAACAGCTTATTGACCAAACCACAAAACAGCATTTCAATCTGAAATGATTATTATATTCCACCTGATGTTGAACTACATTCCTGTTTGATCAGTTTCATCTACTAGAAGCACAGCTTACATAAACATAAAGAACATACTTATAGCTATGGTGTTTGTGTTGCATGTACTCTCCAAGTGGTAAAACTGTAGTGAGTATGTTCTCAGGAATATTTTTTTGTAATTTTCTTTTAAATAAACCACTATTCTATTTTTGTATTTTTTTTAATATATATTTTATTCAATTACATTGATAGAATATTGTATACTGTAAATACATCTTTCTGTGTAACATATTTTCTTATTAAATATTACTGCTGTGATTCTTTTTAAACGGTATATGTAGTTCCTTTAACATGCATTCCTCTCTGAGTTAAGTAAGGAGACAGGACGTGTTGTGATTGGTTGGGCCTGGTAGGGCGTGGCCATGACACACAGACCTGTCAGTACAGGCGGGTTAGGGGACCAGACGAACCCAGTCAGGCCCTTACGCTGGAGGGTAGTGGACGCCTCCTCCGGAAGGATACCTGGCAAACTACAAGCTGCTGACGAAAAAGAAGAGCAACACTTGGCCTTTTCTGAAAGGGGTCAGAGCATGAGAACTCAGTGCCCTTTTGATGCAAGCAATTTTGATCAGCCTTTCATAAGATTTTTTTTGTTTTGTTATCCTAGCAAAATTCCGTGTCATCATAGACATAATTTTTTTTTATTCAAAATAAGATCTCAATATACATGAATCTCTCTTTTTTGACTATGTACAGAAGTGCAAAAAAGTCAACCGTTATCACCTTTATCTCCTCTGACGCTCCCCATCCCCTCCCTTGTTGTTTGCAGTTGGCTAAGTAAGAGATGGGTGTCTACTCACCCCGTTCACCTGACCCCGCCAGCGACGCCCCAAAAAGTGATCAAATATGCAGCTTGTTTTCCAACATGGCCCAATTTCCAGGGAGAGTAAAAATATTAAAACAATATTTACTATTTGAAATGGATACAGTAGAAAATAACATCTTTACTCTAAACATCTAAGAACTATATTTTTACAATAGTCTTTTTTTTCTTATGACTAGTTACAAACCTTACAATCGTTAAAATATTACTCATTTATCGGTTATGGTTGCCACAGTGACAACTTAGCCTCTCTGTTCTATTATTTCATCACTGTTAGATACTCATATAAAACATCTTTGTTCAAAGAACACAAATAGACTAGAGAAATGAACAATATGCATACAGTTCAACAATATGCATAACGTAGAAAATATTGAGTTTACAATCGTAATCATACTAAAATCAACATTACATGGAATTTCAGGAAACTGTGCACGAGGAACACACAAACACACTTTTTTTTAACCTCATGTTCATTATAAGAATGATAAATATAATGAGCAAAACTAAAAATCCAAACTAAATATCAAAATATTATCAAACAAATTAAAATAAAACACTCCTCATCTAAAGAAAACGCACAAGGAAGTGACAATAACATAGTGCTCTGTGTGTGTAAGTTAATATGGTGTGGATTAGGCAACTGGATGGTTCAAAATGGCATGTTGCATTGTGCTGACCCGATGGTACATTCTAAGGCTTTGGATGAGTAATACAATCGTTTATATTCTTGCCACTTTCCCTGTACTATCCACCGATTAAATATGCCTGAAGAACACCCAGAACACAACAAAAAACTAAGATTTCTAGAGATCTACTCTATACACCTGATCCTACTTTGAGCTCGGCCCACACATTTTTTTAATTTAGTCCCACTAGTCTAACCACGATATCTAGTAACAGTGCCACAAAAAGACTTTGGCTGACTATCTGAGAACAGCTCTCAGGTAGACGTATTCAACACATATTTTGAAATATGCCAGACTGTATATACACTAAACTGAATCTCTGCCTGAAAATATGCATGACCATCCAAATGAAGAACAAATAAGGTCACACAAATCCATCACCATCGTCGATTTTGACTTGGGTCTCACAGCAGTTCGGCTACCAACTGACTGCCCTGTTGTTTCAGAGCTATTCATCGCAACATCTCATCAATATGAGCTGGTCTCCCGCACGGGCCGAGACCCCACAGAGAGATCCAGTCATTTCCTGTCCAAACAACTGACATCAACCACAAAGTCTGAGACAAAAAAAAAAGAAAACTAATTCAGTAGAAGATTTGAGTGAAGCAGACAATCTGGGACAGGTTATCTAGTCAGCATTGGTGCTACAGGGAATCACAGGAAATGAAGGGTCACAATAATGTACACTACATGCGGTTCAAGAGACAAAATAGACGTATTAAAGGGAATTGTCGGATTTAACACTTCGTAGAACTGCTTTAATACCATTCATGTGTTTTGAGATGTATGGCACTCTACAGGGATGCCTGCAAGGTTCAAGACATGTGCTTAGGATATAGAAAGGTAGGCTACAAGGGTTTGATAGACGCCTTAAAGACATTCAGTTGCTATTTTGCCTCTGTGATTTGCCCCGTCACTGGTTTAACAAAATGAAATCATAAACAAAGTCATTGTGCATGCATATGTGATTCAGTCGGATCATTCATTTCTTTTATCTCAAATTAAATACAAGGTGCACCTTTGTGTAAACAAATTAACACATTTAGGTCAAAGAACACCAACCCATGAACAAAAAAACAACAGGTCATGATTCTTGGTCAATGGACGTACCGATCCAGTGGAGTGTTTGACGACTACTCCGCTCTTTTGCCTCATGTTAACATTCAAAGTGTGTCCGGTGAATAAAGGTTAGTTGCCTCCACAGAGCGAAGGGCAGTCTCTAATGCAAATGATGTTCTTTTCTGTTGTTGTGTAATAGTGTGCATGAAGTACACATGAAAACAACCCTTACAACCTGTGCCTCCTATATTAACATGCAGATTTTTCCCAAACCAAATTACATTCGGGTCTCAGTTTCGCTCTTGATGTTACAGGCATGAGGGGGGACCGCTAATGTTGGACTCCACATGAGCGCGCTCCAGTTCCATCTGGGAAGAAGTTCACCAAACAAAAAACAGATGTGAAGCAAGAGGACAAGCTGTTTATTCAATGTTTCTTATTGTCTTGAAATCTGAACCTGATTTCACACCTAAGGCAAATTATTTATTTTTATAAATCAGTTTTTGTAAGGATTAAACAAGCAACATATACCAAGTTAATGTGACTTTTAGAGGTGCTGGTAGGCTGTTATGTTATGTTTGGCCAGAGCAGGCTAGCTGTGCCAGCTGTTCCAGTCTTTAAACTAAACTAAGCTCAGCGGCTGCAGGATGTAGCTTCATATTTAGTATTTGAGAGTGCTATCAATCTTTTCATCTCACTCTACTAGAAAGCAAATGATTCCTTTACGTTTTACATTACTTGATTTTGCAAAAATATTAATAGAAATAATACAAAAACAATAATAATAATAATAATAACAGCCAGATAAACCGCTTTGTCAGCTGCAAAAAAAATAAAAAATGCAGTTTGGCAAATTCTTCACATAAAAGCTGTTAGGGTAAAAAGTAGCAGACAGGAAACAGTCCAAATGCAAGTGTGTGAGATGTTAGAGGGAGGTGCAGTACATACTGTTCTGATTGAGACGCCTACATCTGGGTCACATATTTGTGACCCGTCAGGTGGTCAGCGGATATTATTGGAATCTGATTGAAAGGAGGAAAGAGAAAAATAAGAGCGGGAGGTGGAAAGGCAAAGGCAGAAACAGGGGGATACAGAAGGAGGGAGACACACACATCAGTTGATATGATTGATAAGAAAGCTAGGCATTGTAATATCTAAATAATCACAGTATCAGAGAGCTCGTAGAAGAGCCATGTGCACCATTCATGCATTTTGCATGAAGAGGCAAATAAGAATCATAAGAATAAAAAGGAAAACTGAGGGAGGGAGAATGCAAAAGTGGAGCGAACCTGATTGGCTGTTGCCGTTGCAAAGGGAACACTTGTGGCAGATGTGTTGGCTGCAGACACAGTGGCTGGATTAGCACCGTGCATCATGGATACTTGGAGGGAAAGACCACACAGGCAGTTGATTTAACCTTAAGAGCCCCAGCCATTTTTCAGCCAAAATTGCTAATGTTTTTTTCTCATACTAAATCCTGATTATCTCCTCATTCACAAGGTCTATTTGAAAAATGTAAAAAGCTACACAATACAGAAAACCCTTGAGAAGATAGATGATAAGGCCATATATGTGTTAGTGGTATATTGGTTTATGATAGTAAAATCGAGAAATACATTTTAAAGTTCATTATTTGTATCTTAACTTTATATCAAAGACTGTAATTATTATATAAAATGTCTCTAGGAGTATCCGTGCGAAGTTTGGAGTTGATTGAGTGAAGTTAAGTATTTTTAATAAGTATTTTAATTCGGACATG
This sequence comes from Cottus gobio, assembly GCA_023566465.1. Lineage (NCBI taxonomy): Eukaryota > Metazoa > Chordata > Actinopteri > Perciformes > Cottidae > Cottus > Cottus gobio. Next base: position 14,139,161 of record CM042220.1, read on the forward strand.
TCGAGAAGTGTGGAAATTCAGAAAGTTTTGAAAGCACCACAGATCGTCCTACGTCCTCAAATACTTCACTGCAGCTGTCTACAGCCGGGTCAGACATACAGTTAGCTCTCAAACACTAAAGGATTATCCATATTTCAGCCAAAAGTTTCATAATTTTTGCTGGACACAAATGACTTTCTTGTGCATATCTTTGCAATGCTGTGTGTGAGAGTCAAATGGTATTGGTGGATTCTGTCGGTTCTCAGGATTCCAAAACCGTTGAGTATAGCATTCTAGCTAGTTCATAACTTCTTCTATCAAAAACGAGGAGGTGCAGTTTGGGGGTAACTTTGAATAATTTTGAGTCATACTTATGGTTTATGTTTTATTGTGCAATAGTGTTATAAACATGACACAAATGACTTATATTGACTTGTTGGGTCAGGATCTGACTTTCTTTTTTGATTTTTCTTGTATTTTCTGATATTCCTAGTCTCAGAGGCTGAACCCTCGACCTCCCCATATGGGGCGCTTTCGTGCTTATGTGGGCTCATTTATGTTAATATTTAATTTGTACTTATGTCTATAGAATGCTGATAACATGATGAAATATGTTTAAATAGCTTTAAATCAAATATGTATTCTAGTAATCCTTACTTTTTTCACAGTTACTCAACAAATGCGAATAGAAACAGACATGTTGTCGAGGAAGACGAAGAAACTTTAGAGGAATTCATTAGGATGCAAGGAAGCTAATTGGCTATTTTGAAGTGCAAAACATAATAATTCAGGGGGCTTGTTTATTGACTTTTGTTTTACCTTTTAATAAACACCCTTCATGTTTATGTGCCATGTATAACCGGACAGTGTAATGAGGTGCTCTAGAGATTAGAGAGCTTGGGATAGAAGTATAATGAAGCCGGGGGCCGGGGGTGGGGGTGGGGGAGTTAACTCCAACAAGCATTTGGTGTCAGACAGATATATGCCAGTGCAACAATCCATTCCATACCACAGACATGTATTGCAGAGCATAAACAAATAATTTAACTTCCAACTTAAATTAAAATTAAAAATGTAGAATTCACATTTGTGTCAACCACACTGTTGGCTGAATTAAAACGATGCTATGCTGATTTAGGGTAATGTTAAAGTCTAAAGTCAAAAAATGGAGATTGTGCTCACATTATGTGGTGAGTCATTGCAATGGGCTCAAAGATAATCAGTAAGGAAAGCTGGCACCTACCAACACTTGTTCCAGGTGTCATGCAAAATATCGAGCCTGCCCATCATGCATTTCAACAGGAAGTGGAGTGAATAGGGAGGAGAAGAAATCAAGAAAACCCATTACAAGTGTTATAAAATCAGACATCGGAATTAACTGTACTCTTTTAATGTTGGCCTGCTGGCTTTCGTCCTATGGGGATATCGCTGATTATATACTGAGTATTAATAATGCCAGTGTACAATAATAATGATTCATTTTCACACATATGAGTTGCTGTAACCCCACTCATACTTATGCATGAAATATAAAGCTCTGGCTCTCAACGTTCACGGCTCCATTAACTGGAAGGGGAAATTAAACCCTACCAGAGGTCCCATTTTCCTGTCAGCAGCGTAACAGCTGTTTGCATTGAAGTAGCTTTTAGAGTCCTTCAATTGTTGCAGCAACCTGACAGTCCAATAGTGTGGGACACATGAGACGGGTGAGAAATGGGACACAGTGTATGATGGCCAGAGAGGAGTTGTGTGTGCATACTGTATATAACAGAATACAGACTATAGACACAAAGACCGTGTTTAACACAATGTGGATTTGGCAAGTTGATATACTAAACAACTAGAGCATAATAACCTAAAATAACAATAACAACCCTGACTTCTGCTACTCAACTTACACCCATGCTGTACAGACATGCGCAATTAAGTCCATGCAAGTTTTTCCATCTTGTCACCAACGATGAAATCACACAATCGTTCAGCCATTCACCGCTGACGCCAAAACATAATCAGTTGTGGGAAAGATACATATATGTGATTTGACAACCAATAGCGATGAGATCACTGCCACACACACGGGCTAAAGGCAACCCGGGTCTTACCTGATGGTATGAAGGCAGCCTGCTGCTGGAACTGCATGTTGGCCAGGGCCTGTTGGTACTGGAATACTCCAGCATTGAACATAGTGGTGGCACCGTTGGCTTTTTCAAGTGCAGGTCTCTTTGGTAAAGGAGGCAAGGGAGGGAGCCCCTGAAGAGGGGACAACACCAAAATAAAGGGATGGGAGTGAGGGGAACCCAAAGGATGGCAGCAGTGACATTCAGGACAGAGAGAAGAAATAATCCCCTTAGAAGATAAAGTTTCCCTTCCAAAACAGCAATGGCAAGCAAGCAGTGAACTGCACTTGCAAGACTGGGCAGTGGTGCTAGCTGACGTTTATTTTGGTTATGACAAAACAAAAACATCCTCAGCATAACGCCACTGACTTTATGATATAATTGTGAATAAGAAAGTACATACAATGAATATTTTGCAGGCTAAGGAATAACTAGATATTTCTGTAATGACAACTATGATGACAGCTATGATACTAGGGGTTGTATTGCTTGTTGAACCATCAACAACAGGAATGATGTAGTTAGGGGAAGCTGCACTGCCAGCTCCATGATAATAGTACACTATAAGCCACCTCTCCAACAATTACACATGCAATATGGGAAGTGACAGACTCATGCAAAGACTACCATACATTACCTACCAAATATTTCATTTTCATGCCACCAATTATTTTCTTTTGAGATGCAGTTAAGGTGATGAACTGACCACTGTCAGTAGTTCAAACCGTTTTCTTCTTTGGTTCTAAAACAAGATTCAAATAGGCGTTTTATAAAAAAACTAAACAAATGTATGCTACAAATTGAATGGCTACAGTCAGTTCATCACCCCTCAATGTTTCACCATCACATGCTTTGTTTGATGACTGCAAAGGTATATCTACTACACCACAGCTACATGCAAGCCAAAAGGTGAAAGGTCATAGTACCAGGTCAAAAGTTGCGTCGAGGGGTCGCTTCAGCGATTTGACAGCCGACTGAGTCTTAATTAGCAGGCAGCGAGCACATGATGGCAATGGGCCAATGGGGTTCAAGCACATTAACATAAACCAGTAAGCGGAGGTGCATCATGGGGGCAGCAGTGCAGTGTGGGTTGGTGAGAAAAAAACAAAAAACAAAAAACAAAAAAACAAACAAACAAATAAAAACAAATCATTGGAATGCAATATACCACAATAACAAGACTAAGGCATGCACATTAATGGCTGTAGGGTTACTGAAAATAATTATGGCCCTTGATATAGTTTGTCATCTTCTGTTTCATTCTGTTTCATCAACTATAGAGTTGAACCCAATGGTGTTTAGGTGCAGCTAACTAACCACATTTGTTGAATTAAAATCTAAGGCAAACCTGGTTTATAAAACAAATACTTACAAGTCTTTTGCATTTTCACCAGTGATTTAATTTGAAATGCCATACAAGTGGAATTAAAGGATTTAATCTGTTCGCAAGATGTAACATTTAAAACCGAAAAGAAGCTAAAAAGGGCAGATATTATTGACACTATTGTTCAACTATGTAGGCAGAGACGATCATATGCCTAATTTTGCTTTAATGTGAAAGGTCACTTTAATTCAAGCTTACCCTCCTTTATACTACACCTGCTGCATAATGTCATCTACAGGATTTGGCTGAGCAAAACCTCATTGTGGCTCTCGATAAGTTGAAATTAACAGCAGCCTTCCCAGTTTTGGCAAAAATGTAACTATTGAACTGCGAAAACAGCAAAAATAGACAACTAAGAAAGCAGCAAAACAAGGATGAGCAGGAGGAGGGGAGCGGTCAGCTCAGTCACTGCAGCCTGCTGCTAATAAAGCACATCGACTGAATCTTCATACTGCGCATTGAGAGCAGGAACAGAGCAGGCTGGGACGTGAGGGAGGTTCAGGAAAAGCACAGGTTGGAAGGTTTCCTCAAACATCTACATCCATCAAATCAAGGCCCACTTCAGAGTGTGTCCAGTACACTGCATGTGCTCATGTGGAGGTCATGTGGAAGGAGCCCACATCAACATGAGAACCACTTCATGATTTGTTTTTGGTAATCACATGAAAGATCACGTCTATATTCTAGACTATAGGTTACACTTTATTTGTTTCGCTGATATGGATTCCTCTGGCTGCTATGATGTACTGCATGTTCTTTACTTTGAGTCCTTACTGGTGTTGTGATCTGTGGTCAGAAACCTACCATGGCTGCAGCCGCCGCAGCCTGATTGACTTGGTGTTGGGCGGCTTTGATCTTGGCCTGCAGGTGAGCCGGAGGGTGAAAGTACTTGCACTTCTCCCTCGTGCAGCGGCCCTTAATGTAGTCCATGCACACAGTGACTGTGTTGTCGTTGGTGTCGATCATAGTGCTATCTGAAGGGTGGGCAAAGCGACAGTCGTTCTCCCCACGTGTGCAGTTACCACGCTGGTATTCCCGACACACCTGCCGCACAAAAACACACAAACAAATACAAGATTTACTTTAATTTTTGTACATGACGATGAGACCACAAGTCTAAATGAGACACACACACACACACACACACACACACACACACACACACACACACACACACACACACACACAAACACATTATGAAGTTACTGTTCACTTTACTTCACATTTGATGATGTAATCAATCTGTTCAGTCATTTCAGAACTTGAAAATCACTTTACCAGACAGAGCTAACCAATCTTAATGACAGGTAAAGCCATTACTGTTGATTGATAAGCAGAACAGATCGTAACCCGCGTTTACAGACTCATCAATCACACACCATTTATCCATTATTCAAATGAGCCGTGTTGTTGTTCTTCCGCATGGAGACAGAAGGGGGCAGCATCTCCGTGAACAGTTGGGAAACTGATTGCCTTGGTCTGAATGTAGGGGACGTGGCTCATGGGAAATATGAGGCTGGTTACCCTCAAGGGAGGCTACAGCTGACGTAATCACCAGCCCACTCATAATACCCCACACACACACACACACACACGCACACACGCACACACGCACACACACATGCACACATGCACACACACACACACACACACACACACACAAGGTGAGTGCTCATATAAATCATGAGGCAGCATTTTTTCCTGAGAATAAAATATTGACATGTACATAGCTGTGCAATAACTTAAGATCTCTGTTTAAGCACTAGCAGCCACCGCTGAGTCTCACTTGCACTCAGAATCCTATCCGACTCCAAATGAGATGTAATTTCATGGTGCGTGGTATGGACCTATCAGTTATTGTAACAGAACAAGCCATTTGTCAAATGTCTGTTTACCAGTCGCACTGTCTGCATGCACATAGGATTTAATTTGTGGTGGAACGGCTGTCAGACAAAAGGCCACCAACAGTGTAATCTACAAACTAACCCTGCTCCGTCTCCCCTCGTGACAGCTCATCATCCACAATCACCGATCTGTGTGAGCGATGGGGTAGGATTCAGTTTGTCTGTCTGTCTGTGTGCATGTGAGTCTGTCTGTCTGTGTGCATGTGTGTCTGTCTGTCTGTGTGCATGTGTGTCTGTCTGTCTGTCTGTCTGTGTGCATGTGTGTCTGTCTGTCTGTGTGTATGTGAGTCTGTCTGTCTGTGTGCATGTGTGTCTGTCTGTCTGTGTGCATGTGAGTCTGTCTGTCTGTGTGCATGTGTGTCTGTCTGTCTGTGTGCATGTGAGTCTGTCTGTCTGTGTGCATGTGAGTCTGTCTGTCTGTGTGCATGTGTGTCTGTCTGTCTGTGTGCATGTGTGTCTGTCTGTCTGTGTGTATGTGTCTGTCTGTGTGTATCTGTCTGTCTGTCTGTCTGTCTGTCTGTCTGTCTGTCTGTCTGTCTGTCTGTCTGTCTGTCTGTCTGTCTGTCTGTCTGTCTGTCTGTCTGTCTGTCTGTCTGTCTCTTCTTTCTCGTGTGCACCTCCCTCACACACTCACATCTGCTGTGCACCTACATATGCAGACCCACACTTTCATTCCCCACCACAGCCACAGTCACCACTGGTGCTGGTCTTATTAATAAAAAAATAAATAAAAGAAGCGAGAGAGACTGGCTTGTTGTCAGGCAGATGTTGGAGAGGTGGGTGAGGGAGGGAGAGAAGGAGGAAACAAAGGAGAGAGAGGGGGAAGTGTAAGAGAGGTTGATGAATAAAGTAAAGGAGAGACAGATGGGGATCAAGGAGACAGAGTGAGAGTCTTTGGGATTGAGTGAGTGTGGTTGACATGGGGAAAAAAAATTAAAACGAAAGGGAAGACTAAATGGAAGCAATTTGATGTTCTCTGCACCAGGTGTGGAGCAGTGTGTTTTTCTTAACAGTGGTTAATCATGCATTAGAGAGAGCTAAGTGCTTAGTTGCACAAACAAATAAAGGGCCTGCTAATCATATTTCGGTCCCTATGGTAACTGTCCCTCTGACTGGGCCATTTACATCCACATGGTTTCAGGTACGCAGCGTTATGACTGTACGCATGCTGAGTGGCCGCAGAGTAGCTCCATAAAAGAAAGAGAGACACAGAGACTGCCGGGAAATAGTTCTCGGGAAAACAGTCTGGAGCATTATTTTAAAAAAAAAGGAATTTTTCTCAGCCTCAAGTGTGTGTGTGTGTGTGTGTGTGTGTGTGTGTGTGTGTGTGTGTGTGTAGGTCCACAGAACCACAGCTATGTTTATTTTGAGCGACACTAGAAACTAGGATATGTCTGGCCCTTTTCGCTAAGATATTTTTAGCAAGCCCAGTTCCTGATAAATTAGGCTAGGCTACGATTTCTCCCAATCAAAACACTTCCCCAGCACACACAGGCTGAGCGCTGCAGGAGGGCTTGACCACTGGGCCGATATATCGAGCAGATTTTAGTGCCAATTATTGCATTTGCCCGGTAAATATTAAATATCTGTTTACTGGACTTTGGTGTAGAATGCTATAGTCTTGTGCCAGGCAGTTGTTTCAATCTGAATCAGTTCTTTTTCAATCAACAACAACGTATTGCCTCAAAATTCCCTCAACCTCTACAACCATGACTCCTCATGCCCCTGCTGACCATGTCAGGTCTAAAAATGGATTTCTCCTCTACCCCTCCATCTCGTATACCTCTTATTGACCCATTCCCTCGCTGTGCATGTCATCCACTCGTTCATCGGGCCAGGAGACTTCCTCAGCCTCACCCCCATTAATTACCCGGCTACTCAACGTTACATTTTAAATATAACCTTCCTAACACTCCGGCACGCCTCCTGCCTGCCTCCAACGATTTCCCCATTATTCCGCTGCGAGTGTTTCCCGGGCGGGGCTGCATAATGGATGAGATGGATCTACTGTCCAATTAATGATTATCTGAACACAGTTAGAGGAGCGGCACTCATCAGGTTTCAAATAACTGATGGGCTTCACAGAAAAATTAAAGATTTTTCTGAAAATAACACACATACAGTATAACTTGAGCTTGTGCCAAAATCATACTGTCTTCTGCCTGTTGATGGGATGCAGCATCGACTACGGTATTGTTTGGATGCTCTAATTAACGTCTCGCTCTCTTTGCTTAAGTCTGGCTAATGGCAGTACTATGGTAATGGGATGTAGTTATTGTAACAGAAACTGTTTACCAGATACATAATTAAAGTCTACAAACAGAAACTGTTGAGGCAAGACTTACCAAGCCATGCATTTAAGCCAACATTTCAAAGCCCAATCTGTTTCCATAGCTGGGAAAAAAAGAGCCTCACCAGGTGCAGTGTTTACTAGAGTTTTGTTAATCTGTCTTTTAAATGTATTGTTAAATGTTAAATGTATGCACCTTCCCGACAGGACAAATTCCTTGTATGTGTAAGCATACATGGCAATAAATGGTTCTGATTCAGATTCTGATTCAGATTCTGAATCTGCGACTGATATGAAAGTGAAAAAAAAAGCATGCAAATCCTCTCGTCTGTGTGGTCTGTGGGTATGCATGTGTCACATGTGTTGCTCACCTCCAGTCTATCTGTCCTCATGAGTTTCTGTGCAGCAGCAGCAGCAGCTGGTACGGGGACGCTGTGGTTGCTGGTGACCAGTACAGGGCCAGTGGGCAAGATGTCAGCGGGCATCAGGCCGGGCGACACGGGGCAAAGGTACGGGTTAAATGCAGCGGCAGCTGCCGTAGCAGCATTCACATTGGTTGCAAGGCTGGGTGTGACTGAAAACATGGGCTGTGGGGCAAAAGCAAAATGAGAGAGTTGGCCAAAATTTAGCAAGAAGTTGAGCAATAAACTACCTGACTCAGACTTGTCACAACATCTATATAGATAGATAGATAGATAGATAGATAGATAGATAGATAGATAGATAGATAGATAGATAGATAGATAGATAGATAGATAGATAGATAGATAGATAGATAGATAGATAGATAGATAGATAGATAGATAGATAGATAGATAGATGGATAGGTAGATGGATAGGTAGATGTGGCAGCAGCAAGCAAAGTCACTGAGAAGACACAAATATTATGAAGATTTTGCAATATATACAACAAAACAGCAGAGCATATTCAATTTAAGGAATTTACAAAATAAAGTGCAAAAATGCAAAGTATATGCAGTACATATGAAGTGTATATAAGAGTAATGAAGCACGGGCGTAAGCTCAGTCAAGGAGACTTTACTTATAGTTTTACTTAGTTTATTTTATGCCATTCCCTCCCCTCGCAAATGCTCACTCATAATGCCATTGCTGTCATGGTTTTGGGCTGTCAATCATGCTATCAGCTGTTCATCAGCTGCTCTCTTCTATTTGACCTTCCTTCATTGTTAGCCTATCATCTGGCTGATATCTGCTTTTTAATACGATTGTCTCTCTGCTTTTAGTCGGCTTCGTTCATGCTGCTGTTACACATGCTCTTCAGCTCAGTGTCTGCGAGAGTCTCGTATACAGGTCAGTTTGTTCCTCAGCAGAGGAGACGCCGTCTTCTACAGTGAACAAACAGTGAACAAACAGTGAACAAACAGTGAACAAACAGTGAACAAACAGTGAACAAACTGACCGCCACCATGCGGTCTCTGCGGGTAAATCCAGCAAGCGATCCACTCACGCCTCAGACTCTCTCGTCACCATTTACTCAAGTCAAGCCGCTCCACAACCAAGGTAAAGACATAAATCAGGTTGTACCATCCAATTATTGTGATTAGTCTTCGACTTCAAAAGTTCCGAAGCGCAGTCCAACTTCAACATTGTTTAATTAACTCGGCGTCCCCTGTTTGGTGGGGAACCTATTACCGTAAATACTCTATTTTGGCGGGATTCAATTAGCTTTCTTCTACACGGATATCGAGCTTGATTGATGCAGGCATATTAGAAACACACATTTGGGTCCAGTCTGTTCCCTCTGTTTCATAAGCGTATTTTAATGTCCATCGTTTGCCTACAAATAGAAACCCTGTACCATTTAAAGCTCTATGTTGAAAGAAATTGTCATGGTAAAATCAACAAATTGCAAGGTTTCTATATCGTACCTTTACGTTGGAGTCGCCATCTTAAGGCACTTGTGCGTTACTACAAGTACAGTTGTCTGGGAATTTTAACAAATACACAGTGACACACTTATGTTATATCGCTTAATTTATCAGCAAAGTTTACCTTTTGCCATAATAGACAAATCAATTCTCAACATCAGCGTCAGCACAGCTCTTAAAGCCATAGTTGGGATCATGCTGACCTCATTCAAGCAAGCCTCACTCTCATGCTTAATTCATCAGATCATTGCAATCAGTATATATATGAGATTCATCAACTTCTGCTGTTTGCTTATTCTATTCAGCCAATAGCCCATATTTAATGTTTTCTGTTTTGTGGTGTGGTATCCATTAGTAAGTAGTAATCTGGTTGAGTGTTACCTCCTCATATCTGATAAGTAATGTCATATCCACTCTATCCTGGTAAGTGGTTCATATTCTTGTCTTCTCATTAATGCCGGCATATGCTATCTGCTATATTCTCTTTGCGGTGTTTGCAGTGGTGTTAGACTCATCGTATGCATAATACCTGGGTCACTGCTGGCCTCTTTTGGTCAAATCAATTCACTACTAAATGTGAGGTCTCATTGCTCTAATTAATGATGAATGTTGTGTTAAAAGTTGTAGTTAATGGAGTCTTACAGCCTTTTTCTGTAATGACCGTACATAGCCGTGTTGTCTAAAACAACTGTGTTAGGTGTTTGGGTAACTGCTGACCATTAGTCATTGTTAGCTAAAGCATATGCATTGCAAGCAGGGTGTCCTCAAGCCTTTACTGGCAACATCAAAATAAATCATCCATGAGACATTGTTTATTGGAATCTGTTACCTTAAACATGCTAATTATTATACTTAATCTCTTGGCAGAATATGCCATCTTTGTATTATAGTTTGTGAACTGTTTCACTCCTGCTTGGTAAGCATTCCTTTTGGGGTAAATATCAGGCTCTGGTTTGTTTTGTTTTTTTAATTCAATTTCTATTCATTATATGGGGGGATTTATCTTTTTGCTGCTCAGGGCAGACTTTCCTCAATTTACAAATCTCCCTGTTGAGTCTAAGCGCCAAAGCCTCTGTCAAGACCTCACCACCACACATTATTTGTTTATAATACATTGTCTTTTCTTTCTTTACTTACTAGCGTTCAATCAGGGAAACTATACTTTTGCATGCCTAGTTAGGCCTGTAGTTTATTTATCATACATCCTGTTATTTACTCCCCTCAAATATGCTTACTCACAACCACATTGCTGTCATTGTTTGACATCAATCATGATATCAGCTGGTCTTTATCCAATAGCTCTTATACATACAATAATACTGCTGTTAAGCGACCCCTTCATCACCGTCAAAATGATCATCTCATCCGCCTCCAGTCTCAGCAGAATCATCATCATCACCACCACCTGTGTCTGGACTACAGACACTGTAGTCTAAGTGCTAAAGACTCTGACATGATTTGATCTTCACATATAATCTGTTTTATAATAATTAATTAACAATAATATTTTCTTCATTTACTTGTCTCTCCTGGTTGAAAATATGAAAATGACTGGCATCAAGCTGTGTGAGCCCGGAAGGGGGAAGAAGAGCTTAACAAAGATGTACTGCCTGTATGTGCTTTATTGGAGTTTGAGAGCCAATGAGGCTAGCTGACATAGCACTGTGCAAGTTTTTTTCACTGCACGTTCCTGACCTCGGCCCCAGTCTGAGGATTGTTTCTTGAGCCCTTGCCAACAGGACACAGTGAGTAATAGAGCAGCGGCAGCCAGGGCTGTGGACAGCATTCCTCCCAAAAAACTCCTCACTGCTCTGGGATGACTCAGAAAATCAAGAATAACAGCGTGGACTTTCTAATTCAGTGCTTCCCTCTGGAATGTCTGAAGAATGATGTCCTCACAATGTACTCTGGAACAGATACATCTCGCTCAAGGTGCTCAGATATTGAAAGCTTTGTATGTTGTCCGTGAAAAGACTTATGAGGCTGAAACAATGCACTGATGTCATCCTGCAAGAAGTTTGTGATGTGAATATCTCTTCACTTGGCATGCATTTGAAAATTGCAAAGAAGCGAAATGAGCATGACCTTTGCTGAATAGTGACAACCACAGGATGATGGTAAACATAATATGACAGTAACAGCAATCTTAAATTCACAAACTGAATTCATGTCACTGCACAGCTTTATGTATCCAATGTTTTCCAACATGAGCTAAGCTAAGCTACTGCTACCATATCAAGGTGGCTGTAGCAGCAAACCTCGTGAGTGTGTTGAGTTGAGCATTAATGTGATTTGTTGCTCATCAACTGGATTATTTGTTTGAAGTTATTTCGTTTTTTAAGATTTTGATTTAAAACATGTTACAGATTCTGAATGTCTGTCCCTTAAAGTACTTTAAGTCCATTAAATGTAACCATTGGGAAGAAACCTGACTTCACATGTGTTGGATTGCTATAGTACTTTACTATAAACTGTGCACATTAGCCTACCTCCCTGCTCACCCGGCACCCAAACATGGAAATACATATTAGTATACGAACGTAACAATTCACTTGTGACTTTTATGGTTTTAATGCACTTTTTTCTATTCACCATCTGCCCCACACAAGTACACCAAAAGTGTGCGTGAGTGAGTGAAACACTACTGTAGATAGATATAATTGTAATGTGGGCTGTCCTCTGACGTTGACTCTAATAAAAAGCATCATGAGCGCCATCACTCACAGCTGTGGGGGCCTTAATTACTTCACCTTCTGCACAGATCCATGCATGAAATGAAAGCACTCTCCTACGCACGTGGAGGGAGGGTTGCCAGCTATAAACCAAACAAATGTGAGAGCAGCAGATATAATTGGATAGAGATACCAGCGAAGGGGGCAGGAAACTAAGCTAAGGGCACAAGGGGAGGATGGAGGAGTAAGTCTGATTCCTGGAAAGGCTTCCGATCTTCAACGTGTATTCCCTTTGCATACAACATGGCTCTGTTTTCTTGACTTTTCTTTCTAAAGCCATCTCTCCTCACTGCTGTCGTCCTATCTCCTTCACTTTACCGACCTGTCTCTACTCTGATCATTTATCTCAGTCTGCCTCACTCGGTCCTCCCTTTCTTCTTCAGCTGTGTCCTTCTCTGTCAGCCTGTCTTCCTTATCCTCTCTTCTCCTTACTTCCTCTCCCCCCATGACATAAACAGAAAGGGAAGGCCTTGCAGTCCCAGGGAGATCTATTGCTTCTTTAAATCCTTTCATGGTTTTTCTCTGTTGCTCTCAATGGGCCTCTCGCCTCAGCCCCTCTTCCCCAGATAAGGACGATAAGCCATCGGCTAAGTGTCTGTGTGCGTGTGTGTCCAAGCATGCAGCATCTGAAGCTCTTTTGAATAGAGACAATTTGAGACAATTTCACTCCACTGCTCTCACTTAAACATAAAGGGACAGAGGAGAAGACAGAGGCATCACTTCAAGCCTGACTGACAGCTCTCATTGCCTCTGAAACATTTAGTTAATTAATAAGTTAGCCAATTGACAGAAAATTAATCGGCAAAATATTTGAATGACGGGTTAATCATTTAAAGGGAAGTTCGGCCCAAAGGTTTCATGGTGGAGAACTAGGGTCTGTGAATTGTCTTCAGTACCCGAGTCTGGATTTCTGGAAATATCGCTGTTATAAATGTTGGCGCTTTGATCACCCCAGCTGAGAGCCATAGTCCCATTAAGAGAAGGCAGACTTAAGTTGTTTTGGTCAAGACTAAATGTGTATGCTTCTATTGAACAGCCCTGTTCCTTTTTATGCAGCTCTTCAAAGCTGGAGGATAGATTTGATCATTTTGGCTCGTGAACAAAGAACATTGTTAGCATTTCTAGGGCTGGCACAAGTGATCATATGATTGCACTCATGTTTTGCCAGATTTTATTAATCTCTTTTCCTTTAACATATGCAATTAAATGAAACCCAAGAAGCGTATAAAGCATGAGGCACTCATAAACCACAATTTAAACTGCATATATCTTCAGCAACCTGTCAGTGTTCACTAACCAAGTTGACTTTAAATGAAAAAAATCTAATTACAATTTAATTATTAATAGATTATCTAATAGATTTTCTATTTATTTTTTGTTTGAAACTTTTGCCTCTCTGTTTGTCTCTTTTGCTCCAGGAATCACAAATTAAATTTGTATGTGAAGTCTTTTTTTTGTGGACAAATTGTATTCCATTATCTAGCCTAATTCGTCTTACATTTGTAATTAACCATAAAAACTATTTTAACTATTGTTGAAAACCAATGCCCCGCAAACATCCTATGAACACAATAGGTAAAAAGTCAGAAATGCAGGTCTCTGAGCTCAAACAGATTTTCAACAATATGCAATAATTACAAAAGAAACTGCTCTAAACCATAATAACATGTTTTCCGAGCATAACAGATAGTCTGACATTTCTCTCTTATCTTAATTAGAGCCATTATGTCCGGTACAATTTAAAAGGTGTAAATAATTGTGCCATGTAGGACTGGGGGTAACAATTATTTATGGTTCTTGCTCTATAAATAACTATGAGCCTCTCCTCATGTTCATGTGAGCTGTGTGCACACGTGTCCTCTCACCACTGGCTGTAGCTGTGTGCCCGGCATCATGGCGTTGGCGAGCTGCATCTGCTGGGCCAGCATGGCCATGTTTTTCTGCTGGATGAGGTTGTTCCTTCCATTGATCTCCAGCTGGGTCTTTAGGTGGGGGGGAGGATGCAGGTACTTGCAGTTCTCCCTGGAACAGCGGCCCTGATTGGGTGAGAGAGGAGGAGGAAGTAGGAGGAGACAAGGAGGGTGGAAGAGAAGAAGATGGGATAGGGAGGATAGAGACATGGAAAGAGGCAAATTAGAATAGCGTTTCCTTTAACTGTTGCCTAATGTAAAGAAGTAATGAGCCTTGACTCAAGTTGCTGCTCTCTGATTTCGCAGGCGTTGACCTAACGTCCCTGACATCTGGGCTTCCCACTGGCTTTGCCATGAAGACTGATCACTTCTGCTTTCGTTTCCCCCTTTGTGACCTGAGCTGTGCACTTGATACCTTCCCGTTTTTTCTCTAGGTCCCATCGAGAGACAAATTAGCTTCAAGAGCAGAGATAACGAGGATTGGCTGAGGATTGATAAGCTTCTGCAAACAGATTGTAATACACAACGCAAAAAAAAGAAGTAATGACGCACTCTCCCAATGATGATATAGATACTTTTCATTATCCATCACTCTGGCCCTTATTTTCTTATGTTATATACACAATTATTAGATGTTTTTGTGATGTCAAATTGCGATTATAAAACGTCCCAACGTTTTATATCCCCAATTTCTTAAATCTTAATTTGATAGATAGTAGGTTGCACATAAACGTTCAAATAACCAATCATTATCAGTCCAATAATGTTCAGCTTGTTCAGCCTGTGCAATGCTCTTTAATTCAAAAGATATTTTTCCTTTCACAAGACAAATTATATTACAAGGAATAGAGGCACATGTTCAAAAAGGTCAAGAGCACACTTTGTATAATGATTGTTGAGTACAAATATAGACAGAACATTTTAAGGAAGACAAAAAGCTTGAACCTGAACTGCTGCACTGCTCTGGAGGTTTGAATGAGCAAAGACCAACGCTCCCGTCCGTCCTACCACCTTAGAAGCTGTCCCACTTGATGCTGGATGTTTTACATGGCCCAGTGAATTACTATTGATCTCCTCCCAATTGAGACAAATGACTTATGAGTCAATATTTTACATCGTTTCAGAAAAGAACAGACTGGAGAAGTGAAGGCAGATCGATATGCGACTTCTGTGACAATAACATAAACACATCATGAGACTTCATCTGATATTCTGCAAGTATCTGGAGGCAGTGCAGTGTGTGTCTGGGTGCTCGGAGCTGTGGGCGAATATATTCCCTCAGCAGCCAAAGGGGAGACGGAGGGAATGTAATTTACACTCTCATAATGCCTGCTCCACTGAGCACTCCCCCGGATAGGTGTAATATTTTAGATATCTCCTCCTCTTTTTTTACTTCCCCTTTCTCCTCCACTCCCTCCAGCTTGAAGCCCCTGTACGTCCCGAGCCCCATGCCGATATGTGTTCTCCTCGTCATGAATACAGAACAGTTGCAGTGCAGAGGTGCTGCTGGGATCATGCGGACATATTCAGGTCTGTGTGCAGAATGTGCAAAGTACGACTGTGTCGCTTTCACTCTTTCATCTTCCCTCGGCTCAATCTTTCCCCCATCAAAATACATCCTCCCTCCATATCTTCCCATTAGTCCTTTATATAAATCTATTTCCATGGGGATAGAGAGAACAACCCTGCGACAACTCCTCAGTACCACCTCCCATGGGGAATTAAAGGTTGGTTGTCGTGTTTATCTCAGTGAGATTACCTGCTGCCCACTGCAGCCCACTATGACACCTGCGTTCACAACCTAACACATTCTTCCTCTATTCCTCCCACCTCCCCTCTTTCCCCTGTCTCGCTCTATCTCTCCATCTCTCCCTTTTATTTCCTCGGGCAGCCTGTTCTGCCTAGTGACAGCAGGAAAGGTACTTTGCATTGGAGAGCAGCAGAATGTCAAGAGTTCTCCCAGCATTCCCATTGGCTGAGAGTAATAGTATTCCCAGCCTGCCTATTGGCCGAGAGACACACATTAACAAAGCTCCTCGTCTAGCTCATCCCTGTGTGTCTGTGACTATTGATCAGTGCTAATTGGTTAATGTCTTTTGATTTTTAAGGCACATTCCCCCTGGGTGACTACTGCATGTCAACTCCAGCCAAGAGTGTGTGTGTGTGTGTGTGCGTGTGCGTGTGCGTGTGCTTGTGCGTGTGCGTGTGTGCGTGCGTGTGTGTGTGTGTGTGTGTGTGTGATTAACTGTGACAATGCAGAGCTTACATAAAATACCCCAAGCACTCTTTGAAGGCAATCTCTTTATTGGCTTACAATGGGCAACTAAGGCAGCTTTACTTAATATTATATATGTACATATAATAGATCAAATAAGGTTGTGTAAGTTGAAAGGTGTCTCATTGTGGGGGCAACTGTGGATCGGCGGTTCGATCCCTGGTTCCTTTAGTCCATGTTTATGTGTCCTTGAGAAAGACGCTGAATCCCAAATTGTTCAAGCGCTCTGAGAGGTTGGAGGCCAAAGGCGCTGTACGACTGCATTTACCATTGGGACGAACCCACCGAGAATTATCACCCAACTCTGCAGCTCTCATAAGCTGTTCAGCTTTTTATTTTAGCACATTGTTTGTTTTATTGCCTGCAACTTCATGTAACTATTCCTGTTCTTTTCAGCCACAGCAGGCAACTGTTTTCAGCAAAGAAAATCTCTGAAAACCCCACAGTACAGTACGTGCCCCGCACCAAACAGCAGAGCTGGTGTGAGTGGAGAGCAAATGGCCGTGAATAGTGTGTTTACGTTCATCAGTGGGCCAGAACATTACACTCTGGCCTTTTTTGGCCAGAGTGTCAATAAGCAAGTTTAAACAATGCTATATTTTTGTAGTTTTACCAATTTGTAGACACAATTATAGGAATGTTCATAAAATGTTGCTCACGCAAAACTACAATTAGCATCAAGAATGTTGTGTGATAAATGAATAAATGTTGAATCAGCAGAATACAGGAATGTTTTTTGCCCTAAAATTGTCTTATCAGCAAAGCTGAAGGAAAATCTATAAAAAGAGTTGAAGCAGTCGAAGCACAACATTACGATGGATCAAAAAAGCCTTGTTCGGGAATGTCTGTCTTTCATTTCCTAAATTGCAAGGTCGGTGCTGTATACCTCACTGCATTAAAAAGGTCGGCACCTTGAAGTCGTCCTACCCCTCTGTTTTCGCCAATACACCCATTATCTATTGTTGTGTTGTTGTTTGAACAATTCAATCCTGCATGATGTCCCCACCGATCACTGCCTGCGATGCTAATGTCTCTCCTGCCCCTTTCCTCTGCTGTTTCCCCCACTGTCTACACAGTGTCAGAAGAGGTTAATGGTGAGTCTGTCTGATCCAAAGCAGCGCTCCCTCTGGCTTACAGCGTATGGCTACTACTCATGTTAACACTGTAGCTATCTGTCTGCCTGTCCTCCGCCCGGACACTAATATGCTAACATCCTCCATATGTCTGTCTCTCACGCGTTCTCTCGGTTGCTCCTCCTTGTCTCCTATCTGCCGGTTTCTTTCCCATCCTTCACCTTTCAGGTGATTGTCTGGATGGATCTGCTCTCGCAGCCTTTGCAGCAAACAAATGATATATTTGTTCCTCATTCAAAGCTACAAAACACAATTTAACATGTCGGGGAAAGATCTTGGTAAACAGCTTCCCCATATGGTCGTCTCATAACCAAATATAGATTCTGAAACTTTGAAGCAATTAGTTTTTGCCAGGCTTTGGTTGTGGCAAAGCCTAGTTTTACTTTCTTTTAATTGCCAAGCCATTAAAATAAAGTGAACCAGCTGTCACACACCCAATCGTATGTGTATGTGTTTGCATGTACACGCTGGGGAATGGGGAATGGGGCATTCTGCGCTTATAAATCAACCTTGGCCTCATTACACCAGATAGCTTTCAGCCATAAATCAGCTCCTGGACACACATCCACTCGTTTTTTTTTAGGACGATATAACTCAAAGTTTGGGGTCCCATAATGTCTTTAATACTTACGAGTTCATCAGTAAACAGGGACAATACAGGTAAATGATTTCCCAGGTGCCTACATATACATACGTGTCCTCACCTTGAGTTACTTCAATTACCACTGCAGCATTTTCACTGCAGTTTCAGGTTTCGCCCGTGTGGCAGCTTCTGACCTCGGCAACAACATGGTTTTAATCAGGATCACATAATCCTCTATGGTGAGGTTACATCAACGAGGCCGTCCATAAAAACAACAGTATGGCAGGACAGTGGGCTCTGGCTGTTCTTAACCCTTTCATTTCCACCGTCTGGACACGCTACCATCTCAAAGCAGCTCAAATCAGTACATCCATATTAGTAAGGGAATCAAATTAGTTTGTAACGTGTAAGGAGAGGGTCGAAGTGATAAACGCAGCTAAACGGAGCATTTGAGTGTTTTTCAGCTCGTTATTTTAGTTCAGTCTCAACACTCCTGAACCTTGAGCTCTCACAAACTCACAGACTTCTACCTGCCAAACACTGGAGAGCAGACAGACAAGCATTTAATAGTTGTATGCTCGCAGAGCAGCCTGTGGGGAAAAATGATGAGAGGGATTAAGGGTCTGTAATTGTACATAATGTCTTACAAGAAACAGAGCACAGTTTTGGCCAAGATATGATTATATACTTCTGGGTTGGATGAGCAGACAACGTGAACTAAAGAAGATTGATCTTAATGCGGTTTCTTATGCTAAAATGCAGCTCATTATTGTAATTGTTTCATCTATTTATACATCTATTCTCTTTCTTTGTTTCTCATACCTAATCATACTAAAAGCATACAATAGCTTCTAAACTTCCCTATTTAGGTTTATATATCTGTTTTTGAATCGTGATCCAGTCTGCAGCATTACTTTATTGCAGCATTCTTTTTTAACCACAAAAATACCATCTGTTGCTGATGCTCTGTCACTCCTTTTCTTTGTGATGGCCGGTATTTTTTTTATTCTTCATCATCATTCTCTTTACCTCTCTTGTCTCAGAAGGTTTATTTTCATCTGTTTGATCCAACTTGTTGAAATGAGGGGTTACAATTAGAGGTGTGTGTGTGTGTGTGTGTGTGTGTGTGTGTGCTGTGGGACAATACGATCAAAACCTACAACCATTTGTTGCCTGTGGTAGTTTGGCAGCTCTCTGAAAGATGTGTCTGTGGAGTCCCAGAGAATAAAAGCTGTGGCACAATTCCACTCACGGAGCAGCAACAGAGACAAAAACAAGAACAGAAGAAGAGAGGGGTAGCCAGCATGAGAGAGGTACGAAAGCAGAAAGAGGGAGATTCATATTAATCAAAGATGTGTAACTGATTTCAGCAGTGTCTTTACTGGCGGATACCTACATCCTCCTATAGGGTCGAATAGCGCATTGCTTTCCCTTCTGCCCCTTTCCTCCATTGACTCTAAATCAGCTGTTAATCCACGCATCCAAAATGATTAATTTTAATTTAACCACACATAATCCAAAAGCTTCTGATCTTTTCTGCATTCTCGCTCTCTTTCAGGTCTGCACATGCAGTGTCTGAACTCCACAATACCGTGACCAGTGTGACGACTGTAGAGCTCAAGTCCGGACGCCGCTGGTCCAAACCCGTGTACATTATTAATTCTCTCCCATTGGCACCCTGTCTCCCTCCTGCTCCCAAAGAAGACATCAATCAAGATCTGTCTGGATGAGGACCGTGATGAGAATACACAAGCACACACACACACACACACACACACACACACACACGCACAGACAAGCATTCACTTTCTTGACCAAAGGTTCCTGTTGGCAAGCATACGTCAGACAAATTATGACATCCGATGGAGCACAAAGAACTGCCTGTCTGAGGACTGAGAGTGCTGCCAGACTGGCCAATAACACACACACACGCAAATGAATGCAACACATTTATTAAGCAATACACAGCAGCTGGAAACCACTGACCCATTAGGCAAAATGTTAGGAAGTCAACCTGATGACAAACATGTTTTTTCTTTGAAGTCAAAGGGAGAAAAACATCCGGTGTTCTTTGTCTTCTCTTACCGTGTGCCACTGCTAATACCAGATGTCTATTTGAGTCTCATTATCTCTTTCCAATCATTTATCAAATCTGGAACACCCCCGGTGCATTAGTACAATAGCCTGGATCAGTTAATGACCTTAAAACCTCATTTAACTGGGCAGAGGGATATGCCTGTGAGACAACGACAAAGATAGATATGTGGAAAGAATAATCACTGACAGTGATAAAGGGGGCGACATAACACAGCTACGTCAAACTATAACTGAAATAAAACAGCTGATCAGTTCACAGAAAAACACTGCTTGCGAAGTGAAGCTCCTTCACGTCACAAATGACGTCCAGTACACAGAAAGCTTTTAGCCGTAGTGCTCAATTAGCCAAAACACCAATTACAGCATGAAAAAGCACTACTTAGCCTGGCAGCAAGTTTTGGATGGGTGAGGGTACAAAATCGTTAGCACAGGAAGCTAATGATGGGGCAAAATCATTCGCCATCATGGCAGCACTCTGCCACTGCCAGCTGGGCTGGTGTATGTTTGCTATCCACTACCATAACATGTCTGGTTCAAGTAGCCCATTTTAAAATAATACATAACCATTTGATTCATGATTTTCATGATCAGTGAAGTGGTGGGAAATAAACAAGTGCAATTTTTATGAGACCAATTACAGGCCCTTTTAGTTTGAAAATCTGGTTGAGTT
Organism: Cottus gobio; assembly: GCA_023566465.1. Taxonomy (NCBI): domain Eukaryota; kingdom Metazoa; phylum Chordata; class Actinopteri; order Perciformes; family Cottidae; genus Cottus; species Cottus gobio. The sequence continues at coordinate 14,160,124 of CM042220.1, forward strand.
TAGTTTTTAGAGGTGGATGTCAATCTTTTAAATAATTGCTGTCAAATCTTCTTTTTAAGACATTGCTAGTTTTTTGCAACATAAGGCTTGCTTCTGACATTCACTTGTTATCAGAGTTTCATCCTTTGATTGATAAATGTTTCCCTTAGTTTTTCAATGAATTGATGAATAATTTTAGTGCCATGCAGGAAATAGTAAAGAAATGTCCGTCACGAGTTCCAAGATGAAGATGAACCAATACATTAACTCATGTCCCAACTAAAATGTCTGTCTTCAAACCCCAGCAAACGTGTGAGGTCTAGAACTTGCTATGAATTTAAAAGTTTTATCTATCATTATAAATGTTATGTCTATAGATGGGGCCCATTTGCACCAATAACAGAAGTATTGAGTCCATTACTCCCACCCTTGTGATCTTTGGGCCAATAGAAACTCAGATATAATTGTGACACAAAGGAATTAAGGTAATTATTTTTAAGTTGAAGCAATCACTTAAAGTCGGCGTTGGATTGGTACATTTGAATATCTGGATTTATTAGGACTATGCCATTCTGTTTATTTTCTGAAAGCTTTTAAGAACAATTACTTGAGAAGTATAAAGTCGAATAGAGCCAAATACGTTTTCAATAAACAGACCTTAGTCGTAAGTGGTTTGATGAACTGGAGTGTTTGCTGTTCGCTAAGTAAAACAGTACTGATTTACCAAGTCAGAATATTTGGAAGTCACCTTGCTATCAAAGGGAAAACAAGTCGACAATATGACATGTGTGGTTCCAGAAAACGTCTTTTTCAACAACTCGCTCCGTGGTCTTTTGGGGATTTTCTTTGGATTTTTCCCTTAAGCAAAGTCTGCAGAATTCTAGATTTCCGAAAGTGTGCATAAAACACTCAAAATTACTGTTGCTGACTGCTTTGGAAGTGAACATTCCACGTCAGCAGGAATGTTACGACCCAGTTCTCTATAGGGAAAAGCAAAGAAACAAATAAACAGATGGATTTGATAAGTTGTTTATTTGATTTGATTGGTAACTTAGATTTACAAATAAAAAACAACTGAAGGGAACTACAAAGGATGAAAGGCCTGAGGATGCTGCTCAAATTAAATAATTACATGCAAGAAGAAAAATAACTGTCTAACCATCACATACATGCAACAAAAAGGGTCAGGCACATTGGGCGGGCGCCAGCCAAAAACAAATAAAGAGGCTGATACAAGGATTAAAAATGATGTCAAAGTCACCTAGTCAACAGCATATAGCCTAAACTTATTAATTATTTGGTTGCTTGTAAAGTCAGCTAGACAGTGAAAATGAAAAAGTTTGAGAGTGCCTCTCTCTCTGGAGGGTGCAGGTGGCAAGTGTTGTCCTGGCTCCTGTGGGAATGCCATGGAATTGTGCAAGGCAAAGTCTCTAATTAGCTTTGTTCTTATTAAGTCTACAACACTATCTCCCCACATGCGTGCGCACGCACACACACACACACACACACACACATTGATAGGGATGTCTAGAGAACCACAGCCCAAGAGATCTGGCCTGTCTTCTCTATTTCTCTTTCAATTAACCCTCTTCCTCCATCTATCCGATCATCTTTCTCTCTCTACCTTAATCTTTCCTTCACTCTCGGCCTAAGCGTTCTCTATTTACAATCGCGGAAATTTAGTTAATTCCATTTTTATCTCCCATTCACTGTGCCAAGGAGGCAGACCGAGAGCAGACCCATTAAAACCGTCTTAATGGAAGACTGGTGAACGGGATTCAACAGCTTTTAGGCCTAATTATGTGCTGCCCATCTTTGTAACGCTCATTCTGGAGATGTGTGGACCTCACCGGCTGATGGCAATAGACCTCTATCTTCATTTCTCATCTTACCTTTTTTCATGTCTCGATCATCTTTGCTTCAAAGCCATTGTCATTAAGTGTTCATCAAGACAATACAGAAAAAGTAAAGGAGAAGATGAAGTTGTGAAGGAACAAAAGATGCTCACTAATTAGGACTGGCATCTGCCTTTGGTTAGTGCTGTGATGTTTAACAGCTACACTCAGTGACTCCAACGTGAAAACAATAGAAAAGCTGTTGGCGCCGGGCACAGCGCTGCCCTCCGTGGACACTAACAACAAGACACAGCCGCATGAGTGCACAGACATGTTAATGTGCCTGCTTTGTGTGTGTTGTGGTCATATGAGGGATTTAGTATCAAATGACAAGGTTGAAACGAGTCAGGATCAGATGATGTGGAGTCAGAGGGCTGGAATGTTCTGTTCTACTTCTGATAAGTCATGGAGGACATGGCAGATAATCACTAGACCGCACCCTCAAGCTCTCGACTCACACAGTGGGAGAAGGTTGTCAGACATCTTTTCTTGCATGCACACGTGCTATGTGTTGGCACTTACACACACACTTACACACACACACACACACACACACACTATTCTACTCCAATGAAGGGTGTCCCTGTACTAGCATCAGCAGCTATAGTGTCATTGCCTCGAGGTTAAAGCAGATAAGAGAGGATTAGCATTCATTACACCATAAAGTGATGATACCTCCCACAAGCACACACACAGAGAGAGAGAGAGAGAGAGAGAGAGAGAGAGAGAGAGAGAGCAATCCACAGAAATGCTCAAGGCACACACACTTCCCTTTTTAAAAGACACACCGTCAAAGCTAGAAAACACAAAGGGAAATACAGAGCTATAGCATGTAATCCTTTGTACCACCACCAACTGCAGAGCTAGAAAATCCTCAAAATGAAGCCTGACCCCAAAAAGTGAAACCCAAACAAAAGGACAACAATAGATCAATGGATGAAAAAAGAAATCTGAATTTAATGTAAAACCCATCAATTTATTGATGTTCTCATGTTGAAGTTACATATTTTCCTACGAAGGTGAGAGACAGAGAGTCATAATAGACAGAGGCGGAGTCACGTAAAGGTTAGGATATGTTTGGTTGGCTCCAGACGTCATGTAGAACAGCATGACGGTGCATCTTGATTCCCTCCCCCACACTCAGACACACGGCGACAGAGCAGAGGGCCATCACCACGTCGTGCCATCCGGCTGCACCCTCATCCACATCGATCCACATTGATCAAAGTCAGCTTGTACCACTTAAGCAAAGAGCGGGGTGATGACCTTCCCTCAGCCTCTCTCAAAATGGACTCATCCGTCGTCAAAGATACCGCCGCCACGAGCTGTATGCAGTCGCCTAGTGTTGTGTATCAGGAGCCAAAATAAAAACAAAAAGAGCTAAAGGTCAGGTAGAAATGTGGCCTGAAATTGATTTCAAGCTTACATATTAGTTGTGCATGAATACTAAGGCTCTGATGGTAATCTCAGCGTCATTAGATCCCATATTCTGTGATATGTCTGGACTTTGAATAGCAGCAGGAAAGCTGCAGTGAGAGCCAGCACAGTGACAGACAGAGTGCTGTCGGCAGACCCAACACAACACAGCTGCTGTTCTCTCTCTGATGGCTGAGCCTGATACCGCTGTAATCCAGTTACAGCCTTCTTGAAGAATTACAATGTCCAATAGCAAGCCCTGCAACACGCACTATAACAATAAAGGGATATTACAGACATTCTTCAATCTTGCGCGCGTTGAACAGACGACTGACACGACTCCCGCTCCACGCACTCCTCCCCTGTTATTACTTCCCCCCCACCCATACACCATCTATCTGCTTTCCCCCCTCTCCATCTGTCCATCACTGTCCATGTTACACCGTGTGTTGCCTTTACAGCCGTCCATCACTCTTTCACTCCCTCTCACTCCATTTCGTTACTGCTCCGTCTCTTTTCCTTTCCGGCTTTTATCTGCATGTTGACACCACCCTCCTGTCTGCCTGTCTCTGCAGACACATTCTTTGCCTCGTATTTAATGTCATGATGATGCAATTAATTACTGAAGCAGGCATTTCCGCAAACCAAATTGGCTACTTGGGTCATTTATTACACAGCTTTTTTTGTTTTGGCTGAAGAGTTGCATGACTTGCAAAGAAATTACAAATAAAAATGTGATTTACAAGTCGCTGTAATACGGTGATACAGAGTTGATGTTTTAACTTTAGGGACAAAGAGGTAAAGAGCACGCTGAAAGCAACAAAAAACATCCGCTTCATGCTGATGATGAAGGATCAATATTGCATGGAGACAAAGTGCTGCTAAACAGTGTGGTTTCTGTTAATTAGCACTTCTCTAATGATCTCTCTCTCTTTTTCACCCGCTCCTTCCCCCACTCCCTCTGCTTCTGTACTCCTCTGTTCCCTTTATTGCTCCCTTCCATTACAATCCTTTCTTTTCTTTGGCTTCATCACAGGTCCTTTGCTCTGTCTAAATCTGTTGCTTCTGTCCTCCAAACCAATGTTCGGTCTCAGCAGAGGAGGCATCTGAGTTCTTTTCATAAGCCTGATAAATATCCCACTCCCGTGTTTGCGGCTGATGGCTCTCAAGGATGAGATTTAATGAACCTCTCATCCAACTCTGATTATTTTCTAATTAACGGAGTGAGTGATAGGGGCAATGAGTAAATTCATGAATGCATGTTAATATCTGTGGAGGGGAATAAAACAACAAACATGGTAATGACGGGCTCAGAGACAGAAGTAGTTCTCAGTGGAGCCTTGTTTACTGCACTCCCTCGGGAAAGGAGGTCATTTGGCAGAAAGAAACATTTGCAAAACTTAAACAAATTACAAATCTAAAATCTAATTTAGTTTATAATGTAAAATATTAATGTGGCTGGTGTAAATATTAAAATGGTTGGAGTTGCATTAGTTGCATCAATCAAGCTGGACTTCCTGCGGGGAAATTGTATATCTACGAGCATATTTTTAATAATGTTGAGCATTGGGTGGAAGACGTCAGAGATGTTATGACAATTTATGTCAAGTTTGTGGTTTCATGATTATAAAGTAAACATGTTGTGCCTCCCGCTTCTTTACTCATCATCCAAACTCTCTCCAATCCCATATATCCATTTCATTGTTCCATTACGTCATGATGTGAGCGCTATCATGCAACAACTTTCATAATGGCACACGAACACATAATAAATTGATGCCCAATAACAGCAGTGAGTAAGTAGCCCAGCCTCCAAATCCCAGCCTGTTGCAGACTGCATTAGCATTAACCAGGCACCAAAGCACTCTAACGTGATTACCTACCTGAGGCGAATGCTCAAGATTTCACAGGACTCTTACTGCTTTACCGAGATCAGTGTGTGTGTGCGTCACTGTGTGTGTGTGTGTGTTTGTGTGTGTGTGTGACTGCAGTGGAGAGTAACAGTTTGTGTGCTTTCTTCCGGGTTGAAAGGAGAGAGGATCACACATGAGCACCTGAACCTCTGAAATCAGACCGAAAGGCAAGGAAAGACAGGGTGGACTAATGCTTGGTTGCTCCCATTCTCCATCTACTTTTCCTCCACCCTTGTACTCCTTACTTGTCTGCTGTCTAATTAAAATGTTTGCTTTAACGCATCACTCTCAAAGAATTACAAATGGGGGGAGAACTCAGTGAGTTAGATTGGTGGGGTGGAAAGGGTGCTGAGGCAGACTAACAGGAATGGATCAGGCCATAATTGATTCGATATTCTGTTCACAACGACAGGAGCAGCAGGAGCAGCAACAGCAATGAGACATCACCACTCGCATGCAGAAAAGCTGATATTACCTTCAGACTGCCTGAATGTACAGGGTCCTCATAGGAAAACTCAGGTGGAATGAGATGAAACTAAATCATCAGTGATATTTGGAGAGAATTTGGCATAAAGAGAGTTTGAGGCAACATTAACGGTTTGATAAGTGGAGGAATAAAGCAAAAGAATGAAGGTTGCCAAAAGGTGAAAGAGAGACGATTGCATGTGGTGAAAGGCTATACCTGCATGCCCTTGTATGTATTTTGGTTCATGTCTCCATGCTGATGCAGCATGTTTAAAGATGGATGTGTGTGTGTGTGTGTGTGTGTGTGTGTGTGTGTGTGTGTGTGTGTGTGTGTGTGTGTGCTGAGGCAGCGTATCCACAGATGGATGTAGAAATGGTGGCCTCTCTGAGGACAGAGAAACATTTCAAGGGAGAACCTGCCCACGATAACGTTAATAGCTGCTGGCTGCGTGTCCACTGCTTACTTTATTGCAATAGACAAAGCTTTCTGGCATAATGTCCTGTGTAGGCTGAGCTATGTGGTAAAGCAGGTATGGTGATCATATTTAGTGAGGCACACAATAAATATTCTATGAACAGATCTGGTCACTATATCAGTCACTATATCTTTGGTGTTTCTTTTGACTTGTGCACTCATTGGGTCAAAATTGTATTAGATTTTATTTTCATTTTTCTCTTATACCCTCTACTTAAGTGTTCTATAGAGACTATGGGAATCATTACTAATCTCAGTAAAATAGGCTAACTAGCTTCCAAACATGGTAATATTATACATGATTAAATGTTTAATCTTTCAATTATGCACCTGTAATTTATGTAGTCAACCTACTGATTGAATTTAAGAATATGGACTAACCATATTAAGTGACACGACAGTTTCTAAGTCAACGTCATTATATAATTCTATGTTTTCACCACAGTTACATTCATGCACAACATTTGGTAAAAAGAGCGCAGATACAGCAGATACTCAGGGTGGAGGTATTGGGATTTCTATCAGAATAGAAAATGTTGGATTTATGTATTTTAGGTCACATTCACAATAAGATTACCTAATTAGATTTGTTCTCTGTTTGGGCCAACCTTGTTCACACACAAAAGCAAGCTTTTAGTAAACAGCCCCCCAAAAAGTATGAATTCAAACTTTTTCCTCACAGGGTTGTCTTAAACCTAAACCAACCTAAATTCTGCATGTGAAAGTGTCTGGGAAAAAAAAAAAAAAAACAGGCGAAAAGAGGGAGCGGGGGAGGAGGATGGGTTGATAGAGACAGATTATCAGAGGTAATGAGAGAATAGGATGAGAGCAGAGAGCATGGCAGTGGAATACAGATACAGAGCAGATTAACACTGTTGGAGTACGTTTCCCTTTCAAAGAGTTCTTATCCCTCTGTGTGCACACACACACACACACACACACACACTTTTCTGTTTTCTACTGGGCTCTCATCTCAATACATATTGCCTTTCCCCTGTTATCTGTGTGTGTGTGTGTGTGTGTGTGTGTGTGTGTGTGTGTGTGTGTGTGTGTGTGTGTGTGTGTGTGTCCCTTCCACTCACCCTCTCCATGCATTGGGGGTTTTCAAGGACTCTGAAGTACACTATATATTTAGGTCACCATGCGTTGCTTAATATGAAAATGTATATCTGGTTGTATGCTGCTCATAACCCACATAGAGTGACCAGCAGTCACGTATTTATGAACATACCTTGAAACGCTGGGGTTTTATAACACATACTGTAAATTACAATATGTTAATGGTGTTCCTTCAGAGGGTACATTATCAAATTTGCAAAAGCAACTGGGAGTTGATTTATTTATTTTTTTAAACATTGTTAAACCTCCATTAATTATTCAGCTACTTGGGGGAAATGTTAAACAAATATAAAAGAACATATTTTTTAAATTACAATGTGCTTCTCTTATGTCACACATGGTAGTCTTTTTTTTAAATGATTAAATTGTCTTGACTATGGGCTGAAGGACACTGAGGTTGACTACTGCTTTTGATTGGGTTTGATGACATAAAAGAGACTCGTGGAAACCAATGCCACACTCCTGCCACACTGAACTACTTTTTGAATGTTGAAATAGGTTTCAACTCTCAGCCTTTTTTGGCATCTCATAAAATAGTGCTTTGAACATATGCAACTTATTTCAAAAACACACTGGCACTGGCTTCCCTTTATGAAAGCCATTATTCCCCTGAACAGGTAAAGTTATTATGGGTACATAATACACTGCAGCTAAGGCATAATGACACAAAAGAATGCCCTGTTTTACTGCAATAAAAGGTTCACAGATTCTCAAGGACATGTGGCATCACTAGCACGATCATCACCTTCAGGATTATGTCATGCATAATGACACCCAAAACAGTGTGGTAAGTTTAATGTACATAGCACCACGTTTTCATCAAGCCCAGGCAATAACAGCACCTTTTATAGGCCTTTCAGTGAAGAACATGGCTGGAGAGTGTCTCATAGTGCCCAATAAACTGAGCTGAGCAGCGTTTTTGACGTCAAAGTGATTACGTGTTTTGCTAAATGGCCAAGAAGCCTGAAACGCTATATGTCTGGTCAACTGTTCACTGTCCAATTCACAGTCTTCACATGACACCTTGAAGCCACTGCAGGTGGACTGAGTGTGAAATGAACACCTCCGGGTAACAAATGTATGGCAAGGTTGTCTTCAGTTAATAACAGTCAGGCGCCACACCGGCCAGAAAATATTCTAGGGCTTCAACTATGAAAGTGTTCCTCTGTCTTTGTCTGGTAAACTTTAACTTTGTCTTTGTTGAACTGTTTTCGTTCTGACAAGCAAACACTTTCTCTCACAAGGAGCCCACCAGATTAAATCAAACCAATGGCTCTCTATCAAACACATTCTGTAACTGGCTCGGAAACGTTGGTGTCTGATTGCGTAATTAGCATAAATTAAAATTGTATCACCAACAATACATGATAAATTAACACAAGCATGAGTATTTAATTACTGACAGATTGTGAATCTGACATACAGTATTTATTCCAGTTGTTAACTTCTAAACATAACCATTGTACACAAAAGAGAGACAGAAAATAATGAGTGTTTGATAAAGCAAGTACTTTTAAAAGCTTTTCATATTGATGCAAAACAGCCACGTGTAAGTCACATGTTTAGGGATCACTGTTACAACAAATGTTCAACTAGTGAGGGCCGCACAACTTTCCCATTTGTTGATGTACAACATGGCATGGTGAGGTTGCAGCTTCAAGAAGGAATAGTTCAACTTCCTTATTTAATTAAAATATATATTGGGTGCAATTTGATATGTTGTTTGAAGCTTTTATCTCTTTCTCAATTATTTCAATTCAATACGATACACGTCAATATTTTCTTAGTTTGTAAATTCCAACATCATAATTGGGATTTTGTATTATCACACATCAGTAAGCAGGTGGAGACCAGACGATAACAAACTCCTAAATTCCATGGTAAATACAAAGTGGGAGTGCATGTGTGGTAATATTACATTCCTGCATTGTTAATAACAGCACATGTGAAATTGCAGTATATTGACCGACAGGACAAGTTATCTCAACTTCAGAAAAGAATACGAAAAAGACCAAGTAGGAGGTTAAAGTTACGGTAAAGCTTTGTGAATTAGTAAATGCACCCTATCCATTATACACAAATCCTTCATGTTGAATGTCAAATGTCTATTGTGCCTGGAAATGGCAGTGTTTCATTATTATACATTTGTGGTGTGGAGTTTGTGGGAATTATTTTTCTTTCTCGGCAGAACATAATGTTGATTACGGGCTGGAGGACACTGAGGTTGATTACTGGTAAGATGTACAAATTGCCACCCGATCTTTTCATGTGAAGAATCCAAATAAATGGTCAAAACCAAGTCCATGCAGCATTTTTTTTTTTTAAACCTCTCAGACAAAATGATGGGAGTCAGACAGAAAGTACATCAATTGTATTCATAGCTTGTAATCATCACACGCCCTCAAGTAATCACTACTAATTCATATCCATGGCCACTTCGAAGTTCTTCATGGAACGTTATTCTCTTTGAAGCACGTAAATAAGTAAATTGGTAATTCCTGAGTGGGCTTGTTAGATTGCATGTTAACACAGTAAACATTTCTATTTAGAGCTGAAATATAATCAGAACAGCAATTACAGCAACAATGCCCCAAAACTAAAACCAATTATTATTTCATTCCTATACCCTTCCTGCATTCCCAAAAGTAAAAAGTTAAGTTGGTATATGTATTTTTAACAATATAACATGCTGGTAGCTTAGTGGGGTTCTAGGGATTGTCACGCACCCAATACTTCACCATCTTTACTCTTAAGTTTCTTTTCAGGGAGAACAGTGGCTTCTGACGGTTACAATAGATTCCTATTATGACAATATTTCCCAGCACAGAAGAATATTTAAATGTCAAAAGACAACATATTCTCACTACCAATGCATTAAATACCCCAGCTTGGTCAGTGCTCTTTACTGCCCGACCCCAATGCACGGAGCCGTTAGTGTGTGGCGCACACCTGCGTCTTTATTATTACACGCTCAGAGCTCTTGACTTAGCATGCGAGATAGTCCACACAGGGCGGGTCTAACGGACACATGGCTTCATCTAGTACAACTCTATTTGTGTCCTGTGTCAGCCACTTGTCAAGTTTACTATTTCATGAAACCTAACAAGTTGTTTTGTGGCCGAAACCTTCCTGTGAAAAGACCCTGTGCAAGTAACAAGCATATGTTGACGCATCGGCCCTGACGTGTTCGAATCTGTCTCTAAGGGTGCGTTGAGCGTCATGAGCTCAGGAGCAACTGCAGTATTTAACGCTTTGGAGTGAGAATGTGCTGCAATACATTAAGCAATAAAAGGAAGTGCAAATTCTGAGACAATTTCCGCATGGCCATCAGTTGCCAGTCCATCATGCTGTAGGGGAGCTCCTGCAGCGCTTTGCCACTCTCACCTGTTTCCCATCACAGCCTAATGGTGAGTTTATAGTCCTCCGTCAGCCTAAATACCCCCAGATTTGCTTTTCATTCACTTACAATGAAAACAGCTTTGTCTCCAGCTGCTAATAGCAACACGCTGCTGACTTCCTGTGGCAGGAGCAAAAAAGGAAATGCTATACTCCTTTTTAAAATTAGACAGTTATCCAACAAGTCCACAATTGGTTGTTTGCCCACGCCTTCAAAAAACTGTTTGGATTTGAGTGTTTGCTGATCTGGTCCCTCTCTGGTTTAGGATTTCATGCAAATAAAGAAAGTGTGGAAAGTCTGCTTTAAGTTTTGTGTAAACACACCTATAAACTGATGTCAGCAACACATAAATGTGTAGTTTTAAGCATTTGAACAAACAACCAATCCTGCCCTTTTTCTGGTGAGGAAAGTCTCATGTTACTCTGCCTGTGCACAGGCTGATGATAACAACACATAATCGTTGTTATGCTATAAGACTGATGAAGCTATCATAATGCAAATTGAACCCATTCACTTCCATCAACCCGTATAACCCTAGCGCTTTTCCTAAATTTCTTCTAATACTGTATGATTACATATGCATTCTTGTGAAATAATTTTGAAGTTCTGCCATGTACGCAGTCAGTTTCCACAAGTCTTTGTCAAGTTACTTTTCTTTGTTACTTTCCTGATTACAGACTCAATCGCTCTGTGATATCAGCAACTCTCACTGACATATTTCCTGTTCACCTCTATCACTCCGTCCTGTTAACACCACCCATAACATGGAACTTTCCTCTACACACACAGCTGACATTTCCAATAGATTACACTGCATGACTGAATGAAATACATCCACAGTATATACAGAACAGCTGGCAAGAAACTGTGCTTCATAATACACAAGCTGAGAAAGAATGACGGTTTGAATACAAAGAGACAAAAAAGGTAAAGCTATCCATATGCATTTCTATTAATTTCTCTGTGCCGGCCTGCATTTCAACAGGAATGAGGTGTGGGTGGTTTGCCAAATTGCTCAGGAGTGCAAATCCACGTGTCTCATCCCTTTACTCCCTTTATTCTCTCCACATCCTCCTGCCTGTCCTTCCCTAGCCCCTTGCCCCTCTCTTCATGCCTATGTATTATAAATTCATCTGCAGATAGTGCAGATCTATCATGCTGTCATGGAGGCAGGGAGGGGAGGTGGACTGTGGAATGCCCTGGCACTGAGAGCAGGGAAGGGCTCCGAGCATAGGGCTATGCCTCCTCGCACATTCCCTGCTGCGCCTGCTCTCCCCCTCTCCGGCTCAGCCTGCATGTCTGTTTTCATGATCCCTGCAATGCCGATGCAGTCCCCCTTTGTCCACTCCTGCCTCACCTGTACCAACCCAACCCACCCAAGCCATCGGAGCTCCAACCAAGCAGCCCAGAACTGTAATAACATAGTGCCCGACTTAACAAGAAATCCCCTGGACTGGCTTGACTAACTTCCAGCTCTGGCCTCCAGTTTCACTGAATAACACCCTGCTTGCCAATCAGATTGGAGATACATTAGAGAACATGTGCGCTAGACAGGACTCCAGGGTCCAGATTCATTGTTCTAACTTGAGCCAAAAATACCCTGATTGACTCAACTGATAGTGCTTTATCTGACACATGTATTAGCATCTGGAATAATGAGGCTGAAATACCGCAGTGTGACAGAGTGTGTGTGTGTGTGTGTACATGTTGTGTTTGTGACATGCATACTCCATGTACTTATCTTCATATACTACTTACTAAAGACCATTGCTTATATTTGGCTCTCAGCCATGACACATGCAGCCACAGCTGACCCTGTACACACTCTCCTACTGTGGTGGTAAATTAAAAGTGGGACCAGATGTATAGTCACAGTGTATGGGCGTCTGTGAACAGTGAAGTGTTTGTTTATAACAGAGGGATTTGAGATAATGTGTTGCTTATTTTTTTTGGGCTCTTCTTCTTTATCTGAGTTTTAGTTGAAGTGATTTGACACAAAATGATGTTCATAAATTAGCCAACACATTTCGATAAAAATTAACTTTGAGGATTTGTTATCAACTTGTTATGAAATGTTTAATGTTGGCTAATTTCCAAATATCTGCCAAAGTATCGTAATTCTCAGAAGCCCCAGCTGTACTTTGTTTTTAGTTTTCAAATGTTAGACAGGCAATGAACTAAACTCGATACCAGACATAAATAACAGCTTCACAAACTGCAATTGAATCCACAAACCTCCCTGACTTAGTAATGCTGCTTAAAACAACCACTCATGTGACTCAGGACTCAAACCCCAGTCTCTGGTTTCGAAGTCTGATCCACCCGAGCACCTTCCGACAACCTGTGTTTGCTCAATTGAGTTTGAAGGGAACATAATTATCAGATTATTATCAGTGGCATTATTGTACAGTAGCATTTAAACTACATGTGTAAGAGACGGGGTTGGTTGACACATACCTTGACAAAAGAAATCAAAACTCAAACTTACTCAATATTGAAACTCTCTACTGACACTATAGACATTCTTATCAGCTGTGCCTTTGGGCATCATGAAAACATTTCTTGCCACATTGAATATGCACCGACCCAGTCCATTCTATTTTCCTCCCTCTTTCAATCTTCTCCACTGTTTGATCCCCGAGATGGGGGGGTATAGTGGGAGTGTGTTGTCCCAGTGCCAGGGCAAAAATAGACAGTAAATTACAGAGCCTTCTGAGAACACCCCACTGTACTGCATGACCTCAAAATAACACAGAGACATATACTCGCAGACTCATATGCAACATGAAATACACAGTTAGCTGCCCTACTTCTATATTTCCTATTCAGCCTGTTGGTGACGATCACACACAGACTTTAGCAATGTGCCAACAGTCCTGCTCTAATGCTATGTCCCAGTGACGGAAACTCTGAGTCTGATTCACAGATGTTAATGCCATTACTGCCTCATCTCAGCTTACTGAGACACACAGACACACACACACACACGCACGCACGCACGCACGCACGCACGCACGCACGCACGCACGCACGCACGCACGCACGCACGCACTTAAAAAAGTATTTATACACTGATGTATCTACCCTCCTGCCATGGCTAACCTTGTGTCTAAAGAAATACTTTCCTTACAATTTACCACAGACAGTGATATATATATATATATCACTGTCTATATATATATATATATATATAGATATATATGTTTAGTTCTCCCTTGCATCAAGCCCTGAATCCCCAACTTCACCTTCCATTTAGGTCTAACAAGGTCTGGCATCCCCAAAAACCCCGTAATAGAACTTAAAACATCCTGAAGATGATGCTCGTTGACACAAAAAAAAAAAAGAAAAAAGAGGAGAAGTGATGAATAAATATCTTAGGTGTTTGTCACACTCACCTTGAGTGAGTCAAAACAAGCAATGACTCTGCCGTTTTCCACTTGACAGCTCTTGGCAGGGTGGGCAAACTTGCACTCGCTGTCCGGTCGTGAACACGTTCCTCTTTGGAATTCCCGACAAACCTCCAATGTCAGCCACTTTGTGTCCCGGATCTGCGTCATATTCACCGCCATTTTGAACCGGGCAGGAGGGGGCGAGTAAGAGGAATAGATATCCAGCAAACGCAATTATGTCTTTCTGTACTGTATGTCTCTAATGACACTGGGGCAAATGATGAGAGCGAATAGGTAAAGGACATGGGAAAAAGCTAGTTGTCAGAGGTTTTAGTCCCCAGGATTTGATTCTGAGGTGAAGCCTGCGAGGCCTGGGACTCGCCTACCACCTGCGGCCCATCCTAAGAGTCTGTTTGTGGCTAGAACAGGAATCCTTCACCACCTGTCACCAAGTGCCTGGCTGGTGATGGCCACAGGGGTTTGCTTTGTAATCTCTCTCTTTTGTTCTCTCAAGCACACACACACACAGAGAAACACACACACACACACACCTGTTCTGTCTATCACCTTGCTCCTCGGCTGAACTGTCAGATGAGATGAATGGCAGAACACATTATCGATTGAGCGGGCCCATGATAAAAAGATGCAGGGCTGCGGGAGAGGAGGACGGTGGATGGACAGAAGGAGGAGGACGAGGAAGGAGGCTGTGGTGGAAAGGACAGCACAGAGACTCCGTCCACTCACAGGAGCCGATAAAAGCTGCCTTCAGTATCAGGCTCTGTCCGCAGATGACAGGGGAGACTTCCAGAGAGGAGGGCAGAGTGGCATGGATGGAGAGGGCTCTGGCTGGCAGACAGAGCGGGAGACGGAGGGACGAAGGAAGGGGTCAGTGGTGTGAAGACTGGCTACGTCGACAGGCCTGGCGGTCCCGAGGCTTCTGCTGTGGCTGGCAACTCCGGTAGACATGGACAGGCACAGAGGCAGAGGTGCAGCCACAGTGGTGCCCGAAAGAAGGCACTTCTCTCTGTGGAGAAGGAGGGAAGAGTGTCAGTGGAGCAGGGTTTAACGCACTGACACACACACACACACACTAACACACACACGTTAATACGCTAACATTTGGACATACAGCTTCATTCGAACGTGTTTCCGAGTCGTTCTCTTGCAAATCCTCTCTCACGGTAACCCTCACAGAGACTGCCAGACCCTCAGCTGGAAAATCAAATCAAACACCATATTGCTATCACGCCTTCAGGCAAAGGCAATTTGTTTCAAAGGACAACAGTGAAGGAGAGAGAGATCAAGAGACAGAAAAAAAGATGAAAGCTGGTGGGAAGAATTTGGTGTATGTGTCCCAAAGACATACAGTATTTGATGCAAAGATATTGAGAATTAATGCAAATCATGACTGTAGTTTATGATAATAATACAATAGTAATTACTTTTGATTGAATATTTTAATTTGCAGAGATCAGCCTTTAAGAACCTTAGTAAAAAAACAAACACTATTACAGACTTTTACATCTTCACAAGGAATTCCTAAACTCTATGATACTTGTCGAAATGAGCCATCATTTCACATCAATCTGCCCATACGATTGGACTACGCAGCTGTAGATGGTTCCAGCATCCAGCACAAGAGAGAAGAGGACTAGATGATGTCACTATGTGAGACAAGAAAAGGAATGTGACATATCTGTTTTGTTTCTTTTGCCACACACACACATTCCTGCATGCTTCTTAAATCCACTCATCCAAACACTTCCTGTTCACATGACACCCACAGACTACCCCCCAAAACTCCTACAGCTGCTATGCTTACAGTAAGTGCCCTTAACCCTACATCTCACATGTGGTTACATCACTCCCAAGTCCCCCACACTCAGATTAAATGCCTTTATGAGTATGCTGATATGCTCTGCACAGATACAGCTTTTGCATAAAGGAACCATCCAGATAGACGTTTATGCGCATGACTTAATAAATACACTTAATAACTCTTGTGTCTCTCAAGTATCCCAGTTGTTTAAACAGTAGCCTTGTCCTTAAATATACAGGCTGAGGAATATGATACATTACTCTGAACTGACAGCTGCATGTCCTAATTGTGTATGTCATATTGTCAGAAGCCTAATAGAAGTCAAAATGTAGGGTGAAGTCAAAAACAGAATGCCATGCTCTGTTTATTATACTGACATTGACAGCTATTTATAAGAAAAACTGAAACACATATTGATGATATTTCAAAGTGATAGTGATTCATCTTTGGAATCACTAGGTTACTGCAAAAAAAATATAGGAAAGAGGAGCAAGCCAGGAATGAAGGAAACTAATACAGTAAAAAAAATACATCCTTGGTTAAACATTGATTGCTTATGTGTCATGCTCTCTTCTCCTATTGAGGGATGACATTGTGTGTGAGTGGATGTGTGTGTGTGTGAGTATGAGTGTGTGTGTGGGCACCAAAGAGGCCAGGGTAGTCCACTGTATCTGGCAGGATAACAGTGGTAAGGACAGAGGATACAGAGAGGGCTACCATTAACAGTGCATCAAATATTGAATGGCAAAATTAGTCTTCTGCATTGACTCTTCTTACTCACTTCCTGACCTCTCCTATGACTCTCTGTATTGCACTGCTAAATCCCAGATGGTAGATGGCATTTTCTGCATGCAAATGAAAAGCAGGAAGACCTATACAAAATGCAAATAACCTGAAGAATGTTAATTCATAAAGGGATATGTTTGTATTTCCCAGTGTTTCATCATTTCATATGTGTGGCCATTCTGATTTGAGTCACGCTAAAGACTTTCTTAAGCCGACGCTAATCAGGATTGGTTTCAGCTGTGTTTTTCAGAACCCAGGTGTCCCCACTCTCCTGATGACCCTCTGCCACGCCCACCTGCAACACCTGTAGGGAAAACAGCAGCGGCAGAGAGGGTCGTCACATCCGTCTAATTTGCGTCCGGAGGAAAAGACCTCTACTTCAATTAGAGATCCACCAATCCAATATTAAGCCAGACCTGACCTATCCTCAATTAAATCCAGTTTCTCTCAGTCATAGTTGTTATAAAACCATTTCTGTCTACTGTCAGAGAGATTCATTAAGTCACAGAAGGGACAAAATGTGACTTTGCTCTCGTCACCTTTGTTGCAGACATTTAAGAAGCACAACTCCGGCAAAATAATCTATTTTGGGGATGCAGAACACGACTCCTAAAGGTTCAAACATAAACCTGAGTTTTACTGAAATAAATCTGAACGCTTCCAAGCAGGCACATCATGAATGCATTTTAAAATGGGTCTTTACTGTACTGTGAGTTACAAACTCAACACAAAACCACCAGTGAACAGCTTAACAGGGCCTTTATTTGAATGTGTACGTATTTGAGGCAGAGAGCGAGAAAGTGAAACATGACCTTTTGTCAAGAAGATGGCCAGACAACAAAAAACACACACTTACACACACCCAAAGCACCAGTTCTGGACCAGAAATATGGCTCCCCACAGTTCTAGTGTTGTAGAGAAGCTACGGCTCAAATAGGAAATGTGGATTTAGAGAGAAAACCCACTAAACATCCAGTAGCACTGAAGTCTGTGCACATAAAAGACATAAAAGAGAATATGCCCCATTTCAAATGACTGCAGGAATGAAATAGAAGCAAATAGCTGGAGACTGTACACAAATTAGATTAGACAAACTTACCCTAGAGTCGCAAGGCGATGTCATGCTAGTTTTCTCAAAAGAGTTATGTTTTCTGAGTATTTTCACAAAGCACTTGGGTGATGCCCCAGTGGAAACGGCTATGACAAAATGAGTGAGCTTTGACATCAAATAAAGCAGATTTAATGAATGGGGCTCCACCTACATGTATTATTAGACTCAGTTCCACATGGTCATATCTTGTGCCAAAAGCTTGAAATTCCCTTCAAACGAGCACAACCCATTTGCAAACCGAGAGTGAGTGAGGCTCATTAGACGAAGCTCACGTCACAACAGAGAATTAAAACTCAGGGGTACAAATGTGAGAAATGACTCTGGCATTGAGGGAATATATAAATAAAGGAGTCATCAATAAGCATCTTAGCATGTGTGAATAATGCATGTGGCCATTTCCCGTAGCCAGAGGCAGGAGATATTATTACACCATCAGATCAACTAGGCAAGGTAATAAGCTGCAGAGGAGAGGGAGGTAGAGAAGGCAGGGAATATTACCCCGACCTCCTAATGCCTCACACCACACACACACACACACACACACACACACACACACACACACACACACACACACACACACACACACACACACACACACACACACACACTTCATTGAAAGTATACACAATAAAATCTTATCTCAGCTGTTGACATACAAAGCGTAGTGCGATGCCGAGAGTGTCAGCAGGGTTCATGTCTCCATCTCCTCGTTTAAAGCCATGATCCTGTGCTAATCCATCTACTAAAACGGTGCCTCTCGTTTGGCCAAGCTCTGGATTATTTCATGGCTATGACAACACACACATTTAGCCTCCAGTGCTTAAGCACTGACTGTTTAGGACTGATTACATGAACAATACATGTAATCATGCTGCATGAATGGGAATCTTACCAAATTGAGGTGTCCATAGCAAAAGCTGCATCCGTTCATCATTCTCTACAGAAATACTATTCAAAGCAAATCCTGCGCTACATTTGTTTGCTTAATTTACCTGAGCCAGTGTACATTTAGATTTAGCTTTAGTCAAGTTTGTTTTTGTTGGAAACTTTGTCAACAAATATGTATCATTACTGTTGAATAAATGACCACAGAGCTGCACATCTTGCTATATTGATGTGCTGTGCTTGTTGCATGCCTCATGGAACTGCACTTTCATCTATGGCAGGGCCCCTCGCACTGGTAACACAAGCCACATTGAGCTTTGCATCTGAGAGCAATACAGAGGGAGAGAGAGAGAAAATATGAGGAAAAGGAGACTGAACAGGGGCCAGAGATGGGAGCTATTTATTCACCTTGAATGACTTCCAGAAGAGAAAAGAAAATGATGAAAAATTAAGAAAAGAAAGCAGGTTCCTCCATGTTTGATTTCTATTGGCTGACCTTTTAAACACAATAGACAGCGAAACAAAGAGAGCAGCAGTCAAAACTTGCGGGAAAATAAGAGGAAACAATTAGCCTTTAAAGCAAATTCCCCAAGACAGCCACAGTGTAAACTCTGATCTGTAAACCCTGATCTGTGCCCTTGGACTTGTTGTTTGTTTTGGCCTCAAGTTGACGGCTCAGACATTCCTTAAGTCAGTAAAGGGCTCCGATGTCAGCAATATGGTGTTTATAGTGGTGTAACGTTTGCACCTTCTGAAAAGAGAGAATAGGAGAAGGAAAGATGGAGGGGGGGATGGGGGAGAGGGATTCAGTAATGGGAAAGGTTAAAGGGCGCTGACTGCGGCATTAAAAAGCAGATGCTGGACGCTTCGTATTACACCGCATCACAGACTGACCAGGATATCCTCTATAAATGACCTGCGCTGCCCTTTCTCCTGATAGGAGCATCAGGAAGAAGAGAGGGAGAGTCAGTGAGAGGCAAATGGAGTAAAGGAGACCAGAGGTGGTGGCGGGGGAACGATAGAGGCCAGATGAGGAGTGATGGACAGTAAACGAGCAATTAGTACAAGTGGGTGAGGGACAGAGGTTGGTGTCTGGTAATGAGAGGGGCAACCAAGGTGAGTACTGGCAGGTGTATATATATATATGAATCATAGGGACACGTAGGGTGGGGAAATAGCAGAATTTTGTTCTATTTCAAAGCAGCCCTGGCTCCCAGCTGTGATACCATCTTGACATTTCTCATCCCTCTTCATTTATCTTTCTCTGATCCCCACCTGTTCTCCTTTTCTTCCTCTTCACGCATATGCTTCAGTGTTTTCCACTTTTTCACTCTTCAAATCTCTCTACTTCTTAGAAGTCTGCTCGCCTTCTGCTGAGTTGCACTCCGAGTATCATGTGACAAAAACAACTTTGTGAACGTGGCTCATCTTTTAATAGTAGCTGTCCTTATTAGTCTGGCCCAGTGTCTCAGCCCCCTCTATCTCTCCGTCTCGTTCCTGGTTCAACAACACCTCGTGCTGCAGTGCCACGGAAATGTGCTGCAAAGTTCCTCATTTCCCTGGCAACTAGGGAAACCATGTTAAAGGCATGGACAAAGATGCTAATGGTGTCCGGTCCCGCCTGATATCAAAGCAGCATGCTAGAAATCATATGAAAAACAGCAATTTTTCAAATGAGCTCGATGACATCTGAACAGTATCGCCCACCAGACACCTACACTGTCCCTTAATGAGACTAGAGCAGTTAGTCCAGATGGTGCGACAGCAAGAGACGATGCTTGCTTCAAATTATTTGGATTTAATTCACTTGTGTACAAAAGTATCCTTTAAACATAATGAAAGATTTAGCAAAATAAGTTTCTATTCTATAAACCAAATACGTAACTTTCTTTTCTATGTTTTTTGTGAGAGATCTAAGCTGTCAAATGAAGGTCTGCACACTGATGAGGCTCGACAGCATTGGAAAGAACAGAAACCGTGATGACGACAATGAAAACTGCTACTTATCTTATTATAACATAACGTTCAGTCAATAGAACTGGGCCCTGACATTTTGCTGGCTGCTAGATGTTCTCCTTGATCCATATATTCTAATCTCATTTTCATCAACTGTGTCACAGCCAAACAAAAATAAAGTTTACCTGATGACAGCTATGACAAAGTGTATTTCAATTTGTGTGGGTTAAACCAAATAAAAACTAAATTTGAAAGAAATGTACAAGTGAAATACTGTTTAAAGGCAGTCGTATTCCATGACCTGCAGAAGTGCCCATGCTGCTGCTAAAATTATCAAATTATTATGTGAGTTTCTTATGTACTTGGTTGCTTCATTGGTGCAAACTGTTTTTTTTTCAGTTTATTCTTATGCAAGCGGTGTGACAGAAAGATGCTGACCGCCAGCTGGCTGATCACTTGACATGGGCCCCGAGGTGAGCTGGAGCCTCAGAGGTGTCTGACAAAAGTTTGAAATCGTAAACTGGCAAAGTTGACCCTGATGACACAATGTGCCAACATGAATACAAAGCAGCTGACTGTGATCACGAGTAAATTAGGGCTGTGGTATTTGCTGTGTTGCAACTGTATGGTAACAGCAGCTGATTAGCTGAGCTACTATGATGCTCACGGACCCTTTCCAGAGTCGCCATTGTTTGGTAGGAATGAATTGGAGCAGAACATCCAATATTACATTTATTCATTTTAAACAAGCAGGCAAAACTCCAACATAAATGTTAAGTTAACCCCAGCTATTGGGATGTCCTGCTTGTTTCTTTAAATACAAATAGTATTTAAGATGTATATAATAACCCTGTTAATGACAATGAAAGGGCTCATTAGGAAAACACATGACAGACATGGCAGTGAATAATGGATGCTGGATAGATATCCATTTTTACTTTTGCCAATGAGATTACGTTTAACATAAATCTACTGTATATCTCAGTTTTCTTTTCTCTTCTTTTTACTTCCTGCTTCAGCTGCCTGTGGAACACTGAGTGATGGACATCTCAGTGACATTAATGAGCTCAAATACCTTGCCGAGGGGGGACAAGGGTATAAATAATGCTCACACGTGAACCGTGTCCAACAAAATGCTCAATCCTACTCGTGCAAGCTTGAGATCTGAGCCGACAGTCTCCGCCTGAGTGCCGGTCATTCTGAAACAATACACCATTACCATGCTGTTTCCACAGATTGTACCATCAGGGTAATCTTAGACTTAATTCCATTCCCTAGCGTGTGACACAGACTCACATACACACACACGCACACATTAGTATTGACCACAAACCATGAGACAGCAGATCTGCATCATCCACGGAGGATACACAACTACAGAGATGGATGGAAGGTCAGTCAGTGTATTGATATTCAGGACACAGCCATATGAGTAATATGTATGCATACGCACAACTATCTCCCTTGTGCATGCTCTCTATCTCTCTTTCACACACACACACATACACACATACACAATCTATGACTCCCTCCTTCAGCTGTAAGACAAAAAGAGGGGAGGGGAGACGACGCGGGCAGTCAAGTGGCACGTGTGCAAACTGTCGTCTGCACTGTGATATTAGTGGAAGTGTTTAAATAGCCTGACGTGCACACAGAGACAGTTTGAGAAGACACCCACATGAATATGGATGTGAGAAAATATATGTTTACATGCAGGGCTGCCTATTCGTTTGTGTGTGGTAAGAAGGGAGAGAAATGCATGGATTGTGCATGTATGTGTGCATTTTGTTCATATATACAACGCACACTCTTATCTTCACTGCAGTGTGGCTACCTGGCTGTGGTGGCGCCAGTGTGATGTAATGCAGTGGTATGGTGTCACTGAGTTCATGGACATAAACCAACCCACTGCCAGACCGGTCTACTCCTCTCAGGAATAATAATGGAGCAGGTCTGTGTATGAGTATATATATATATATATATATATATATATATATATGTGTGTGTGTGTGTGTGTGTGTGTGTGTGTGTGTGTGTGTGTGTGTGTGTGTGTGTGGGAGGGCAGATTGAAAAAGGAGAAGTCCCAGAGACAGGAAGACAGATAGACAGACAGGGTGAGGGACAGACAGACAGTGAGTGATAGAAAGTAGACGTCCAAGGGATATAGATGTAATAGGTGGAAGGGAGGCAGACAGATCCCGGTGAAAAAGTAGGCTGGCCACTTTGGAAAAGCTCCCTTGTGTAAATGTACCACCACAGCATGTGGCATTTCTAGCACGGGGGCCTTTATGAGACATGTATGCACAGTCTTTCCTTTTTTACTCTCATATAGTCTTGCTTGCTCTCACACTCATGCCGCACCAGACACTGAGACATGCAGGAAGACAGGCGAATAAGAGAATGACAAAAAACGAGGAAGACAGACGGATCCACGGGTAGACCGAGGGGAGGAACAGGTGACGTGGTCTGAGAAAGACTGGGCGGAGGTATTCAGTATTTAATGAGATGAGAGCAGAGTGAGAGAGAGGACTCAGACCCAGAGAGATACAATAAGTACAGCAAGATAAGAATCTTTTATGACAATGGGAAATCCTTGACAGGAGATTGTTCAGTAACACCAGGTCACTGATTAGAAGCTGAATGGTTGAAAAGTTTAATAGCAGAATTATTGTAAAGATTCTGAAGCTCAATTGATGGAGATGATTGATGCTAATGGTTTGGCCTTGTGTGAATCTTTCACATTTCGCAGTCTGGTAGTTTTGATCAAATCAGGAAATACCAAAAGAGTGGATGCCTGATCCCTGAAAGAAAATATCTACAATCAGTTTTCCACATCTCAGCAACACACACACACACATACTGTATGAAGTGCAGAACCCCTGACTTGTCATCAGCACAGCATTTGGTCGAATGGAGGATAATCTGTACTCTTCAGCTGTCTTTGACCGGTGATTCAGTTTGACACCTTAATCTGTGAAAATCACAGAGGGCTCCATCGTGGAGCCAGCTGTATTTACTATAGATTACATCTTCCACCAGTGTGCATTAGTCTAGTGACAGTTCTGCAGACGCAGAAAAAACAGCGATCATACGTTACTGACTGACTCACTGTGATTTTGCCACTTCCAAACGGACTCCCCTAACCATTAGTCTGAATGACCGCCTGTCTATCTGCCGGTCTGAGGCTTGAGACTCAAAGTCATCTCCACTCAGGTTCTCCTGCTGTCACCTTGATCAGCGCATCCGCCCCATTTTCTTTTTTTCTCCTCAATTGAATAATGTAAATCAGGGTATTTGGGTGCTCTTGTCATTATGCACATACACACTGATTTCCTCTCACACACACACAAACACACAACTGCAGGGAGATGACATCACTCCTAAAGGACAGATTAGTTGGGCGGTGAAACGAGAAGGTGGGGGGAGAAAAGGAAATGAGGACAAACACTGAAAAACGCGTTTTTCAAGAATCAACCCAGTCAACTGCAGGTAACCATGCCTCCTCTCTCCCCATCGCTCTGTCTCCCTCAGAGTTTCTTCCTTCTCTGACACGCAGTGGTTTAGTCATGCTTTGAAATTCAGTAGCATATCTGTATCGGAGTGCCTCTACGCTCTCGCTGTTCTATACTCTAATGACCTTGTAGATCTGCCTGCTCTGATCTGCAGAGAAGCTTTTTCAAACCCACTGAGAGTCAGACACCGCAAGAGAAATACAAAGTGAGCTATAAAATAAAAGCAGGAAGACAAAGAATGAGACCGAGAAGGGTGGGATCGGTTTGTGAGGAGAGGCGGTGTACTCAAAACAACATGGAACACATAGATAGACACATATTGAAGCATCAGTATGGTAAATAACAAAAGTTCAAACTAAGGTTATCAATTTAATCAAATATAATCAAATAATCAGTATTTTATCCACCATACATATTAGTCATTTGGCCACCTGCAAATTTCGATCAACATTCAGGGAACATGATGTCTTCTGTTCCAAAAATAAATCGCTACAATTTCACTGCTCGCTCTGATTTGTCATGATATTGGAGAAAATGTCTTTGCAGCAAATTACTGCAGGGCTTTTGTTTTGAAGTATGTAGCTACAGAAAGTGTGGCCTTATTCATGAAGGTTAGCAACTGTGCAAACTCATGTAATAAAAAGGCCGATATTGGTGCATATAATTAAATCAAAATGTTTTTGTATGTTTTGTTTTCAATGGATCATTTTTAAGTTCAAAGAAAATATATCAAAGAAGATGACGCTTCATTAACTACTGAACTAAATTAAAAGGTTATGAGATGTATTTAAGCTTTGGGGGTCAATTTATCTTCACATTATGCATGACTCATTTTAAAACTTTTGTAAAACATTTTACACACCTGTGCTGTAATGTGAGCAAAGTCATAGCTCATGATGCCAATATTCCATACCGCTTATGCTTAAGATTTGATTGCAAAACAAACCCTGTTAATACTTGAATTTCAATGTGTTTCTTATATTATCTCCATGGAAGTGTCATAGACAAAAGCATATTTCTTTATGAATCCTGCAGTAGCTCCCCATAAAGCCAATAATGCACACATTCTGAACATGTTTGGGAAACATTAACCGGAATACAACAGCATTATTATCAAACACAACTTGTTAACTAATGGATGCACACACTTTAAAAGATAAACTCACTTTTTTTGTGTGTGTGTGTGTGTGGGGGGGGGGGGGGGGGGCTTTCTACAATATGCACATTTCAATGATGATTTTGAGTGTGCACAGTGTGTCTGTTAATGTTGTATCCTGAAGGCAGCTGTAGTGTAAACACCAGTAGTGCGGTCATTACACGGGAGGCATGCAGGGCTGTTCATGTATGTGTGTGTCTGACAGAGTCGCTGTGTGTTTTGATTCATTCGGCCATAAAATGATTGCACATCTTCAGTGTTAACAGTAGGAGTCACACAACATGGATTTTAGTGTTGTCAGAGAGAGAGAGAGAGAGAGAGAGAGTCAGTGTGTGTGTCTCTGTGCATAAGTGAGTGCTAACCAACTACGGAACATTAAACACCAACGTTACCCATTCTTATGTCTGCTCAGCGTTTTCCCACATTAAAACTGTCCCACCTCAAACTACCTCACATTAGCGGTGAAGCGCGGTTTCCATCTGCATATGTACACACACACACACACACACACACATATAACTCACTCACTCACTCAACACATCACTGTCAACATCCAGATGGTGAAAAAAAAATGAAATGAATAAAATGGCAAAACAGAGCCGAACATGGAAGAGGGGACAACAAAAGTAACACACATGCACAGAGCAAACAGCAGAGACTTACTGTATCTCTGCAAGGACTCATCTGACTGCTGCTGAGGGGAGAGTGAAAAGTGGAAACCTCATGCTTGCTTCGCGGCTCTCCTCCCTTTCACGCCCTCTGTCACTGCCCCCTCCTCTCTCCTTTTTTTCCCTTCCTTCTTTTACTACCTCCCCTGCCTCTTCTTCCTCCCCTTATTCCTCCTTCCCTCCCTGTCCTTCACTTCCTTGCTCTCTCTCTCTCTCTCTCCTTCCCTCCTGGCAGAGCTCTACTGTATTCAGATACACCAGTCTCCATTTAAGGCAGCACAGCCAAACATGTCACACATAATTCATCCACAGCAGGCAGCAAGTTCACCTTTCACAGCTCGCGCTTGGGTCGTATGCAAAAGAGGGAGGAGGGAAAGGCAGGGGAACCTAACTCAGACAAACTTCCACTGTCAACAGCCACGTTCTCACAATTTCACCCTGCATGAGAGTGCGGGCGCGTCTGCGTGCATGTGGGTATGTTAACAAATGTTGACAATCAGACCGTGAAAATGCTACCCAGGACCCAAATGCAATTCACCTGCACCATTCCAACAACTCCCTCTCTCCCTTTTTCCTTCCTCGCAGTCTCTCCACCATCCGTATCTGCAGGCAGTAAATCTCACACAGATGCTGTTTGTGAGACCTGTCCACCTGCAGCCCACCCCCTCCCCCTCCTCCCACCTTCTTATCTCTGCTACTACCTTTATAAAACATGTCTGACAGGAACAGAGAGGGGGGTGAACTCACTGTGAGGAAAAAAATGAAAAATAAAACAAACATAAAAAAAGTGTTAAAGGGAGGAAAACAAATAGAAGGGGAGTTAAATCATTTTGTTTTGTGATTGAAACAGGATGACGCAGCGAGTGAGAGTGCAAAGACTGCGAGATGAAAAATACTAGTGTCATGGTCCTGGGTTTCTTGATTAGTTTCCTGTTTTATTTTGTAAGTTCACTTTACACTTGTGTCACGTCTGGTTTTACTTCCTTGCCCTTGTGTCTTTTCCTGCTTTTGGGATGTCTGCTTCACTCTGATTCGTTCCACCTGTGTGTAATCACCCGGCTCTGCTTGTGTATTTAGTCTGTGTGCGTCCCTTGTTTCTTTGTCAGTTCTTCTTGTCCAGCCTGGTTCTCAGTTTGTCTGTGTTCCTACTTTGTTTTCAAATATGTCAACAAATAAGACGCTAACCGGAGTCTGGTTGTGAGAATCAGCACGATTCCCTCTGATGTCTCAGGTTTTACACAATCGATGAAAATACATGTCTAACATGCGCACATACCTCTCCTCATTTTTTCATTATTTTTTCTCAACTTACAGCCAGTTATATTGCACTTGGGAAAAATAAACAAAGAGGAAGCATGTATAGGTACCAGTTAAGGTGAAAAGGGAAAAGCAAAGAATAGTGAGGGAGAGATTGGGTAATATTAATAGCTGCATTCATGTAGCTGCTGTGCTAGCTGGTAGCATTCTCCTCCCTCCTCCTCAGCTTCAGTCCACTCACAGGACAGCAAGTCACAGCTCTGTTGCCATGGTGTCTAACTCCATCAAACACTACGTCAGGTGTGTGTGTGTGTGTGTGTGTGTGTGTGTGTGTGTGTGTGTGTGTGTGTGTGTGTGTGTGTGTGTGTGTGTGTGTGTGTGTGTGTGTGTGTGTGTGTGTGTGTGTGTGTGTGTGTGTGCGTGCGTGTGTGTGTGTGTGTGTGTTTGCGGAGGCATGTGTGTATGTGTCATGTGGGTGTTACCAAGTGACTCAGAGCCACATCACTGACTTGTGGCTGCAATATATCAGGGTGTTTGGAGTGTATCACTGTATTGGGGTGTGTGTGTGTGAAGGGAAAGGTGTTGATTGAACGGCAGCCTGCAGCCTGCCCTCAAAGCACCTATGATGGATCTCTGGACTGCTCTAAGTGTTAATGTTTAGCTCCAGCGTCTATAAATATTTATCAAATTGTTCATAGAGTGAAAGCAATGCACTACAGACAGCGGTAATATGGGATTTAGATTTTGGAGCTGACAAGTCACCGGTGTGTGCCCAAAAAAGGGCCTGCAGTTGTCTTCCAGGATTATGCTGAATTGGGAATGGGATGCTGTGTTTCCTTGTGTCTGTCTTATTAGAATGGAAATTGAATATTCATGACCACAAATCAAATAATTCCACATTTACAATGTAACTTCCGTGAAAGCAAACACGAAGCAAAATATACTTAAACGTGCGTTTACAGATGCACTGGCTGCTTGTGGATAGAAACAAGCTGTAAACACAACATTTCCATGTTAGCGACTCATGTGAATGTGAACAGTTTGAGCGAATCGAAACAGTAACCTTGCGTGCCGAAACACCAAAACAATGAGCTACAAGTAATGATGAGCTGCAGGGAACTGTTGGGCCAGGTGAGTGTGTCACTATGAGCAAACAGTCATTGTTATTATGATATTTTAGTTTTAAGATTTATGTAAAAAGCTGCAAAACATTCAGTGTACTAAGTATCAAAAGTAAAAGCTCACTGTGGAGGCAGAATGACCCTGTCAGCATTTCAAGTCTATTATTTTACATCATGCAAATGGAGTATTATTAGTTGTATCTTCAAGTGTAGCAGCATCCATTACATTACAATGTTGAAGTGTGGCCCCAATTCATTTAAACTAGTTTAAATAGTTCAATAATTCTCAATATAAGGTTTTACAATAAACGGCAAAGCACTTGTTCCCCTTGAAACGGAGTGAAATAGAGGTGCAGAGTAGTACAAACTGGAAATACGTTAGTAAATAACAAGTAGGCCTACTTGAGAATCATACCGAGGTACTTGAGTAAATGTACTTTCCAAACGACAGACTTCTAGTCTAAAAGGAGAGACGCATGACGAAACAAGGCACAGTGAAAGGTTTTGGACTTGCACGTAATTGCTGCAATTGCAGATAATTTAATGCACAGTAAGGTTCCTGCTCGCCGCTCTGCTGATGTCTGTGTACAAAGAAAGGAGAGAGAGAAAAGGACTTTCTAACACAAGCCAGTGTCTCTCACGTCCTCACTCCTTCTTGACGAATCAAAACAAGACCCATGAGCATGTCTCCCTTGTGTTCCAGATCAGGAATGCCAGGAATGAGGAGAACATTTGAGGAGAAAGTACAAAGACAGGAGGAGTTAAAGCTGGACATGGAGATCTGGATCCATATATCACCTTTAATAAACATTGGCAGGCAAAGCCAAAGCTGGACCGAGAGTAAAGAGAATCACCTGGAGAAGAATCTCACGGACGGAAAATCTAGAAGGGCGACCTGCTGTGAATCTGAGAGCTTTACAGCCTCTATGACAGACCTCTGCTCTATTGTTGAGTACTGACAAAACAATAATTAAACAGATGATCTTCCAACAAACAGCATAACTAGTCGTAATGTTTTATTCTGTTAAAACTGCATGATTGCAGAGTCTCTGACGTCTTTCTTCTTGGTCTGAGCAGCTTTGTTTACTGGTCCCAATTCTGGGACTCCAAGATGTGACCTCAGTGGAAAGTGTGGGAATCTGTCAGCACAGAGCTCTATTACAGACCAGTCGTGGAATATATGAATGCCCATTGGTTGAAAAGCTCCTAAACTCACCACTAAAATAGCTCTGGGAAGACCACTGTTATTTGTCAGTAAACCCAGAATGATGTGTGTCAACAAAAGTGAGCACATCATTCTGCTTTTCTTTTTGTTGCTCCGTGTTTTTTTTTTCCGGCTGCATCCTGAACTAAAACACTCACTTTAAAGAAGACCTTATAGATGACTACAGTATATAGACTCAGCTTTCAGTCTCCTGGAGACTGAATTACTACAAAGCAGAGGCAGGTATATAAATGCTAGTCGTTAAGGTGTCTGGTGGATAATTATATCGTTCTGCAACACAGACAGTGTAGGGTGGCTATTAATGAAAAGATCCAGAATGAAAAAGAGGAGAATCTCCATTTTGAGTTGTGACAGGTGGATTTGTGCAGAGAAGTGTGGATAGGAGCCATGCTCTCTCAGAGCTCAATGGAGACAAACTGAATATTCAAAAGATTATTTTGTCTGATCTGCATTATGTCTTTTTTGCATTTAATTACCCGAACCGCAAAACCACTTTGCATAGTTCGTTAGTGTTCAGCATAAACAGCTTCCCACAGCCACATAATATACACTTTGTCAAAAGGTGCAATACTTGCAAGTAAAACGGTCTCAAAGCTCTTGGGAGACGTTGCTTAAAGGTACTAAAAGTTAAATTACCTTGAGCTGTATTTTATTAAGACAATATAACGTATGTTCAAAGGTTTTCTTCAGGGATTTCTATGGACATGTAAATGTTTTATTTGAAATCAATTTCTCACTCTTGGCCCTGGTTTCAGTCTCCCGTTGTGTCTCCACATGACTGTTGAAACATAATTTCATGATGGGGTCCCAAGGGTGGAGGACGGAAATTTCCTATTCGATTCCAGGGCTAATAAAGTTTAGGAGTCCCGGCTCTAAGCTCCCGCAATCCCATTTTCCAGCCTGTCTGTGTCTCTGGTGCAACAGACACAAACCTCCGTGGCCGTTAAACCACAAATTGACCCGAAAAGGAGAAGCCGAGCTTTTAACCGGCAATCAGCTGGTGTCACTGGGCACAATGTTTAGTTTATAACTAAAACAACAGGAATAGTTTATTAAAGTATTTGTCGTAATGTTGGACCAACGACTGTATATTTAGCTTTAATTACAAAGAGCTTTGAAAAATGAATCGAAAAACATGTCATAATTAAATAATGAACGCGCAACTCATTAACATCATTGGGTCAAATTGTTTTTGATGGCCACATTGGGCTCTTGTCCACATATTTAAATAACATAATGTATCTAACCGTAGTGTTACAAAGAACATATCAGACCAAGTAATGCAAAATTAACTAAATCTTTGGAGATTAAATCTTTAAAGCTAAACTTTCCATGCTGAATTCCAAATGCTTTCGTTTGATTTTATTCTATAACCAAATTTGCTGGACCGTTCCCAATGTACATGAAAGGTAAACAGCTGTCCGAATGAGAAAGTGTGATCACATAATATAAGTCCATGCAAAAGCTTCCCAGCATATTCAAATCAGCTACATTTAAACACGATCTGCAAGCTGGAGGAAAAACTATGTTTAAAGACAAAGCCAGTGACAAAAACTAACACACATATTCAAATGCCTATCAGATATTTCTAATATCTAAGATATGTCTTTGCTTTTGAAAAATCCCAAACTCAAACATTTCCATTTCAGAAAAATCACTATCAACAGGCAGGGAAGTTGTCGTAACCCTAACACGTCAAATATTAGTGATAGCCTGTCATCTCCACAGAGCCGCTCTCCTCCTCTCGAGAGGCAGCAGCGGACAGATACACAGATCATCCTGCAGAGCCGGTGGCTGAGCACGGTAGAGAAAAGCCGCCTTACCTGCCTGGTTGTCTGAGTGTTTCACTTGCACTCGGTCTGGCTGCACGAGTGTGTGTGCGCTCACACACAATCCCACCGAACAGGAACTGATGAATCTGCACGACTTCAGCCCTGCAGCGTGCAGTGCATTATGGGGTTTCAGCCTCCCTCCCTCTCTCTCTCTCTCTCTCTCTCTCTCTCTCTCTCTCTCTCTCTCTCTCTCTCTCTCTCTCTCTCTCTCTCTCTCTCTCTCTCTCTCTGCTGTGTGTGTCTCTCGACCCTCTCCCTCTTGGCACAGTGGAGAGGGAAGTCCTCGGCTCCTATCTGGAGAGAGGAGGGTGAACTCACAAGAGCTGTGTCCACACACACACACACACACAATGCAGAAGAAGCCTCATGATGACGAGTGCCGCCACTCTGGTTGCCGTAGCAACATCCTCCCCCTCCCCGATCCCTCTCACTCCTGTAGCTCGACAGGCTCTCGCCCAATGTTTTCTGTTTTAAATAGTGAAAAAGTGAACTAACTGCATGCATTCTACTCCTCTACTGTTTTACTTTGAGCCCGAGCTAATCAGCCAATACAAAAATGAGGAGAGATGCTTGGAGTCATGTGATCACTAACTGTTGCTCCTGCCCTCTGAGATAAGGAGAGGGTGAGTGTGTGTGCATACACATGCATCTCTACGCTTGTGCATGTCTTTGTGGTGTGTGAGGGTGTTTTGAGGGTTGATGAGGTGGTTCCTGGAAGCTGGCTATAGTTCCTGTTTGTGGTTTCTTTCCTGCTCTCCATCGCTCCTGGCCTGCATCCCTTTGATTACACACATGTCAGTCACATTACCAACAGGGGAAGTACAGCTGGACTGACCTATGAAATGAATGGGAAGTGGGCCCGCATGCAGGCAGGCAGAAAGACACAAAGAGAGACTGACTGTGCCCACTTGTGTAATTATTTCAATTTTCATCATTATTCACCTTCCTGGAGGTGGGCTTTAACTGTTTGGTGGCTGATTCAGAATGATAAAAAGGGTAGTTGACAGGCAGGAAAACGAACAGAGTCAGGCAGAAGGAAAGAGAGATAGAGGGCTGAGTGCCATAATGGAGAGAGGATGACGATGAGGAAGAACAGGAGAGAGACCTCCTCTCCAGCGTCTCCCATGGCGACAGAGTGGGTGGAGGGCCGTGGCTTTCCTTCAGGCCATGTAAATCATCAGCTCGCAGCTGAGTCCTGCAGCGCACCCATCGCACCAAGATGATAATTGCACCAAGATGCCACTGGAGCCAGAACCTGAGCAGTCAGACCAGTTTAAAACACTACATCTCCCATAGTCCAGTTCCCTGTCTTCCCAGTAGCCATGGGAACAAGTAGGAACTGGGATTCACTGAACATTGATTGTTGAAATTCTTCAGAGGATGCTGGTTTATGGCTTGTTTGTCCATGCAGGTTGTTGATGCATGCTCCGTGTTCTACTCTATTCTTCTGCAGAGAATGAGCCACTAAGTTAAAGCTGCTCCTCCAGGGGTCCAGTGCTCTGCGTAAGAGAAAACTGCATTGAATCAATAAAAGGGACTTTTCTGTGGCGTTCTTTGGCCTCTGGAAGCAGCATATAACTCAGGGAGCTATCACTGCACCCTCATAACTGCTCCATGTAATGAAGGGTCCTCGGGTTTAAGGGACAGTGAATAACTTGCTCAGATTTGAAAGCCACGGTGATTAGTGTGCGCTTTGGGACTAATGGCAACAGCAGGTGTCCACAGGCTTCGTGTGCCACATCAATTCATACATTAAAACTAACCACTTACACACACACACACACACACAGAGACAGAGCTCACCACTCATTGAAACAATTCATTAACAACATTGCAGCTCTCTTTAAGAGCAATGACCATTGATTAGGCTGATGTATAATGATGGTGGTTCAACTGCTGGTGTAATTATTACTATCCTCAGACTTTTGTCACATGGGTTTAGATTTGGATTCCACACCTGTACTGTAGGCACCTGCCTCTTACTGATACTGTTAATTCATTTTAGTACTGTCATGCATACAATATTCCTGTATGCATGCTACATTACAGCAGTGGAAATCTTGAGCCATAGAACAAATCTCTCTTGCTTTACTCAGTGGGAGTCTGTGGAATCTAAGATATTGGCAAATATTAACTTGCAAATACTTAGCATTTTTGGCTTATTTCCATATTTTACCGGGCGTTATTTTTAAAGACCCACACCACAATATGAACATTGCTTATATGCCAGTATAAGCAACATTGGTTGCAGTTGACACAAGAGATAAAGGAGGAGGACCTGTAGGAGAAGGCGGAGCCACAGGGGCGATGTTAGCGAAGGGTTAGAAACTTGAATATTGGTCTGCATGGGTGATTAAGTAAATGAGGCACAGGTGGTGGAATTATGAAGACATTGTTGTCATGGCTGTTATTTACCACGGTTGAATCAGAAGCGACCAGTCGGATAAAGAAAAGATAATTGTTTTTATTAACAAGGGATATGTGATGATGAAGTCTTGACTGTCACAGTTTCATCAGCCCGTTACCTGCAGACTCTCTTCAGCCCCGCTCCACTCACCTGTCAGTCACACCCAGCTCGTCCGCTCACTCCATTCACCTGCGCACACAGCTGTCTCGCATCACACGCAATCAGGCCAGTATTTAAGCACCAGCCTCACACTCACTCCTTGCCAGATCGTTCGCTGCTATGCTCACCTCTCCAGTACAGACCTGCCTGCCTTCCCGGACCCGACCGCGCCTGTTCCCGATTCTTCGTCTCGCCTGCCACCCGAGTCTCCGACCCGTCTGCCTGTCTTCCCGGACCCGACCTCGCTTGTTCCTGACTCCCTGCTTGCCTGCCCCTTGATTCCTGCTTGCCGGCTCCTGAGCTGTCCACCTGTCTGTCTGAGCTTAATTAAAGTATTGAACCGCAGCTCTCTGTCTCCCGAGTCCTCCGTCCTGCACCTGGGTCCACCACCCGCACGTTACAGAACGATCTGGCCCTGAAATGGACCCAGCAGGACCACAGCCGGCCCCGTTCCCATACCGTGACCGGAGCCAGCAACCCGATAGGTGTTCCCCCGGAGGGGAGCCTTTTCACCCGCTCATGGGAGGTCGACAGCTTACCGGGCGGAACTTGGCGGATCCCGCACCGGCGTCGCCGCCTGTCCCGAGTCGGGACTACCTGATGCAGCAGGTGTTGGACACTATTGCGGTCGCGATAGCCCGCCTCAGGCTGCCAGCCCCGGTCCCAGCTTCTCCGACTGCGCCGCTGCCAGCCCCGGTTCCGTCGGCGGTCCGGCCGACTCCTGCTCCGGGGATCCCGACGGCGGTCCGGTCGACTCCAGCTCCCCGTGTCCTGTCGGTGTTGGAAGGCTTTCCCACATCCCACGTCTCCCTCCTGGAGCCGACCGTCGAGAGCGAGCTTAGCCCTCCGGCCGTTCCCCCCCCACCCACCCTCGCCTGGCAGTTCCGTGGACGCCCGGAGGCGTCCGTGGAGGGGGGGGTACGGTCCCCGAGTCCGGTCGGCGT
Source organism: Cottus gobio (assembly GCA_023566465.1). Classification (NCBI taxonomy): domain Eukaryota; kingdom Metazoa; phylum Chordata; class Actinopteri; order Perciformes; family Cottidae; genus Cottus; species Cottus gobio. The sequence goes on from CM042220.1 coordinate 14,195,010, forward strand.
CCCGGCCGACTCCAGCGCCCCGGTCCCAACTCCCCGGACTGCGGCGCTGTCAGCCCCGGTCCACATTCCCTGGACTGCGGCGCTGTCAGCCCCGGTCCCGAGTTCCCCGACTGTGCCGCTGTCAGCCCCGGTCCCGAGTTCCCCAACTGTGCCGCTGTCAGCCCCTGTCCCGAGTTCCCCGACGGTGCCGCTGTCAGCCCCTGTCCCGAGTTCCCCGACTGTGCCGCTGTCAGCCCCTGTCCCGAGTTCCCCGACTGTGCCGCTGTCAGCCCCTGTCCCGAGTTCCCCGACTGTGCCGCTGTCAGCCCCTGTCCCGAGTTCCCCGACTGTGCCGCTGTCAGCCCCTGTCCCGAGTTCCCCGACTGTGCCGCTGTCAGCCCCTGTCCCGAGTTCCCCGACTGTGCCGCTGTCAGCCCCTGTCCCGAGTTCCCCGACTGTGCCGCTGTCAGCCCCTGTCCCGAGTTCCCCGACTGTGCCGCTGTCAGCCCCTGTCCCGAGTTCCCCGACTGTGCCGCTGTCAGCCCCTGTCCCGAGTTCCCCGACTGTGCCGCTGTCAGCCCCTGTCCCGAGTTCCCCGACTGTGCCGCTGTCAGCCCCTGTCCCGAGTTCCCCGACTGTGCCGCTGTCAGCCCCTGTCCCGAGTTCCCCGACTGTGCCGCTGTCAGCCCCTGTCCCGAGTTCCCCGACTGTGCCGCTGTCAGCCCCTGTCCCGAGTTCCCCGACTGTGCCGCTGTCAGCCCCTGTCCCGAGTTCCCCGACTGTGCCGCTGTCAGCCCCTGTCCCGAGTTCCCCGACTGGGCCGCGGTTAGCCCCGGTCCCGAGCTCCCCGACCGCACCACGGATGTTCCCGACCCGAGCTCCCCGAGTCCCGCCGGCAGCCCGGCCCGGCTCCTACCCTACGAGTCCCGTCGGCGGTCCGGCCGACACCTATCCCTCTAGCCCCGTCGGCGGTCCGGCCGACACCTATCCCTCTAGCCCCGTCGGCGGTCCGGCCGACACCTGTCCCTCGAGTCCCGTCGGCGGTCCGGCCGACACCTGTCCCTCGAGTCCCGTCGGCGGTCCGGCCGACACCTGTCCCTCGAGTCCCGTCGGCGGTCCGGCCGACACCTGTCCCTCGAGTCCCGTCGGCGGTCCGGCCGACACCTATCCCTCGAGTTCCGTCGGCGGTCCGGCCGACACCTATCCCTCGAGTTCCGTCGGCGGTCCGGCCGACACCTGTCCCTCTAGCCCCGTCGGCGGTCTGGCCGACACCTGTCCATCGAGTCCAGTCGGCGGTCCGGCCGACACCTGTCCCTCGAGTCCCGTCGGCGGTCCGGCCGACCCCAGGCCCCAGAGCCCCGTCCAGGCCCGTCCCGAGCCCAGTCCAGTCAGGTCCCGTCCCGAGCCCAGTCCAGTCAGGTCCCGTCCCGAGCCCAGTCCAGTCAGGTCCCGTCCCGAGCCCAGCCCAGTCAGGTCCCGTCCCGAGCCCAGCCCTCCGGAGTCCCCGCATGATGGCCGTTCCCCGGCCCGTCTTCCTGAGTCCCCGCATGATGGCCGTCCTCCCGAGTCCCCGCATGATGGCCGTCCTCCGGCCCGTCCCCCAGAGCGCGCCGGTCCGCCTGGTGGCCGTCCTCCGGGCCGCCCTCTGACTGTTCCTTCTGGGGCCCGGAGCCCTCCGCCGGCTCCCCTCCACCCACCCTGGGGTGCTTTTGTTTTTGGGTTGTCTTTGGATTGGGGACGTCAGGGGCCGTCCCTTGAGGGGGGGGTTCTGTCACAGTTTCATCAGCCCGTTACCTGCAGACTCTCTTCAGCCCCGCTCCACTCACCTGTCAGTCACACCCAGCTCGTCCGCTCACTCCATTCACCTGCGCACACAGCTGTCTCGCATCACACGCAATCAGGCCAGTATTTAAGCACCAGCCTCACACTCACTCCTTGCCAGATCGTTCGCTGCTATGCTCACCTCTCCAGTACAGACCTGCCTGCCTTCCCGGACCCGACCGCGCCTGTTCCCGATTCTTCGTCTCGCCTGCCACCCGAGTCTCCGACCCGTCTGCCTGTCTTCCCGGACCCGACCTCGCTTGTTCCTGACTCCCTGCTTGCCTGCCCCTTGATTCCTGCTTGCCGGCTCCTGAGCTGTCCACCTGTCTGTCTGAGCTTAATTAAAGTATTGAACCGCAGCTCTCTGTCTCCCGAGTCCTCCGTCCTGCACCTGGGTCCACCACCCGCACGTTACATTGACAGAGTCTTTGGCTCTTGGACTCTACAGGGAGATTTTAATCGAGGACCATCTGTCCCGATCAGCAACAAGATAAATCCCCATGGAGTCCAGACCTGGTGGTGGTGATGATGAGGCTGATAGAAGGAAGAGTTGATGAAGATGAGGGACCTGCGAAGACTGGGCGGAGATGGAGGGGTGCGTAACAGCAACATGAATGAACTGAAGGTAGAGAGACAGTCATATTTAATAGAGACAGCAGCAAGATGACAGGCTAATGATGTAATTGTTTCAGTGTTGCTTATTGGATAGAGGAGGAGCTAATCTAAACAGCTGACAGCATGATTGACAGCCCGCATGAGAAGTGATTGGCAGATGTATGAGAAATAAATTACGGGCTTGGCCATGCAAGTGTATGATCCTCCGACTGAACTTACGCTATAGCTTCATAAAAAGGTCCAACTAAAGATTGTTATTTTATAAGGTTAAAAACAACATACATAGCATATTATTACATTTAAAATTGGCTATTATGTTGCTGGAAGTATTTATTTGTCTTTTATTTGTAGCGCTCACAGTAAACACAGAAATCCCATTTTACTATATCATTTTGGATGTAAATAAAGGACAATCAACACAGAGGGAATATTCTGTTACAATGGGTATCACTAGTTTCCTGTTCATGATCACATGCAGCTAAGCTTTCTGAAGTCTACGTACTGCCTATTATCTAATTTAGCTTTCGGACAAAATATTTCTCATGGCTCAATTTGTTGCTGTGAGCACCGTACGACACACACATTTAAATTCATCATCCGAACAGTACTACTACTATTGCAAACCTCTATTTACAGACTTTCAGTTATTGGTGTAAGATTGAACAAACGTTTAAAATGGTGCATCTAAAAGCAAGATAATATTTACCCATTTATTTTTAAACTCGTCTTCCCTCATCTCTGTCTGAGAGAAGGAGTGGGGATGGGTGAGGGGTTCGATGTCTGAGTCTGTTATGATCAGTCTGTTCCCGCAGAGAGAGACGCACACCAAACAGAATAGGAAACACCACATTCTTTTTAATATTCATATGGAAACTAGTAACAGTACTCTCTGTCTCTAAATAGGGGCTGTTGTAGAGTAATATTGGTAATGCATCATACTTTCAACAAGTTCACATATCTATGATCATGGCAAGTAGAAAAACACTGACTTGTATTTTTGCTTAATCTGTGCAACACAAAAACCTGCAATAACCTTTCAAAGAGCGGCCTAGGCAAACAGTATACAGCAACATATGTCCTGCTAAGGCAAGAAGAAAAACAGAATGCCAAAATGTTGCCGTCACCCTTAAATTAAAAGTTGGTGGTGTTGGCTGAGAAAGTCTCCCCACACAATACCAATGAAATGCTAAGTGCAGCTTCAGTAAGTCATGGAAGCAAACTGCAACAACTGACCTATAAGTAGTAAACCAGTAACACCTCCAAAATTAACAGCACATAAAAGAAAGCTCTTAAAATGAAGCCAGGAGTAAGCTAACACACCTAATCTCTTAAAAACTATAAAAATCTTGCTTTTCATTTGGCTGGTGCTTTTGTCCAAAGTGAATTACAATAAGTTTAATAAATATGCATTCCACTACTGAAGGTATTACTACTAAAAGGCTATGATAATGTCAGATCATAGGTTAATGGTGAAATCAGAAAGCCAACATTAAAATAGAGGGTTTAGGATGTATTCATTCAGTTATGACATTAAGTTGAATATGCTTACAGCTTGTCAAGCGGTTCAGCACTGCTGCTCCTGACTGCGTTCCACAGATGAATGACACTCCATTGTTGGGACAATAATATGAATTGTTGAAAAGTGTTGGATTCCTTGTGAATGCCACTCAGACAGAATGGTGCAATGTAGCTGCAACCTTGCCTGTTGTGTAGCAGTGCCTGCTGTGTGCAAACTGTTTGCTTTCTGCTCAACCAGAGTGCAATGCACAGACTGAATATGTGTTCTGTGAGTACAGTCAGTCACCTACAAATTAAGAAAGAGCCTGTACTGTACATAGAATGTGGAAATGAGGAAAAGTCTTTCAAAACCCCACAAAAATGAATAATAATATGAGTATGCCAAAACTCTTTTCATATTAACCGTATAGGTTAGGCTCTGTACGTGGGAGAGATGTTGACATATCAGATAACGTAGGTTACTCTTGGGTTTGCTCCACATGCCTGACCCTGCCTGAAGGAGAGTACCGATTAATAATACACACACACATGCAATCTGAAGCCCACAGGCATACGCATGCATACACATGAAACAGGGTGGGAGTGAATCTCAGCAGATTGCCCTTGGTGACTTACTGTTGGTAAATATTCATAAGGAAAATGTGTGAGATCATGATTATCAGAGAGTGCTGGAGAAAGAGAAGCTCCGACAGAGAGAGACAAGGTGAGGGATAACGGTGGAAAACAGAGGCATCGAATTTAATATTGGTTAGTTTAAACAGCTACAGAACTGAAATGCTCTGGTGGAGGAGAAGTACATCCTTTTTAAAACGAATAGCCAACTATGGAAGCCTGCTAATGCATAAACACAACTAAACACTGTGTTTATGTGGTGAAAAATAGCAAAATGACCCATGTCTATGTTTGTACTTTTACGAAAATTTGACTGGTAAAATCAAACTGTTACTTTTGTTGCGGTGAGAAAACCTCAAAACATCACCTGCAGCGGCCCCGAGGCAATATGAAATCGAGATTTTCTGTTTGATTGAACAAACAAATGCCTCAAATAGTATCGCCTGCAGTGAACGGCAGTCCTCGACACGCACTGATGTACTTGTTATTTCATGATTTTGAAAACTTCTTTATTTATTATTTCATAATTCAAGTCTGAATGTCCTTCCCTGAAGGCATTTGTAAGCATCTGGTTATACAGATTCACGATTCACAGAGCAGAGTATTGCCTGTCCTTCACGTATACTGTAATACTCTGCTTGTCTTCCATGTGTTCTTTTACAGGGGTGATATATATAAAGTTAGCTTCAGCTCAGAAAAAACAAGATGCTGACCTTCTGAAAACTCATGCTGTCAGGCTTGGATATACTGAGTGTTATTGTACCTTATCCTAGGTGACGGGGATTCTCATACAGTATTCCCGCTACCCAATACAAAGATCTCCTCTGAGCTCAGAAATATCCCTTACACAGGTGGAGATGTAAGCATGCTTTGTGTGCTCCAACAAAAATGTTCTTAGCGATTCTTGTTATTTATTCTGAGACTTTACTGTAACTTTAGGTTTTGCTTGTTGAGACATTCTTAAACAGGCATTTCTGACACAAGACAGTCTAAATGGATCAGACCTCTGCTTCTGCATCAAATTTAAACTTTGACCTTGAAAAAACACTAATCATTACAACTATCTCTCCCTAGGCTAAAAATAAGTATTTTTCTGAGAGGTGCTGGCCATCTTAATAGACTAATTAACTCAAATCCCAGGAGTACTTTAACGGACAAATTAAATAAAAAAAACAGCTCACACAACACTTTGCATTAAAGCCAGTGACTTAATATTTTTGTAAGTGTGCAATAGTCTGCCTGAATATTTCTTTTTTAATCTCTCCTGTAGACATGTACAAATATGCAAATCTCCATCACACACATACCCCCAACGCAGTGTTTTTTTTCACTTTTCACGCCCTTTTCCCCTTTCCTTTTAGAGACAGTAATCCCCAGCTGCAACACTAATAGCATTAGCAGAGCATATCCAATCCCCTTAGTACCCCGACAGGGAGCACAGAGCTCAGACCTACACTGAGACAGACACTCTTGGGGACTACACTACCCATACTGCCTCAGGAAATCTGTGCACATTACTCTGCTAATTATTATTAAAGTAAACAAAAGAAAGATAAAATGAAGAGAATAGAAGAAAACCGTGCTGTGTATTATCGATATCATCACTGAGACACAGTTACTGCTCAGTGCTTTTTGTATGGCGGTTCGGCATACTGTGAGGAAAGTGCTGCCTTAGTGTGTGAAAGGAAAATATATGTATATAATGTACACTTATTTTTATCCTTCAATTACAGTAACTTATAATAACAATCTTCATTGTTTCACCCACATGCTTTTCAGCAGACATTTGAGACTTGATAAATTTCCGCCAATCACCGTGTCCTCCTGTGTGATTGTGTACGCTTGACCAAACCAATAATAAACACATTCATGCGTTTTGGTTGAGTAAACAAAATGAAAAGTTATTACATTGATATGATTATTTCAGATTGGAATTCACTACAGCATCCATGCGCATTTGGAATTTTCTGCATTGTGATTGAATTATTTGTTTGCACACAGTGCTGACAAGCATTTGTATGTTAATGTGTTTGCGTGTGCGTATGCATGTTGTATGTTTCTCCAAAGCTGAAGAGTAAAAAAAGATGGATGGATGGATAGGTATGTATTGTGTTTGTTCATCTTTGAATGGTCAATTAGCTCCATTAGCTTCCAAACGTAGCCCTCTAACGCAGAGCAACACCAAGACAAGCAGCAGAGGTCTTCCTCCCTGATATCCCCCACCAGCATGCTATCCACAACGCTTCTTGACTCCGTCTCTCAGCCGTTACCCTTTACTCAGTGAGTCATTGCCTTGAAAACAGGCTGCAGTCTGCCACAGCATCAGTTTAAAAGTAATCATTGTGCTATGCAGAGTCAATATAGTCTTTGTTTCTCTTTTTCTGTGAGTGAGAGCGAGACAGAACAAAAAGTGTGGAGACCCCACGAAGGAAAGAGGAAGCTACAAAGGAATGAAGGGGAAAAGACAAAAAAAAAGAGCAGACACAGTTGTGTGCCAGGCCTAAGAATGAGCTGTAACCTAATGAGTCTCGATGAAAGCTGACTGTCTGAGCTAACTCAATTCTTTGCTCTGCTAGTCACAGTTCAGCTAAATGATGTTTGCTCCAGACTGTTGATGCCACGGCCAATGCTGGATTGCCTTTTTTTGGTCAAATGTTTTCCTGTGTGCGATGACCCTCTTCACTGCTTGCATGCGTAGAATGTTGAACTTGGCTCAGGCTGCACATGGGATGACATCACCCACACTGCAGCAGACATCAGTTTAAGATGTGTTTACAGTGCTTAAACCACCAGCATGCCTCTATCCCCGCTCGTATAAACACAGAATGTGGCTGACCATGTGCACACTTGTATGTGTATGCCGTGCTTACACAGAACAGATACAGGGATATAACCAGGGCAGGGGGTAAAGGCTGTAATCTGTGAGGCTGTGGTTAAATACTGAACAGGCTTGAAGCAACACAGGGGCGAGGATGTTCCAGGGAGGTCTTTGTAAAGGCTAACGGAGCTTTTGAGCGGCAAGGTGTATGTGTACAGAGGTGAGGAGGAGGCATGAATCTTGCTCAGGAATGTTGTAAAGCTGTGTGTAGAGTCAGCAGGCCAATGAAAAAGCTTGTTGGAGCTCCACCAAGGCAGTGATGGGAAAAAAATGAAGAAACGAAAGAAGATTGGGGAAAGAGAAGAATGGGATCCATAAAGAGAAATCTCTGGCGCAGTGTTCATTGAGGAGAGCTTTACACTCTCCATAAGAATGCAGTCTCAGGTTTAATGAAATCTGGGAAGCTCTTTTCAGAATTGAATCACAAGCCCTCCTTGACTTACTGCAGCATTTCCACCATTTCCATCTCCACTGCATAGTGCATTCATCATCATCCTCTTCATCCTGCTATCGTCATGCTGCCTATCAGCAGAACATCTGTCACTAGACTGTATCCAAACATTCAGAGAAGGGTCTAATACAAATTATTCATCAGCTTCCTAACCTTTATGTCACTGACAAAAGATCCGTTCTTAACAACTATAGATGATATTCATAGGTTTCAGGTTTCAGGAAACGGGGGGGCTGTTTTCTACACTGAAATATAAGGGAAGAGATGTCACAGGGGTTAATTCAAGCGTTATATCTCACTAAAGGCCAGAAATGTAGATTGCGCTAAAATGAAAGGTCAGAGGACCACCAGTGTTTTGGATTATTGAGAGATATCCTGGACCAGAGAGGTGGAACCACATTTGCATCCCTAAAACCATGCCGCTAGTATGGATACAACATTTGGAAATATGAGAATTTAAAGCACAGGGGTTAAGGTGGTGAGACTATTATGAAATGACAAGGCCGTGCTTTAAAATACTTAGCAAATGAGAAACTGCAGCAAGAGAGGAGAGAGCAGAGAAGTTATGCAAGTTCATTTTAGATTTATCTCCATCTGAAAAAAATCCAATTTACATCCACCCCTCCTTGACCACATACCCATGCAGCCTCCCCTTCACAGCACAACATCATTCAAGGACAGTGAGTCAGCCAACCAATAATATCCATAGTGCTGAAACCTGAGCCGCCACAAGACAAGCAGAGAGCTGTGATGTCACAGGGCGAGACCCCCACCCCATCGACCTGCTGCGAGAGGCGATGGGAGAGGGAGCAGGAGAAACCGCTTCCCTCCTTCTATCACTGGTGTTTTGTTTAGTATTTGTTTGTTTTCCCTTATCTGTGTGCAGCAGAGCACAAAGTTGAGACATTACTATCATGCCGAGCATAATCGTCACCCGGGGAGGAGGGAGTGAGGAGAAGATGGCAGAGCGACTGACCAATGAGGAAGAATAGAGAAGCTGTGGATGTGGAATGAGGAAGAGGAAACACTGGGACAGGTGCATGAAGACCTCCACCACATGCACAAACACAGAGCAACATGCACTCACAAGCATGCGGCATTATACATTTTATTTGACTGCTTGCCGTATTCTCCGCATGGTACTCTCTCCATATGAGATGACACGTGATAACCCTTCTCGACCACGGAACAAACATTTAAACTCTCACCCCCAAACCCCATCTCCTTATTTTCTCTCTTTATTTTTTTTAAAACCGAGCTGACTGAGATGAATTCCTGTGGGTTAGGGTTATTTCGGAGAACTGTAGACCACATTGACAATGACTGGCAAAGTGAGTCCAGTCACTTGGTGCCAATACATACTCCATTTCTCATTCACATCTGACACTGAGACATGGTTTGGAGAGATATTTGAATTTATCGGGAGTTATTTAGATTTTATTGTGCCAACACTACTGTTGTATCTTGCCAAATTTACAGTGAAAAACTCCAGAATGATGTCACCATCCAATGCATTGTTTTCCTATTACAAACTGTCTGCTCTGGAGAGTGGAGACGTTTTTCAGGGGGCGTCCCTGTGGTGCTACGAGATCTCCCAGTCCCCCTGACACCTTGTGACACCAATTAGGAGGCTGTGGATATGACAACTCATTGGTCCAAATGCTGTAACTGTCAACAACAACCAAATACGCTCTCGCTGTGTTTCTTTGTGTCTGCTATTATAGTGGGCTGGGAGGAAACAAAACAGGGGCAAGTCAAGAGAATACAATGATGAGGACGGGGGAGGGAAGGAAAGACGTTAAAAGGGAGGAAAATAAAAAAGAGAAAGAGGAGGAATGAACAGCTGATGTCAGTGTTGCAACGGGATGTTTTCTGTCGTCAGCCCACGCTTCACTGTCAGCTGACAGAGCTACCGATTCAGGCCTCACAGAGAAGGACTGACAAGAGAGCTGATGTGCTGCGAAAAGTACTCGAGGATCCGAGGTATAAAGCGTACTTCCACCTTTGCTGTTTAGAGCGACGCACGTTGTTTTGCAATCACCACAGAGGGTTACAAGACGCTCACTGTCTCTACTAACCTTACTAAACCATTACAATGTGTTTTACATAATGATGTTTTACTGCTCCCAGGTTCCCCACAGCAGCGCTATGATGTCATCCAGTCAAGACATAGAACAGGAGGGCTATTATGTCCTTTGCCGTGTGGTAATGTTCTCATGTGCAAAATCTGGTGATGCCAGTAAGGAAACAAGAGAAGACTTTGAAAAGGCCCTGAAGTAAAAGTGTGTGTGTGTGTGTGTGTGTGTGTGTGTGTGTGTGTGTGTGTGTGTGTGTGTGTGTGTGCGCCGCTGGCCAATCACACACAGATGTTGCAGTTCGGAGTGTACCCCTGTGTCGCACGGCCGTTGGTTTAATGCGGGAAAACAAGTTTCCTAGCTCGTCAAAAAATCCACAAAGACTCACTCAAGCCACCGTTTGGGAAAAGGAAAAGCGTGCAGCTGCTTTCTGACAGTTCCCTGCATGGAAAAGTGAATGCACACTAGCCATGCTTCAAATGCAGAGCAGCGTTAGAGCTGAGATTTTGTACAAGCTTCACACACAAATGTTAATCGTCTGGATGTAGTCACGGCATGACATTAGCTGCTTGACTGGCCCTGAGAGCTGAAAACATGGCAGGGTTACATATTAGACCCTGCGGAGGCTAGGAAGTCTTTGCTCTGCAATGTGTCTACTGACTAGCGTAGCGATTAGCTGATGGTTAGCTGACCTGAAGGTGTTTTTGAATTTATATGTCCCAGTAGACAGCAGAGGCAATCATATCAGTAACGCGGAGAAAGCCTGACACAGCATGCACCACCAGCGTGTGTAAAACAAGCCTCTGGAGCGGCCGTGACTAGAAATGAAAAAGATCCACAGCAGGGCAGAGAACGCCAAAAGACATGCAGGAGGCACAGGGTTCAAACTGAGGGGGGATGAATGTTCCACTCCACCTACAGGAGGAGTCCAACATGGGGTACCTGGCTATTCAATTACATTTCCTGTCAAAAGGTTTCATCACCTTGTCAGTTTTTCTCAGGGCTCCAAAGTAGCTAGACGTTTTTTTTCCCCGCAATGTTTTGAAAGTGCTAAAGTGGCAAATGATTTTAAAAAAAATCAAGTCATCAGCTTTAATGGCAAAAGCAAGAAATCTGACTTTGGTAATGAAGCTCCCAATGTAATAGACATGCAGCTAAAAACATGAACCACAAAGCTGAACAAGGTTAACATAAACATGTGACTACTATGTACAGAAATAAATAATATGTGTACATATCTGTATAAGAAACATTCCATAAATGTTATCTTATGCCAGTCTGACAATTGCTCCCTTCGTTAGAGTGGAGTTTTACTTTGTGTCTGCAGAAGTCAGTAGGAAGAGGACGGGGACTTAATTTGACAGCGTCTCTGACACAGATAAAACAGCATGAACTTAACTGCTTCTCTCACTGAAGTAAAACTGTAAATTGGCCAAAAAAGCAATAGCTAGCGGGGTATTTCCACAACTAATGATCATGTTTAACTGGTCAGTATGCCCATGCACGTCTGAAACACATAAACAAGCACTGTGTTGTGGCTTTTAAGGGCATATTTAAACCACGTCGCATAACCGGTCCAGGCTGTGACCCCAAGAAAGGGACGAGAGGAAAAGCCCTCAATCTCACCCTCGTCTGAGCATGCCAGTTTGACTGCTGCTCAAACAAACTCTGGATGAATAATTGAAACACCCTCTGACTCGTGCATGTTGGAATTTGAAGTTTGGAAGAAAACAAAGGAGACAGAATTGAAAAGGATTGTGAGAGAAGGTTGAAATGGTCATAAAGGGTGATGTGAGACCATGGCATAGAGATAACTGTAAAAAGATTAAAAACTAAGAACTCAAAAGCGCAGAGAAGACATGCAGGCCATGAAGGCAGCACAGATAATGCAGAGAGCATAAGGACCTTGTGCTGCAAGTAGCTCAACAACCGTAGCCCTATGCAGTAAAAAGATGCAGTCCTTTACTTTCATGCCTTCATCTCATGTGATACACACTAAAACACTCATAAGCCCACAATCTACACCGGCCTCGATCCAATTAACTTACTGTCAAACGTGAACCACGTTGCTAATTAGTGCAGAGCGGTGATACAGCTGTAAGTGTGTCACCTTGCAGAACTGGGACACCTGAAGCTACAGGGGCTGACGGGAACATTCACTCACAGCAGGAGGCACACACTCACTCACATGTGTTAACATGACAATCTGGTGGTCTGATATAATACCCATATACTGTTGTCAGGCCCAATCATTTAATCGTGTTTTATCAGCAGAATTGATATTTGGTGTTTATTTTTTGGTCTCTCCTTTGTCTCTTCATAGCATTCAGACATTATTTCAGTTCATTTGATCTAAATTCAAGGGGTTTATTGTATGTTTCGCTATATAACTATATAACTAATGGAATGTTCTCTCAAACATAAGGCAAGACACTTGTGGAGTTGAGTCCACAATCTGAGTTTTGGGCTAATACTGCCCTCTGCTGGATTATATTTGTATCACATGATGTATGTCAGGGCGGCTACATAATGTGCGCTGCTGGAATAGGTTTGTTATTCATAATACATATACAGTTGCCATCAATTTCCCTTTGTGGTGTTGGCCTTTCTCACTTGTATGAGGATTGTAATTGGCTTAGTTCTATGGGCTCCTTTTTAACCCCTCAAAAAAATATTTGTGATCGCTGAAAATCAAGAGAGAAAAGCAACAAAAGTATTTCTGCTACGCAAAGGTTGGCAGCTTTTCTTTAGTCTTTTTTCCCTTTAAAATGATATGAATAAAACACAGAAAAAGATCCTTTTGGTTGAACTGGTCACAAGCAGTTGACATATGAAGCTTGCGATAAGGTCACACTTATTCTGTACTGCATTGTAGTCATAGCTTGTAATTCTTAAGAATGGCTCAAATCCACCCACCCACACACACACACACACACACACACACACACACACACACACACACACGCCTTATGACCCTTTTAGTTGTAAGTCATTCCACCTGCTGTAGACATGCCATATACAGTGGGTACGGAAAGTATTCAGACCCCTTTAGATTTTTCACTCTTTGTTTCATTGCAGCCATTTGCTAAAATCAAAAAAGTTCATTTTATTTCTCATTAATGTACACTCAGCACCCCATCTTGACAGAAAAAAACAGAAATGTAGAAATTTTTGCAAATTTATTAAAAAAGAAAAACTGAAATATCACATGGTCATAAGTATTCAGACCCTTTGCTCAGTATTGAGTAGAAGCACCCTTTTGAGCTAGTACAGCCATGAGTCTTCTTGGGAATGATGCAACAAGTTTGTCACACCTGGATTTGGGGATCCTCTGCCATTCTTCCTTGCAGATCCTCTCCAGTTCCGTCAGGTTGGATGGTGAACGTTGGTGGACAGCCATTTTCAGGTCTCTCCAGAGATGCTCAATTGGGTTTAGGTCAGGGCTCTGGCTGGGCCAGTCAAGAATGGTCACAGAGTTGTTCCGAAGCCACTCCTTTGTTATTTTAGCTGTGTGCTTAGGGTCATTGTCTTGTTGGAAGGTGAACCTTCGGCCCAGTCTGAGGTCCAGAGCACTCTGGAAGAGGTTTTCTTCCAGGATATCTCTGTACTTGGCCGCATTCATCTTTCCTTCAATTGCAACCAGTCGTCCTGTCCCTGCAGCTGAAAAACACCCCCACAGCATGATGCTGCCACCACCATGTTTCACTGTTGGGATTGTATTGGGCAGGTGATGAGCAGTGCCTGGTTTTCTCCACACATACCTCTTAGAATTAACGCCAAAAAGTTCAATCTTGGTCTCATCAGACCAGAGAATCTTATTTCTCATAGTCTGGGAGTCCTTCATGTGTTTTTTGGCAAACTCTATGCGGGCTTTTATATGTCTTGCACTGAGGAGAGGCTTCCGTCGGGCCACTCTGCCATAAAGCCCCGACTGGTGGAGGGTTGCAGTGATAGTTGACTTTGTGGAACTTTCTCCCATCTCCCTACTGCATCTCTGGAGCTCAGCCACAGTGATCTTTGGGTTCTTCTTTACCTCTCTCACCAAGGCTCTTCTCCCAAGATTGCTCAGTTTGGCTGGACGGCCAGGTCTAGGAAGAGTTCTCGTCGTCCCAAACTTCTTCCATTTAAGGATTATGGAGGCCACTGTGCTTTTAGGAACCTTGAGTGCTGCAGAAATTCTTTTGTAACCTTGGCCAGATCTGTGCCTTGCCACAATTCTGTCTCTGAGCTCCTTGGGCAGTTCCTTCGACCTCATGATTCTCATTTGCTCTGACATGCACTGTGAGCTGTAAGGTCTTATATAGACAGGTGTGTGCCTTTCCTAATAAAGTCCAATCAGTTTATTTAAACACAGCTGGACTCCAATGAAGGAATAGAACCATCTCAAGAAGGATCAGAAGAAATGGACAGCATATGAGTTAAATATGAGTGTCACAGCAAAGGGTCTGAATACTTATGACCATGTGATATTTCAGTTTTTCTTTTTTAATAAATTTGCAAAAATTTCTACATTTCTGTTTTTTTCTGTCAAGATGGGGTGCTGAGTGTACATTATTGAGAAATAAAATGAACTTTTTTGATTTTAGCAAATGGCTGCAATGAAACAAAGAGTGAAAAATCTAAAGGGGTCTGAATACTTTCCGTACCCACTGTATGTCTGAAATAATGATGGGAAGAAATATGGCACTAGCGGGTGTAATAGGGTTGCTGAATCCAGACTACCTGCAGGGCCAGGCATTATTGAAAGTCATATGAAGTCTATCAAAAATATATGAAAAACACTGTTTGGTGACTTGGAGGTTCAAATCCTGATGCCTGTCCAGCCTCTGGGCTCCGTATGTTATTGTCTTTTTAATATCTATAACATAGATACTGAGAACTGCTTAACTGTTAGTCTCTCGTTAACATTTCCAACTGCCAAATTGTGTAACTGTGCATAAGGTTTAAGGTTAAATTTGACATATAATTCTACAAAAGACGAGAACTCTAACCTTCAAGGCTAAAGTCCACAGGCTAGTCACTTTGAATGGTTTAAACCTGAGAAACCTCCATAAGCCTCTTGACGTGCACAGGCTGGCCACGTAAAGACAACATGTAAAGAGGTCTTGTGAGAAATGACAAACTTCTCTTTGCAGCACTCAGACTGATACATATGTTTGTGTGGTGTGCCACCAGAGGGCACTCTCATTGTATAAAATGGTAAATGAAATATTGTTATTAGATATGAGACTAGATTATTTGTCTGACTCATAGGCATATTGTCTTCCCTCTCCCAGACAGGAATAACAAAGTGAGACAAGCCAAGAGGAGGCAAACTGTATTTACATATCACAGTCATCACAGAAAACAAAGAAAACGTCATTTGTGTCAAACATTAAGCCAATTTAAGGTGTATCACACAACAAAAAGTAATGTTTTAGATCTGTGTCCTAGATCAGCCTTTGAACCACAATCCTGCTGTAATAATGATAGAAGGCCGAGCCAGGAGAGCACTGCCTGATGGGCTGAGAATGTCCCGTAGTTGATATTGGACGAACAATTGTTTTGTGTAAAGTGGAGGAAGGCCAATAGAGTTGTATCTTATCATATTTAATGATTCACACATGATCACCCATCCTTTAAAAATCATACAAACAGTCAGTTATACAAATAAGACTCGTGCTGTTGGCCTCCCCGAAAACAAATCCTCGCACCACGAAAGCACAGGAATGCTGAAAGAGCACTCTTGATCCCAGCGTAATATGACCCAACCAACCACTGTCATCCCTGAAGGAGTTTTTTAAGGGTATGTCCATTTTTCAAGCGAGATTACCCCGTCTCTCCAGGGCAAGGGCTCTCACATGTCTCGCAGCAGGAGATCATGTGCTTTGCAACGGCCGACCAACACTGTGAGCTTTGTTGCCAAAATATACTGCCGGCTCATATTCAGAAGAAACATCATCAACGTGTCTCACCCCACCAGGTGAAGGGGAAAATGAAAGTCAACATTGTGGTATTGTTTTGTGTTCCAAAGCAAAGTGATTATTAATATTATTATTATTATTAACACGTATCGAATGACAAACAGGAACATTGTAAGATGTTTTTAATCGTTCAAAGACCCCTTTCTCACGCAGAGAAGGGGATCAGGTTTTGGCGACATCTCCATGAGATACACTCATGAGAGTTGGGTAACAGTTGGATGAGATTAGTTGAGAAAGCTGCATCCTCAATTGTCATTAACACATTAACACATTCCTCTAAAAAGCCAGTGAGGGTCTAGAAAATGATTATGAGTATAAGGTGCATTACACACACCATTGAGTAGGGGATGTATTACATATGGTTTCATCAATGTTAGGCCAATGCAGGCTTTCTCAATAAGTCACAATACTGGAACATATTACTGTGTGATGTTTATCATATTTGGGTTTTTAGACTTGGGCTCCATTTTATCTGCACATTTAAATATCACTCAGTACAGATGTTATCGATGCTAAGGAAAAATGCCCCGCTCAATTTATTTTCTGAAGTGAAGCCGTAGATATAGATCACGTAAGACTTTCTTTTCCGAACTTTAGCCAAGTACGATTTAAAAGCTTTGGTTAGCTCTATGTACAAAATGGTTCCTTCTCAGTGCACCACAGTTGCAACTGTCACAATGTAAATTTATGAATGCACATTTACAAAATCTTACAATGAGACACTTCTCCTTTCTTAGACATATAAATCATAGCACAAAATAATAAATGGCAGCTAGTGCTTTTTTAAAGAAAGCTTATTGCCTTGAACAGGAAAGAAAATGTGCCCTTGTTTTCAAAGAAGCAGTACATGGAGCGTCTGCTTCAGGTTCACACAGAGACAGCAACAAGTTGTTGGTTAACCACTTTGTGACTTGCCTGGAGAGGTCTGCCAGCACTGCTGCCTAGAAAGGAATTGCTGTATAGAGTGAATGATAATGAAAAACATGTGCTGATTTAAAACATTGTAACATTTAATGTAAGACATCTAGTGTGAAAACAGGAGAGGAAACGTCTTTCCATCGACTGAAATAAAAAGGGGAACTTTAAAGTGCTTGTGGTATTACAAAGAAGGTCGGAAATGACATATCATACAGGAGAAATTAGAAATGAATCATTTTTTTAAATTCTCAAAACTAAGAATTCTGCAGCCCGGAACGCAGAGAGAGAAAATATTGTTAGCGGAAAGTTTTAAAGTCTCACTGGTAAAACTTTCTCTTTGAGCATTTTTTTAAGTGCAGTTTTCCATTTTTGCTTTGAACCAGAAGTATTCTTCAGCTCTTACCAGATTGTAAGTATAACTTTATAATAAGGGCAGGGTTATTCTCTAAATGATTGTCTCATTCACATTGCTACTGATGCCATTAGCAGATAAATAACACAAAGGCCAACTATAAACAGCTGGCATGTCTCACGAAGCCTATCGCTACGGGCTAAAAGGGTTTGATTCAAATCAGTGAAGGAAAACAATGTGATGTATCTGTTGCTCTCTCTTGCAATGCTACCATTACTGTGGTGGCTGTTTCACTGACACACGGATGGTTGGCTGATCAGCAGTGGACCCATCTGCCAGATGAAGGTAGCATATGTGGATATAATATTGTCCAGTCTTGAAAGACAAACACAAACGTATGTTTATACTTTTTTGCTGTGTCACTGCCGTAGTCGTTAACAGTAGTTGTCTTCATTTATTAGCTTCTGCACAATAAATTAAGTTTGAAATTACTGTTGGAGCAGTCAATAACACGTGTTTTTCAGACATTTAATTAATGCTCGACCATACATGACTTGTTTTTATGGCATTTTGAAGATGCACAAATGCAAACCAGTCAACTTTAATAAATCCTCCACTTGGGGTGCCAAGTAACCAGTCAGAGCATGGGTGTGCCGTTATTCGGTAACCTATCAAGTCGGTTTAGTTTAGTTATCATCATCTTTCCATATTCATGCAAATGGTACTCAACTGCCTGTGTGCTATCTCAGCCATGTCACATTAAAGGCACCAGTACCCTCAGAACTCACTGTTTACTGTTTCCAGTGTACAGCTGGTGGCTTCACCGGCTCATGTTTGCACTCTACTCTCATAACCAGTAACTCCTAGAACTACAGCATGGTAAGTCGTATACTAACACCATGATACTGTTGTAGTGAATGTGTTAAGCTCTGAATTTAAAATGGGTTTATATTGAATCTGTTGTTGAAACGTGTCCTTAAGGTTCACAGTTCATAGGACTCAACCCAACGTTTCCTCTTCCCTTCCTTCTCTCTTACTTCCGTCCCATCCCCCTTTCTTGACAGCGTCTCCATTTTCTCCTCGTTCTGTTCTCTCCTCTCCTCCCCTTTTCTCACCAGGTTCTCAATTGTGCAGAGATTGACGACGTGCTGGAGAGGTACTACCTGTCACCCTTTTATGGCATCGAGTTCTGCATTGGTCTCCCTGGCAACCTTTTGGTTATACTTGGCTACATATTTTGTTTGCCAAAGTGGCAGAGCTGCAATATCTACCTCTTCAGCCTGGCGGTCTCCGACCTTCTTTTCCTCTGCACACTGCCACGCCTCTCATACCTCTATGCAAATGACCAATCAGAGACCAGCCCCTATGCTTGCGTTATAAACCGCTATGTCCTGCATGTCAATCTCTACTCGTCCATCCTGTTTATGTTACGGTTTGGTTTAGGTGGACCCAAGTGCAGGCACGGAGAGGCAAGGTTGGGGAAAGGTAAACAGTTTATTAGATGGTAGCGGAGGGTGTAGGCGGAGCGGTGAGGTGGCGTGGACGGTGGCGGGGAGGCTGGTCACGGTCACAGGAATCCTGGGCACAAGGAACAGAGATTAGTAATTTCATACGAACACAAGCGGAGTAGGTCTGGTAGACAGAGTCACTAGAGAGGCCGAGAGTCGCTATACCACATAACATGGAGCAATAATCTGGCAACTGGAGAGATGGAAGCCAGGGTGTTTTAGCAGAGAGGAGGTGATGAGATGATTGACGTCAGGTGCCGGAGATGGGTTGCAGGTGTGGAGATGATTGCCAGTTGCCGGAACACGCCCACGAAACACACCCACACACACACACACACACACACAGGGAAGACGACCCGGGGACACCAGAGACAAACAGAAAACAGCCCAAAAGGAACATAAGTCACGGCCGAGCCGTGACAGTACCCCCCCCCCAACGGGCGCCTCCAGGCGCCCCACCAGGCTTGTCTGGATGCTCCCGATGGAAGTCCCGGATGAGGGAAACCTCCGAAAAGGAGCGACGTGGAACCCAGGACCGTTCCTCCGGGCCGTACCCCTCCCAGTCGACGAGGTACTGGAATCCCCGGCCCCTACGGCGGCTGTCGAGAATACGCCGAATGGTGAAGAACTGGTGACCGTCGACGACCTGGGGGGGCGGTGGGGCCGGAACAGGAGGGGACAGGGGACTGGAGGACACCGGTTTAAGTAGGGAAACATGGAAGGTTGGATGCACCTTCCAGGCAGGTGGAAGCTTGAGCCGGACCGTGGAGGGATTGATAACCGACTCCACCTCATAGGGCCCAACAAAGCGGGGCCCCAGCTTGCGGGACACCATTTGGAGGGGCAAGTCCCGCGACGAGAGCCACACTTTCTGGCCAGGACGATAGGCGGGTGCCTGGGTCCGGCGCCGGTCGGCCAGACGCTTGGTACGAGCGGCCGCACGAAGGAGAGCAGACCGGGCCACCCTCCAAATCCGCCGGCACCGACGAAGACCAGCCTGCACCGACGGCACCGCCACGTCCTCTTCCTGGTCCGGAAACAGGGGCGGTTGGTATCCCAAGGAGGCCATGAAGGGGGACATGCCCGTAGCGGAGCTGATCAGAGAGTTATGGGCATATTCCACCCACGGCAAGTGTGCGGACCAGAAGGATGGGTGGCGAGCCGTGACGCAGCGCAACGCCGTCTCCAAGTCCTGGTTTGCCCGTTCCGTCTGGCCGTTGGTCTGCGGGTGGTATCCCGAAGAGAGACTCGCGGTAGCGCCCAGAGCACGACAGAAAGCCTTCCAGACCTGGGATGAAAACTGCGGCCCCCGATCCGACACAATGTCCTGGGGGATGCCGTGGAGACGGAAAACATGGAGGACCAGAAGCTGTGCAGTTTCAGTGGCAGAAGGCAACTTGGGGAGGGGAATGAAGTGAACCGCCTTGGAGAAACGGTCCACGACTGTCAGTATGGAGGTGTTGCCGTCAGAAGGGGGCAGGCCAGTGACGAAGTCCACTGCGATGTGGGACCAGGGCCGTCGGGGGATCGGCAGAGGGCGCAACTGACCGGCTGGGAGTTGGTGGGAAGCCTTGTTACGGGCACAGACGGAGCAGGCGGACACGAAGGCCCGGGTGTCACGGGACATAGACGGCCACCAGAACCGCTGCTTAATGAAGGTGAGGGTGCGGTGGACCCCAGGGTGGCAGGCCAATCTGGAGGAATGCCCCCATTGCAAGACCTGGGACCGGACAGGGACCGGGACAAACAGACGGTCAGGGGGACCATTGCCCGGGTCCGGATGCGAACCCTGGGCCCCTCGGACGAGAGACTCAATGTCCCAGGAGACCGCAACCACCACCCGGGAGGGAGAGAGAATGGGCTCAGGCTCGAGGGCGGGCTTCTCCGTGGTGGACTGACGGGACAGGGCATCTGGTTTGGTGTTTTGGGAACCAGGACGGTAGGTGATGGTGAAATTGAACCTTCCCAAGAACAGAGCCCACCGAGCCTGGCGTGAGTTCAACCTCTTGGCAGAGCGAAGGTAAGAAAGGTTTTTGTGGTCGGTCCAAACTATGAATGGTTGCACTGCTCCCTCCAACCAGTGCCTCCACTCCTCCAAAGCCAGAACCACCGCCAGTAGCTCCCGGTTACCCACATCATAATTGCACTCTGCAGGCGAAAGGCGCCGTGAAAAGAAAGCGCATGGGTGCAACTTCTGATCCTGCAGGGACCGTTGAGAAAGCACAGCCCCAACCCCTGAATCAGAGGCATCCACCTCCACCACAAACTGCCGAGAGGGATCCGGGTGAATTAACACCGGGGCGGAGGTGAATAGCCCCTTCAGGGCGGCAAAAGCAACGTCCGCCGCCGGAGTCCAGGAAAAGGAGACAGCAGTGGACGTGAGCTGCGTGAGGGGAACCGCCACCTTGCTATAGTCTCTGATGAACCGCCTGTAGAAATTGGCAAACCCCAGGAACCGCTGAAGCTGCTTGCGAGTGGTGGGCGTGGGCCACTCCACCACCGCCTGAATCTTTGCCGGGTCCGCCCTCACCTGGCCCTGCTGAATGATAAACCCAAGGAACTTGACAGTGGACACATGGAACTCACATTTTTCCGCTTTAACGAAGAGCTTGTTTTCCAGGAGCCTGCGCAACACCAGTCTGACGTGGCGTGAGTGTTCCTCCACGTCCTGGGAAAAGATGAGGATGTCATCCAAGTAAACAAAGACGAACCTGTTGAGCATGTCCCGGAGGACATCATTGATTAACGTTTGGAACACTGCAGGGGCATTAGTGAGGCCGAATGGCATGACAAGGTACTCGAAATGGCCCAGGGGGGTGTTGAAGGCGGTTTTCCATTCGTCTCCCTCACGGATCCGAACGAGGTGGTAGGCATTCCGGAGGTCCAATTTGGAGAACACTGTGGCCTGGAGGAGGGGCTCAAAGGCAGGGTCAATAAGAGGGAGAGGGTATTTGTTCCGTACGGTGATCCCGTTCAAGCCACGGTAGTCTATGCAGGGGCGGAGCGTATTGTCCTTTTTACCAACAAAGAAGAATCCCGCGCCAACAGGGGAGGAGGAGGGTCGGATAAAGCCGTTTGCTAGGGAGTCATGGATGTAACGCTCCATCGCTTCTCTTTCAGGGCGAGCAAGGCTAAAGAGACGGCTAGAGGGCAAGGGAGCACCCGGGAGCAGGTCTATGGCGCAGTCATAGGGTCTATGCGGGGGCAGCGTTTGGGCCCGCTGCTTACTAAATACCTCCCCTAAGTCATGGTAAACGGGAGGGACTAACGTAAGGTCCGGGGCCTCGATGGTGGGAGTACCAGCAGATCCAGCGGGAGCCGGGGCCGACTGGAGACAGTGGGAGTGGCAAAATGTGCTCCAGCTGGCCACCGACCCCGTAGACCAATCAATGTGGGGATTATGCAGTTTCAACCAAGGTTGGCCTAAGACAACAGGGGCATGAGGGGAGTGAATGACCAGGAACCTCACCAATTCCTGGTGATTACCTGATAGGCGGAGGCTCAGAAGACCGGTGTGGCGAGTGATGGTTGCCAGGAGTTGTCCATCCAGCGCATAGACCTCCCTTGGAACAGCGAGGGCTTCGGTGGAGATCCCAGCTTGGTCCACGAACGTGGTATCCACAAAGTTCGCGTCCGCCCCGGAATCCACCAAGGCTTTGAGTGGAACGGACCTCCCCCCCCAGGTGAGATAAGCGCCAAGCTGCACGCAGGAATGGGGAGTGGTGGGAGAGGTGGAAGTCTGGCTCATCAGGACCCCTCCCGTAGCTGATGAGCCTAATCTTTTGGCAGGCGAGGACAGGAAGAGACAAGGTGACCCGCCTGCCCGCAGTAGATGCACAACCCAGCCGTAACTCGCCGTTGCCGTTCCGACTGGGAAAGGCGAGCTCGGCCAAGCTGCATCGGCTCCTCGGCGGGGGCGGGCGCCACAACACTAAAGGGCGGGTCAGGGACATTCTGCCTAAGAGGCTGGGCAACGGCACTGCCGCGGGGAGCTAACCTAGGTTGTGAGCTAGGAGCTGCAGCTGACTGATGGCTGGGCCGCGTTCTGAGGCGGGCCCGAAGGCGGTTGTCTAAGCTGATGGACAGGGAAATGATGGAATCTAAGCTGTCTGTCTCATCCTTAGTTGCCAACTCATCCTGGATGTTATCCGCTAACCCCTGGAAAAAAACCCCCTGCAGCGCTTCGTCCCCCCACCCACTTTCTGCAGCTCGAATCCTAAACTCCACCGCATATGCTGCGACAGAGCCGGAACCCTGACGAAGGGAGAGGAGCCTGCTAGAGGCCTCCTTACTATGAACAGGGTGGTCAAAGGTTCTCCTAAGCTCATCTACAAAACCCTGGTAGGACGTACATATACGGGACCCCCTCTCCCACAAAGCTGTTGCCCACTGCGAAGCCTTGCCCGTAAGTAACCCTATGATAAAACTTATGCGTGACTCATCTGAGGCGTAGGTGCTGGGTTGTTGTCGGAACACCAGGGAGCATTGCAGGAGGAATCTTCCACATGCGCCCAGGTCTCCGGAATAGCGTTCCGGGGTCGGGATGTAGGGCTCCCGGGCAAGCGTGGCAGCAGCGGCAGACGCCGGGGTTGGCGCTGGTGGGACAGAGGGAGGCACGCCGGTGTCTGGGGCACCCAGCGCGGTGAAACGGGCTTCGACGCGGTCCATCCGGGTATTGAGTCGAGCCACACTGGCGTTGATCTCCCGTAGCTCGGCCAACACTTCCTGGAGGGCAGCCTCGTGACGTCCCAACAGAACGCCATGAGAGGCTAGCCGCTGGCCAATGGGTTCCGAGCCCGCTGGGTCCATGGTGGCCAGATTATTCTGTTACGGTTTGGTTTAGGTGGACCCAAGTGCAGGCACGGAGAGGCAAGGTTGGGGAAAGGTAA
The DNA here is from genome assembly GCA_023566465.1 of Cottus gobio. NCBI lineage: Eukaryota > Metazoa > Chordata > Actinopteri > Perciformes > Cottidae > Cottus > Cottus gobio. The sequence continues at coordinate 14,218,589 of CM042220.1, forward strand.
ACAGTTTATTAGATGGTAGCGGAGGGTGTAGGCGGAGCGGTGAGGTGGCGTGGACGGTGGCGGGGAGGCTGGTCACGGTCACAGGAATCCTGGGCACAAGGAACAGAGATTAGTAATTTCATACGAACACAAGCGGAGTAGGTCTGGTAGACAGAGTCACTAGAGAGGCCGAGAGTCGCTATACCACATAACATGGAGCAATAATCTGGCAACTGGAGAGATGGAAGCCAGGGTGTTTTAGCAGAGAGGAGGTGATGAGATGATTGACGTCAGGTGCCGGAGATGGGTTGCAGGTGTGGAGATGATTGCCAGTTGCCGGAACACGCCCACGAAACACACCCACACACACACACACACACACACAGGGAAGACGACCCGGGGACACCAGAGACAAACAGAAAACAGCCCAAAAGGAACATAAGTCACGGCCGAGCCGTGACAGTTTATGGTTTGGCTTAGCATGGACCGCTTCCTGCTCATAAAGCACCCAACACAGGAGCACTGCATGCTGAGGCCACGAACAGCCCTGATCGTGACAGGCCTGAGCTGGCTAGCGGTCAACGTGGAAGTTGCTCCAATGATATCCCTGATGGTCCAAGACCTCCAGAGCGGAAACAGGAGTCGCTGCAAGGACTTTGCCAGCCTCAGTGGAGACATCAATACATTGGGCTACAGCCTGGGGCTCACCTTGACCGGTTACTTTCTCCCTCTACTTGGACTTTGTGGTTTCTCCTACCAAATTGCACATCTGCTCCGTGTCCAGGAAAGGGCTGTGCAACGCAGGGCGACGTCGTACAAGCGGCCGCTCAGAGTGGCCGCATCGGCCGCAGTCATGTTTCTGGTTCTCTACACGCCCTACCATGTTCTGAGAAATGTCAGAATAGCATCTCGACAGGCCTGGGCCGGGCTGCCACTGTGCACGAGGATGTACATAGAGGGCCTGTACATCATCTCCAGACCGTTGGCCTTCTTGCACAGTGTCATCAACCCCGTCTTCTACTTCCTCATGGGGGACAAGTTCAGAGAGCTCCTATTGGCTAAGCTCAGAAAGCTGGTCAGGAATAGGCAGCAGTAATTATGCATTACAAATTAATATTAATATGTTTATAGTAACACTCTGTTTAAGCATGTATGTAAGTATGGATGTGCAGATGGTGTTGTTGTTTGTACTTGTATCTGTATTTTCTGAAAAAGCATTATTACTTAAGTTCTATTTTTAAGCCAGCATTGTATTAATAAAGTCCCAGTGATAATCAACCAACCAATGCTTCCACTCTAGTGGATTTCTCCCATCCTTTTTCCAGTGTAATGTGAAACTTGTATAGCTGGTTGTGATGATTTGATCTCTGTTGACCCAACTTGCTGAGTTATGAAGACTAAGTCATCAGCATGATTTGAATTTTGATTCCGAGAAGCTAATCATAGTTTTAGACCTCCCAGGTGTATTGTGCAATTGTTTTGCTAGTATCTGGGTTTTAATACGATATAATTGATAAATGAAGGGTTTGGATTTGGAGAATGTGTAATCAGTATTCTATTACTGTGGAATATAGTGTGTGTTGCTCATTTTATTTGTATGCTTGTGTGAGAATGCATCTGTAACAGTGTCAGCCTAAAGAGGCTTACTTTTAGTTCTTACACTCCAACAAACACAAACTCTACCACCATTATGACAAGAGTGCATAGTTTCCTCATGTTTCCTTGTCTTTCCCATTCAGTTTTTAAAGACTAACTCTAAATAAGTTAGTATAAGTGTCTAAAGTTGGAATCATCTGGAGAGCTCAGCTCCCATGAACACAAATTGGATACGGGCGTTTGTGTCGAGTCCCACCATGATGGATTCCTCATTGTATTACATATCTCCTGGGTGTCAACAGTGAAATATTGGGCTGCCTTCTGTGGGTCCATTTCAAGTTTCCTAATATTAACACCAGAGGAGTTGTTCTAAGACAAAGTTCATCTCAGAAAAGTTCATCTGAGGACAATTACACAACCTAAAGCTCTATTACATTCTGGGCAGATAACTTATAACATAAGCATAACAGGGCATTTGGTCATGAAACAGGTTGTTGGGTTGCTGTATTTTAAACGGGTGGAGTCTGAAATAAAGCATTTACTCTCAGCAGTGATAATGTTGGGGTGAACAAAATGAATGTGAACAATACACAAGTTATTTGTCTGAGAATCAAAATTAATGAAGAAAATAAATCAACCTTGACTGGCTTTGGCTTCAAATCTTTCAGTGTTTGACCTTTAAAAAGTATGTGATTTATTTTCAAGCCTCAAGGTAGTAAACTAAACCTGCAGAGAAAATCAAGTTACACAAAGTGCATATTTGTATTAGCAGTATGTGCACGCTTACTCACATTCCTGTGTGTGAACAGAGTAAGTATGTGTGCACGTTCTATACTGTATGCTGGTATAATCTGTGCAAAACCTCTATGCATTATTAACAGTTTCAAGGAATCATCGGCCACAATCCATTGCACGTTACTGTTATTAGCTCTCATGTACGCACATCTGCACACCAGACCAGCATACAGAAGAATATGAGCAGCATAGTGGAGCACATTAACAGTCCCTCAGAGCCAGAGGAGTGTTTTGTTTAACGTGTCCTGATGAATGAGGTTGACCTATTTGAATCATCCTTTTGTACAAATGGCTTGTTCACACATGAAATATCATCTTTACTATCAAGAAACATGTTTTTTTCTCCAAAATGTTGGATAGAACGTAGGTAGGTGTGACAGCTGTATGAATATCCAACTGATGCAACCTGGACTGCTTCACCTACAGTAAGTGGATTTGGGTATCTGAGTCAGTCTACATCATATAGCTTATCATCCTCTTTAACTTCACTCTGTGTAATATATCTGTCAACGATGTCATGTAGAACATTTTCTGTTCCTCTTTTTCCTCCATTCCTCTATAGCATGTCTTGCTCTCTTTACACGGCATGTGATTGCACACACACACACACACACACACACACACACACACAAGCAAAGTGATCAATAGTTACAGGTCAAGTCAATTTATTGACAGTTTACATTGAAATTAAAATGATGCAAATCATAAATTCATCAAGAGGAATTCCAAACAAAATCCATATTTACAGTTGATAATGTAGCAGTGCTTCTGCAAATGAGCAAAGTGTCTCTGATAACTTAGTTATACTTCACTTGGTTACAAAGTTACAAGTTACAACAAAAAACATGGCTGAACAATGGTGACTTTCAGGTGTTTTGTATCAGCTGCGACTCTTTTTGAACAGTAAAGCTTAAAGAACAGTGAGAAATCAAATAACATTCATTCAAAGGATTATTTGTTGGTAACATTTGCCTCCCTGTTGTCTTTTAAACAGCCATCCCATGTGTTGATGTCACCCTCAGGCACAAGATACAGCAGATGAAAGGAAGAGACAAGTGAATGGTTTCAAGCCACCTCATATGACAACCACATGTTGTTAGAGCAGGGGTTCAGAGACTAATAGTTGACTGAAGATTAATCAACTGAAGTTAAATATACACAAATAGAAACAGGCATAAAGTCTTACGGCCAGCTAAATGTTACACATTTCATCATGAAACTGGCACTTGGCCTTACTCTGGCAACTTGCTTTAACAAAGCGGCCGTTGTGGGATTACATATATATATATATTTATATATCACTAAATAGCCATCACTAAATAGCGGACCGAACAGAAGGACCTGTCACAGCTTCTGATCAAATAATGAAAATAAGCGATAATCTCCACAAAGCGTTGTTTTTCACCCCGATGGTCGCAGCGATAGACTGCAGGCGCAGCTAATCAAATTAATACGGCAATAGCTTCACCCAATTGAGCCAGTTAAATCAACCGTTGGCTGAGCGTAGACAGTTTGCTAGAGAGAACATCGACATAAGAGCAATGGCAGCAGGGAGCATGAAGCACATGAGCCTACTTTCTAATTACAGACTGCATTTTTTATCATGTTTGGATCGACTCACATTTGTGAGACAGCTTTGACCGAGATTCTGTATTGTTTTATTTTTCTTGAAATGTAGGCTTTAAGTTCATTGTAGATAGAGATTTGTTTTCTATATAACCGCCATACAAATTCAGTGTGTCTCTATGTTAAAAGTATCCTAATAGAAATTACATGAAAATGCACAGTGTTGAATTATGGGTAGTCTACAGAATGCAATTTGGACCTTATGAGGTTCGGATCTTTGTTTTCAATCCAAATTGAATTCCCCTGATGTAGACGGTGAAATTTACTAAATGCAAGGCTGTTTACTCACACTACCATAAAATCACATTTGAACAAAGAAGGGGATACACACATACACCCCTATCAATCTTATTATTCTATAATAAGGAGACTTCTCTTTGCCATATTTCTTAATCATACTCAAAGCTTAATTACAAAATGTGTGTATGGAAGGTGTGAGACTGTTTAGAAGTGTGTACATTGTTAAAGCATAATCTTTACTTATGGAATGAGGCTCATGAAAGGTCATCGTGTGTAGTCCACCGAGATTATAAATCTGAAATGTCTGTGACACAATCTGAACTAATACTTCTTTCAGGAACTGCTCTGACGGCCTCGATTTACCATGTGCTTGGACAAACTCAAGATAGGACTTTGGGTCAAGCATGGCTCTCGAACCTTTACGGCTGACCCTACAATGTTATGACCCCACCTTTGTGGTTTTACAGTCATTCACATTCCTGAAGAAGGCGCTGTTCTGTCTGTCTGCAGCTGTGAAGGCCCTCTGCAGGCAGGACCATCCCCACAGGCTGAGAGGACATCCAGCCGACCTGAGAAGGAAGAACCTGGTCACCTGGTTTCTAAAATACCACAAATAGGGTTGAATCCTGGATCTCTCCCTCATGGCTCTGCTGGTTCCGCCTCTTCTCTGGTATTGTGTTCCTGACCTGTCGGCATTGGCCATCCTGTGCCGTCTAATGTGCCACGCAGCTCCGACCTGCGATGCACCAATGGGCTGAAGATTTATTCCGGCAACTATTGAGAGCAAGACACTAAAATAAATTGTGCTGAGAGAGATGGAGACAAGGAAGAACGGTTCAGGCCGAACCTCAACGAAGAAGGCGAACAGGTTCCGAAAATATCAGAGAAAGACGGAAAGAGAGATGGAAAAGTGCGATTCAACAAACAACAATCATCCAACAAGATGGAGATGTCAAAGAGGAACAGCCGCCATCGCATGAACCTTAACCTCCCATCTGCCCATCAGAGCCGTCAGGTGAAACAATACCATATACAGATGTAAATGAGTTTCATGTTCCGAGGCCAAATGCCTTTAAGTAACACAGAATAAAATCATCTTAGATAGAAATATATTAGACCTATATTAGATAAAAATTAAATTAAAATGTTAACTACTATTAAGGTTCTTCACAATCTTCCCTGTTGCTTCATAAACTCTCAACTGCTGAACAGTACATACATGTTTTAAGCTAAATTTAAGGTATGAACGTTGAACGACGGGTTTAATTAATACACATCAGTCAATGATATCACTTATCATGATGAGTCACTTATTCTACACGCTCACATGTAATCCTTTTTATTCAGTTCTGGTTCACCTTTATTAATTGTACTGCTCATCATATTCTTTATTCATCCCCTTCCTTTTGTTTATTTTATTTTTTGTTTAGTAGTTTAGTATGCAGTTAGTCCAATAAATATTTCCTTTATAAAGAACTTGATCATTTGATTTGTGTGTATATGAAATAATAAGTCCCTGTATACTTTGAGAAGAACTCTGTTGGAACCCTGAGATTATAGTTTTCCCTATTTTTCAAAAACAGATCTTCTGTTCAGTTCTGTTAGTTAAACTAATGGTGGCTTATGGCTTAAGCTGTGTGCCATCATTATTGTCTACTAATTTATGGGTTTATAAATCATACTTGAATGATTCATTATTGTTACTTATCTTGATATTAATTGATTAAAATGTATTAAATCTGCTACCAGTACCAGCACCTCCCTGTGTACCACATGTGTATGGGTTACACAACTAAGGGCTTGTTCTTTCCTTGTGGAACAGTTATGCTGTAATTAAACATACCACTTGCCGATCTCTGATGCAATGCCAGGAACCATCACGCAGGAATTCTATTTTTGCAAAAACATCTAAACAATCTTAGGTGTCAGTATCAGCTGCACTCAATGTTAACTTTGGCTTAATCATGTTTTACTTTTGTGAAAATCCTTTCCTCCTTTGCCAAGACAAGGACAGTTTGCCAGCTAAGAAAATCTATAACTCTCCACAACATGACAGCATTGACATCTGTGGTATTCCAGTTTGATTATCTCCCTCAGATCTCTTTGGGACGTATTATGTTTGGTGGAAAATGAACACGATACTGTACTACAGTCAAGTACAATACTTGAGTCATATGTGTCATATGTGTTGGGTTCTACTGACGCCACCTTATATGAACAAAGCAGCACTATTCTTTTCAAAATCCTGTTTCCATGAGAGGAAAAACAGAAGAAGTTCATTATTTCTCAATACATTTACAGAAAAGTAGCGCGACCAAAGAAAAATAAAACTTGAACACCAGATGGGAAAGAAATGCATTGAACCAAATACTGGCACATTGTGTGGGAAAGTTGGAATGAATATTAATAGTCACGAGTCTTTTTTACAAGTTTTCCTCAAGCCATTTTATATAGTTGTTGGTCATGCGACGTGCGATCAGGAAGTCGGTCGGCCACACGGTGAACATCAACCCTCCATGAAATCCTGTGTCATAGTGTTGATGTGTCACCTCAACACCAGCAGAACGGAGCCGCGTGACATACATGATCCCATCATCTCGGAGAACATCATACTCACATGTCAGGATGTAGGCCTTGGGCAGAGAGCGTAAGGCAGAGTCTGGAACCAGCAGGGGGGAAGCCCTCGGGTCGGCAAGAGATTGAGCGGGTCCATCCATGCCAACGCCCTCTCCTCCGACTCCCTGCACCACAGCGGGAGCACTATAGTTGTATTTTCTATGATATGTTTCTGGCAGAAAGGCGCTCCAGTTGACAAACTTCAGCAGGCCAGAAGACTCAGGGTTGTTGTGAGTGTTGGCCATCATGGCTCTGAAAAGGGCCTTGTCGCTGGTGAAGTACTCACTCCAGAAACGGACCATGAGGGTACGGGGCAGAATGGGCATGTCCTGATTTTGCTGATAGGAAGGTGTGTTGAGATCCAGAGCCTGCAGTACAGGGTAGATGAGTGCTTGGGCCTTTAAATGGACCTGCTGTCCAGGCTCTTTTTGTAACTGTGAAGAGAGAGAGTGAGATATTGGCATTTATTTAAAGAACATTCCATTGAGTATTTGTCATTGCAATTAAATATGGGCTGAAGGTTTTGAGAAATAAAACAGCTTGATTTGAATACAACACGTACAAGTCATGGTTGGTTTACAGGAATAATTGCATCCCCTGCAGTGTTCACTATGTGTTTGTCTCTTCACTGTGCTGTTGAAACTCTTGACTCATGGATGTAGTACAAGAACTGGATCGGCGTGATGGAACAGCTTGCCTCTAAAACCCTAACCCCCACTATGCCAAAAAAACATTGTAAGCTAAATAAAATGTAAAACCAAAGAGTATGAGTAAGAAAGTGCTGCAAAAGAACAAAATGTGTAAATATGAGAGCAATTTAACTTGTTTTTATGGAACACTGCCCCTCCACTACTACATTAAAACAGGATCTAATCTAGCCATTCGTAGTAGAAAGTATCACGCTCGGCTGTGCCAGAAGCTGCAGGAAAGTAAGCACTGCGTCGACAAGTGGTGTTTGTGTCCATCTACCGGCCTGAGAGCTCTTCTGGCTGTCTTTATGGGAAATATGACAAAGGCATAGAGCAAATCTTTGAGGGGACAGCGATGTCCAAAGAGGGTGAATTCAGGCGGCGACCCCCATGTCGGAAAAGTGAAGCCAAGGTGGAAGTGCCCTAAATTTGCATTCTTTTAAATGCCAATCAGGCGGCGACTCCTTTGTTTGCAAAAAAGAAATACAAAGTTGAATAGAAGTCTATGAGAAAATTACCGTACTCATCCCTTAAATTATTACCTCAGTAAACATTGTAAACATGTGTATGGTCTCAATCGATAGTTTCAAGCCTTCTTCAACAGATTGATGTTTATTCAGGGAATTACTCTCCATTTTAGAGTAAAATAGACTATAGAGCAGGGTATGCTTTAGGGTGTGGCTACCTTGTGATTGACAGGTTGTCTTGTCTGGGAGTTGTCTGTGTCTTTGAACTTTGAACTTTTCACAGTGTTGTTTAGTTAATCGTAATATTGTGGTCACATAAAAATGTCTTATTCAATATTTGGTTGTATTTATCTCCACCTTCTTGTGTCACTCCAAAGAAACAAGACAGCGATGGCCAAAATGGCAAATTCCACGCTTCAAAACATCAGTCTAAAAATCAATGGGTGATTACAGGGTGAACTGCATGTCCATTTATTAAATACAGTCGATGGGTGAATCATGGGATCACCGTAATAACAGTGTGAACCAGTGAGTGCACTGGCTTTTTCCCTAGAAGCAAACAGATCCCTATCTACCAGCCAGATGTCTGACTCATGAGTACAATGCTGTTGGCAAACATCTACTGACAGGGTGCCCAGGGTCATGACATCTGCACCAAAATCGTGTGGGCCTAGAAAGTGAAGCACTAGACGGGATAAGCTACACTCCATGGTGCAACACCATAAGTTCTCTATGCAGATCCTCCGTAGGACATTGCGCACCTGTTGGCTGGTATGAGATGCTTTTCTTTGAGTTGATTCCAACCCCCTACAGCACTAAAGCTGTGTCAACTAGACTGTATGTAACAAGCCCCATCACCTGGAAATACCCATAAGATTTCACAATGTAGTGGTTTGGTTACACTGTCACTGTGGGACAACTGTTTAATTTCCTTTGAATTTCGTCTTTAAGTGTTTCTTACCTTGTGGTTTGCCAGACGTGACACTGCTTCCTACATAGCGACAAAAACGTGCTAAATATAATGAGCACACAAGGGCACAAGAAGAAAACTCATGCAAAGTCGTTTAAAGCCATTACTCGCTCTTTGGGTTAATGCCACAGTTGCAAGAGAAATGCATTGTAAGAGTTGGGAGAGGAATGTCTTTCTAGTTTTGACTCCTGTGGTACTGATTTGGCTCAACTTGGCACAGAGCATACATGCAAACTTCAGTGTGCACGGATGAAAAGTCATTGTGATACTTTATTGTCACTATACTTACACACAACAAAGCATAGTTTTGTTATTCCATGTATGTGTACTCTGTGTGAAACTGTACTAAAGCTAGAGGATCATTTTAGAGAATTCAGAATAACCTAAACCTAAATCACTATTACGAAAGTAAATTCCAAAGAGATTAATGTAAGAGAGCTTATTCTTTGCACATTCATTGTATCTGTTCAGGTGCCCATAAAATGTACTGTTTATTTTTTTGTCTTTAACAGGGGTTGTGATGAAATCCCAGCCATTGTAAATCACTATCCCGAAAATGTTTTACTCTTTTTTGTGTTTTTTGTTTTTCTCTGACTGTAATTTGAAATGGCCAGTTACCTGAAGTAATTAATGTGATTAAGAGTGGCCTGGATGTCATGCTGTGGCATTCATTCAGTACAAATTATTGTGTATCAGCTAAAAATGCATGTCATTTCCTGCTGAACAGTTGAAGCAAAGTCATACATGACCGGCTATGAAATAGTTGGTCACTACTGTTCACATCACAACCAGCGAAGAGCGCATGTTCTTTTCTTCAGGGTAATACAATACTATTTATTATAAACTGGCTCATTAACATTGCATTAGGCAACTCTTCATACAGGTCTTTCTGGTTCCACATGTGAACCAGCAATATAGAGCTGCCACTAGAAAACACAGGTCCAGTACCTGCTGCGAGACAGCAGCCGCCAGGTTCCCTCCAGCGCTATCCCCAGACACAGCAATGCGTCTTGGGTCCACAGAGTACTTAGCCAGCACCCCCTTCTGGAGGAAGTGTTTGACCACACGGTATACGTCCTCATATGGGACAGGGAAGTGGTGAGCAGGGGCAAGTCTGTACCTGGAAAAACAGAACGGTGCAGATTAAAGCAGAAGCATAAATAAACATGATCTACCTTAGCACCAAATCCCCCCTCGACCCTCCCCTCTCCCACATCAACTCCTGCCTGTCAGCTATTAAAATCTGGATGCAACACAACTTCCTCAAACTCAACAGTGATAAAACAGAATTCCTTCTCATTGGCTCCAAATCCACACTCAGCAAAACCAATAACCCCACTCTCACCATTGACGGCACCATTGTCTCCCCATCTCCCCAGGCCCGAAACCTTGGCGTGATCTTTGATTCCACCCTCTCCCTTGAGCCCCACATCCGCCATGTCATCAAAACCTCCTTCTTCTACCTCCGCAACATCGCTAAAATCAGACCCTCTCTCACACCCCCCGCGGCTGAAAGACTCATTCACGCCTTCATCTCTTCCCGACTGGACTACTGTAACTCACTTCTCCTCGGCATCAGCTCTACCAATATCAACCGCCTCCAACTGGTCCAGAACGCAGCTGCCCGACTCATTACCCGCTCCAAATCTTGGCACCACATCACTCCAGTCCTAAAACAACTTCACTGGCTTCCTATCCCCCACCGGATCACCTACAAAATCCTGGTCCTCACCTACAAAGCCATCCACCATCTGGCCCCCTCATACCTCACTGACCTCCTGTCCCCCTACCAACCCTCACGGTCCCTCAGATCCACCTCAGCCGGTCTCCTCTGCATCCACAAATCCAAACTCCGCAGTTTTGGGGACAGAGCCTTCTCCAGGGCAGCTCCCAGGCTCTGGAACTCCCTCCCCCAAGAGATCCGCACCTCTGAGTCCCTCACCGTCTTCCAGTCCCGCCTCAAGACCCATCTCTTCACCTCTGCCTATCAGTAGCCCCCTATTGACTGTATCATGTTCTGCTTTGTCCTGTTTTCTTTTGCTTTGTTTTGTTTTGTCTTGTATCGTCCAGTTTTGCTTTACCTTCTAATCTTGCTCCCTGTAAAGCGACTTTGAGTCCATGAAAAGCGCTATATAAATTCAATTTATTATTATTATTATTATTATGAACTTTGAAGGCCATATGCACAGACAGCATTTTGAGCCATGGAAAATAAACTTTGAGACATCAGATCATCAGATTAAGGGCAAACCTTTTTTCCCAAATAGTTTGTTATCACATACACAAGCAGTTCAGCTTTCTCATTTAATTTGTCCATATTTAGGAGAAGAAATACGTACATACAAAATGTTTTCATTTTTTTCCTGTTTTCAAATCATCTTTTTAATTGAAATGTATATCTTCTAGCATATGTGTAAAATTACACAAATGTGGTGAAATAAGTTGATCTTCCTGTAATCAAACTACACTGATAAATGCATTACTTTACTGTGTGTTAGACATATAAAGAGTCATATCTATCGCACAGACTAACTTATTGTTTAAAAAACATACCAACTTTCTACAACTTCAAATGTTCGTGAAATATGGTGCACATTTGCTAAAAGCTGTATGTTCTGAATAGTTTTGTGATTCAATATAAAAGCCAAATGTGACACATGGCTGACTTTGAGATTGTGAAACGATAGAATTACTCATTCAACCATCGACAAATTACAGACAGGAATTTGGATGAGGCAGAAAAGGCAAAACACTCACACACCAATACACGGACCCCACATTGTCAAATATGCTGTGTCAACAAGCACAACCACGTTATAAACATTTAAATAAAAAGAAAGTATCACTTAATGACTGCGTACTGGACTTTCAACCTAACTAAAGCTAAAAAAATGAAATAGTGAATGAGAGAGTACTTACTCTACTGACAGAACCACTGCATCTAGCTCGGTGACAATTGTTCTGGCCAGGAGATCATATGGACTCATCCCTGCATAGACGGAGAACATGTATCAGCACAGAGACTTTAAAGCGATACAAACCATCACAATCAATGATATCCATTCATTCCTCACACATCCGCTTAAATGAAGGTTACACCGCAGTAACAGTGATAAATCAGCTTCCTGGCAAGAGCTGTGTCTTTGTAAATGTTACAGCCGTTCAACAGATTGCAACAACAGCATGAGATGTGTCAAACGGCATGCACACCCATGTCTTTATGTTTTGGATTAGCGAGGGTAACCACCCTCTGAGGTTCCCACCGCTCCAGCACACGGTGTGTTATTTCCTCATGAAACTTGGAAAGCGTTGCGCCCTGTGTAGTTTGTTCATAATATATATCACCACAATAGCTGTAAAGTAATTTGTCACATCAACTTCAGAATACTGACAAAATATAATAGTAGAGTTATTGTGTGATAAACAAGACTATGTATTACCCATTCATCCATCCATCCATCTATCCATCTTCCCTCCAGTCATAATTCTGTGTGTTACAGGAGCAGAGAGCCTATCAACTTACGGGAACTACCCAGACACCATCCTCCACCGTGCAGGTATATGACAGCTCTACTGAGCTCAGCATCACCGCCTCCCTGCTGTGGCTGGTACAACACCACCTCCACTCCATCAAATGTCTCCTCAATCACCTTGACATGCTCGTCAGACACAGGCACTACCCTTTCAGCCAGCGTGATGAAGTACATTACCCCCATGTAGTCCTTCAGCCCCAGTAATTCACTGAAGTCTGCCTGGAAAGGGAAGCAGAGAGACAGCATGAGATATTGAGACGGTCACATTACACAACCGATTATTGTTCATCAAAACCCGAGCCATTTGTGTTACGTCTGATGCGTACAGTTATTTATCACAAGTAACCACTCACCTTGACCGAAGTTCATAATATTCAAAGCACAAAAGGTAAAGATGCTAAGCTACGTGGCCATATTACAGAGGGGGAGACGGAGACTATATTTGTGTGAATGTTGTCTGGGAAAATGTCAACAGCCTCCTACAGGTATTTATTTTTTAAGTTGAAACTACATGATAAGTTATAAAAGCATGACTCATACTCCATTATGTCTGATGAGGCAGTCAGTGGCTTTTGAGGCTCGTCAGCTGATGCTCTTCTACTGTGACCACAACACACTCAAAGGGTCCTCCACTGCAAGCTCTACATACAGTGAAGCACAACAGTGAAACATAAAAAGCCTAATAAAGGTTTGAGTAAAATCCTAATATAAAAGGTATTTGGTTTGTAACAGAAAGAGATGGAAGTCACTTAATATCCTAATATACTCCAAAAGTAACATTGAATCACAATGTAACATTTAATCTAAATACACCGTGATCAGGCAATGTGCATTCCTTTGAAACGTTGCTTTGATGTCCTTAGGGGACAACAATGTCCATGTAAAAAAACTGCCAGATATTAATATGATTTTCCAATTTCACTGAGTTAGATCGTTTAACCAACTTCTGTCCTGATCATAATATAATATAACATAATTGTAACCCTCTAAATGTTATTGAGCAATGCCACTGTTGATTTTCATTAAAAAAACACAACATTGTGATTACTTTCTGTAACTGCAAACTGCTATTCACACTATGAAAATGATTAGCAACAACATTGTTTTGATGCATTGCATGAAACACTGCAGTGCTCCATAATACAGCAGCAATAGTCCTAAGGGAAATCAGGAAAATACTATGTGTTTGCTCCATAGGGAAAATATGAGAAAATGACTCAATCTGTTGGAAAATAGTAAAAACAACACAATGTGAAGCCAGTGCACTAGATTGAAAGCCGGCTATAATAATACGCATGAGGTTGTGCTTTTATGGCCGTGTGCTTTTAATGTCAAAACATTGAGATTATAATGGTTTTCAATGGGGACAGTCTTGTCCTTATGGGTCTGAGTGTCTGTATTTTTTAGCCAAACTTTTTTCTAATGGATTTACTGAGGTTGAACTTCCAACATTCATGTTCAGAAGAAAACACAGCTATGCCAAAATGTGTGCCATATGCATTAATACAGTCAAAATACAAGGGCATAAATATGGCTAAATAATTCAATAATGCAGGCTCAAATGCATTCTTTGACTGTGATACATTATAATAATTAAAATAGAATTGACTTAAATACTATATTTTAAGAGTGCCAAAGGTGTGGCAAAACTCATGTTTACACTAATGTTACAACCATGTAACAATACTTAAATAGTATTGTAAACATATAGAGTCGTATGAGCTACAGTAAACCACAGGCTCTAACTGACATAAACAGAGTGGAGTTTACTTAGTAGGGTCTATTATTAGAACAGGTGAGCAGGACTATACAACACATGGATTAGCATCTGACATAATCTGGTGTAACAAGCATGTATATCCACATCAGCAAAATACAATAAACGTTTAACCTGTCACCTAGAGAGAGAACAAACAAAACCAAGACGATTTGCTTATTTGTGGTTTGACATATGGCTAAATTACTTAATCAAGTATTAAACTGAAATAAGAAATAAGCGTGCTACATATCTTTTTTTATATAGGGATTCATGCCCAAAGTAAATATCAGTAAGCTACCAGCCGATCTAATGTCAACATAGCCTGCACGAATACAGTTTTTTTTTTTCCTTACCAGGTGGCTGAGACTTCTGAAGAAAGAGTTGGTCAGCATGAGTTTCCATCTCTCCTCTATTTCCTCAGGAATGGGCTCATAAATATAATAAGCGGTAAAAGAGCAGAGAGCGACGATTAAAATGATGCTTCCAAACCTCATTTTACAACGTGCGTGCCCAGCAACTGACTGCAGGGTGCAAACAGACAGGCTGTAGCTGCGCGTGTTGGTCACTCCGGTGCGCGACAAAGCTTACGCTCGGAATTAATGTTGGATCCAGACCAGCTCAATATGACAGCACGTGTTTAGTGTCATTTGATGGATATCGGCGTGCATGTTCGGAGTTTTCCTTCACTGCTCGCGCGCGTTCCGTGATGCATGTCCGTCTCGTGGAGCCGTAGAATTAAATTAAGTGTTAGTGATATGGAGACAAGAGCGCGCGCGCCCCCGGTGTGCTCACGAGGCAGCACCGTCTCACCTCGGCCCGCACCGCGAACGTGTCAGGTGCCTCCTAACTACTACGATGCAACTTAATTTGAATTTGAATTTTATTAGGATCCCCATTAGCTGATGCCGAAGACATCAGCTACTCTTCCTGGGGTCCACACAAAACATATAACAAAGAAGAAATCAACATACAAAACAACAGATAAAAAGAAGGAAAAAGAATAAATGAGTACATAAAAGTAAAATTTAGTAATACATACTAGGATCCAGTTCAGGCAGCCATGAAGTGTCGCTTCACTTGTTTTTTGAAGCTAGCTTTGTTCTGCGTTTTTAAAATATGATCTGGAAGGGAGTTCCATTCAACCATAGCTCTACATATTACTGTGCGTTGTTTTGAGTTTGTTTTGATTGTCGGAATTGTGTAGTTACCACTGGTGGCATGTCTGGTGGGGTATGTGTGCACATTAGAGCTGAGTGTGAGCTGCCTAAACAAACAGTCGGGGGTTTGTAATGTATTAATGTTTTTTATGTAAGAAAGAAGTGATGCCTTTAACCTAACATCAACTTTCAGCCAGGAGAGTTGGTCATGCATGTTGTTTATGTTGGCTCTTAGTGTGCACTTAAGGGCAAGCCTAGCTGCTCTGTTCTGTACTCGTTGAAGCTTCCCTAGATTCATTTTTGTGGTACCTGACCAGACCACCGGGCAATAATCTAGGTGTGACAATACCAGAGTCTGCAGGACCTGTTTGTTCAGTTGAGGTGTTAAAAAAGAAGAGCATCTTTTGACTACAGATATGTTTCTCCCCATCTTTTGCACCAGTAAATCTATATGTCTTGACCATGATAATTTACAGTCTAAGGTTACACCCAGAATGATGATCATAGTTTGTAAAACAACAGTTGCACATGCATCCAACTTTGTTCCACCCCCAATGTTTCCTCTTAAAATACATGTGAAACGGTCACAGATGACTGCAGAGTTCTGCAGATCTATGATGCACAAGTGTCAACATGTGCGCTCCACTACATGGGCGTCTTGTGCATGTGGTTCTCGGGAATAAATGGTGTACACTGGTCTAAGGCTGTATCCGCGTCTCCTTATACGAAGAGAAAGATGTATCTGTGGGGCCGCAGGAGAAATAAGTGGCTGTAGTGCAGACAGCTAAACAGCTACGGTTGCAAGGCAGCCTAAGCTAATTATATTATCGGTGCCAGAGCCAGATGAGATGTCTCGTTTACTGGCAGGATTGACTGTCAGAGTGAAATGACTCTCTCATGGACTCACTGTGTAAAAGTATCCTGAAGGAGCAACTGATTTAGTGCTACAGGAGTTTGACACAAGGCGTTGTAAGTTTATGAGAGTATTTGTCTTTTCCAGTACAAGATATAGTTTGCATTTTTGCTCCACATCTTAATGCAAGGAATACAACAGTCACGACAACATGACATTTGGAAACCGAGAGACAGGTCCACACAAGTCTGGTGTTATTTCTAGCAGTATTCATTTTCACATGGGTGCCTAGGACCTGTACTGACAACCCACATCCATACCAGGGTTCACACAACAAGAAAAGCTCGTTCGTACAACTCTTTACACATGCAGTGTTTTCATAGATGATCAACTCCATACGAAACGTTCCCTCAGTCTATTCACACTGTTAAATTGAATAAAGAACAATGATCATTTCATTATCTTAAAGCAGAGGGTTTAAAATATCTAAAGTAAACTACAGCCCCTCGTGTTGTTAGATGAAGAAATACTGCAGAGATCAAAAGCCTTTTGTCATGGCGAGGGCTCTGTTAGTGTTACTTCACATTCTTTACTTTGGAAGTGAGTGTGTTGAACAGTTACATCTATCTGCAGGGAACTTTCTCAGAAACCCAAACCCCATGCCTCCACGTGACTTTGTGTTAACCTCTGATCATTTCAAATCGTTTCTGAGTCGTGCTGGAATTTGTAATTGGCTGGTGTTTAGGAGCAGGCAAGTGTCTCCTCCCATCAGCCATCAAACTCTATTGAGATGCAATCTGCAGGATCCAGGGTGTGACGGAGGCTTGGTGAATGCCTCTGAGAGCTGGATCACTGCTGAGCAGTAGAATACTGAATCTCTTCTCTGAATACAAAATTAAACTTCAGACACTCCAGGATTCTCCCTGGAATTCCCTCCCTCCTTTTCGCCTCCAACCACCGGCCTCCACTCAGCTTCTAAAGGAGACCACCTCAGATGGTTGGTAAATATTTCATGGATCTCTCTTCACTACTTGCGTCCTCTCAGTGGGGAGCATGGGTGTCAGAGGGTGCGTGGGTGAAGAGTTTGTCTTCATCTAGGTGCAGCCATGCTGTGCGGCGCTATGACGCGGCGTGGCCGCCTAGCGCCCTGCTGCATGTGGGGGTAGCTCCAGCAGATGTCAAAATGTCTGAAGACTCAAACTCGAGTACTGTGTGAATGTGTTGAAGTGGGAGTGCTTGGCCATGTTTCATTCCTTCGTGCGTGCGCGTTTGTGCGAGTTTAACCCATCTACAGAGGCACCGCAAATTATTATGATAAAGGATCTTTATCCAGACCTCCACCTCCAGTGATGCGTATGAGAGCAAACCTTTTCATTTGTAGAGCTTTGCTGAGGGAAAGTAGATTGGCTGCATGACAAAAGGCATTTGCAGCCACTTGATTCTGAGATCAACTGATATAACTCTTAAGTTTGATCTCGAGCAGTTGTGCAAACAATCTCATGAGTTTAACACTCTTTGCATGCAAAACTCTTATTAAACTAATAACTAAACTTATCCCCCATGAGTTTAAATCCCAAAGATTTCCAACTGAACCGTATGCAGGCTGACTTCATTCCTGTCACGTGCGAACAGGGGAGGATAGCTATTGAACACGTGGATAATCATGCATTTGTGCACAGTTTTTGTGAGTTTCTTCTTTTAATCTTATTAAACTCATAAAAGTATCCCTGCAGCAGAAAGCCATGATCATGTATGCATATAAATATATATGAATACACAAAGATTATCACCATTTTATTTATATAGACAATAAGACAAATTAGCCTCTAGGGGCTTTACAGTGTGTACAGCAACACCTTCTGTCCTCTGATCCTCGCTCCTGATAAGGAAAAACTCTCTGAAGCATTCAAACATTGGCAATATTTAACTGTTGCCACATGTGACTGCTGATTCTGATAGTGTCCTAAATGTGTATATCTTTTTTCAAAAGGTTTTACAAGTTCAAAACATGCGTCCGTATGAGTGAGATCTAAACACCTAACCGTACTTTGGAAAGAATACTGATTATAGAGACAAAATATTTCCATGTTTATTTTATCAAACTATTTCACCTTGGTCCAGAGACGATACTGAAACAGTATCTGTGTTCAACAAGAAATGCAGAGGAGTCAAATACATGAAGTCTGGGCAAATTCTTTGAATATCTGTTACAGTGCCAAATTATTTAATCTACAATAGGGAGATTGGAAAATGTTTCTTTTCCATGTCATGACTGATCTATTCATCTATGTATTTGTTTCCAGTAATCCTGTGTGGCTAAACTGGGTAAACCAACTGGCTTTCATTTCATGCTGTAGGCCAGAAACAGAGCCACAACCTGTCCAGTTATAATTATGAGGCTGGCAGGTGGCCTGGTGCTGTTGGTCCATCCTCTTGTCACTTGGCCAACCAAAATGCTGTGCAATCGTGCATCTCAAGTTACTCCATGCTCCCATGCCTGTGCTTGTTTTTCAATGTGTTGGTTCTTCTCTCATGGTAACTTTGTGCGGGCACCTATTTGTGTCACGGCCTACTACTAAATGAACTGAGGTATTAATGTACCATATTGAGATAAATAATGAATGAAATAGTAAAGCAAATTGCTATTTATAATTGCATGCGCTGACACTGATTATGCAGTAAATATTATGCAGTGAACATATAATGAGCATATATGTCATGATTATATGTGTTAGTGGTATATTGGTTTATGAGTAAGTCAATTTTAATTTTCTTTGCTGGACATAAATAGCATTGTTGTGCGTATCTTGGCGAGGCTTTGTTTGACTGCGGATTTGGCGGATTCAGAAGATTCTAAGGAGTCCAAAACAGTACTTGATAGGCTTTTTATAACCCCCTAAAATGGGGACTCTGGTGTGCAAAAAGTTGTATAGGCTGTAATCAATAGTGCCCATATCCTTCTTTTGAAGTAGCATATGAGCTAACATGTATTTATTAAGCCTTGACATGATGAAGCTGGCAACATTCCATATTCTATTTTATTGTAAACAAATGTAACACATAATTAATTTATTCTACAAGCACCCTAAATATCAGTCAAAAAAACAAAAACACGCCACAATGTTGCACTGTGTGACTCCTTACAACGATCATGTAATACTGTAGTTTATTTTAAGTCAATTTTAGAAAACCTCATACATAGAAAAACACATTATTGGTTTTGATCTTTTCATTAGATTTACTGACAAGAAACTAAAGAACTAAAAACATATAGAATGATATCAGCCAACAGATCCCCAAACCACCGCAACTTTCATTTGCCGTGATATTTATATAAATGAATGATATGCCACCAAATGTCTAAAGTAATGCATTAGATTTAAAGACAATTATTGTATGCAATAATATAATTAACTGTTCTTCAACACCATCAAAAAACTATATCAACACATTAAATCAACAGCAAACAAAAAGACCGAAAATTCACTGACGCATCAGCGCGTGAACAGATTAGAGTGCATGAAACAATAACAATATTCATGAAGGACTTTAAACTTGTGACTCATATACAGCTTGCTGTTTCCCTTTCCCTTTGACTTAAAACTCCCTTTAAAGCCATAAAGGAAAAATATTGTCTGGAAGATCCTAGATCAGCCTTTTACGCTCTGTACGGTGCACATGTAAGCATGTTATTCAATGAAAGCAGCAGTACAGATTTTGAGGTGTATTATTTCCTCACTGGGCTTCATGATCATGGGACTGGGTGGAGGAAAACGCAGCGGATAAGCTCTTTATCAGCGGTCGCCTATGCAATACTTTAGTCATAAGGAATGTTGGCCCCTCACCCCATTCCACGTGAATTTGTTCTGTGTTATCACCAGACACAAGGATATCAGAAGGCATTCATTTGGTTGCACAATGACAAGACAACTCATTCCCGTTAAAAGTGTTGGTAAAATAATTTTTTTATGTCGATATCATTTTAGACATTTTCAAACTGCTGCTCTGTACAGCTGTAATTAAGCAAAGCAATGCTTTAATTAAAAGCTAACGTCAGCGTGCCAACATGTTGACAGTGGATATTTGAATCAAATCACATGATTTACCCAACAGTCAGAGACATTTCACTCAAAACCACATATTTCAACCTCATGCTGGTACCACAGGAAAAGTCAGGGGAAAACCAAAGTCAGGAGCCTTATTTCAGTCTGGAGGTGGTGGAGCGACCAACAACGGCATCCAAGCTACTAAAGTGGCTAAAATGTCAAAGCCATTTTCTCTTTTAGTAATGATGAGAGCTTTATGCAAAATTATGAGTTATTGTGCCTTGATCCCATTACAGTTTTGTTGACCTCCCTAAAACGCTGTCATGCAATTGTGTAACAAGACTCCTGCACACTGCCCTTTTCATTTGCATTAAGAGATATTTAATAATAATATTTAGTTCCATAGAGTCTGTCAGGTTACTTTGCATTCTATGAACCGAACCACTTGAATATCTCTGAATGCAAGCAAAGGGGTCAGTATCTGGGAGTCTTGTTCTGTATTGTCGGCCATAAGTATTCTCCTACGCACCTGTCAACTTACAGGTGTGCAAATGTTTGCTCTTTTATTTTTCATTAGAAATTCAGGCAACAAGATACTGACACTTGGCCAAGTTTTAGCTCCTCAGCTATGAAACTGTTGTTCTATTTTGTTTTTGTTTTGACACATCATGAGACTTAATCATATTACTTTGTAATATCCTTTTTAATTAAATCTTGCAGGAATTTATTAACTTTACTATTAGCTTTACTGCTATACTACTAACTTTAAATATAAGTCATGTTGCAGTAAAACACATAACTTCACATTCATGTCAATTAAATCAATCTATGTGTAGCTGTTGAACTCTTCATTCCAGCAGATGGCGCTATGACCTAAATCAACTGCTGCAAGAACTCAATGCAACACTTTACAACATATTGCAGTTGTCAGTTCAAACCCTTGAATCTACAAAATTAGGCAGACAACAATATCCATGCTTTAGCTAGATGCTAATTAATTTTTCAAAATTATCCAGAGGAGGATCATAAACTTAGAATAAGGAAAAGAGAGAAGTCATGTAATAACATCTCTGTCTCCTTGAGAGTTATGTCTCCAGTATCTCATTACCAAAAACATACAATCTATACAAAATGTTCGGCTCAATGAGTCTCACGCATTTATAACCAAATAGGAAATGTGATGTCACGAGTTCACTATATAGACATTTTTGGAGCTTCTACATTAGTTAACCTACAGATAGAGAGGTTGGACATTTTTTTTTATTTTTTACACACACCAACCCATCCAGACTTCCTGGTCCTCAGAGGGAACTGTTAAAAGGACCCCAAAAGAAGTTGCTTTGGTGTGAGGTGAGGTGTGTTGCTTTGCTGACTCCTGGAGGTGAAAGGTCAAAGGTGTGTAAACACTGTGGCTTAAGTGTCACACATCCACACACACAAAACATAAAGCTCTTAGAAATGTACTATGATGGTTGGGAAATTGTGCAGAGATTTCAAATGAGTAATCACACATATACATACACAAATAAAAATGACAGTAATTGCTCCCAAATGAAAAACAGATGAAGCGTGGTGTGAGTGATGGAGGAGGCATGCAGGATGGATGCGTTGACACACAGGTTAGTCACCATTAATGACTCTACCGTACCGTGTAACATACATTTCCCCCGTGACACTTCTCTTTCACCTTTAAATGTTCACATTAAATGTTGCCTACTACTCAGTAGACTTCCGTAGTCTGGTTCTCTGTCTGAGTTGAGCAGATGGAAAAATGAGAGTCATGATACTGGAGAGCTGAGACGAATTGAAGCAGACACACCTACACGTGTAACACAACTGTGCCTATTGATGGTGTAGTCGGGTTTAACTTGATCATTTTCTTATTTTCATTTTCTTTAAAAAAACATTTCCCAGAATTGATCAAATTATCTGAAAGTGTAAGCCAAGTGTTGTATACATTTATTGTAAAACAAAAATAAAAAAATAAGAATAAAGAAAGAAATCCACTAATGTTTTCCAGTATTACACTTAAAATGTGCTGTAGCACAACATTCAAGCCATGCCAGAGGAGTCCCATCCCAGTGATTTAGATAAGCACCACCTTGAGACAAGCTTCTTCTGCTCATATGGAAAAGAAAACTGGACACAGTTAACCCCATGACATGCTTTCAATCCTTTCCTAATCTTTCTTCTTCACTCTCCAGGGTTTAACAACAAAACGAATGTTTAGTTCAGGGTTTCTGGCGCTCTTCACTTTATTAACTTTAACAAAAAGCGTATCAATAGACACAAGAGTATGTACAGCATTTCTGAAATTGTGGCAATCCTTGATTTCCACCGCGGTGGTTCACTTCAGTTTACGGCCCACGAGGTTAAGGATCTCTAATACTTCAAGCCAAAAATATGATGCAACATCCAGACAGGTTTTACAGCCAGCCCAGAGACTGCTCTGATGAGAGTGCTGGTGGCTGTTTCTGCTCTTTAATCTACTACCTATGTCTTGTACTGGGTCAAGTGAAGTGCAATATGTCGGTTTCCATCATCTGAAATCCCTCCACACCCCCGCCTCCCTCATGTGAGGGTGGAAATGTGAGAGCTTGCCTTTGCTGTTCAATGCTGTCTTTTGTATCACTTCCTGAGTTGAACAATATGAGCATTGAGATACTGTTTGTGTTCAGTAAGAAATAAGGTCATAGAGAACAACAGGCGGACTCATCCCCTCGTTCTTTTAGACTTCTGGGACTTTTAAATTTAGAGTTTTCTAGACGGATGATAGAAAGACTCGTAAAGCACTCAGATTTGTTCCTGTGACCGAAACCTTGGCTTGCTCTGAGGACACAGACACTGGAAGACCTGCTGGGTCTGAATGAGATGAAGGAGCCAAGTGTTTGATTTTGACGTCCTTTGGCATCATCTGAGACGCTGAGATCAGTACAGTGTCCCTGACTGTGTAAGGATGATTTGATTACCAGGTCCCTCATACACAGAAAATATGTTAGCAGTGTCTGTCAGGACTTTTGCAAGGAGTCTGCTCTAAATTAACATGACAGCTTTATTTCTCAGTGAGCAGTCTAAAATCAGTAATCATGCTGATGGGATATTTGCTCTATTTTTTAGAGGCCATTTGTCAATATTTTTCACAACATCACAATGCATGTCTGTTTGGGGCCCTTTACTAATCATTTCACCTACGTATCTGACTTTAGGGGTGGCTGTAGCTCATGGGGAGAGTGGTCGTTCTAAAACCACAAGGTTCGATCCCTGGTCTCCCCCCATAGTTTGCATGTTGAACCCCCAGCTGCTCCCCAGGAGCTTCACAGCAGTCCACTGCTCCTTAATACTAGGATGGGTTAAATGTAGAGAATCATTTCCCCACTGTGGGATTAAAGGATAATTTATTCTGTTCTATGAGGAAGTGCTGTGTTGAGTGTGAAGCTGTTTGCAAGCAGCAACACCACGAGCCAAGCATCTGGCCTGCTATGAACGGGAATGATTGGATTGGGCTACTACACAACTTACAACTTGTTGCTGTATAATGACATATGCTTTGCTAGGAAGATGTTACACTCATGTGCATACACATACATTCATTTATTGTATATGTACTGCCTGTATTAATATAAATCGTCATCAAATTTGATTTAGCCCGGCCATCAATAAGAAAAATACAATCCTGAAATGTTCCTGTTACTTTCACCTGCTGCATCATTTTATACACATCATGTTTGCATATGCACTGCAGAGGTGGATTAGATTTCCTGGAATCCATTCACTGTTTAGAGAGATCAGTCGCATATCTTCTGTCATTGAAGCCTACAATTTATGTTGGTCAAAAAGGACACATCTTTCTTGTTATTTCATAAGCAATGAAATGATTATCGCTTTGCAATTGTTCCAACACTATTTTCAGCTGAATATGCATACTGTTGCTTTCTATTAATTTTCTATTTTTACTACTATATGTTTATTCATTTTGTGAAATTCTGACAAAATCATGTTCTTTATTTCATGCTACTAAGGGAGAGCTGTTTTTCTCCTTCAACAAATGAACTACACGTGTGTTCAATGTGTGGATTTTATCTATGTGCAGATGAAAGAGAATGGCCATTCAGGACTTCCAGCAGGACCTTGATATCCTCTAATGGCTCTAATGGAATGTACTGTTTTTATTGGGGCCACTTGGGCCCAGAGGACCACAAGGCATGGAAATAAAGTGGTATAAAGAAAGGCAGCAGGGGACTCTTTTATTTTCACCGTCCTGGGTCACCCAGATCAGAAACATATGTTGTCATGTTTTCTTCGTGTTCAGTCAGTTAGGCCTATGGCTTCAACCTCTGGAATCACTAATCATGACAGGAAGCTCAGAGCCCAGCGGTGGGCTGAAGGATTCAGACGTACAGACGCACTGAGCCCGTGCTTCTGTACGTCAGTCACTCAGCCCCAGCAATAAGGGCACATAACATGCACCGCTAGGTCCTGCTACACCCACCAGATCAGGCCTGCACGGTAATTGCACTGGGAAATATCTTCATCCAAACAAGTGATTGAAATTAGTTCTGTATATTAAAATGATGTTTTTGAATGCATGTTTCTTTTATTGATATTGGTGTAATGTTTTGTTTATTCGGTATTGCTTCAGGATGATGCTAAATTAAGCTAATGTTGCACAACCGGAGGACTCACTTGCTCTGACAATGTAAATGTACAGCCACATTTGACATTGGACACATCTCAGTGATATGTGTATCATACGTGTACCACTGCATGTCTTATCAGAGTGTGTGTTTTGGCTGTCCTGGCACAGTGGTAGCACTGTCGAATATGGTTATCGTGGTAACTAGGGATGCACCGATACCGATACCGGTATCGGTATCGGTGGTCGATACTATGTTAAATACTCGTACTCGCATCGGTTTCAATGGCCGATACCAATAACCGATACTCACTCAACAGTATTTCACTACAACAAACTGGTCGCGCTTTGTGGAGAAGCAACCCCGTGGCGGAGCCGGAGACACTCTTCTCTGTCTCAACTGTCTCAACAGTCTCAACTTCTGAGCAGCCAATCACGCTATCCAAGTTGTTTTGCCGTCCAATCAGATGGCCAGTTTGTCTCAACAGCAGAATCTGGAGCCGCCATCTTGGATCCCCGCTACGCAGCGCTCACTTCTTTCAATAGACAGGAGAAAAGTGAGACGCGAGTACAATACAAGACTTTATCGATATTGTGCTTATTAACCGGTGTTGCATACGTGTGTATGACATATTAGTGCTCATATTAGTGCTCTTGTTAGTGGCTGACAGCCCCGGAGTTACTTGTAATCAGTCCGTCCCAACGCGACGCAAATGTTTCGCGCGACCAGATTACATGTAAAGTCTATGCACAGACGCG
This sequence comes from Cottus gobio, assembly GCA_023566465.1. Classification (NCBI taxonomy): domain Eukaryota; kingdom Metazoa; phylum Chordata; class Actinopteri; order Perciformes; family Cottidae; genus Cottus; species Cottus gobio. The sequence continues at coordinate 14,244,307 of CM042220.1, forward strand.
TGTGGTTGCGACAGACGCAAATTTACGCCGGCGGCACGTTAGACGCGAGAGTTGAAATTTTCCATATTTAATACATCTATAATTGAGAAGCTCTGCGCGTCATCACCGCCGTCCTGCCGGTTTGAATCAAACGGCTGCTGATCCACCTGAAGTAGCGCTGGCAGCGGCCTCATTCAGACGCTGTTGTGCGGCTACGGATGATATTATTGTAGCCGAGTGTCTGTTGTGTGTCTATATTTGTAATTCTAATAAAATGAAAACACGCTGCAGGGTAACTTGAACCACTTTTTTATCTCCTTCACACACGTATATCCCACAATTCCACTCCTCTTTTCCTTTCCGTTTCTCCCTCCACAATAAAAGCACCGGAAACATAACTTGGAACACAGCTTCCTATATAATTGCTCGATACCTAATATTATCGCTTACATTATGAACCCGGACACGGGGCGTTTTATGGTCCGACATTAGAGGGACTTCCACAAGAAGTTTAAAGCTTGGGATAGCCTTCTGTTAATTTTGTACTATAGGCTTGACATAATCTGCAGAGGATAAAATAAAATCTGCCTCCAAATTAATTGCACTTTCATGGAGACCAAATCTAAGAAGTATCGGTATCGGTACTCGGTATCGGCAAGTACACAAATAAAAATATCGGTATCGTATCGGTTTGTAAAAAATGGTATCGTTGCATCCCTAGTGGTAACCCGATCACTGCAATCAGAGGGATAAACAAAACAGTAAACAAATGAGTTTACAACTCTTCAGAATGACACTGTGTTTTCCTGGCATGTTTACCAAGAGTGAGGTCAGATTCACATGCGCTAACACGCTTGTGCATACAACTGCACCTCAACCAATGGGCACAGACACAAATATCTATATATCTATATTCTCTTTTATAAGACTCAAGCAACAACATCGAAAGGAATGAATAAAGGTGTGACAGACACGGGTGCAAACAATGGTCAGAATCAAAGATAAAGTAAAGCAGGGAATGGAAAGTATGAGAGTTGTGGTCTGTTTTCTTCTCCCCTGCAGTAGAAATAACTTGCAGTTGATCAGAAACTGACTCACAAATTCCAGGCGGCAGTAAAGAAGGGATGCATGAAAAAAGACAAGGGAAAAAGAGGGGGGAGACCAAACGGTTACTACGTGAGAGAGTTTGAGCTTCGCACTCAACTCCTGCGTTGTGTTTTGCTGAATGTGAACCGTAAAGAGAGGAGGTTGAGCATGTCAAGCCGGAGCATTATTTACGAGCCAGATCTAAAGAAGATGTACACAGATCAGCATGCATGCACCGGAAATACACACAGAGCAGTGGGTCCTTTGCTGCTGAAGGCTTAAGTGATTTCATATGTTTAACCATATTGTGTACAGAAGTTCCATTTTCAAACAAATGTGTTTACAGCTCTCCAGAATAACAATGTGTTTTCCACCATCTCCTCCCCATTTTATTAAGAATCCCAGGCTGTGTGCACATACAGTACACTACACACAACACAGATTCATTTGACTGTTTCTCATTATCAGATTACACAACAACCTGAGCACAACCTCACTGATAATGCGTGACAGATCTAACACATTGTTGGCATTGACAATTGGCAATAATTTGCAAACACAGTTCTTCCACCTTGCAGGTTAATAAGCAGACTTTGAGTGGGACATTAGAAACGTGTTCAGCACAGTTCAGAAGAGCTCTATTCTGAGAATGCAGACGCTGATAGCTGAAGCTAAACTGAGTTTTGCCAAAACCGCAAATAAATGACTTTCGTTGTTCTTATTATAATCTTTGGTCAACTCTGTTATTTTCTCTTAAGGCAAAAATCCAACCATCTGGTTTTGTTTTGTCTTCGTCTTGAGAACTAAAACATGCACTGCCCTCAAACACACAGTTGACATTACAGTCATTATAATGAGAATATCCCGCTGATCTCAGAGCTGGAAAACAAAGTTCCATCATTAAGTCTCCAGCATTTCTTCACTATCTTGAGCATCCTTTGAGGATCCAAAGCTAGTTTTCACCATCGCTGTGATTAAAATGCTCATTGACACAGATGACAGTCATTGATATATTTCTATATCAGCAATGACTCGGGCAGTGCCAAATAGCCATGTGGAACAATGGCTGAGCAGATAGCCCTGAGTTATACTGTAAAAGGCATGATACAAAAGGTAGATATGTGTGCTAATGATTATGCAGTTTAATTTAATTCCATTCCAAACCACAGAATTGGAACATTGCAAATTTAACTTCCAGACAAATATCAGACGGTAATATATTCAGGTTAATACTGCATTCATATACCTGTAACTACATATTAATACTACTACTTCAATGCAACCATGTATATACTGTACATGAAACTGTAAAATGCAAGACACTATGTATGATTTGGCCTCTAGGACGTGGTTTTTTAAACTACTGCAAAATGTCCAGAGCAAGAAGTGAAGCATAACTGTAAGAATATTTACTAGAACATTTGAAAACCTGCTTTGCTGTAAGTCCGTAAGGAACAACTGGTGCATATCTCAGCTTGATGTAGTAGTGGAACTAATTCAAGCAAACAAGCGAGGCATGAAATAGATCCACTCACACACCAACAGAAGGCCTTGTCCACAGACATCATCACACATGTTTCTGATCAGAGCACCTGAAGCCAGCTGAGAACAGAGGCTTGAGTTCTCCAACAAAAGATCAGTCTACAGATAGAGCAGGTACAAATAAACAGGTGGTTCTCTGTTTGTTTGATTCCAAACTGTCCAATCAAAGTATGTTTGAGATTAAACTGAAGTGCACTGCCTCTGTTTGGAATTATTATTATATTATCAACTACTATTACATTTTTTTAAATCTGTGAGAGTTACCCCAACCATTGGAAATTATGAGTAAGTATTTCAAAACATTTGTTCAACTTTTCTTAGTCATTTTGTTGTGAAATAAGTTTGTATTAATTTGATGAAAGTTGTGCTCTGTAATGGAAAAGTAACGTGATTTATTTTGTTTGTCAATAAATAATATGGGGCATTTGTTTTTGAAATAAGTAATAAGTAGAGAATGCAAAAACAAACACAATGCTGCTGTTGAGGCTTCAAGACACTGAACTTCAACCAAACCAAATATGACCTTGTTTAATGTGGCAAGACTTAACATCGTATCGTCAATATTGTTTTATCATTAAGTGAAGTTTTAGGAAACCAAAATGATAATGCATGATGGGGCAAAAAGAACACAACATCTCTTCGACAGGGCCAGATAGATTGTGAGCTCCTGCAGCCTCCCTGTCTCACAATAGTCATGGCATGACCTCAAAAGGCCAAAGGTCACATCAAACTTACGACAAACAGCTGTTAACATGTTTGACGAATGTCACATTGATCGGACATGTCAACTGGGCTGCTTTTCATAAGTACTGTTAAGAGTCCATGGAGCCTGAGTCAGAGTGTGTGAAGGAGTGAAGTCACACAACCGAATTCCTGGAACTAGATCGCTCAAACCCTGCCCCGTCTTTGCAGGTCCCTCATCTTCATCAACTCATCCTTTTACAGCCTCATCACCACCACCACCATCTGGACTCCTTACTCCCTTCATGTACTGAATATACAAAGTATCTTTGATGCGTATGCTTCTCTATCCAAACTGTGAAAGATGTATTCTCTATTTGTTTACCACTCTGTGAAACACCCTGCTGCCCAAAAACAGATGTTTAGATGCCTAAACATCAATGGCATGTCAGTTTAGATACTTTGTGAATTAGTTAACAAAAGTACTTTGAATTACCATGACTTTACATTAAAGGGAATTGGTGTATTCAGATTACAAATACTTGTGTTTCGAATCAGAAATATGAATACATGTGAAGGTAAGAAACAGAAAAGCATTCATTGTGCTAAATTATTAAGAGAGAATTCCACACATGAGGAAAAACTTGTCAAGGATGTTGAGAGAAGGTCTCATGTAAGGTGATATTTTTTCCAAACCACACTATTCCTGTCATTCGCCTCCCACAGGGGTGGGCCCCCAGTCATAACCCAGTGTGAGGAGCTGAGGCCAATGCTGTATGTGTCTACAGATTCCTCAGAGCCTACCAGCTAGCTGTGACTTTTAACAGCTGACCTGTTCCCCCACACTCCCTTTAGACAACATTGAGAGTTGAGAAGAAGAGAGCAATATCAGTTTATCATTTCCCACTATCAAACAACATGCCGCATTATCAAAGACATTTAAAAACCAGCAGGAATTCCAATTTTACCTCCAGAAACCTGTAAGCACTGCAGCTTGAAGAATAATACAGCTGCCCTTGTAGTCATCTGGAGTAAATTAAAGCCAGAGGGAAACAGTTTCCTTGGTAAGAAAAACGAGGGACCTGATTCAACTTTGTGATCAGCAGATTCACAAACAAGCAAATCATTTTGTACATGCCACATATGCACCTACAAACACGGACACAAAAGCTATAGCAAGCTATGCTCATCCCACCTTCCCCGTGACCCTCTGAGCGTCTTGTCACGGTCAATGTGACATCTCCACAAAGAGGTTTTTTAACTCCTAACGATGACTTTACTCAACGTATTAAACTCTACCATGTGCCGTCTTCAGAAACATTCTGCTCAATTAGCAGAACAAATCCACTTTGATTGGGATTTAGAAATAAGCATGAAGTCCTGCATAATTTAATTAAATCTTGTTTGTATTAAGATTATCTTGGTGAGGAGAACAGGGAATCCCTAACGTTTATGAAAGTTGGTAACTGAATCATGTGTGTGGCTGTCAACAAGTCTATGACAACAAAGGATTAATAGTCCTCTCTCAACACTGTTGGTAAATCAAGAGCAACACATTTACGAGAATGTCCCAGTGACTGTTGCATTGCCCTTCAGTGATAAGAGTAACAACAGCTTGAGCTAACCAATTGTGCTTCTGTGTGTGTGTGGATGCATGCATTAGTGTCCAAAGTGTGTGTATGTTTGTGGATTTGTATTGGTGTGGGTGCAGGATGTGGTGAACCAGCAGCTTTGTGAGGATGAATGTAGCATTTGGGCTGAAACACACATTGTATGATTTAAGAGATCTTGAACTTTTTCATGAATAATGTTTACAAATATATGACTCATAAATGTTGATGGCAACAGTAACAGTGAGTCACCCAAACACAAGCCATGCACATTTTAAGCTGAAGATCAGTCTGTTCATATTTGTATCTCAATTTAAGAATTTGGGGTGCTTTATATATCATACAAATGTACCTATCCTTGTTTGTGTTTCAGATTTCCGGATTTGAGTATATTTATTCGAATTGACTCAAGGACTTGGATGTAAAAATCAAAAAGAGACAGAATTGCCCTCTAACATATCTGACAATTTACTGCACAAACCACTAACAGCAAATGGGAAAATCTTCACCTCCAAATCTGTGGATTTAGAGACTCAGAGGGACTCTTAGAATTCTGCAAACCAGTCAAAAGAATTGGATATTGGAAAAAGACAAACTGACCCCGGTATTCCTGGAATGGTGGTTAGTTTGTTGTTTTTGTCATAAGCCAAACACACAATTAAAAACAAGGGATTCAAATGGCCCATTTTGTAGGAAATAAGAAAGTCAAATGCTTTTTGACCTAATTTGTTACACATGTCCATCATGACAGAATGGTGCTCTCATTTGAGAGAGTTTAACCGTTTGTTGGAGCAGACAAGCCAAGCTCAAGCATACATTATCTTCTTCTAAGATGTGCATCTGTGAAAAACAATTTCGTGATATTCTTAAACTTGATCACAAACAAATCAAATATAATTGCAATTAATATGCTTTTCCCCAGCAATTCAGTTGTTTTTTAATGGCATTTAACTGTCAATCAGATGCGTGGTATTCCCATCAAACCACTGACTGTTTCATGGTTACTCGAGTAGTGCATCAGAGCAGATTACATGGGGGCGGAGGAGACCAAAGAGTGCGCTCAGCTGCAGGCGCGCACACAGAACCGAGCCCCGTCCCTCTGCGCCTCACACACAGCGGACTCATCTGAGGAATCAAAGTGAAAAACTACTGCGACTGAATGTCATCCTTTTACACTTGCATCCAGATTTTTACACCATTACAAGTGCAGCAGTTTTCTACGGATGTTCAAGAGCAGTAAAGGAACCCGTAGGTATCTTTTTTTCTCCCCTGTTTATTCAATGCAATATTGTTGTTATTACAATTGGTATAGCGTCGAGAGAAAATAGTTCTCATTGTTGCATACAATTTAGGATGGGTAATGTATCGTGTGTGTTCTGTATCAAAACACATACTTAATTCATATGAATAATGTTACATGAATATGCAAATATTACGAACCGTAAAAGGTTGAGTGACATGATGCAAAGTTATATAAAGAAATTGCACTAATGTTGTCTTGATCACGTATCCTTTATCTACATATATATCTCATATTTATCCAATATTTGGAGTAAGTTAATGGTGCGCGTCTCTTTCCAGGTGGGTTTCATTCATGGTTCAGGACTAAATCTAACCCCCGTGTCTGTGCAGCCGAACCCCCATCCCCGTGCGCAATGGGTGCGTGTGGCTGCAGCGCTCCATACCAGCGGAGGTGGCTGCTGAAGGCTCTGTTGTTCTTGGCTGCTGTGCTGCCGACGAGCGGTGACTGCCCCAAATCATGCGTCTGCAACGTTCCCACTGAAGTGCATTGCACCTTCAGATACCTGACCGCAATACCTGACCACATCCAGCCAGCTGTGGAAAGAATTAACCTCGGGTGAGCTTTCGCTTTTTTTTCCATCAGTTGACAGATTGGAAAATGCAGGTAATTTACTCGAGAGGAGGATTGTATTGATTTATTTAAACCACTGACTGTATAAGCAGGAATAATATTGCAAAGAAAAGAATGTCAGGTAGGCCTACTGCCTTTTCAGAGTTTAAACTAACAAAGCTGTAAGCCATCACTGGTAGTAAAATAAGTAACTATCCAAATCAAAATTGAAATCAAAATGACCATAACCATAGCTAGCACAACCGTAGTTTAGTTTTTAACTTTAGCTTGCTTCTGTGATATAAATTCTTATAATTTGGTATTTGTACTTTAACTGGGGACCTCATCCAAATCCCAATACAATCCCACTCAAGTTAAACCTGAGGAGAGGTCTAATCCATCTGTTCAACTGAAAACATCTAAGTGGGAGTGCTAGGAGTGCAAGTATCCCCATACCCCACAACCAAATCCTTTTAGATGCATTTGTTATATCATAATTACTAGATGGATGCTAATAATGAGGGATCCTTATACACAAACGGTTGATATAATATGAAATAAATAAGTATATTAATATGAATGAATAATGTCCTGTCTATGTGTGTGATGATTAACTTAACAAATTGCTTTGCTGGAATCAGTAACATCATGGTAATACACAACTATGATTTCCCCCCACATGTGCTTTCTTTTATTTCTCTGAGTTGACCTCTCATCACTAGAATGCACTTAATTGACCACTCCCAGACTTGTTTCACCTTTTATAGGGCTGGAAAGTTGTTAATGTTTCTTATAAGAACATGCATTACGATGACATCATCCATTGTGTACCAGCATATAGCTTTCTAATTTTTAACCTGAGCAGAGGTCTAATCTGAAAAAGTAATTAAAAACATTTGTGTGGGTATACAGGCATTTAAATGTGCTTTAAATCAAACATTTTCCATAAAGTAGTATGTGGAACGTTTGATCTGATGAGCGGAAGTCTGTTTTTGTTTTTCTGCTTTTAGGTACAACAGTATAACTGTCCTGAGAGAAAATGATCTTTCAGGACTTGGGAAGTTAGAGTTGTTGATGCTGCATAGCAACACCATCCACACTATTTACGACAGCGCCTTCCAAGATCTCAAGTCCTTACAGGTAAAATCATGTGCTCAGTTTCTTATGAACAGACTTCAGCCTTTCTTGTAATATTGTAATATGCAGGTTTGCTGTACTAGAATATCAAAAGCATGTAGTAGTGTGAAAAACCTGCCAGTATACAATGGTTCAGTTCAAAACGTGTACATGCATGACACACAAATATCAACGACGGCAATGTTACTTCCACTGATGTTTAATGTTCAAATAACTGAACAATCAACTGATGGACAAAACATACAATATATAAGCAGTCACATCACATCAGTACCACAAGCTACAAACTCAGAAACTTCAACTTCTGTCTTGCACAATCCTGACAAAAATCAAACCCCACAAGCGTCACAATGAGAGCATCATTGTGGGCTTTCATAGTGGGTTGCATTTCATCCCAGTTCTATTAATTAGTCTAAATAAACAATTGACAAATGATTCTTCTGGTCAACAGTTAATTGCATAAATAATGTGTTGTTGGGTGTTGTAATAATATATAATAAATAATGTTTGATAAGGCAACAGTCTTTTGAAAACATCTCCAACTTCTCAACACGTTCTCACAGGTCCTGAAGATGTCGTTTAATAAAGTAAAGGAAATAAAGAAAGAGACATTCAAAGGCCTGGACAGCCTGCAGAGACTCCACGTGGACCACAACAACATTGAGTTCATCAGCCCAGAGGCTTTCTATGGCCTAACTAAACTACAGCTGGTCCACCTGGAGGGTAACCACCTCCAGCAGCTCCACCCAGACACGTTCATCACACTGAGACACAGCCAGGTGTTCAAGGTGTCCTCCGTGAGAAACATCCACTTGTCGGAAAACCTGCTCACCACTCTGCCTGAAGATATCTTCTCAGGCTGCAGCCAGTTAGAGAACCTCTTCCTTCATGGCAACCCATGGACATGTGATTGCCGTATGAAGTGGTTCCCAGTGTGGGCACAGAGGAACACAGGTGAGGAGTGTGTGTTGAGAGAACCACCTATTTGTGAATCTAAACATTTTCATGTGCGTACATGCAAAAACGTTTTGTGAAGCTGCATTTGTGAGCAGCTTTAATAACCCACATCTGGTAACTGGTTGGTAACTGCAATGGTACTTATTGTACTCTTAAAGTGGTATGTTTTTCTCCTGTGAGGTAATAGAGCTTGGAGTTGTATCCAAAGCAAGAAAGGCACATCCAAGGAGGAAAACATATAAATCTTTGTAGAGACGTCACTGGAGGCCGGGGTTGTCTCGTCTTGAGGGTTACAGAAAACAAAAGACACAGAGGAACAAAAGTTATATCCACCATTCATGACTTGGCTAATGTAAAAGTCAACTCATAAATTCTAGTTCTGGATTATGATGATGATATTTTCTGGTTCACAAGTTTTACGGATCAGTTTTGATTTGGCTGGCCCATAATGTGGAAACTATCAATGATCTTTTCTTACATGCAACCAACTAAACGCTACACCACTTGATTTTCCAGGTGTTCTGAAATGCAAGCGAGACAGGAGATATCCACGAGGCCAGCTGTGTCCTGTTTGTGAAAATCCAGCTCATTACCACAACAAACCTCTATCTATCCTCTCCGGTGAGGCCTTCACTTGTATCAAGCCCTGGATCCAACCCCATCTAAAGCAGAAAAACATCAGCCTGGACGAGGGGGACTTTACTCCAGTTTCCCCCAAGGACTTCATTGCCCCATTAGGATACATACAAATGAACCTGACCGACCAGTTTCACAATGATGCCAGCCTGTCTTGCACTGTCCAGAGGCCTTCTACTTTTGAAAACGTAACACAAACCTTGGATGAGGAGGAGGGAAACAATGTCAATGTGCTTACCGCTGGCATAACTACATATTTGGTGTGTAACATTGACTATGAGCACATACAGCTGCTGTGGCAGATACTGGCCACCTACAGTGACTCTCCCATGACACTTGAGAGAGGCTTGATGCTGTCTAGAAGCCCAGAAATGGTATACAAGTATAGTCAGATGAAAACAAAGGAGGGAGAGGAAGGAATTCACACAAACATTGAGGCTGAGATTAAAGCCTCCCCTGAATGGTTGATGCAGGGCGAGATGAGTTTCCAGCTTGACCGCACTACTACCACTTTCTCTACTCTACACATTAAGTACCAGTCTACAGTCAACCTACGTGTGGAAAACACATCAGCTAAGAGGGGCCGCTATTCCTGGACCATGATCAAGCGAGATAACCAAACCAAAACTGAGCACACTGTACTTACAGGTGGGAATGAGAGACGACATGTACCTATATTCAAACTCTTAACTGATGCATACAAATCTGCTAACAATAATTACTGTTGTAAAATGTGTATTTTATTTTTAACATAGGTGGTTTGGTGCAATTGCACTGTCAAATCCGCGGAGACCCAAAGCCTTTGTTGGAGTGGATTTTACCGGATGGAAGCAAGGTCAGAGCTCCTTACTCCAGTGAGGACAGGAGGCTCATAATCACTGCTGAAGGGATGCTCACTTTACGGGGTGCAGATGCTTCAGAAACTGGTCTCTATCGGTGCATCTCCACAAACTACCTGGATGCAGATATCCTTGCCTTTCGAGTGACAGTCCTCCCATTTGATGTAGAAGAAGTTGAAGTCAACGGTGTCCAACTCTCACAGCCACTGGGTGAAAATCTGTTTTTTGACTGTAGTTCCACAGGAAGTCCTGAGGCCTCGGTGCAGTGGGTACTCCCTGACCACTCAGTACTGGACAAGTCTCATGGCAAAAGGAAAGTATTTGAGAATGGAACCTTGCTAATTCAGGGGCTCACGGCAAGGGACAGAGGATTTTATAGGTGTTTGGTCTCTAATTACCTGGGAGTTGATCTGCTTGTGTCTCAGGTAACAGTGACTGGAGAAACATCTGAAAAGCTGACAGTTTTGGACAGTGAGGGATCAGGGTTACAAATGGAAGACAAGTTTGACCCTAGCTTGACTGAAAACACAATCACCCTCAATGAGATCCCTTTTTCCAGTCCCTCTGACAGAACTAGTCAGGAATCTAAGACCATAACCTCAGATCGACCTTACCCCAGACTTGGTTCAAAGGGTAGAGTGGGTGTTGGAGGTAGACTGGGACAGAGAAGGCGGGGGTCAATCACCAACAGACGCATCTGGAGTAGTAGGGTGTTTGATAAAGCTTCCAGGAAAGTGGACCCATTGCAGTTTGCTGAATTTATGAAAAAGGCTCAAGATGGATCAAGAATAAAGACTGGCACAGAGAAAGAGGGAGTCAAATATGAAAACTCAAACACTGGTCTTTCTGATGATAGTGAAATCGGGTCTGGTGATGATCCTCATGAAGATCATCCCAACATTATGTCAATAACAGTCAATACAGCAACAGACAATCCATTGGAAGGTAGACTATTTGGACAAGAGAACAGGCAGCCTGAAAGTATCACTATCAGACAGACAGTTCATGGAAGTGATGTAGCAACAATGGGGTCAAGTCAAAATCTTGGCTTGGAAATAACAGTCAGCAATCATTTTAAATTAAGTCATGTGACAGAAAACCCAAATACACCTACAACAGAGTCATACATGCAGTCAGATTCTACACCAATCAAGTCCACATTCACACACCATCCAACAGAAAGGAAGGAAATTCAAAGTGATGCAGTAACACCTTACCACACAATTCCACTCAACACAGGTCTCTCTAGTTTTGATGAGACAAATTATTTGTATGACCTGGAAAGAACTACTAAGCCGGGCTCAAACAGGCGCCCAGTCACCCTCCAACTTACTGTGACTGACACGTCCCAAGAAACTCAGGTCCAATTCTCAGGAGAACAACCTGGAGAGCCAGAGACGTCCACTGGGATGGCGCTATCATTCCACACAGACCCCCATGTCACCCCAATGAGAGATGGTCCAAGCCCAGTGGAGCTCGTTGTTCACACATCCACAGACCCAGAAAGCCAGACAACATTCACAGCTGTCACCACCACAGAGAGGAAACAAGATGAGATAACCTTCCACACTACCCAAACAATCAAATCTCCACGACTGCCTGCAGGATCCACTATCATCTCCCGGCAGCAGATCCATATTATCCCACGAAAGAACAGCAGAGGAGGGGGGCGTAGGAGAACTGTCCAAGGCCGCAGAAGAATCATTAAACCCAACCGGATCACTGATATACAGTCCTTCATCAATAAACTTAAAAATCCCTCATCAAAAAAGGAAGGGAATGCCACAGTGCCTTATAGAATTGAACTGACCACAGGTAAGCCAGTTTGTTTTGTAAGCAAATACAGTAAATGTTGTTGTTTTTGATTGCTTCATTGTTTAGTGTGTGCTTCTTTGTGTGATATGTTGTACTATTGTTGTTTTCTTTTCCTTTTGTTATTTTTTTTTTCTTCAGACTGTGATTGGGATAAAGACAAAAAGAAGACCGCAACCACTGATCTGCAGCCGGTCACACCAACAGCTTCCTCCAGTTCCTCTTTACATAAGACAGAAAGACCTGCTTCTACACAAAATACTGCAGCTTTTACCACAACACATTACGTCACTTCAAATGCCGCCTTCACCCCTACAGAGTCAAGGCAAGAGGTTTCCAGTGGCTACATTACCTCTGCTGATGCCCCTGAGTTTGACCCTACAATTGATCCACTTTTGACAACAAATAAAGAATCATCAGCCTCCACCACGACCACTACTACAACCGCCTCGAAGGTTACTAGTGGAAAAGTGCCATGGAACAGGCTGTTTGGTGGCAGAGAGAGAGAAAGGATACTTGGCAGGCTGAGGGAGCCCTCCATCACTTTAACAGCTGAGACAACAACAATGACCCCAACCACCACCCTGGCAGCTATGCCCACCACTGCCGCAAATTCCCTTTCTGAACCTGAGACTCTGTCCCCATCCAGACACATAGGGATCAAAGAGGGTTCATTAGATGACGACTTTGGATATTTTTCCTCTGCAGATTTTGAGTTCACAACACTGCAACCCAGCTTTCACTATTTAACTTCTGACAGTCCATCCTATTACTCGAAGTCTGCCACTACTGCTAAAACACCACCAGAATCACAGACTCTACCTTCCCCACCTACTGTTAAACCCCCCTTAATTGAAAATCCTGATGAAGCATTATCATCTGGGTCTGGGGGACTACCTGATAATTGGTTTGTAATCAAACAGAGGCCTGATGGATCAAGAGGACGACAAGGGCAGAGAAGGAGGAGGCCCTTTAGGGGCAGGAGACCTTTCAACAAACCTGCAATGACTAGATTACGCCCTGCTACCACAACTGAGGCTGCAACTACAACAATGGAAACTACAATGAGGACAACCACTCTATCAAAAACGACTGTTTCACGCTATAAGCCTCTTTACACACCATCTAGGCAAGAGGACAGAACACCAGTAGCTGTTTCCACTGACCAAACATCAAAGGAGGAGACTGACTTACATGAAGAAGTTGACTGGAGCACATCTAGTGGTTTACCTGCATATACCACAACCAAGACACCTTTGACCTCTTCAACCACATTTAACCCCACCACTACATATATGCCATATATCACCACAAAAGGGCCTTACACAACAGCTCGTACCAAAGTTCACAGCAACATCAGACCGCCAACACAGAGGAACACTTATCACATCACTCGTGGGCCACCAGTAAGGAGAATCAGACCTACAGTGCAGATAATTGGTGTCAGAGATAAAGGCATTGACACAGTGACCTTTGTTACAGATGTGCAGGGATACACCAACACCCCTGTGCCATACAACAACACAAGCACACACAATGCCATCTCTAGTGTCTATAATCATGTGGCTGGCAATGAACCTACAAGTTCCAATATTGATGGCTTTGAACCCACTACAAAGGTCAAGACAAGCAAACCAAAGATAATTGGGGGCAATGCAGCCAGCTTTACCGTGTTATCCAATTCAGATGCTTTCCTGCCATGTGAGGCTGTTGGAAACCCTCCGCCAGCTATAACCTGGAAGCGTTTCCCATCAACCCAAGGTAGAAAAACAATTTCATTAATTTTCATCATTTTGAAAAACAAAACAAAATCAACCCAAAAGCCATGATGAAAACGGCATCTTTTAATTTATGTATGTGTATGTAGGAATTAAATTAAATTCCAGAGAAGCAAATGTTTAATTTTGGACAACATAGTAACAACACAAACAACTAGAAAGGTGTGCTAACTAGAGTTCAGATCCCGGCCAGGTGTATCTGCATCGATGGCCGCTGTATTGTGTGATTAATTAAATACAACCAACAATTGTTTAACCCCATGGCTAAGCACTAATGGAATGTGAGGTTCGTAAAACATCATTCAAACTCAAAAAGAAGCGGGGATGTATTCATCGGCTTGAAGTCGTCAGTATAAGACAGTCAATACAATCTTGCTAAAAAAACAAAATTAAACTGATCGAGCAGCCTGCCCTTGGAGCATCTGTTGAATGGCGGCGACGTACTAAGCAGTGTTTGTACTTGGTAATGCTGTTAGCCAAACACACCGTCCAAAACAACAAAGGTGTGCAAACTGTTTTCCTTAACTATGTCTCTTGCTGCAGAGCAGTGGCTGAGAGGTACTCAGCAGTGTGTTTACTGGTAGAGAGGTTATCAAGCATGCAGCCATAACTGGCCACCCAAAATGGTATGTGAGATTAGTTGTGGACAGACACAAAGGTGCACACTCACACACACTCATGCACACAACGGATCGCATGATCCTCCTGGCAGATATAACAACAATGATAAAACAGCAAAATTAACAAAAGAAACAACATAGATTGTAATAAAGTAAATACAAATCACAATAGGGAAGTGAGTTTTAGGAAGTAACGCAATAGTAGATATTTTTTGAAGTATTTGAATCCGTATTTCTGTCATTAAACTTGTAAATGTTGTTTTAAATTGTTTTTAAGTTCAATTTTTCTTACAGAAAATTCCTTTTATCTCTCCCTCAGGCATCACCGTTACCGCTAAGGGGAGGATGGGAAAGTTTGAGGTGTTGAGCAATGGCACACTGTCGATCCAGAATGCCAACATTAAGGACCGTGGGCAGTACCTCTGTCTCGCTGAGAATGATTATGGATCAGATAAACTTATTGTCACCCTCTCTGTGGTGGCCTACCCTTCACGCATCCTGGAGCCAAAAATGCGTGATATAAAGTCTCATACAGGTAACAATGTGGAGATGACTTGTAAAGCAGAGGGTCGGCCGACACCCATGATATCCTGGATCCTGGCCAATCGAACCCAGATCAGGGGTCAAAACACAGACAAGGGAAGGGTATCAGTATCTGCTGCTGGGACTCTGGTCATTGAGCAGGTGTCTGTTTATGACAGAGGTCATTACAAATGTATTGCCAGTAATGCCGCTGGAGCCGATACTGCTACAGTCCGACTGCAGGTGGTGGCAGCTCCCCCAGGTATCGTGGAGGAGAAACGGCAACAGGTTAAAGTGGGTGTAAACCAAAACTTGTGGCTACCCTGCACTGGCCAAGGCAGCCCACACCCTACTATTCACTGGGTCCTCCATGATGGGTCAATGGTACGATATAACAGACCTGCCAGTGACACAAGGATATCAGTGTACAGGAATGGAACTCTCCACATTAAGGATGTGACTCAAGAAGAGAGTGGCAAATATGAATGTATTGCTACCAGTTCGACTGGTTCAGAGAGAATGGTTGTGACTCTGACAGTAGAGAGGCAAGAATATGCACCTGAAATAGTGGAGACATCAAAGCGCATAACAGCGTTGTTCTTTGAGGACCAGCTGAGACTAAACTGTTCAGCTACAGGAGACCCTAAGCCCAGGATCATCTGGAGGCTGCCCTCTAAAGCTGTAGTGGACCAGTGGCACAGGTAAAAATGCCTCGATCAGTGGCAGAAATGCAGACCTGGCAGCTGTAATAAATCTGAGGGCAGGCATTTGAATGCGACTGTAAAGACGTAAAACTGTAAAGGCGAATGAATTATTTTGATAAATAAGCTCTATTTTTATGCAGTAATATGAAAATCATTTTCTGTTATTATGGATATGACTGTGATGTGTGATAGCAAAATTTTGTAAGATACGGTAGTAACAACATACAAACTTATATATGAACTTTGGTTATTGCAATAAGTACTAGTATAGATCTCAAAAAGCATAGCCCAGGAATTAAAGTAATTGCATAATTCTCTAAATAACAGTTTTTTACCAGTTAAGAGACTCAAACAGTGACAGCATGTACGCAATTTGTCCATGCATGATAATGAATGGTGCTAACTTGTTTTTGATAAGGCTTAATTCTGCCAAATACTATGTGTCTTTAATGTTCTGTCATGTGTCGTTGCAGGATGGGCAGCAGAATTCAGGTCCTGGATAACGGCACTCTTATTGTTAGCATTGTGAGTGAAAAAGATGCTGGAGACTATCTCTGTGTGGCACGAAACCACATTGGTGATGATCTCCAACTCATGAAGGTCAGTGTGTCAATGAAGCCAGCCAAGATAGAGCCGAAGCTCTATGGAAAGAAGCAGGTACCCTATGGTAATGACTTTAAGGTTGACTGTAAAGCCTCAGGAGCACCAAAGCCAGAGATATCCTGGGGATTACCAGACGGAACCGTGGTCAACAGCGCTCTTCAGTCTGATGCCAGCAGTGGAGGAGGACGAGCACGGCGCTATACACTTTTTGACAATGGAACTCTCCACCTAAACCAGGTATGCAAAGGCATGTGATCTTCCTTAATGAAACATAAAAACCTTTTAAAAAGTGACTTTTACGTGACTGTGTTATGCTTTTCCAGGTTGGTATGTCAGAGGAAGGAGACTACACCTGCTATGCTGAGAACCAGGTGGGCAAAGATGAGATGCATTTTCATATCACTGTGGTGACCGCTGCCGCTAGGATACGTCCAACCAGCCAGACTTATGCCAGGGTGAAGCCTGGAGGGAACATCCGCTTTGACTGTGAAGCACTTGGGGAGCCCAAACCAAAGATCCTGTGGATGCTGCCCACCAACGATGTTATTGCAGCATCTAACGAACGGTACCTAATGCACGTCAATGGCTCCCTGGATATCAGAGACGTGAAGCTTGTCGATGTTGGGGAGTATGTTTGTATTGCTCGGAACCCTGCTGGAGAAAACAGAAAAGTCTACAAGCTTGATTTAGAAGGGAATCCACCAGTGATCAATGGCTACCGGCAGAATCGGACTGTAATCAAAGATGTAGCTCCTAAATATGCCAGGAAATTAATAGACTGTAAGGCTGAGGGCGATCCCACGCCTAGTATTACTTGGATTATGCCTGATAACATCTTTCTGAAAGCACCATACTATGGCAGCAGGATTAATGTCCACCATAATGGGACATTAGAAATTCGTAACGTGCGACCAACTGACACAGCTGAGTTCATCTGCATGGCGAGGAATGATGGAGGAGAGGCAGTAATGGTAGTACAGCTGGAGGTGAGCAGTATACTCAGGAGGCCAATCTTCAAGAACCCCTTTAACGAACGTATTGTGTCTGGGATTGGGAAAACCACAGTTCTAAACTGCTCTGCTGATGGATACCCAATGCCTGAGATCACTTGGACTTTGCCTAATGGAACACGGTTTACAGGTGACCACCACCTAGTTAGAAATGGGACTTTTGTCATCTACAACTCTGGCGAAAAAGATTCTGGGAAGTATCGCTGTGGTGCCAAGAACTATATGGGTTATATAGAGAAGCTAATCATTTTGGATGTCGGTCAGAAGCCTTACATCCTGACAAAGCCTAGGGGCATCATACGCAGTTTATCTGGAGAACCTCTTTTCCTTCATTGTTTATCTGATGGGAGTCCCAGACCCAAAATCCACTGGACTATTCCCGGTGGCCACACTCTTTCTCGGACTCAAGTCCTCGGGCGCTACCAGTTACTAGAGAATGGTACTTTGGTTGTTCAGGATACAACTCTCCACGACCGAGGGAACTACATTTGCAGGGCTTGGAGCGATGCTGGAGAGGCTGTGCTCACTGTCCCTGTTATTATCATTGCCTACCCTCCACGAATTACTTCTGGGCCACCTCCTAGTGTAAGGGCAGTGACCGGGACACCTATAAAGCTCAACTGTGCCGCCATTGGGATTCCCAAGCCTGAGATCACCTGGGAGTTGCCCGATCGTTCAGTTCTGTCAGCGGCAGAACAGGGACGGCCTATGGGTAGCGAACTGCTCCATCCTCAGGGCACACTTATCATCCAGAGGCCCAAAGCCTCAGACTCTGGCACTTACAAGTGCCTGGCTAAGAATCACCTGGGTACAGACTCAAAAATCACATATGTACATATACTGTGAGAAAAAGGCAAGACTGAGAGAGGACGGCGTATCCTAATGTAAACATTAACAGACACTCAGTCATGTGTTTGTGAGGTACAGTGCATGTCTTCTCACGTGTGGATTTGTGAGGATCACGGTTTGTGGAATATTATTTAAAAAGTGACACTTGTGAAGAGGAGAAAGGAAACATACATTTTATAGGGAAAGCCATGTTTTTCCTAACTGGAAAACCTAGCCTGGGGCAAGAAAGTTGTTATTGTAACTTTGGAACTGGGGGTCTGGAAATTCATAGGTGGTTCTTATTTAGGGTGGTTCTCATGGGAGCATAGAGTAAAACCTAAAGTAATGTCTCTAACCAGACGTTGCAGGGCGTATATAAGTATTCTATTACAGCACATACAGAGTACAGAGTACACATACAGAGAAAAAGAATAAATTGTGTAACAGATTAAAAGACAGAAAGTAAAGACTCCCAAGATGCTTTATAATTTCCTTATACAATGGCCAAGTTGTTGTTGTTGTTGTTGTTGTTGTTGTCATGACACATTGCTTTGTCCTTTAAGAGAAAATGGAAAAAAAATCATCAGGCTGAATAGACAGTAAAATATCTTTCATGAGTGTTGGAGTGGAAAAAATGTATTTGTCAAAGTATATGAGGCTTGTTTCACACTGGATACATATCTGCGTGGTCAGTGCAGTGCTTTTCTCACACCTGATGTCTTTATTATACTTTTTTATTACAGTCTAAAGCAGATTATTTTATGTCTATTTGCAGTGCAGTTCATTGGTCATAAACACACTATTCATATTGTGTTGTACACAAGAATTTACAGTAATGTTATACATTATGCTAATCTGTAATAATACAGTATATGTATATCTATTTGTAGTATCTACTTTAATAAAAGTATGAAAAAATGAAATTAAAAAGAAAACATGGTTCATTACTTTTTAAATGTTTTTATTGTACTATTTGATAAATCTCTTTTAAATTAGACGTGCATCATATATAATGAAATATCACTGTTCAAAATACATAAAATCGGCTGTTTTAATGCTGTTGAAATGAAGGCTATTATGATAATTGATGTTTTGGTCCCCGCTGCAGCTTCCAGACACACACAGTTGTAACTCTCCAGCTGTGAAAATACCTATTTTCCCAGGTCTTCAATCTGCAAGACCCACAGGGGAGCCTTTGATTTTTGTTTGTGATTGAGTGCTGACTTTACTGCCCCCTGCAAATTAAATAGAGGGATGGGGAGGGGGTATTTCGAGACAGAAAGGGGAACACAGACATACATTTTAAAATAGGAATCTGTATATAATTGTTTTGACACAATACTCCTGTTTCCAAAGTTGAAACGGTCTATTATATTCTGTAGCAATGGTGGCTCTCTAACCACTAAAGGCTGAAGTCATATTTAAAGGGCATTCATGAAGACAAATGGCCCCCTATGCCTTAACGGCCACAACTGGTACCAATTTAGCAGTAAATTGCATCAATTGTGAATCGCCTATATAATGATGCATTTCAATATAGGCTAAAACTTCCTTTTTTCAAGGCCTCATAAATAATGGTGTGACTCAGATAAAACAGAAATTACATAAAATAAAGGAAATACATGTTGTATCCCTTGAGATAAAAGTGTATATAGTTACAATTTGAACTGAAATACATTATATGTGATTGTGGTAGGAGACTTGAAATTAATTATCTGAATATTCTTTGTATACTTGGCTATGGACCATAGTATAAAATGTTTCTTATTAAGATATATCAAAGTCTTTAAAGTGACTTCCAACAAGCGAACAGTTCCATCTTAACCTGGAGACACATAAAAGAGTATTGTGTAAGTTTAAATAAATCAGTTTTATCAGATCTCAGAAAAAATAAGAATGTTTCCAAATGTTAGAGCCAGTCCACAGCAATGTGTTATGGCCCAGACAGATATGGGGAAAGAGGGACGTGTCTTCCATGAACTTTAGAATGCAGGTTACTTGTTCCATGATTTGAGAGAAAACTTCATTCATGTGAGCAGGGCAACAACCATACACAAATAAAATTAATTAAGTTGTATTTTTGTGTGGCTTTTCAATGTGAAATACAGTTTAGCATTCACAACATTCATGTTTGGAGAACGCTCACGTTCACATCCACTAACTTTTTTTTAAGGATTTATGTGATGTCCTCATTTGCTCCTTGCTTTCTTTTGGATATTTGGATAAGGAAAGAGTTAAAGTCTAATGCGTAATGTTTAAAATATGGTTTGGAATGTATCGCTCAAAATGAGTGGTGTGGGCTTTTTGTGTTTGTGTCAATTTTACTTTTAAAATTATAAGGTACAGAGGTAATCAGAGGTACACAAATAGCTGTGTACCTCTGAATCCAACTTTTGACTACAGCTGTTAAAGTGATACATCACAACATGGAGAGCTGGACAACCACAACAATTTCACAAGATGAATAAACGAAAGCTGTGTTTACACAGATTGTGAAAAAACAGAAAAATCAAATGATTTCTTGCTGGGAAGTTTGTCCTCAATACCCCTCCAGCCGCCTTCCAGTACAGACAATGGACGAAATGTTTCACATATATTACTTTTTTATCTGGATTCAGCTGCCATAGTGTCTAAATTATGCCCATACTGAAGGAAATATTTAACAATAGAGGCTTTGTTCAACCAGCTATTCTAGACCAGATCTGTTTATTCCCTCAATAGGTCAGAATTCAGCTTCTCTGCTACTGAAACACAAGTCTCGTGAAAATATCCTTGTCTAGCATATCATGTTTTTTTTCTTCTTAGATATACTTCAGACTGCAAAGCCCCTTATATTTGAATGAGTATTAGTTCTCAATATGATACTGGATTGTTCAGTTCAAGACTGGTATTTATATTTAGGAATTACAATACAATATATGGTTAAATAGTATTTTAAAATAAAATTGTGTTTGATGTACACACATATTAAAAATGTATATGTATTACAATATAAGCTAATATTGGCTGATATATCTTTCTGGACAAAAATGTGACTATGGACTTAACTTCGCCAGGTGTCTAGAAACATATCTCCAAATAAATGCTATCACATTCGCCAAATCAATATTAAAAGGTAAAGATATGTCAGTGTTTCCACAAACAGCAAATAATCAGTTATTGCAGATTTAATGAAGAAATTGGTGGGTACATGGAGCATTTGTTTTGTTGTCATTATAGAAAACTTGTATATTGTTTCACTTATTTAAGAATGCAATGTGTTGTCATATGAGTTATGACAGACAGTTAAAAAAAAGAGAAAACTTAGAGCTGAGTGAGAAAATTGTAAAGGAAGTCCACAGACGACGAGGTAGACGAGGGAAACCAGGGAAGGGTGAGATATATTTTGGTCTGTGGTATGAATTCCATCCTTAACTAGAATGCTCGCAGCCTGAACATGGAACCTGAGATCTTAGGAGAGGGCGGCTGGGAGCCGACCACCAGCCGTCTGAGACAGTTCTTCTCTGTTAGCTCAGAGAGTCTGTCTTATTTCTTTGATGCTGCAAACTTGGCAACAAGTAAAGTCCTCAGGAGAATGAAGTGGAGCGCTTGCTTTATTTCTGCTGCTATCCAAACCGATAGGTGGGAAAGTCTTCTCAAACAATCAAAGAGTCTCTTTCTGTTACACACTGTGCCGGGTGGATGCGCACACGCTTGCTGGTACAGGGGATCGGTGTCTCTCACAGGGCCTGTGACGATGCTGGAATTTCACACCAGCATTGCAGAATCTACACATCCACCTTTTAGCCACAAGTAAGACAGATTCATATTCGCATCTCTCTCGGTAGGATCATGCTGTGATGGTGGGTCCAGGTTTCTTGGACCAGTGCTTCTTAGGAAAGGACTTAGTTTTGCTGGCAGGAACTTGTGCGTTGGCCAGTAGTAAGGGAAAGGAAAGTAAGCAGGTATCAGTTATTGTAGTTGAATTACTGCGGGACTCTATATGAAAGCTGTCAAGGCCTTTCCTTTTCTCAGAGTGCCAGAAAGTGCTTAAAAGTAAGCCTTTAAGCACTTTAGCCAGGTATACGTAAAAGCCAGGTTCAGGGGCAAAGGTCCACTCCTAAGTCACCTGACTTTATCCATAAATTGTCCTAACCGTTCAGTAAGTTGATACTGCAACCACCAAATGTAAGAGAGTTCTAATAAACACAATAAAAAAAGATTCAACATGGCACACATGTACATTGTAAGGGTTGAATACACCTTTTGATGTGACCATATAACCTCAGTCTCTGCCCTGAGGGCAGTGGAAGTACATCAGCTGGAGTTCTCCCATGTGATGGGATGCAGATGTGGTCCTTCGGTCCCCAGAGAATAACCACGGGGACTGGTGGAGGCCACTGCCATATACCGAACCTTCCTCACCTCAGTTATTCAAAAACCAAACTAAAAACATCAAAGCACTTCTAAATGATTGAGTCCCAAAGGGGGGAAAGCTTTCAAACAAGCCAGCTCACCCAATTAGGCTGCATCAACAAAGTGGCTCTACTTTACAGCAGAGGTGGATGTTCCTGTGACAGGTTTAGCTTTCCTAGGAAACTTTTCAGGTTCAGTGATGAATTAATAAAGATGTCACAAGAATACCTGACACAAGTCAGAAGGCTTTTAAGTGTAAATAAACGTCTTTTAAACATAATTTAGCTTTAAAATCACCACATCAGCTTTCATTAAGGCCCACCTCTTTATTAAGACGAGGTAATAATTTTCTATTCCTCTCTATGCCTCTTGTATTGGGAATGATGTTGTCTGTTTTTCTCCTGTTTGACTGGTTTTCCATGTGTTCTTTTTAAATCTCATTGTTTCCAGTACAAGAAGACAAAGCTCAAGCTGGAGGGCTGTTGTGAAAGACAAATAACATTCCTTCACTCAGACACTTTCACTGTCAGCACTTCTACTGTGCTTCTGGAAAATTAATTTCCATCTCTGAAGTAAAGCCAATGTGTAATTTAGATGCAATATGTCTGAGGAAACACTGAACACCTATGAATAAAAGGGATGACAGCAGAAGTCTGATAGCTTGCAAAAGCAGCCTTCTCACCCTATATGCAAGACATTCTTGTAGAAATGTATTTTCTGTTACAGCTATAAATATGTAACCTGTAGTTGTTAATCTAATGAACTGTTTGCTTTAAATTACAATATATTAACCATATATTCACATGTTAAACTGTTATATACTGTATATAGAACAAAGTAAATATCTGCGACTACTCAGATTTCTTTTTGTCAATTTCTTCTTCACTCTGATACTTCTTCACTACAGATAATATTACGTGGCCAAATCAGCAACTATGAACCCTGAGTGTGTCATCCTGACAGGTAACCAATAGATGTCATCCGTAGCTCTAATCATGATATACTATATTATGTAACTCTAAAAAACTCAGATGATTAAATTATATGTTGGATTTAAATGTGAAAATCTATGATGAAGATACCGCAATGTCCAACTGACTCACTTGCGTCACTCTGTGAAACTTGAAAACAGAGTTTCAAGTTTCACACCAAGGGAAGTCAATTAATTTGCATGACATCATTTAGACCACCTGCTGCATCCTGTCTGCTCAACATGAATGTCTCCATGGCACCAAGCGACCTCAGATACCACAATGACATCAGAGGAAAAACAGAAACACATGTGTTCACAGCATGTCAGAAATATCTTTGAATTCAGGTAGCAGGTTATAGCTCGTAGTTGCAAATGAAGAAACCACATTTTATGTTGAGGCCATTTGCATCAACAGCAGTGCCTTCATGACATTGACCTTTTTACACATGTATTCTCCAGCATTGAGGTTGACAACTGAAGCTGACACGTTCTGCCCTGTCCCTTGGCCTATCTACTGCCCTCTATGTGCACAGGTCTCTACTGAGCATACAGCGACAGCCTGTCAAATATGCCTGGTATCCCAGACCGGCCTGCCTCTCAAAGGTATCTGTTGTCCCCCTGTTTTCCTAATTCTCATCCCACAGCTCTGCATCCTGCTGTCAGCAGGGCAAGGGAGTGTCAGACAAATATCAACAACCTGGATGAGAAGTTAAAATAGGAAGGCTGAGTTCCTACATTGATTTAATTGTAGTCACAGAAAGAGTTTGTCCTTATTACCAAGCTGATATTTTACAGCCTCACCACTGTGTAGTAGTGCTTTGAGTTGATATGTCACTGAAAATATTTTGTGCATATGCACACACATTACTATGATGATCGTCACACTGTTAAAGATGTATTTACCTGCGTTAACAGATTGTTTTGCACTTGGAAGCATAAAAAGCTGCTAACACAAATATGCTAATGTTGTGAAGTTGATATGGGGAATTTGTTTGGAAACAGTTGCCTACATCCAACAGACACAGCACTCATTTAGCACTCATTTGAAATAATGTTTGTATCCATCTCACAAATTTAAGTCCAATGTTTGTCCAATGCTCTGTTTTGGTCTCCTCCAACTCCTGAGGGAAATATCTGGCTCTTTAGCTGCTAAATGCTGCACCATGTTCACCAGCAAATTACTAATTTTGTCTGTCTGACATTTGGAGCTGGGCAGCTAGCGTACAGTGGGTTTATCAGAAATGTTTAGCTGAAAAGAGCTGCCTCCTGCAGCCGAAAACA
Source organism: Cottus gobio (assembly GCA_023566465.1). Classification (NCBI taxonomy): domain Eukaryota; kingdom Metazoa; phylum Chordata; class Actinopteri; order Perciformes; family Cottidae; genus Cottus; species Cottus gobio. Next base: position 14,269,152 of record CM042220.1, read on the forward strand.
ACACTGATGAGAGCGGTGATAGCCAACAAAAACAGTAAAGTTATCGGCTGTAAACCCAAAACAATAAGTGGAAAGACACTGAAACACTCTTGAGAAGAATTGTAAAATTGGTTGAGATAGTGACAAAACCACAGTGTGCAACTTAAACATTTTTGCAAAATGATTGTAAAAACATGTTGTGTTCAACTGTTATGTCAGTCTTAAGGGATGTGTTTGTGAAAACATGACTTGTGTAAACCAGGTAGTGTTTAGTAGGTCATTCACTGATGCATGTGCCAGACCCAAGAGATGAGTGTGTGTGTGTGTATGTGTGTGTGTGCGTGCGTGCGTGCGTGCGTGCGTGCGTGTGTGTGTGTGTGTGTGCTTTATGCAATATGTCATCACATCTATACTGGACACATGGGGCTCATGGGTATTGAAGGAATGTGCTTTAGTCAGAAGTTACCAATGTAGAGCCCTCACAAAGCTCCAAAAGAAATAAAACTAGCAGCTAAAGTCGGACAAATTAACCATTTCAATACATTTTTATCATCAGCGTCGAATTATGTTTTACACCTTAATGGTGCATGACAGCAAATGTGGTTTCATCCTCAATAAAAGCTAGAAATATTGTGGCTCTCACTATTATTTAGTTATAGCCATCTCTCTCCTCACCTCCATGTGAGCTGCTTTACATTTGTCGGTGTGGATGACCATATGGGAGGCAGACCTTCTGGAACCTAGACTGAACAGCACACCAGCAGTAGCTAAAGAAACCTTACACTTTCAAAACAGTGTGGCCAACACATTTCAAATATGCAAGTAGAAGCTAATTTGAGAGCCTGCCAAAGGAAATGTATACATGTAAACATTCCTACATAAAGACACACAGTCATAAACAAACCACAAGCAAGGACCACCGTGGATTTATATATTTTCTCTCCCATTCTATGTGGTAAGAAGTTCCTGTCCTACGCCTTCCTACCTGTCAGGATGACAAAATGATCAACCATCGATGGTTTCTAAAGGTCAGGGGTCACAGTTCAGCCACATCAACCAGGCTTTTCAGACCACAGCTGTTTCAGCTCTGTGTCTGTTATTAGCTTGATGTTTGGCCTCAAACACCAAACTACATTTCGGCAACATTTCCTTAAACCTTATATTCACTGCTGTAAGGCCACTTATTAAAGGCAGGGCATTTTTGCTCAAATCTGGGCTACTTAGCAATACCTCGCACGCTGAGAGGATATTAGTTTTTCCCCTTCACTAGCCAGCTTCCTTATCACCACAGAATGAGAAAAGGTTGGTATCTGTCTAAAAGCAGGCTTGTCGTCTGGGATTGGTAGAACGTAAGAGTGATAACCTAAAGGTCAAGGAATGACCTGGGATGTGAGGAAAGAGCAGAGAAGAAAAAGGACAGGAGGGGTGTTGGGGAGGCTTAGAGGGGTTTAAATGGAAATTCAGTGAAGTCTTGTTATGTTCTTTTTGTTTCCTTCCCTCATTCCCTTCACCCGGTCTTTTTAAGAGGAAGCTGACAAGGATTACTGTGAATCTAGTGCAGCTTTCCCTGTGTCTGCATGTGTGTCTGCAACTGTGCATTCACAGACTATTTGATTATGCCTTGTGTAAATCATTCATGATCATTTAAAAAATGAATACAATAATTACTAGAATTACCTCCTCACGGTTGAATGCCTCCGCCAACAAGTCAAGTTGCGGTTTACATACATGCCTGTCCAGCATGTCATCACTTCATCATTTTATCCTTTCCGACATTGAAGTGAATTTGTCGTAATCAGCACATGAATTATTAAGTTATGGCCAAAAACGTGTTCCTTGAGGTCACAGTGACCTTTGACCCCAAAATTATAGTCAGTACATATAGTCCAAGTGGACATTTGTGCCAAGATTTGAAGAAATGTCCTCAAAGCATTCCTGGGATATCACTTTATTGAGAATGCGCCATACAAGACGTCACACTGATATTAACTTTTGACCTTTCACCACCAAAGTGTTTGTGCAGCATTGGAAGAAATGGCCAAGATCTCACAAGAAAGAGACGGACTTGATGTCACAGGGACCTTGACCTTTGTCTAGCCAAATGTCACCACTTCATCTTTGAGACTAGCTGGACAATTGTGCCAAATTTGAATTCCCTCCAGGCTTCCTGAGTAATCACGTTCACAAGAATGGATAAGATGGGACACTTAGAGGCTGATAAAGCTGATTGACCTGTTGACCAATTCAACAAGGAATAGAAGCAAAAGAAAGAAAGTAAAAAAAGAAAGAAAAGTATAAAAACAGAAAGGTTAGCAGAGAGACAGTAGTGAGGAGTTTAAAATGAAAAGCAGCAAGTGTCGCTGTCAAGTTATCTCCAGGACTGTAGGCATGCTTGACGGAGGCCTGATCAGACCCAGATGTGCAGATCACAGCTGTGGGAAACATGATAAATATACCTCACGTACAGTGTATATGACTAAATATAGACTGAGCTATACATGTTATAATCACAAGAGTATGCAAATGTCTAGACTAATCATTCAAAAAAGCATTTCTTCAGGAAGTGAATGCTGCTGACTTTGCCAATCTTGCTCCAGACACAGGAAGTTGCAGCATTGTCATGCCAACTGCTGGCACTCAGTAGAATTAAGGGCAAAAGGCCATCGGAGTCATGCGATGAGCAGAGAAGTAGATAGCGACAGCAGAAATCTGTCCTTATAATCTGCTCATAGCATTGTTTAATTAAAGTCGGATTAGCATTCATATTCATACTGTTTTATAACAATAATAACAAATTATAAAGCATTTTATAATGCCTTAGGTCACAATTTATAATATTACATTACATTTAGCTGACGCTTTTATCCAAAGCGACTTACATGCTATACAGTAGACCCTCGACACAACGGTGAGCAATTAGGGTTAAGTGTCTTGCTCAAGGACACAACAACACGGACTGGCTGAGCCGGGGTTTGAACCACCACCTCTGATTGAAAGTCAGACCTGCTAACCACTGAGCCACAGTCGCCCACAGTATGAAGATAATACTTCATAATTGCTGATCACTCACTGACATTTTATGTGTTTAAGGATTATGTTGTGTATTATAGCTGTAATAAGTCTCTTGAATCTCTCCAGTTGATCCAGAATGCTGCAGCTCATGTACTAAGGAAAATGAAGAAAAGAGATCACATTCCTCTTGTATTAGCTGCTCTGCACTGGCTCCCTGTAAAATAAAGAATCACATTTAAAATCCTTCTTCTCGCCAACAAAGCCCTAATTGGTGATGCACCATCATATCTTAGGGAGCTTATTAGTGTGGCGCTGCAAGCATGGGCTCAGCACATGGTTGCCAGCACATGCGTACAAAATACACCAAAACGTGCGGCCTGATCGGGAATCGTGTGCTATTATTCTTCTAAGAGATTCGACCAGCAGTTTCCCCGAAAAATGCAAAAAACGGCGAGAAATTGTCCCATTCACCTACATGGGGTTTCGCCGTGAAGAGAGCAAAGCAACACTCATCTTTGTGCCCATAGTGACTCGCCAAACTTTAACGTAGAGAAATGATTAAACCTTTGAAACGTTAACAAAATGGAGTTTGTTTTCCTAATTGGCCATTTTTTGATAGCTAGCACAGTTTTCCTTAAATATTGGGACCATTTCTGACTTTACAATGAGTGTGTATGGCGCAGCTTAGAGCACGTGATGTCTTCGGTAGAGCATGGAGGAGCTTCAGGCGCTTGCAAAAGAAATATTTGTTAATTGCCATTCACTCCACAATTTTCACTCTACAGGCATAATTTGTACTACAAAACGTAGGAAATCTTGTGCTTGCTTGTACAAATGTGTCGTGGAATCCCACAAACATTTACTTTTTTGTCAGCAAGCCTGAAAGCGACATGAAGTCAGCCAACTGCTCCATTGGACTCCATGTTAAATCGGAGCAAAATGTTCTCTCATGCAGCAAACAGGGGCACTGTCTGAATTGCCTTTACGCTCTCATTTCTAAACCCCCCAAGCATTTAAGTACACGGCAACGTTCACAAAAGTCTTGTGCCTCTCATGGTATTTTCACAATAGCAGTTATGGTTGTCTGTCAAATTCAGTAGTTTGACAGGTTGTTTTCATTAAATTCAGTCCAGTCACACATCAAAATTTCTTGCGAAATTTTCTAGTTGTGCCATATTACCCCACCAGAGAGCTGCGCTCACTGAATGCGGGGCTACTTGTGGGTCTTCAAAAGTAGGATGGGGGCCAGAGCCTTCAGTTATCAAGCTCCTCTTATGTGGAACCAGCTTTCACTTTCAGTCCGGGGGGCAGACACAGTCACTTCATTTAAGAGTAGACTTAAGACTTTCCTTTTTGTACATATACATTTTAAATGAATGGACAAAAGGCTTTTAATTGTTGGCCCCTACTTTTACTTACTGTATATGTCTACCTATTATATTCTTTCTCACAGTTCATTTGTCTTCTGTTGCAGTGCAATAAAAATGAGTAAAGTTATTCCTGTGACGCATTCAAAACTTGTATAATATTATCATATTTAATATTAGTATGTGATGAATCCTTCATTCTGCAGCAGTGCCGGCAAAGAAATAAAAAAGTTGTTTTCTTCTTGATCTAAGTGTGCCCTGTAACTCTCAAAACTCAAAAACTCAAAAAACTTAAGAGGATATACTGAGGCAACATAACACTTGAATTTTCCAGCACATTTCAGCAGCAATATAACCCACAGCGATGGTTAACAGTACCCTGTGGGTCTTTACAAGATCATGCACAAAGTTTCCAAGAGAGGATGGTCAGCGGGTGAAATTACTTTAAATTGGAACTAATGTTTGTTTCACAATGCGGACCAAGTTTTAGAGATCCCTTGATAGAAAGCATTACAAGCAGCACGACTTGGGAAGGCAAAACGTAAAAAGTCTGAATGGTAATGGAAGCATGGGGAAAGTTTAATATCAGCGCAGCATTTGCCAAAATCTTTTTCATATTTTTTCCACCTTTGAATAGAAGGTTTTACTGGCATATGTTACCAAGCTGTATATTGTATTGCATCTAAAGGCTCAAGCTTTAATTAAATGTGTTGTTCACTTTAAATATGTTGGTTCAGTGTTTGCTTGCTGTAAATAGAGAATGTGTTTCAATGACTCACTGTGACAAAACCATTTTGTCTCGCATAACACTGACCTTAGTTCCCCTGTTTTTGAATAGCTTGACTCAGTACATCACATTACAATCAGAATCAGAATCAGAATCAGAATCAGAATCAGAACCATTTATTGCCATGTATGCTTACACATACAAGGAATTTGTCCTGGCGGGAAGGTGCATACATTTAACATTTAACAATACACATTTAACAGATTACGCTGCACGTTTAAACAAACCAGATTAACCAAATTAGTGTGATTGCAATGCATGCATCCAATAAAAAGAAATATTCCAAGATTACCAAAATATTTTACTCATGTTGTACATGTCTTTAAACGTAGACGCCTTTGAGTACAGAACATACAATATAAGAACATACAAAAATAACATTTAAGGGTTTTCAAACACCAGAAATGCAGAAGCAATGCAGATTACAAAATACTGGTTACAAAAGTGGAAGAAGTGAAAGTGAAGAGGAAACACATTAGCGTGAATCACATTTTGAAAGAACAATGGGGGGGTCACATATGTCTAGCATTTAAATGCTTTATTTCAAAATAATTTGTCCATATTAGATCGTCAGCCCAGATGATAATGTGGCCTTTAAATTAGCTAGATGCTGCACATGGTGTGCACCTTGTTGCTGTTTATAATATGTGTTTTACTTATGTTTAACTTTGTGTTTATTTGTTACACATTATTTATCCCGTTGGGGTAAATTAATACAGTAAACTCTGCTTCGTGCCTGTGAAAGTAGATCTCAAAAAGCATTTTTCAGCCATTCTTTGTGACATTAATTATAAAAAAGGAGAAGGAAGAGACACACACACACACACACACACACACACACACACACACTTGTTTGAAACATTGAAACTGTCTGGACAAGACAGTTGGTCAGGGTCACAGTATCACATGCAACAGATAGAGGGACCAGAGAACTGCTCTGGGATTTTGATGGGACTTCACTGACTATTCTGCATAATTAACAGGTCAGTTACAAAACCTTACATTGTATTTATTATATTAAAGCAGAATAACTTATGTTATTTTATTGCAAATGTTAATATTTACTATTCACACAAATACATGAAAATCAGATACTGTGTAAATGTAATCTAACAGCTTTACATACTGCTTTATAATGTTGTATTGTTGAGTGTTATATGTTATTTATCTCAACATAAAGTGAACATAACTAGAATGAATAACTCGTAGGGTACCAGCCTTAACTTCAAGGTTCAAGTTGCTTTTATTTTTTGTTAATTTTTACAATTCTGAGAACTTAAGAGGAACTTTCTCTTGTATTTTGTAGCAAACATGGAGGGAAATACAACATATCCCCGGTTCCCTGGCAATCACAGCCACACCAACATCACTTGTTCACGGGACAACGTTTTGAAGACGGTGCTTTTCCCGGTTCTCTACTCTTTTCTCTTTCTGGTTGGACTTTCACTCAACGGCGTGGCCGTGTGGGTGTTTTTTCGCATCCCATCGAAGTCTCACTTCATAATATACCTGAAGAATATTGTGGTTGCAGATGTCATCATGACCTTCACTTTCCCTTTCAAGGTGTAGTTCAATGGTACCATTAACTTATGAGGCACATTTTAACTTTACATTGTATCTATCGTAACTAATGGCTTTATTAGTGGTTACTAAACTATTTCTAACAGTTCATACATAGAGCATACGTTTGGTTGATAGCTTTTGAAAAGTCTCTGTTGAGTCATTTAAAAAAGATTATGAGTTTCTCAATTTCTCATAAGGCATTAGTTATGAATGTTAGTAGTTACGAATGTTAATAACTCATTAATAAGGGGTATTAAACATACATTTTGAAGTTATTAAATAATTGTCAATATTTAATGGCCAGAGGTCTCTCAACTCTAAAAGCCATTAGCAAAACGATGTAAGTCACCTGCAGTTGTAAATGTTAAGAAGTGTTAGTATAATTCTTCAATTCTGCTGTTAATAAATGGATTGGGCAAGTACGTGTCCTGTGAGAGATGGGTAACACCGGTCAGAAAGATTTGGCTTATAATTGAGTGATAAAGCATTATGAGATAAATAACCAAAAACAAAGTCATTAGTTAACAATTTGGGTAACTAGATACTTGTGAATAAAATATACAGTTTGACTTGAATTTTTATTGTTGTGTTTCAGTCTTTTACAATTAACATGACTCTGTTGTGTTTCGGCAGGTGTTATCAGACTCCAACATGGCTTCCACTGGGCTGCGTATATTCGTGTGTCGGGTCTCCTCGGTGCTCTTCTACCTCACCATGTATATCAGCATCCTCTTCTTTGGCCTCATCAGCATAGATCGCTGCAGAAAGACCCTCACGCCCTTCAGGGGGACTAACGCGTCCCGTTTGGCCCGTCGCAAACTCCTTTCAGGAGCCATATGGACCTTTCTGCTGGTTCTCTGTCTGCCCAATGTGATCCTGACACGTAGGACCCCAACGTCTTCATACTTCAAGTGCAGTGAGCTGAAGACAGCAGCTGGGCTGTACTGGCATGAGGTGGTGAATCATGTCTGTCAAGTTATTTTCTGGGCCAACCTGGTGACTGTGATCGTGTGCTACACTCTAATCACCAAAGAGCTGTACAGATCCTACACCCGCAGCAGTGGAGGGGCTACACGTCAAGCCCCAAGTGGGGCATCGACTCGGAATCCCCACCAGGCCAAAAGGAAAATGAACGCGAACGTGTTCCTGGTTCTGGCTGTGTTCTTCGTGTGCTTTGTGCCGTTTCACTTTGCCCGTGTGCCGTACACCATGAGCCAGACCAGAGGGGTTCTCTTTGATTGTAAACTCAAACTCTTCTTTTTTCAGCTGAAGGAGAGTACGCTCTTCCTCTCATCCTTAAACTCTCTTCTGGACCCTCTCATCTACTTCTTCCTCTGTAAGTCCTTCAGGACCACTCTGTTCAAGACCCTGCAGCTGCCTCCTGGTTCCTGTAGCAGGCTGACAGGGAGAGGGTCAGATACAGGTAGCACCACTCTGAGAGACTCTTCTGACTGTGCATAAAACACAGGACATGATGAAGACGTATCTGAATGTACACATTCTGTAATGATAACAATATTGTCACAAGGACAACATATTCTGCGGCTGTCAGTTTAACTGTGTCAAAGCTGAAGAACCAACACTGGCATGTTGACTTTGCTATTCTTTCAGTTCTCTGTTTCACTTTCACAACATGAAGATCCTCTTCTGTTTTCAACATCTTGCAAAGAAGAAATTATGCATTAATTCACAAACTGAAAATGAATCTACATCCAGGGGAATCCTCGAAAAAAAGTATACCAGTACATTTTACAAAATCAGCTTGTCTTATTGTGGCATGTACAATGTTAGTTGTGTTTTTATGAATTGTTTTTTCAGGATAATCATATAGCATGCAAATGGTTCAGATTGTTACATCTGCAAATATTTGTGATTTATTCTAGTTTTGCTGCTTACATTGATCTCCATCTATATAAGGAAGTATTTCTAAGGAATATGGGGGCTTTCCAAATGACTGGGTTAGATAACTTATGTTACAACCACACAGCTGAAAGACTGGGAGCTACCAGTTTTACAGAAATGTGTAAATAAAGATAAAATTAATTACTTTAATTATTGGTTGTTTGTGTGATATCTGACATATTATGAGGTTGGTACTTTTCACAAAGCCACATATCAAACCCCATATGGCTCACCCACAACATATGACTGAATTTACTTACAGTTTCTACTTCTTGCTGGGAATGTACTGAGAGGAAGAAATGCACAATTTGAGCTTGCTATTGTCAAATGTATTAATCCACCGTCGGCGTGAATGAGGTCAAAGAAGATGACAAACACAAGCTACATCGCTACTGTCGTACCATTTCACTGCTAAAAAGAAAACGGGGACTTTTATCACATCTAAAGCAAACATGTTTAGATGTTTGTAGACAGAAAATACCTCGATGCAGCCTGACAACACAATCCCTTACCACAATCAATATTATTTGAATCCTCTGTTCACCCCAGAGCAGCTCATTGTTCATTTAATGCAAATTGTTAATTTGCATCTTTTGGGTTAAAGAGAGTGACACACTTTGGGGAAATATCTGGTGAAGGCGTTAATCTCTCAGGCTGCACGGTGTGGAGGGACGGACATACACATTGCTGGTGAGTGAATTGATATTATGTAAATGTTCACAGCTTTTTAGTAAAAAAGTGCTTTAAATTGAGAGTTGATTCAAGAAATTAAGCTTTCTTATTGGTTAGAAGTATACTCTGTTTGATCCCTTTGATATGATTTAATCCAGTGTCTCTTCTCTGAGAAACTGGTCAGTGAACTTTCTCAAAATGTGGAGGGGGAAAAGAATATAAAAATTAAGCTGTGTTGCAGTATTTTGTAATAATTAAAGGAATAGTAAAATGTTGTCCTAAGATAAAATGTTGTCCTAAGATAAATGCCTTGCTCAACAGCTTCAATTCATATTTCTCTCTCAGATCCATTAAAATCACACAAGCTTTTTCTTTTGCCACTGTTATACCAGGTAGTTATTATAACTGTCATAACCCATTCTCTACATTATATCCATATGTCTAGCATTTAAATGCTTTATTTCAAAATAATTTGTCCATATTAGATCGTCAGCCCAGATGATAATGTGGCCTTTAAATTAGCTAGATGCTGCACATGGTGTGTACCTTGTTGCTGTTTATAATATGTGTTTTACTTATGTTTAACTTTGTGTTTATTTGTTACACATTATTTATCCCGTTGGGGTAAATTAATACAGTAAACTCTGCTTCGTGCCTGTGAAAGTAGATCTCAAAAAGCATTTTTCAGCCATTCTTTGTGACATTAATTATAAAAAAGGAGAAGGAAGAGACACACACACACAGACACACACAAACTTGTTTGAAACATTGAAACTGTCTGGACAAGACAGTTGGTCAGGGTCACAGTATCACATGCAACAGATAGAGGGACCAGAGAACTGCTCTGGGATTTTGATGGGACTTCACTGACTATTCTGCATAATTAACAGGTCAGTTACAAAACCTTACATTGTATTTATTATATTAAAGCAGAATAACTTGTGTTATTTTATTGCAAATGTTAATATTTACTATTCACACAAATACATGAAAATCAGATACTGTGTAAATGTAATCTAACAGCTTTACATACTGCTTTATAATGTTGTATTGTTGAGTGTTATATGTTATTTATCTCAACATAAAGTGAACATAACTAGAATGAATAACTCGTAGGGTACCAGCCTTAACTTCAAGGTTCAAGTTGCTTTTATTTTTTGTTAATTTTTACAATTCTGAGAACTTAAGAGGAACTTTCTCTTGTATTTTGTAGCAAACATGGAGGGAAATACAACATATCCCCGGTTCCCTGGCAATCACAGCCACACCAACATCACTTGTTCACGGGACAACGTTTTGAAGACGGTGCTTTTCCCGGTTCTCTACTCTTTTCTCTTTCTGGTTGGACTTTCACTCAACGGCGTGGCCGTGTGGGTGTTTTTTCGCATCCCATCGAAGTCTCACTTCATAATATACCTGAAGAATATTGTGGTTGCAGATGTCATCATGACCTTCACTTTCCCTTTCAAGGTGTAGTTCAATGGTACCATTAACTTATGAGGCACATTTTAACTTTACATTGTATCTATCGTAACTAATGGCTTTATTAGTGGTTACTAAACTATTTCTAACAGTTCATACATAGAGCATACCTTTGGTTGATAGCTTTTGAAAAGTCTCTGTTGAGTCATTTAAAAAAGATTATGAGTTTCTCAATTTCTCATAAGGCATTAGTTATGAATGTCAGTAGTTACGAATGTTAATAACTCATTAATAAGGGGTATTAAACATACATTTTGAAGTTATTAAATAATTGTCAATATTTAATGGCCAGAGGTCTCTCAACTCTAAAAGCCATTAGCAAAACGATGTAAGTCACCTGCAGTTGTAAATGTTAAGAAGTGTTAGTATAATTCTTCAATTCTGCTGTTAATAAATGGATTGGGCAAGTACGTGTCCTGTGAGAGATGGGTAACACCGGTCAGAAAGATTTGGCTTATAATTGAGTGATAAAGCATTATGAGATAAATAACCAAAAACAAAGTCATTAGTTAACAATTTGGGTAACTAGATACTTGTGAATAAAATATACAGTTTGACTTGAATTTTTATTGTTGTGTTTCAGTCTTTTACAATTAACATGACTCCGTTGTGTTTCGGCAGGTGTTATCAGACTCCAACATGGCTTCCACTGGGCTGCGTATATTCGTGTGTCGGGTCTCCTCGGTGCTCTTCTACCTCACCATGTATATCAGCATCCTCTTCTTTGGCCTCATCAGCATAGATCGCTGCAGAAAGACCCTCACGCCCTTCAGGGGGACTAACGCGTCCCGTTTGGCCCGTCGCAAACTCCTTTCAGGAGCCATATGGACCTTTCTGCTGGTTCTCTGTCTGCCCAATGTGATCCTGACACGTAGGACCCCAACGTCTTCATACTTCAAGTGCAGTGAGCTGAAGACAGCAGCTGGGCTGTACTGGCATGAGGTGGTGAATCATGTCTGTCAAGTTATTTTCTGGGCCAACCTGGTGACTGTGATCGTGTGCTACACTCTAATCACCAAAGAGCTGTACAGATCCTACACCCGCAGCAGTGGAGGGGCTACACGTCAAGCCCCAAGTGGGGCATCGACTCGGAATCCCCACCAGGCCAAAAGGAAAATGAACGCGAACGTGTTCCTGGTTCTGGCTGTGTTCTTCGTGTGCTTTGTGCCGTTTCACTTTGCCCGTGTGCCGTACACCATGAGCCAGACCAGAGGGGTTCTCTTTGATTGTAAACTCAAACTCTTCTTTTTTCAGCTGAAGGAGAGTACGCTCTTCCTCTCATCCTTAAACTCTCTTCTGGACCCTCTCATCTACTTCTTCCTCTGTAAGTCCTTCAGGACCACTCTGTTCAAGACCCTGCAGCTGCCTCCTGGTTCCTGTAGCAGGCTGACAGGGAGAGGGTCAGATACAGGCAGCACCGCTCTGAGAGACTCTTCTGACTGTGCATAAAACACAGGACATGATGAAGACGTATCTGAATGTACACATTCTGTAATGATAACAATATTGTCACAAGGACAACATATTCTGCGGCTGTCAGTTTAACTGTGTCAAAGCTGAAGAACCAACACTGGCATGTTGACTTTGCTATTCTTTCAGTTCTCTGTTTCACTTCATTACAACATGAAGATCCTCTTCTGTTTTCAACATCTTGCAAAGAAGAAATTATGCATTAATTCACAAACTGAAAATGAATCTACATCCAGGGGAATCCTCGAAAAAAAGTATACCAGTACATTTTACAAAATCAGCTTGTCTTATTGTGGCATGTACAATGTTAGTTGTGTTTTTATGAATTGTTTTTTCAGGATAATCATATAGCATGCAAATGGTTCAGATTGTTACATCTGCAAATATTTGTGATTTATTCTAGTTTTGCTGCTTACATTGATCTCCATCTATATAAGGAAGTATTTCTAAGGAATATGGGGGCTTTCCAAATGACTGGGTTAGATAACTTATGTTACAACCACACAGCTGAAAGACTGGGAGCTACCAGTTTTACAGAAATGTGTAAATAAAGATAAAATTAATTACTTTAATTATTGGTTGTTTGTGTGATATCTGACATATTATGAGGTTGGTACTTTTCACAAAGCCACATATCAAACCCCATATGGCTCACCCACAACATATGACTGAATTTACTTACAGTTTCTACTTCTTGCTGGGAATGTACTGAGAGGAAGAAATGCACAATTTGAGCTTGCTATTGTCAAATGTATTAATCCACCGTCGGCGTGAATGAGGTCAAAGAAGATGACAAACACAAGCTACATCGCTACTGTCGTACCATTTCACTGCTAAAAAGAAAACGGGGACTTTTATCACATCTAAAGCAAACATGTTTAGATGTTTGTAGACAGAAAATACCTCGATGCAGCCTGACAACACAATCCCTTACCACAATCAATATTATTTGAATCCTCTGTTCACCCCAGAGCAGCTCATTGTTCATTTAATGCAAATTGTTAATTTGCATCTTTTGGGTTAAAGAGAGTGACACACTTTGGGGAAATATCTGGTGAAGGCGTTAATCTCTCAGGCTGCACGGTGTGGAGGGACGGACATACACATTGCTGGTGAGTGAATTGATATTATGTAAATGTTCACAGCTTTTTAGTAAAAAAGTGCTTTAAATTGAGAGTTGATTCAAGAAATTAAGCTTTCTTATTGGTTAGAAGTATACTCTGTTTGATCCCTTTGATATGATTTAATCCAGTGTCTCTTCTCTGAGAAACTGGTCAGTGAACTTTCTCAAAATGTGGAGGGGGAAAAGAATATAAAAATTAAGCTGTGTTGCAGTATTTTGTAATAATTAAAGGAATAGTAAAATGTTGTCCTAAGATAAAATGTTGTCCTAAGATAAATGCCTTGCTCAACAGCTTCAATTCATATTTCTCTCTCAGATCCATTAAAATCACACAAGCTTTTTCTTTTGCCACTGTTATACCAGGTAGTTATTATAACTGTCATAACCCATTCTCTACATTATATCCATATGTCTAGCATTTAAATGCTTTATTTCAAAATAATTTGTCCATATTAGATCGTCAGCCCAGATGATAATGTGGCCTTTAAATTAGCTAGATGCTGCACATAGTGTGTACCTTGTTGCTGTTTATAATATGTGTTTTACTTATGTTTAACTTTGTGTTTATTTGTTACACATTATTTATCCCGTTGGGGTAAATTAATACAGTAAACTCTGCTTCGTGCCTGTGAAAGTAGATCTCAAAAAGCATTTTTCAGCCATTCTTTGTGACATTAATTATAAAAAAGGAGAAGGAAGAGACACACACACACACACACACACACACACACACACACACACACACTTGTTTGAAACATTGAAACTGTCTGGACAAGACAGTTGGTCAGGGTCACAGTATCACATGCAACAGATAGAGGGACCAGAGAACTGCTCTGGGATTTTGATGGGACTTCACTGACTATTCTGCATAATTAACAGGTCAGTTACAAAACCTTACATTGTATTTATTATATTAAAGCAGAATAACTTATGTTATTTTATTGCAAATGTTAATATTTACTATTCACACAAATACATGAAAATCAGATACTGTGTAAATGTAATCTAACAGCTTTACATACTGCTTTATAATGTTGTATTGTTGAGTGTTATATGTTATTTATCTCAACATAAAGTGAACATAACTAGAATGAATAACTCGTAGGGTACCAGCCTTAACTTCAAGGTTCAAGTTGCTTTTATTTTTTGTTAATTTTTACAATTCTGAGAACTTAAGAGGAACTTTCTCTTGTATTTTGTAGCAAACATGGAGGGAAATACAACATATCCCCGGTTCCCTGGCAATCACAGCCACACCAACATCACTTGTTCACGGGACAACGTTTTGAAGACGGTGCTTTTCCCGGTTCTCTACTCTTTTCTCTTTCTGGTTGGACTTTCACTCAACGGCGTGGCCGTGTGGGTGTTTTTTCGCATCCCATCGAAGTCTCACTTCATAATATACCTGAAGAATATTGTGGTTGCAGATGTCATCATGACCTTCACTTTCCCTTTCAAGGTGTAGTTCAATGGTACCATTAACTTATGAGGCACATTTTAACTTTACATTGTATCTATCGTAACTAATGGCTTTATTAGTGGTTACTAAACTATTTCTAACAGTTCATACATAGAGCATACGTTTGGTTGATAGCTTTTGAAAAGTCTCTGTTGAGTCATTTAAAAAAGATTATGAGTTTCTCAATTTCTCATAAGGCATTAGTTATGAATGTCAGTAGTTACGAATGTTAATAACTCATTAATACGGGGTATTAAACATACATTTTGAAGTTATTAAATAATTGTCAATATTTAATGGCCAGAGGTCTCTCAACTCTAAAAGCCATTAGCAAAACGATGTAAGTCACCTGCAGTTGTAAATGTTAAGAAGTGTTAGTATAATTCTTCAATTCTGCTGTTAATAAATGGATTGGGCAAGTACGTGTCCTGTGAGAGATGGGTAACACCGGTCAGAAAGATTTGGCTTATAATTGAGTGATAAAGCATTATGAGATAAATAACCAAAAACAAAGTCATTAGTTAACAATTTGGGTAACTAGATACTTGTGAATAAAATATACAGTTTGACTTGAATTTTTATTGTTGTGTTTCAGTCTTTTACAATTAACATGACTCCGTTGTGTTTCGGCAGGTGTTATCAGACTCCAACATGGCTTCCACTGGGCTGCGTATATTCGTGTGTCGGGTCTCCTCGGTGCTCTTCTACCTCACCATGTATATCAGCATCCTCTTCTTTGGCCTCATCAGCATAGATCGCTGCAGAAAGACCCTCACGCCCTTCAGGGGGACTAACGCGTCCCGTTTGGCCCGTCGCAAACTCCTTTCAGGAGCCATATGGACCTTTCTGCTGGTTCTCTGTCTGCCCAATGTGATCCTGACACGTAGGACCCCAACGTCTTCATACTTCAAGTGCAGTGAGCTGAAGACAGCAGCTGGGCTGTACTGGCATGAGGTGGTGAATCATGTCTGTCAAGTTATTTTCTGGGCCAACCTGGTGACTGTGATCGTGTGCTACACTCTAATCACCAAAGAGCTGTACAGATCCTACACCCGCAGCAGTGGAGGGGCTACACGTCAAGCCCCAAGTGGGGCATCGACTCGGAATCCCCACCAGGCCAAAAGGAAAATGAACGCGAACGTGTTCCTGGTTCTGGCTGTGTTCTTCGTGTGCTTTGTGCCGTTTCACTTTGCCCGTGTGCCGTACACCATGAGCCAGACCAGAGGGGTTCTCTTTGATTGTAAACTCAAACTCTTCTTTTTTCAGCTGAAGGAGAGTACGCTCTTCCTCTCATCCTTAAACTCTCTTCTGGACCCTCTCATCTACTTCTTCCTCTGTAAGTCCTTCAGGACCACTCTGTTCAAGACCCTGCAGCTGCCTCCTGGTTCCTGTAGCAGGCTGACAGGGAGAGGGTCAGATACAGGCAGCACCGCTCTGAGAGACTCTTCTGACTGTGCATAAAACACAGGACATGATGAAGACGTATCTGAATGTACACATTCTGTAATGATAACAATATTGTCACAAGGACAACATATTCTGCGGCTGTCAGTTTAACTGTGTCAAAGCTGAAGAACCAACACTGGCATGTTGACTTTGCTATTCTTTCAGTTCTCTGTTTCACTTTCACAACATGAAGATCCTCTTCTGTTTTCAACATCTTGCAAAGAAGAAATTATGCATTAATTCACAAACTGAAAATGAATCTACATCCAGGGGAATCCTCGAAAAAAAGTATACCAGTACATTTTACAAAATCAGCTTGTCTTATTGTGGCATGTACAATGTTAGTTGTGTTTTTATGAATTGTTTTTTCAGGATAATCATATAGCATGCAAATGGTTCAGATTGTTACATCTGCAAATATTTGTGATTTATTCTAGTTTTGCTGCTTACATTGATCTCCATCTATATAAGGAAGTATTTCTAAGGAATATGGGGGCTTTCCAAATGACTGGGTTAGATAACTTATGTTACAACCACACAGCTGAAAGACTGGGAGCTACCAGTTTTACAGAAATGTGTAAATAAAGATAAAATTAATTACTTTAATTATTGGTTGTTTGTGTGATATCTGACATATTATGAGGTTGGTACTTTTCACAAAGCCACATATCAAACCCCATATGGCTCACCCACAACATATGACTGAATTTACTTACAGTTTCTACTTCTTGCTGGGAATGTACTGAGAGGAAGAAATGCACAATTTGAGCTTGCTATTGTCAAATGTATTAATCCACCGTCGGCGTGAATGAGGTCAAAGAAGATGACAAACACAAGCTACATCGCTACTGTCGTACCATTTCACTGCTAAAAAGAAAACGGGGACTTTTATCACATCTAAAGCAAACATGTTTAGATGTTTGTAGACAGAAAATACCTCGATGCAGCCTGACAACACAATCCCTTACCACAATCAATATTATTTGAATCCTCTGTTCACCCCAGAGCAGCTCATTGTTCATTTAATGCAAATTGTTAATTTGCATCTTTTGGGTTAAAGAGAGTGACACACTTTGGGGAAATATCTGGTGAAGGCGTTAATCTCTCAGGCTGCACGGTGTGGAGGGACGGACATACACATTGCTGGTGAGTGAATTGATATTATGTAAATGTTCACAGCTTTTTAGTAAAAAAGTGCTTTAAATTGAGAGTTGATTCAAGAAATTAAGCTTTCTTATTGGTTAGAAGTATACTCTGTTTGATCCCTTTGATATGATTTAATCCAGTGTCTCTTCTCTGAGAAACTGGTCAGTGAACTTTCTCAAAATGTGGAGGGGGAAAAGAATATAAAAATTAAGCTGTGTTGCAGTATTTTGTAATAATTAAAGGAATAGTAAAATGTTGTCCTAAGATAAAATGTTGTCCTAAGATAAATGCCTTGCTCAACAGCTTCAATTCATATTTCTCTCTCAGATCCATTAAAATCACACAAGCTTTTTCTTTTGCCACTGTTATACCAGGTAGTTATTATAACTGTCATAACCCATTCTCTACATTATATCCACTTTTAATATCTAAATTTAACACTATAATGTACATACAAAATACAGTGATGAGGTGAAGATTACAAATATTAAATCTGAATCAATTACAAAAGAAAAAAAAACAAAGAAAGAAAAGCAGATACCTTAAAGAATGTTTGAAGCAACTAAGATCTATTGTCCAGAAGGGACTATGCCTCCAAATCAGTCTCTAAAAGTTAATAATTTCTGTGTAGGCCTTCATGTAAATGTGATTTAAAAAATAAGAAAATCTATTTTTAGCTCTTGTTTTTTAAAACAAACCCTACACTTGTGTCAAAAGTGGAAGTGTCAGGTTTTGCATCCAGGATGCATTCAAATGCTCAGGTTGAGCATTCAAAACCAAATTATAGTAACAAATTGTCTTTTACACTATAATGGTAAATGCAAATCAGGTCCAACTGGGCAAGAAGGAAGCTTTTAGAGCAGTGGTAGTTTCAAACAAGTTTTAGGCAGGGGCCGATTCCAGTAAAACTCACCTCATCATCAATATAATTTACTCTGAAACCCCTCTTCCCTAAAACTGGATGTAATTTGTTTGCAACATATCAAACGTGTTGATACAACTAACCATAATGAAAGCAAAAGATCTGGATGTGAGTCTGGTCGACAGGGTTTACAGAACCTGATATTCCCATCCCATGAGCTGTTCACAGATGTAAACCAGTTCAGGATTAGAAGGACAACACATGTCCAGCTTCTCTTTGTTAGGGTTAACCCTAACCCTAACCCTAACCCTAACCCTAACCCTAACCCACACAGAACCCTTCTCCTCTGATTGTGCTTCCTGATTGTTTGCTTGCCGTTACTCTGATGTCCTTTTCTACTGCTGTTTGTACACAAGTATCACTTTAATGGGTCTTATCAGCCTTGACCGCTTCTTCAAAATTGTTCGGCCATGCGGAATGTTGTTGGGACAGAACGTGGCCTTCAGTCTCGTAGCGTCTTCCTCGGTTTGGGTGGTGTTATTTGGCGGTACAGTCATCCCAACTTTGATTCTAACAAACCAGGATCCTGTTAATGTAACAGTAAATTTCTGTATGTCTCTGAAAGGTCCAGCTGGTGTGACTCTTCAGCAGTATGTGGTGCTATTTATGGAGGTTCTTTTCTGGCTTGTCAGCATAGTGATTGTGTTTTGCTACATCTGCATCACCATGAAAGTGCTGCAGTCCTTCAGAAAGTCTGGGAGCAACAACAGCGATGAAAAGAAGAAGACCAAGCTACGAGTCTTCGTCATCCTTCTTGTGTTTTTTGTGTGTTTTCTGCCTCTCCACATGATGCGCGTTCCATTCACATTTTATGAAATGTTTGACATTGAAGTCTGTGATCAATTGTGGTTCGTGGTAATTCACAAATTAGTTCTGTGGCTCTCTACCACTAATATCTGCCTGGACCCTCTTCTTTACATCTACCTGTGCAGGGAGTACAGAGAGAAGCTGGTTGATATGATGAAAGCTAGAGGGGTCTGTGTCGAGTTGTGGTGAAAATGTTTCACAGGAGAAATAAGAATTATTCGTCATCAAAATAAGTACCTTTAAGAAGTTAGATATAGATAAGGTGTCCTTCATCACAAATTAGGCTGTTGTTTTATATTGTGGCAGCAAGATATCAGCCTTAGTAACCAATAGAAACGTTTGAAGTTTAAATTCTGTGTTGTACTGCCCTTTAGTGGCCTAATGAGGATTAGCATCTATAAAACAAGGTAGAACCATAAAGGATACCTAAAGATACATCAGCAAATTAATTATTCTATATGAACATATATACAATGTTAGATCTCACTGTGAGCTGTGTGTCTTTAATGCACATTCAATGTACTCTATACAGTACATTATTTCTTTCAAGTTTTCACAATGCAACACTTTGTTTTAATTCCATATTGAGATGTTTTTGTTGTTGATTTGAGTGTAAAGTCGTCCTTTGTTAATTTCTCTGTGAGGGGTCAATAATGGGTTTTTAAGAGGGAATTTAAATGATAAAATAATATACAATAAGAGGAAAGATATGCATTAGTAGATCATCATTCGTACTTTGGCTGTAAACAATTATTAGTGAATGGAACAGGGGACTACACTCAAAGTAAATTGTTTGTGCTGCACAAAAGAACAATAACTGTACCTTATAAGTTGTGGGCTTTTATATTATGGGCTGAAGTAAATGGTCACATACATATTTTTCTTCTTTGATTCTTGTGAATCCAAATGTAATAGCTTCCCTCCAAAAAAGCTTTTCTGAGTTGCATTTGATTTTAATTTGAATGAATTTCTTGTATTCTCTTTGTCATTGTCTCATTAAATGATGTAATTATTTAGAATTTATACAATATTATGCTGATTGCTGTATTGTAATAGTAAATTAAATAGTACCAATGCACCAACCACTTTGTTGGTCACCACAATATTCTGGACTACACTCCAAGAATAATTTCACTCACTATTACCACATAACAAAGATTTTCAATTAGTTTGATTGAAAAGGAATTGAAACACCCCCTCTATACAATAAATCTTCTTGGCAGCTACTGCACTCCCTTTGTTTAAGTGAAGAAAAAGCTCCAGTGTGGCTTGTGGGACTTTTTTGTTGCCAGCTGAGGCAACCCTTTGGTCAGATGATGCCCCTGTACCTCTTGCTACAGAAGCTCAATACTTATTGCAGAAGGGTGTGCAATCCATCAAGCAAGCTATCTGTATTATATAAATGTATTTTCCTCTGCCAGCCATAAACAACACGAGGATGGTGAGTGGGAAAACAAATAAAGTGTATTTAGCCCTCCAAATGACACTCAGAGTCAAAGGCATGTCAATACCTTTGCACATTTTCTGTGCTAATGAGTCAGAAGATGGTGACTAGAGTAAAACATGAAGAAGAATTTGGCTCAAAGAGCATGTAAAAGAAACAGATAAAAAAGCACAAATGATTGCAGCCTTAGCTTAAAGGTTGGACAGAGATGGTGATGTGTGTCTGAGGTCTCCAGGTGGTGTTTACACTTAAATGTTGCATGACGTCTGCTTTGCTTTTGTCTAAAGACCAGACCAGTTTTCCTATTTTTGCATATGTCCTGATAGATTGGCAGTTCTATCACAGCTGAAACAATGCTTTGTTTGCTATGGAAATTCAACAGTGTTTCTGAAACACCTACCATCTCAGTATACTGTCACACAGGTCCATGTTGCAGCTGTGTGTTGGAGGAGAGTCAAGTCATCAATTGTAAGTTATCATCATCATCTTATTAATGTGGTATTATCAATGATAGATTACTCTGTGATGACAAATACAAGACAAGCATGGCATGTCAAAAATATAGTTTCCTTAGTTGAATTACTTACGTCTTTATCCACGCTACCTTGTAAAGTAAAAAATTATAAAAGAGCAAGAGCAGTTTTGTCAGGATAATGAAACTGTAAGCAGTCCTTACTAAAGTCTGAATTTGTATTAATGTGTATTTATACTAATTCATGTATTTACTACAATTGTAAAATTAGGGACACAGATGCATATATACATGTATAATGGAAAATATGCTTAAAACGCATTTATCTACCCTTCTACATTAACAACAAGCTCCTTCCTTTGCTTTGCGTGGTCTACAGTCTTGACTGGAACAAGCAACTAAGCAACAGATAATGGATGACTGCATGCTTCCTCCATTTGACAGTGACCAACCGAGTAAGTGGAGAAAGTGAAAAAAAAAAAGTTAACCCCAATGATTTGCTATTGAATTATTTCTATGTATCGGACACTATTGAAATCCCCAACTGTCAATTGATATTGCACAAGTTCAGCGGGACAGTTTTTTTGTTAGAGCATGGTAATACAATATAAAAGCAAAATGAAGATGATGTTTCTTAACAAGATGAAATGTTGCTTCTAAAATGCAACTTTTCATTCTCCTCAGGTGCACCGACGCCAATGAATCAAACATCTCACAATGACTCAGACCTTGACAGCTCAATTTACAACACAAATGTTGTGCCTGCTCTCTACTTTTCGATGTTACCCATAGCGTTGTTGCTGAATGGTGTTGCCGCCTGGGTTTCTCTGCACATCAAGGCCACCTCCAACTTTGTGGTGTACCTGAAAAATCTAGTAGCTGCTGACATTATTATGACCTTGATCATCCCAATAAAAATTACAAGAGACTTGCCAGTTGTGTCAAACACAATGCATATAGTCTCATGTTATGTTAGTGCCATTTTCTACAGTACACAGTACACATGTATCGCTCTGCTGGGCTTAATCAGTCTGGACCGTTTCTTCAAGATCATGATGCCCCACAACAAGCTGTTTGGTCAGAATCTGACTTTTAGCAAACTGATATCAGGCTCAGTTTGGGTAATACTGTTTGGAAGCTCAGCTTTACCAAATATCATTTTCAACAAATCAATGACCAATACAACCGAGATCAAGACTTGTATGGACCTAAATGGTCCGGTTGGACTTAAAATCCATGAGACAATAGTGATTTGTCTCAATGTTTTCTTCTGGTTTGTCAGTGTGGTCATTGTTGTTTGCTACATTTGTATTGCAAACAAGGTTATCCAGTCTTTTCGGAAATCTGGCAGCAGGAACAACCAGGGAAAGCAGAAGATCAAACTGCGTGTTTTCCTAGTTCTCGTTGTGTTTTTTGTGTCATTCGGACCGTACCACATTTTAAGGATCATATACACATATCACCAAGTCAACTCTCCTTCCTATACCAGCTGGGGTTTTTTAAGCATCAAGTTGGCCAAGGACCTCAGCCACTGGTTTGCCTGCACAAACATCTGCATGGACCCACTTCTCTACGTCTTTCTGTGCCGGGAGTTCAGGGAGAAACTGGTGTCTATGATGAAAAATGTGCAGGTCTCGTTTCAAACCTCAGCAGACAAAGCAGCAGGCACTCTGCATGAAGATGCTGTGGACTGAGCTCAGATGTTACTGAAGATTTTGCAGACAAAAAAATCAGATTATTGTAAAGTAATTATTATTGTTCTATTATAACATTTATATTAACATGAAGTTATGCTGTGCTGTTTCGTGTCTTCACAAAGAGTTGTCCTAAACAGCTAGAAAAGGATGATGAGATAAACATGAGACAATGGGTGCTGTTATTATGCTGTTTTTTTGTCAACAAAACAGTTCAATAGTAGCTCTGCAAGTTCACGATCAATCGAGTTCTAGGAGGGAGACTGCAAATGAGGCTACCATGCAGAGCAAGTTAAATTAGATAACATTTGCATCTCACAGTCATATAATGTTTGTTGTGATAGTAACAATGGGTCATGTCTTTAAAAACATTCTGCTAATGTTCAATGTTTCTATCGGTCAGTCTTCCATTTGCAGCATGCTAATCAACGCCTAACAAGGAAGGTTACTGCAACAACAACAAAATTATGTTACTGATATATATTAAAACAAGTAAAGTCTTCTCTAAATATATATAATTGTTATAATCAATTAAAAAAAAACACTAAAGAGATATTTTCTACTTGGTGTTGCATATTTAAAACACTAATTTTAGAATCAACATATTACATATTTCCTGTTTGAATACTACTTCTTGTTTATGCCAGCTGAGCAAACGTTTGAGCAAACAGTTGCTTGCAGTCTCTGTGAAACCACAACAGCTAAGGTCAGATAAGCTGATCGTTCACTTGGGAATCTTTAGTAAACACATGTCATTTCTCAGCTAGTTTTACTTCCTGATTGGACATAACTCCTGACACAGATCCCAGCAAAATCTCACAGGAAATCATGTTGTCTAGTTCTCAGAAAGCATTATTTTCAAAACCGCACAAAATGGGAATAAAAACCGAAAGCTTTTTAGTGGAATGGAATGTCCAATTACTTTTGATGTACTCATAGTGTGTTTAGCATTGATAAAAACATTATGTGATACATCTAAAAAAAACTCTTACAGATGTATGGATATGTGCTCTGAGTAGTAAATAAAAAGCATACAATATAACATGTTTCACAACTACTTTGTTAATAACTTGCCTCTTCTGTCATGGCGTAGCTTGTATTGATGGTAAAGCAGTTTAAGGGAACCAGGGTACTACATTTCATGTGGTTAGTGCGGCTCAGACTGAGTTTATGATGAATTAAGATAGACAGATAGAGGTGGGGTAAAAAAAGCTGCAGGATGGAGGGTGGAGTGGTGGGGGGGGGGAGGAAGGTCTCTTGATGTGTGTCGACTGTCGAGAAATAAGTCTGTTGCTTTGGTGTGCGCCTGTCAGCTGCTACTAAGACTGATGCACGCTAGCGGAGGCAGGGGGACTGGCACGGAGCGGGACAAGCCTCTCAGCAAACAATTGGAACAGGAAGCAAGGAAGGAAAGGGTCTTTCAGAAAGGAAGGAAGACTGGCAAACTCGTTGGGATTGTGACAAGACAGCCACACAGTGCTCCAGAGACCACCCATTGTAAGAGCATCACACATACACACTTTGAGGCAGGGGGAGAAACACAGAGAAAGACAGACAGACAGGCGGAAACCTTTTTGAGTTAGAAGTACTTCTTAAAGAATGAAAGTAGCAGTAAGAGTAATTTGTCATTTGCAATAGTGGTTTTTTTTTTATGTGGATAAGAAGAGGAATAGATCATATTTCACTTCTTCCTTTTTTTATGTATACTGTGGTTTTTCTAATTCATTATTCTTCACATGCCCGACAGCCGTAGACGATAAGGACACAACAACAAGGTAAGACTCAATTATTGACTTTTCAAGATAGATTACCACTAGATGGGCACATGGAATGTGTTGTGAAAGTAGCTTGCACATTAAAACAGACAAAGGTTTTAGAGTATTGTATATCTCAGTTGCCATGGCTCTTGCTCCTGGCCTCGATGTTATTCTAAGCCGTTACAGTTTTCAATGTAAAGACAGCACACTGGGCAGATATACTGTCAGACAGGAGGAGAATTCAGAATGAACAAATGTAAGCGTTAGTTGATGGGCGCCTTCATCACTGTATATTTAGTGAATCTCTCACTGTAAAACTGAATAAGCAGTCATGCCTTTATTTATTGACTGTCCTGGGTGATCGTTTCTCTAACTATGGTCAAATGTAGAAGTTACAAAGTGTTTAGCGTAGAAAAAAAGTATTTGTATACTTCTTAAAGTAGCAGTAAGTGCCCTTTAGTTGTTGAATTCAGACCGTATCGTAACTTAAAGTCCTAAAACCAGTTGTGAAAGAAAACATTACAAATTTACCAATAATTATACACTGTGAGTCAGCTCCAGTTCTTTTTGAGGACTTTCTAGAAGGAAATTGCATAGACATCTGCAAACCACATATTACACTGTTCCCTTTTATTATAATTCCTCTGTATGAATCTTAATCTCATTATCACTCCTCTTCCTCACCCCCGAAGGTCCACCGAAGGTCAGAAGATGAACAACAGCCTGTCAAATACTTCTATGAAGTGTGTCCGGGATACCAGTGTGACAGCTGTGGTTTTCCCCTGTCTGTACACCATCCTATTTATAGTGGCCCTGATACTGAATTCCCTGGCTGCATGGATCTTCTTCAGCATTCCCAGCTCCTCAACATTTGTGGTCTTTCTAAAAAATGTGGTAAGACATAGGGGCTTTATACATTTAGTTGTCAGTGCAGAGCAACAAAAACAAACATCCTTCATTAACAGGTGGTGGCTGACCTGCTGATGACCCTGACCATACCTCTGAAAGTCTTACGTGATGCAGGCGTGGGATCCTCGCGACTCAGCGCCTTCTATTGCCAATACTCTGCGGTTTTATTCTACATCACCATGTACATCAGCATCCTCCTGCTGGGCCTCATCAGCCTGGACCGCTACCTGAAGATAGTGAGGCCAATTGGGAAGTGTTCCCTGCAGCGGGTTCGTGTTGGTCAGGTGCTGAGTGCAACTGTCTGGGCAGTCATGTTATCGTTGGCATTACCGAATGTTATTCTAAGTGACCAGAAGCCACAGATCTCTGGAGGCCGACTGAAGTGCACCTCCATGAAGAGCAAGGCCGGCATGTTATGGCATGAAGGTTTCAACTATTTCTGTCAGGTAGCTATGAAATAAAGGAATTGTAAGACATCAGCTTATTAGAACAACTGTGTCGCACACTGTGTATTACTTAAATAATTGCAAATTGAAATATACTGCACTATACTACATGATTAATAAAACACAATATTTGACCTTTAACTACAGCTGGTAAACATTAGATGTTAGAAATGTGGTGAGTCTCGCCTAATGTTTTGTTGACCTGTTTACAGGTGGTTTTCTGGGGCACGCTGGCCTTGATGGTGGTTTGCTACACGTTCATCAGCAAGAAGGTGTATGAGTCATACAAAGCCTCAAAGAGTAGATCACAAGCAACCAGTCGCAGAACCAAAGCAAAGGTCTTTGTGGTCGTGGGGGTGTTTTTCCTCTGCTTTGGCCCCTATCACTTTGTCCGCGTTCCCTATACTCTGACCCAGACTCGCAGCATGGCGAGTCCCTGCCAGGCACAGAACGCGATCTACATCGCAAAGGAAACCACCCTGTGGCTGTCGGCCACCAACGTGTGTCTGGACCCGCTCATCTACGTGTTCCTGTGTAAAATGTTTAGGAAAAGACTGACAGCCGCAATCTGCCGTAAGAAACTCCACATAGGTTCCATGGTATCCACCACGGGGACTTCAACTCCACTGGAGATGTCGCAGATCTCTCTAAGTAACAGGATGTCCTATAATGGGATGCCACAGTAACACACTGGGCACTGTACAATGTGAAATCAATAGCTGTTAACTGTCAAGGCGGGAGGAGACTGCCTTAAAGGTCATTTGACTTGTAAATAGCATGTATCAAGATGACAGCAGTTGTAAATATTGTAAAATAATGAGAGGTGACTGCGGTTTTGACTAACCACGCACGTCTGATGCTTGTTTGCAGAGTCATCCAACATGTTTCCTTAATTGTGCACACTGTCATTTTGTACTTCCGTTTCTTTGCTAATCTCATTCCAACTGCACTTTTCCTTTGCAAAACTTTGCAGCACATGTTCTCCAATGATTACAGCACAAGCAACATTTGACCAGAGACAGTGTGATAACAAAATGAGGCCTGCAATAGACAGCTATACATTCTGCGTAATATAAATAACAATAAGAATACAATGTGTTTTTTTTTTTTTTTTCATGTTGTTCAAATTGTATGTGGGAGGTTAGATTATTGTGGATGAAGTTCAAAATTAATTTTAAGGGGGATTGACATGAGTCTGATTACATCTAAATCAAAGACAAATTATTCATCTTAAGGTGGCTGTGAAACAAAGGCATTTAAATAAGAATGGAAGGGTAAAACCACCTTCACCCAGCTCTTTCCCAGTAGTGCCGACACAGGTGTTGATGATATGAAACATACTAGACCATAAAATGCTCAAACTAATGTTGAATATACCAGCAGATGAAATTAAAGAATAGTTCATTGATTTGTTTTAAATGTTTTGTTTTTGTGATTGCTGCCCTTTGGGGAGGCACTGAATACAGATGAGTATCTTCTTTGTACCACTGGTGTTGATCAGTACCTGAAGAACTTTTGATAATAATTTAGCTAAGAACTAACAGGAACTGCTTGCCGACTCACAGTGCTCTGCTGCAGATGTGATGTTTGATTAAAAAAATGAATCTAACAACGCCCAAATCTAACAATGCCCAGCAGAGCTGCAAGAATTTGCAAATAGGGCATAATATTTCACAATATTACTGTAGCTTCACTGCATCATATATTTTTGAATTGAATGAGAGGAGAAAATAATATATAGAATGGAATACATTTACTTTTTCCAATACTGCAAAGCCCAGAAGACAAGTTTCAGGACATTCACAAACTGGTTCTGCAGGATTAATGTCACCTCCCACCTGATTTACAATTGTGTCTGCATGTGGGTATGATTAATGTAATAATGAAATATGATCTTCTTCCATCACACCCTCTGTCGGCTACGACAGAACCTGATATTTGGGCAGGAAATTAATGAGCTACAGAGCGGTCGGAGCGGTCGGAGAGGCGACCAGAGCCAGAGAAAGGACCGTTCGTCACCCTCAGATTAAATCGTCTGACAGATGACCCCGTGGTAGTGAATTATGCGAAATTCTAAATGACATTCATGGAAATTAAGTAAACCCTGCAGATAATGTTGCCTTCCAGTATGCACAGACACAAGCTGGGGACAGAAAAGAGCCAGACAAATAGGGGGCAGGTAGGTGAGGGCTGACAGTTTAATGAGTCTTAATGAAGGTGGTACAGTCTTCATGTCAGAGAAACCTATCATGTCTTCACGCTGTGCTGTCAATCAGCAGAAGTTTATAAACGGTAGTGTTTCTTGGCTCAAAGCCCCAGAGAAATGCCATATACAAATGCCATATATTAAAGCTTAGACTTTTTGGACACATTGTTCAATTGTTAAAACCTCCAGTGAGGGAAAATAATTAAATTGAAAAGGCTTGACTTATTCTACTCAAAGACTTTGAAATGGGGAATGTATGTTTTGGATCTTCGGGGATATACATATTTATGCTAAACTCAGATACAGAACTAGAGCTCAACAACATGCAATACTTTTAAAAAAAAAAGTTAAAAAAAAATAAGGCGTTGAGTAAACTATATTACATTACATTTCATTTAGCTGACGCTTTTATCCAAAGCGACTTATAAACTAAAATGTTAAATGAGGGTAAGAAGCTACGTTTAGGAAAAGATAATGTTTGGGAATCCTTTTTCAGAATTAATGGAGATAATGGTACTTTTACCTTGTAATTTATCATAATACGATACTGATATGTTATTTTTAAAACTCTGTATTTCCTGGTAAATGCAGCTGAACCCTTTCAATGTATGTGATTAAAGATACTACTAACCGCCTGTCATTGCAAGGGAACACAAGGTCAAAAAATATGTTGACTTGTAATTGTGGGTATTTATTATATATTTTTTACTCTCTGATTTGAACGTTTTCCAAGCTCTTTCCTCACAAGATGGTAATTTCCAACTATTTATTTACTCTTACTTTCTCAAAACAGCTTCAATGATGAAATTAAATATTTGCTGAATAAATCTGCGATGCATAGTCTCTGCTTCCATTCCTCTGACTTCATGTGTTTTAAGTCCCATCTTTAATCCATTTTGTTTCTGATTAAATGTAACTTGCCAGACTAAATACACATGTGACGTTATCTTTGTTTACCTTCTTTTGTTTTGTTTTTACGTCTCCACACTTCCACTGGTAACCTCGTGCTATGAATTGTGGGTAATTCCCTCGGGCAAAGTCTGCAGAGATGCGGATTAACGGAAAGGGTTCATAAAGGGCTGCGAGAGAGCCGTCAAAACACTCGATGGTGTGACGGAGGACAGCCCTGAACCTCACGCACGGGAGCGCGCCTCAAAGTCCGTGAGTCTGGAACTTGGGCTAACGGTTTGAACGTGTCACGCGCTCACACAAACAGCGGATGGTCCGCGCTACAAGCTACGAGGCTAACGCCACGTGACTTTCCTGCCGGGTCATGTGATTGAGCCACACTCTGCATCCTGCCGTCGCCAACTTTTCTCAAAGGAGATCTCAAAACAAGCGAACATGGCGGATTATGAGGAGCGGCAGAGCCTGCTGGGAGATGACACCGAGGGCTCGTCCAGGGGCGGGCGGGCGGCCGCCGGACCCGGCAGGCCGATGCCGGCCATCTGCAACCCCAACCACCTTCTCCACCGAGTGGTGGTCCTGGTCTTCATGTGCTTCCTGGGATTCGGTGAGCTGACTTGTTGTTGTGGAGTTGTGTGACGAGGTTTTGTCAAATACGTTCAGTGTAAAGAAAGCTGCTCGCGTCGTCGCCCCGCCGTGGCTCACGTGAAGTTAATTAAATGCAGTAGCATTGTTTATGTCTATTAAAGTAATTAATGTGTTCCAGGAAGCTACTTCTGTTACGACAACCCGGCTGCTCTTCAGGCGGAAGTCATCCAGGTAATTCACCCTCTGTAGATGTGCAAAGTTGCACAACTTAAATACAACATATTTATGGTTTTAGACATGGATTTTAATGATGGAAATTAAATTCCAAGATGGTTGAAGTGACAATAATGTGGTTTCCCCCCCCCCCCCCCCCCCTGGATTTACTAGGACCTGAACCTGAACACTGAAAAGTTCATGCAGCTGTACGCCTGGTACTCTTGGCCCAATGTGGTGCTCTGCTTCTTTGGGGGATTCCTGCTTGACAGGGTTTTTGGCATCCGGTAAGAAGAACAGGTCACATTTAATTTGACTCAAGTATGTTCGGTGAAAGTTGTGTAGCTTTTGTGCTTGCCATCTTTAATTGTTTTCTTTTGTTTTTTTATAGGGTGGGGACCATCATCTTTTCACTCTTTGTCTGTTTTGGACAGGTATTCTAACTATCTTCATGTGCTTTTTACATTTGTTTTTTACTCATCTAAATATAAATCAAACGTGAAGAGAAGGAATGACAATTGGATCATTTTCATTGTTGTATTTTAACTTTTCTACTCTGCACAGGTAATATTTGCTACTGGAGCTTTAGTGAATCGTTACTGGCTGATGGAAGCCGGGCGTTTCATATTTGGGTGAGCAAATAATTTGGCCATTGTGTTAAAAGCTATACTTTTCTAAACATAATCTAATAATTTTACATACCAGGGGCTGGTTTTCTGCAGCAGTATGTATGATACCACCACTCATCCAGTTGGCGTCGTCCTACCGAGTATCTTACGCGGCCCTCTGTTTTCTTTTCCTGGGCAGTATTGGAGGAGAGTCCTTGGCCGTGGCCCAGAACACCTATGCAGTCAACTGGTTTAAAGGAAAAGAGCTCAACCTTGTGTTTGGCCTTCAGCTGAGCATGGCTCGCCTGGTAAGGACACATACACACCAAGGCCAATGGAGCATATAACATGTTTTTTTTACTGAAGCCATAGTAAAGAAGCACTACTATACAAAACCCATTCACCTTCCTCTCTCGTCTCAAGGGCAGCACAGTGAACATGAACATCATGGGCTGGGTGTACAGCAAAGCCGCAGACCTTGTGGGCCATCCTGGACACACCGCGCTGGGCGCATCGCTCATGATAGGTGAATGTCAGAGCCAGTAGAAATTGGAAAATATTAAACATGAAGAATCGGGTTACGTGTGCTTCATCGCTGTCTCTGCGAGAGATACTGGATCCTTTCTCTGTAACTAATGATCTCGGATGACACAGCCAGCAGTCACAGAGAGAAGTGGTATGGAGAACTAAAAGTGCTGCTGCAGATGAGTCACATGAGTAAGAAGAAGTGTCACGTCCTGTAGTTGAAAGTTTTGATGAGTGACAGCTTAGTTGTGCTAAAAGTGCTTCCGCTTTGCCACACCTTGCCGTTGAGTGCTTTTTTTTGAAGTGTCTCCACTTCCACTGGCACTGACATTTGGGATCCATGTGGACAATAGAAGCAATCAATCAGCAGTCGTCAGGCATCCTAATCTCCTTGATAATCTAATCACCAAGTGTAACTACATGTCGTTACTCTCCTTTTGTCCCCTCAATATGTATTTATCTCTCTTAATTATTTCTTTTCTCTCCTTAGCTGCTGTAACCTGCCTGTTTTCTCTCATGTGTGCCCTGGTGCTGGGATTCCTTGACAAAAGAGCAGAGAAGATCCTCCACAAAGAAGGTGGCGAAGCAGGTAATGTATTCTAAGATTGTGTCTTTCATATCTCTTGTTTTTCCTCTTTACCCTCATCTGTCAATAACTCCAAGAATGCTTTAATCAGTGTGGACCATGACATACTTGTTTTGGTTATGCACTTAAAATTTCCATTCTGTCTAGACGGTTCATTTGCTTCCGCACTTTCTCGTTCGAGGTGGGGCTTCTTTTATAAAGACAGCGAAAGCTCAATTCAGTGGGCCTCATGCAGGAAGCCATATGAGAACCAATTTCCTCTTGTTTTTGTTCCTATTCACAAAATGTACCCATTGATTTGTAGGATCAGAGGTGTCGAGAGCGCTCTTGCCAAAAGCACGTCTTGTCTTAACAGTCCACAAATAGTTGGGAATGCAAGTTTTAAAATCAAGTAACTTAAAAATAATTTGGACTATTAAATGAATTTGCTAAAGAAATGCTCTGGGCCTATAAATGCCAATTCAGGCTATAAAAACTAGGGATGCACCGGTATCGGGTATCGGGTCGATACTGCGTTAAAATACTCGTATTCGTTTTCAATTGCCGATACCAAGAACCGATACCACTCAACAGTATTTCACTACAACAAACAGGTCGCGCTTTGTGGAGAAAAAGATTTGTTGTCCTACCTGACTTCAACGTCTAGGGCAGGGGTCGGCAACCCGTGATCCAGAGCCGCATACGGCTCTTTCGTCGCTCTCTTGCGGCTCTTGCAGCAAGGTGTGTAGAGTAATGCTGCGTTCACATCCAACGCGACGGAAAATTACTGCCGTTCCGCCGGTGTGAATCAAACTGTTGCTGGTCCGCCAGAAGTAGCGCTGGCAGCGGCCTCATTCAGACGCTGTTGTGCAGCTACGGATGATATTATTGTAGCCGAGTGTCTGTTGTGTGTCTATATTTGTAATTATAATAAAATGAAAACACGCTGCAGGGTAACTTGAACCACTTTTTTATCTCCTTCACACACGTATATCCCACAATTCCACTCTTTTCCTTTCCGTTTCTCCCTCCACAATAAAAGCACCGGAAACATAACTTGGAACACAGCTTCCTATATAATTGCTCGATCCCTAATATTATCGCTTACATTATGAACCCGGACACGGGGGCGTTTTATGGTCCGACATTAGAGGGACTTCCACGAGAAGTTTAAAGCTTGGGATAGCCTTCTGTTAATTTTGTACTATAGGCTTGACATAATCTGCAGAGGATAAAATAAAATCTGCCTCCAAATTAATTGCACTTTCATGGAGACCAAATCTAAGAAGTATCGGTACTCGGTATCGGCAAGTACACAAATAAAAATACTCGTACTCGTATCGGTTTGTAAAAAATGGTATCGTTGCATCCCTAATAAAAACCCTGGGTTGATATTGCGCCTGAGAGGAGGAGTGTGTCTCCCTCTAATGCAGTGGTTCTCAAACTTTTTTGTCAAGCCCCACTTTGGAGGACGAAAAATGTTCGGGCCCCACCGCCCCTACAAAATTGTAACAAAATGGTCCATGCTGAATTTTTATTGAAATAACGACATTTTGTGACTCCTCTATCTGTGCTTTTATTAATAATAGAACAAAGAAAATGTAAGTCACTTTCATGTAAACCAGATTGCTCCATCGGACAAAAACAAATAAAACGTGCAATCACTTTGTTAGAACAATACAAAGTTGTGCAAAAAAAGAACTAATATTTGGCAAAAATAGCTCATTGTAATAGCCTAATTAACATGTTTTGTACTGAATATCTTTTCAGGATAATAACAATAACAAGTTCAACCTGTGAAAAACAGGTTGAACTTGTTAATAAATAAAACCAGTTAAAAATATTTGGCAATAAAGAGTTTTACACTGCATATCTTTTCAAAACAACAATAACGTGCAACCGGTGCAAAACAAAACTAAATTAGTGCAGATATGAGCCTGCTTTCCACTACAAATCTTTGTAAAACGGGGTTGTAGATTTGATACGGCCACTCTCAATTCATGCTCAAAGTTGAGCTTCGATCTGTATTTTGTTTTGAGAGAGGCAACAGCAGAAAAGCCGATCTCACAGAGGAAGCTCTGCGCGTCATCACAACCGTCCTGCCGGTGCTGAATCAAACAGCTGCTGATCCACCTGAAGTAGCGCTGGCAGCGGCCGTCATTCAGACGCTGTTGTGCGGCTACGGATGATATATGAACCCGGACACGGGGGCGTTTGATGGTCCGACATTAGAGGGACTTCCACAAGAAGTTTAAAGCAGAACTAGTGGTTAGTTTAATGGTGGATGGGGGAAAACGGTACTGTTTTTACGGAGATAAGCCCCGCCCCCTTCTAGGGGCGCGTAAAGCCAGTAGCGAATGACGCGAATTAACCACATAAAGTCGGGCGACTAAACTCACGCGAGTAACACACCATTAGGTCTACAAGTGTGAGTCGCAACTCGCAAAGGATCTGTCGCGGTCGCGCATGCGGAACCGTAACGGCGTAATTTAAACCACAGATTTGAAAATGCGAAATGCATTCTGGGATATTGGCTGTCTCAAGTACGCACAAGTCTCATCCTATGCATCCCCGGTAAAATGGGCGGATCAAATCACATCCGGGCATTTTCACAATTATTTAAAATAATAAAAAAAATCTACATTTCCCCAACCCTCTCGCACCCCACCTGTAATACCTCCACGCCCCACTAGAGGGTCGCGCCCCACAGTTTGAGAACCACTGCTCTAATGGGAAGGTCTGGGGTTCGATCCCAGGCTCCTCCAGTCCACATGACAATGCGTCCTTTGGCAAGATACTGAACCCCAAATTGCTTCTGAAGGCTGTGTCATCAGTGTTTAAGTGTGCGCTAAATATGCATCAGCATATTGGTATGGTCAAGAATATTTGATGCATTTGGACTTGTTTTACCTTTTTTACAGAAAATATAAGAGAATTTCCCCTCAGAACTAATGGCTTCTTTTACGGTTGTTTAAAATGTTACTCTGAAGCTGATCTGCACGTGTGTTCGTCTTGCATTACAGGTGAGGTGATCAAGTTGACAGACGTGAAAGACTTCCCCTTCCACCTGTGGCTCATCTTCATCATTTGCGTGTGCTACTATGTGGCCATTTTCCCCTTTATTGGACTGGGACAGTAAGTATTGCATCAGGGCCCACACACACACACACACACACACACACACACACACACACACACACACACACCCTCTCTCACACACATCTGTTAAGTAATACACCCAGAACATTCTCTCATCAGTTGGTGCCTCTAGTCTTTCTCATCACATTTTCAGGCCATCCTAATCCATATTCATCTTAATCCATTTATTAATTTTACATTTTAGTTATTCTAAAAATACTGAATGCTTTTATGCATGTCCAGGGTTATGTGTTGGAGCAGTGTTGTTGAAATATTTAACTGACCTTGTCTATTTTGTCATGTATATGTTCCTATACACCCAGTGTTCACTTTATTAGGTACACCTGTACAATGCCTCTCAAACAGAGTAGGTTTCTTTCATCTGTTACTACACTGATAGTGCTCTAGTGAGAACACTGTGGCAGGGCAGCGCATTTGCGATTAACACTTGAAACGCCTTTTGAATCATCACCAGACTCCTCCGCTAAGGGGCCTGTGTGTAAGATTAGAACAATCCTGACATTAGCAACACCAAGTGCCACGAAC
Organism: Cottus gobio; assembly: GCA_023566465.1. Lineage (NCBI taxonomy): Eukaryota > Metazoa > Chordata > Actinopteri > Perciformes > Cottidae > Cottus > Cottus gobio. The sequence goes on from CM042220.1 coordinate 14,304,306, forward strand.
CATCACCCAGGTTTCAGATTTGTATTCCACTACGCCTTTGGCTGCTTGGGTTTCAGGCTCCATCGGTGCGTCCGGTCATTTCTCGTGAATGCGATATCTCAGGGAAGCCTGAAGGGAATTTCTTCAAATTTGAAACCAGCGCGCACGTGGACTCGAGGATAACGTGACTAGAATGTGTTGGTCACTGAGCTCACAAAACACGTTTTTGGTCATAAACTGAAGAATCTATATGCTAATTATGACATTTTCACTCAAATATCTAATAGGATGAAATTATGATGCAATGACATTTTGGACAAGCATGATATAAACATCCCTGTTTGGCAGGACAACCATGAGGCGGTAATTGTAGTTTCTCTACAAACCTTTAGCCCAACAGATAAGTTGAGATGTTATGATGGTGGAACAGCATTTTTGGTGAAGTACTCGATGAAAGTACCTTGACCATAACTTGTCCTTACGTTTAAACAAAAATTTAATTCACCTCAAGATGCTATTATGCTTAAATGGTGTGGTTTGGATGAATCCTCCATTACATCAGTACAAAGTCTGAGAAGCGACGCAGCACGGCAGCCTCACAATGCTGCGTTTTCATCGAACCACAAAGGGGGGGAGAGGGAGTCAGAAATGGAAAGAGGTCTGACAAATGGGTTTGCAGTGAAAGAAACCAATTGAAGCTATCACAACGTGCCTTTCCTTCTCTGAAAGGCACTCTCAAATCACTTAGCAACTGACATGGTTTTTCCATTGAGGGCCGGTGCTTGCAGAGCAAATACTTATTATGCAAACTGGGCTGAAAACAATGTATGGTGGACCGAGAGCTACCTGCTCCACGAGTCAACTCGATTCCTCCTGCACATCAATATGAAGCCTGAGCAGCGCTCTTTACGGTGACCGTGTCTTTTCTTACAGGGTGTTCTTCATTGAAAAATTCAACTTCTCCCCGGCTGAAGCCAGAGCTGTCAACAGGTAACTCAGACTCCTTTAACACCTCTCTACCTTATGGCCAATGTTGTCTGCTGATGCATCTCTTTTCTTATAACGTAAATAAAACAAATGGACTGACTTTTTCAGCTCCATTTTATTAAGTCAGTTTTCTGTCATGAAGCAGCTAATTTCACAGTAAAATGTTTAGGTTGGTCTATATTCCAGTCCTTGATAAATGACTTCCCTTCTCTGTCTTTCCCAGTATTGTGTACATCATCTCAGCCCCTGCCTCCCCCATTCTGGGCTTCATGGTTGATAGGACGGGGAGGAATGTGGTCTGGGTAATGATTGCCGTGTTCGCCACACTCGCTGCTCACATGATGCTGGCCTTCACCTTCTGGAACCCATGGATCGCTATGGTAATGCCCCCTGCAACCTTTTCGGGACAACAAATCTTATTTTGTACATTTTAGAATTTTGTACATTTTGTGGCATGAAGGAATTGCAATGTGGATACATGTCAGGATGTTCACTGGGGCTGTTTGGTTCATGGATGAACTAAAACGGGTTTTTGTCCCCCTTTTTGGAAAGCCATCGACTTGCTGAGCAGACACCTAATTTGTTTTAAGTTGACTCATCAGTGTTTTCATTCATTTAAATGCAAACTATTACGTTTCATGTAAAAACCACTATATTTACATCTGGCTGGATGGCAGTAGGAGTTAAATAAGTAGTTGAACACATAGTTTTGTTTTCAGAATGGAATGATTTTTTTGTATCGTCCATCTTGCCAAGGAATTCTGATAGAGCCCTGACGTGATTAAACCAATGTGTGTTTTCTCTTGTTTTCCAGTCCCTGCTGGGTGTCTCCTACTCCCTTCTGGCCTGTGCCCTCTGGCCCATGGTGGCCTTTGTGGTACCGGAGCATCAGCTGGGGACCGCCTATGGCTTGTATGTACCCGTAATGGCAATGTTATGACTTACATACTTGCATACCGTTATGACTGCTCATTGTTATTGACGCTCTGGTTGATCTTCTGCCTTCGTCCACCAGCATGCAGTCAATCCAGAACCTGGGACTGGCGCTCATTGCCATGGCAGCAGGATCCATCCTAGACAACAGAGGATACCTGGTTTTGGAAGTCTTTTTCTGCATCTGCATCTGCCGTCAGTATTTTTTGTCTCTCTTTGTGTGTTTTTGAGATAACGGCCTTTCCAGCTCCTGTTGGGCGTGTCACTGTCGGTGCTTTTCCACATGGTCTTACCCCCCCTCCCCCTTGTTTCTTGCAGTTGCACTGATGGCAGTGGTGATGCTGTACTTTGTGGATTACCTCAGAGGTAAGACTGAAACCTTGAACTCTGTCAGTTCTGTCGCTCCTTTCTGCTTTCGGTCTCCAGTTTATTTATTTCTCAATATACTGCTGCTATTCCTTTTCCCCTGTGGCATCTCTTCCCTTTACTTTGTCACTCTTCAGCAAACTCCTGTCCTCTCTTCCTAATGTCTCCATCTCCCTCTCTTGCTCCAGGAGGAGAGTTGAACCTGTCAGCTGCAGCCAGAGCCAAACTCCAGAAAGAAGCCACTTCAGATGCAGAGTGAGTAGCGTTGACCCTTCACCCTCCATCACTGCTTTTCCACCCGCTTACTCAACAATACGACCAGCGTCTCAGAAACATAATGAACAACCCTCTCATATTATCAAGTGGCACAAGCATATTTTGGAACACTTGTGAGAGCTCCTTACCTAATTGACTCTAGATGTGTCCTTGGCTGAAATTGGTAGATTTTCTATTCTGTTCTATTCTAATCCGTCTGTCCCGCTAGATAAAGTTTAATGATTGAATGAGATTTGTCTAGAGACAGTCAAGTGATGTGTTGAACTCCAATCACATGACTCGAATGTGCAGAATCATGTTTCAGTGTGAAGAGTTGATGAGTTATGTTTGGATTGGGCTTTGATTTAGTGGTTGCGACAGCAAAACGGATCATGTCTCTTCTTCTAATAAGTTACAGTGTGCATGCATATCATCAGTCAATGTTGATTTATTTCCAAGTATTCAAATTTATAGAGATTCATTATTGTGTCTCATCTGGTCAATTTGTGGACGTATTACAAACTATAGTAATGTGGACTAAAATGGGTACTCATTTCATGGGCTGCTTTGAAACAAGACCTATTGTTCTTTAGCATGCTGGAGGAAATGCTTGCAATAACAGACCGAGTGGGTACATGTAGTACATTTATTCAGGTCGCATGTCTAACGCACCGTCTGTGGTTGGTTTATTTTGTGTTTCACAAACAAAGCCAAACCACATGTTCTTTCGGTGGACTTGACTACTTTCGGTTCTCATAACTGCATGCGAGCGGTCACAATGAGCAGGAATAGATGTTGCCACTGTTTTCGTATCTATTTCTCTACTTCTACTCATTTATCTTTGTATGTCCAGTTCATATGTTATATATGGCTTATGCTGTCGCAAGATGCACATTACTATATACATAAATACTAATATATGTTCTGTTTTTCAGCTGATGATGAGGGAACACACAAAGGCCAACCAAGAGCTGTCAATCAACTGCCACTGGGCGAGACTGCACTACTGACTCCTCCCAGTGCTGTCAGCTCTGGCCTATCAGAGCCACCTGTCTGGCCTACTAGCCTACTAATGGCTTATCATGTCCTTATCGGGACACTGACAAATGGCACCCCTCACTTTGGACTCCACAGTTCCTCTCTGACTTCTCATATTGGCTTCATCGCCTCCAATAACACACTCTGTGTGTTTTTATTCCCCTCAGTCTGTGCATTCGCATGTCAAAGTCCCATCAGTTACTGAAGTAGCTTCCAAAGTGTTTTAAATGAGTCATATCCTGTGGAAAGGTGCCTATTTTGATAAATAGCGCTTGATTTTATGACATGCTAATTCAACTCACTATATAAGATTCATATATTAATTCAATTGTTCAAAATGTAAATAAGGTAATTGTGGAAGTTTTTGAAAGTTTGTTTCTTTTTACAAATTATAACTCTGTTGCTTGCCTTATTGCAGACAACGCAGCAGTTAATGTACATATCAGTTGTCAGCATTCATAATAATTGGCAACCAAAATCCTCCTTACTGGGCTTTCCTTAGTGAGATCTTATTCAATTTAATCATATACGTCATTGACCTTTTTTTTTTTACTCCATTATTTTATTTCTTAATTGCTTTATCTGCCCCTTCGCTGGTTTCGGGGGTGCGTAAAGATTTATTTTCTGTTGCATCATCAAATGGTACATTACTATAATGATAAAAAAAGAGAAGACCTATAGAAAGGCATACTTTGAAATGCATTTCCCCGTGTAATGATAGCAGTTTAAACTTTTTACAAACATTTTTTTGAATGTGCCCTTTAAAAGAATCAGAGCAACGTATAAATAATGTTTTGTAGACTGTCCTTTGCTCGTTTATCAAGCTCAGGTAATTCACTTGTTGTAAGCACTTCCACCAAGTTGCTGCTTACTTCAACGGTGAGACAAAATATGAATGCACTGGGTTTCTCTCACCATTCCAGTTATGTAAAAAAAAAAAAACATGCATCTCCCTGTGTTCTTATCAGTGTCGCAGACTGTGGCTGATGAACACTCACTACCTCGGTTAGGAAAATATGTCAACGTGTTAGGAGTAACTTAACACCTGTGGAAAATCTTGATGTTCATGACCTCCCAAACTGTGTTGCGGTGATGCAGAAGTGTGCTCCAGGAGGTGTCCGTGCACTGTGACATCACTTGTTTGGAGGTTGCGGGTGCAAAAGAGCACCCTGTCTGAGGACACCTATCTGTGATGTGGTGCATTGGCTCAGAGGCAACATGGACTGGAAACTAGCAACCACAGAGAGCAGAGCGCTGCTTTTCAGTGTGGTGTTAAGTTACTCTTTAAAGGCCAGCACGTGTAAGAAGACAATTGTTTGTGTGATTTGCACATTAAAATGCCCACGCTGTCACTCAGCCAGAGTCGGCCGCTCATTTGCACTATGGGGACGTGACAGCAGGGCAGTCTGCTTAACTGACAATGTTTGTGTTCAACTACCAAGTGTCAACTGTTATTGAGCTGTCTCCAAGAAATTACAAAATATCTCTTGAACAATCAAAGATTAAAGTATTTTGTATTGCATACAATATTATTAATGAAACCATGACATTCAATTAAACAAACATTTTTGAAAGCATATGAGATCTTTTTTCTGCTGTATTTCTTTTTCCTCAAACTTTAAGTAATACGTTATTTTATCAGCTACAACGGGCTGTAACGGATCTTTTGGGTTATTTGGAATCTCTAGTCTCAAGTCTTGGTATTGGCTGTAGAGATGGATAAAGATGGAGACATTATTGTTCCTGCAGGATTGAAATGCAACACAGTAAATGGAGAGGTTGACACGTGCTAGACTAGCGCCCGTGTCTGCTTTTAGCTTACGCAACCGGTACTCAAGGCTGGGTGCACAGATTCTCTCACTCACTCACACTCACACAAAACCACTTCTGATTTGACACAGTTCAAACAGAAATCCATGTATTAATGAATTCAGCCTCTGATCTTGACACTGGCTTACATTAGTTTTATTTTAAAGGCCAGGTTGGTTAAAGTTACACTTTATAATTAAACACAAGTAACTCTTCCCCTTCAAGTGTAGTCTTTCCCCCCTTATTCCCATCTTTCTTATCCTCTCTGCTCTCAGACAAATGCTCGACCCATCTGTCATCACTTGCCCACAGGAGGGTCATGGTGCCCTTCATTCAGCTGTCTGCTTCTCTACATTGTTCCTGTTTGAACAAGACATTGAAGCTATTTTTAACTTAAGGTGTTTTAAGCCTTCACATGACTGACTGACTGTTCTGGGTTTTTCTTGTTACCACCATCAAGGTTATATTTGGAACCGTCTTCAATTATTTTCTATTGGCTCCATACCTTGTAGAAACCACACAATATCCATATGTTGTTGTCGTATACGATTGGATGGTGCAGATGCTGTTTTAATGTCTTTCTCAGTGACTCAGCCCTCTGCAAACGACAGAGGGCAGCAATTCCCCCAAATGTTTCTCACATCTGTCCACATTGCAGGCTCAGTATTTACAGGATCAGTCAGTTCATGTTGCAATAAGTAAAAAGAAAAGAAAAATCAAGCTCAACCGTGTGACTGTTGAATGTTGCCAAATACAAATACATTCTTAATACCACCCACTGACTCATGATAAAAGACACTTATGGATTAATCAGACCCTCCAGACCTGTTTGTGCTGCCTACATCCACCAGACACACGGTGGGCTGCACTCTCGTCCTCCTCCACATCCAAGCCCGAAGCTTCTGACGGCGCCGGTCACAGCCCAGGAAGTGGAGCAGGGGATTTGCGCAGCAGTTGAAACTGACCACAGGCTTCCACACCTTGAATGAGATCGTGGCCACGTTGAGAAGATAGCAGTCTCCGGGCAGGTAGACCCTCACAAACAAGTAGACGGTGCGAGCAATGTGATAAGGCACAAAACACACCACAAACATGAGAAACACGGCCAAGAGCGTGTAGAGAGACTTGTTGCGCATGCGGACCGTCCTGGCGTTAGACACGCGGTCCGCGGCCCTACAATAAAGCACTCTCATCGTGGAGCAGTAACAGGTGATGACTACGAGGAACGGGATCAGAAAGCCAACTATGGCTAAAAACAGCCCATAGGGGAAGTACAGTTTAAATTCCCCAGGGTTTGTCATTTCAAAGCACACAGTCATGTTGTTGATAACGCCCGTGTGCGCAAACACCAGTGTCGGTGAAATCTCCGCTGTGGCCAGGACCCAAACCGCGCCCGACGCGAAGAGGGCGCGCTTTCTGGTCCGGAGACGCACAGCGGCGATGGGGAAGCACACTCCGAGGAAACGGTGCACGCTGACGCATGTGAGAAACATCATGCTGCAGTGGAGGTTGACGAAGAAGAAGAATCGGACGCTTTTGCAGATGATGTTGCCGAAGGGCCACAGCTCGCCCATGGCATCGCTGATGATGAGAGGAGGCAAGGCCAGCACGTACAGGAGATCCGCCACGGCGAGGTTGGTCATGTAGATGGCCGTGCTGCTCCAGCGGCGCGTCCGACTGCACTCGCACCACAGCAGGGCCCCGTTTAAACTCAGACCCAACAGAAACACAAGGCTGTAGGACACTGGCAGGACGATCCTTTGGTAGTAGTTAGTCACTGGACAGATGTTGAAGTCCTCCATTAAAAAGTTTAAGAATTCGGAGGCCTTGTCACTTTACTTGCACGTAAACGAATAGATGGACCAGTACTACCACCTGCAGCTCACCTACCTGCTGTGTACGGATGACCAAATGCTAATGCCAATTGCAGGTGTTTGTTCAACTTGTGCGTCCCTCCTGTTTCCAGCCCCCACCTGTGTGATGTAAACCATTATAGCGCCATATCTGGGGCGCGAGCAAATAGATTGGAACACCGTGAGCCATTTCATGAGCCTGCAATGATAGGCTGTAGATACTGTAGTATGCCATTGTCTTTCCTCCGAGAGAAAGCGTGCAGCATAATTCATGTGTGTTTAGTCCTGATAGTTAAATGACACCGTCAACACACACGCGCGCGCGTGATGGGCGCTGTATAAAAACGCGCACACGCTCAGCGTCCCATTGGCTGCGAGAATTTTCCAAGTGTGGTCTCTCTCCGGCTGCTGCCGACTAAAAGTGTTCACTTCATCTCTGTCTGACCGCGGAGAGAGAGAGAGAGAGAGAGATCTCGTCATGCCGAGGAACGGCACGTACAGGTTAGTGTCACATCCATCGACTAATCCTTGTCATACATGTATGGCACCAGTGTTTATTTAGGACAACCGAGAAGCTCCAGTTCAGACTGCTTCGACATGCACTGATAGGTGATACACTCCTGCATAACATTACTTCTCTGCAGCTGCACAGGGACGAGGAGTACAGGCTGTTCATATACTGAGAGGGCTGATTGCATCTTTCATTTTCGGGAGAGTTTCTGTGTCTTAACTTGAGCGGTGTCCTTCCAGAAGCATGTACCAGGGAGAGGAGGCGAGGCTGCGCAGCGGGAGTCTGGCTGTGGCTCGGGAGAGGAAACACCTTGCTCTGTGCATTAATAACCAGGTAACTGACAGACAGTCTTTCTTACTGTCAACTGGATTATGTCATTACTCGCTGGGAGGGTATTGCTAATGGGTGGCGGTATCTTCTCTTTTGGTAAAAGGAGCATTTCAGCAATGATGTAATTCACTTTGTGATCTTTTTTGAGGAGCAGTGTAATTGACGCTTGTATACTGAGAAGCAACGTATATTGGGGTAAAGAAGCCAATTGAATATACAAACATTCATTTTCAAGATAACTATAATTCATTGTATGATAACATTTAGGCTATTCTCCATTAATACAACAGATAAGTATCAACACCACGGACAGGGGAACCCAAATCTCTCCCCCCTTCATCTATTCTTAACTGCTTAAATTTTTTTGCGCCCCTTATTCACCCATTCAAATGGCACAATTGACTGAATTCAATTTGGTTCTGGGAATTGCTTTTTCATGTTGACTTAAGTACTCTGAAAGACGTTTGTCATGGCAGCAACTGAAAAGGTCTCATTAATACTACATACTGTACCTCCCCCTACAAATGAATTCACAATCAGCAGGGGACATCGAGGGTAAAGCTGAGCGGCTTAAATGACGAAGGTGGCATGCCTTCCTCCTCAAGATGAGACCAAAGCTCATTAAAGGAATAATGCATGTTTTAGAACCTCAAATAGTTGCTTTGAGGAGACCGATTGCTGTACATTGACTTCATAATGTAAATCACTTTTGCTGGAATCTAACAGAAGTACCCTATATTTTTTCTTTATGTGCTTGGGTGAGTAGGTGCACAAGTTCACCTGGTTGTATTGAGCTTCTGAATATTTAATGCCAGTGATGTAGTGTTGCGCATTATTGGCGGCTGGGGATATTGAGCGCATGAGCTTTGAAAGCACTGTTCCATCACAGCTTACTCTGCAATATGTTATGATGGTGCAACCCCTCAACACACTGTCTCTGTCTAAGTCTCTCTTTCTGTCTCTGTCTCTCTCTCTCTCTCTCTCTCTCTCTCTCTCTCTCTCTCTCTCTCTCTCTCTCTCTCTGTCTCTCTTGCTTACTTGCTCGTCCATGGGATGTTCACTGGAACTTTTTCATCTTGACTCCAATCCGTTTCCACTGCATCACTTGACAGTTGAATTTCATTATCGCTCTCCAAAAATGGCTTTTCCAAATTGATCCAGCATTAATCCTTGAGACGCCATGTCAGAGGAGGTTCATATGAGAAGAAGCTTGATGAAGAACTAATTGGCGTGTGAAATATGAATAAGGATAGAAATGCAGGTTATTGGATATGGAGGCTGCTCCACATGCTGTGTCTGTGTGAGTGATTCAGATTCATTGCTGAGGCGTGAACCCCCTGAGAAACCCATTAATCCATCCAGCTATTACTCCATAATCAATGGGACAGCTGAATTTTACGGCCGCAAGGCCTTGTTGTTAACCATTTTACACAGAGCTTATTTAAACAGCATGCCAAAGGGGGTCACGTTTAATGGGATTAGGCATGAAATATACAGTTCAGGTGATATTGTTGACACAGCACTTGCAGCTGGATTCTTGAAATCATTAATCAGAATCATGCATGAAGCCCCTTGTTGCTCCTAATTCAGTCAACATACGGTAAGCACTTTATTAATGAACTCCTGTTTGTGCTCAACAGGAGCAGAAATCCAGCATACAGGTGTCATCTAGTCCTTATAGGACAGGGCAGCACCAGTTCCCTCACACTAGCCGTGGGAGTCAGATACAGTGCAACATATAAAAAGAGATGTACATAGTGGGAGTGTGGGGCCAGGGAAGGGTGTCATATTTCAGAAGTGCATTATTATCTCTCCCCAAGTGGGACAGAACTGTGCTGAGTGCTGTTTGTGCCAGCTCACTCAAACGCTCCGCGATTGAGTCGTAATAACCCGTGCTGGAGCAAGATGAGCCCGCACACTATCAGATGGCTCTTCTCTCCACGGTCATGTGATACATACATCACACATCTTCTGTGCGTGTGCATTTGTGTGTGAGCGTGTGTGTGTGTGCTTGAGAGAAAAAAATGAAATGCGCTTTTTAGAATGCACAATAACTCCTCCACACATACACATAGATGTATGCATGGATGCACACGTACACACACATACACACCTACAAACAGTACAAAAAGTCAATTCTATCCCCATCCCATTACCATGTCTTGGAAGGCTGGTTTGGTCTAAATGAGAGAGCTTAGTCAATCACTGAAAGTAGCCCCCTCAATGACTGTGTGCGTGCGCACACTCCCTTGCCATATGTTTGCCAGAGCAGCTCTTCATTGGTTAATCGTAGCATAGGGAATCGTCCCAAGCGCTCCATTTTGCATTTTGATGGACTACACAGTCATTTTCTCACTCGCGCACCTCCTTCATCTCTACTCGTCACACCCCACCCATCTTCTACCCTTCTCGGGATGTCTTTCTCTTCTTTTTCATCTACCCAATTTAGAATAAACGTATGGCCCCCTCTTTCTTGTTATTAATAACCCCTCGCTCCCCTCATTTTACATCCCAGATACCCTTCCAACCTCTTTAAATGCCTGACATTATTCACTGCACCACCATCGGCTCAACACATGTAGGTTAAAGACGCATATTAAATATTCTCTGTGCATTAGTGATTAATCAGTTATCCAAAACCTGTAGAAATCTTCATTCATAAAGCAGAAATTCCAACGCTTCTCAAACGTGAAGATGTGATGCCTTTCTCTATTTCTATATCATCGAACACTTTACAATTATAGGCTGTTGGTTGGACAAAACAAGCGCTTTAAAGACCTTCCCTTAAGCTCTGAGAACTGTGCATTGTACAACATTTGTTGAATTTACAGAGGAAACCATTGATGGAAAAAAAAGTGTCACTGGTGCGTGTGTGTGCTTATATTAGTTCTTCTCTGGGAGCCAATGGGCCTGTCTGGATTAAATTAACCTCTCATCTGTGCATGATGCAAGCCTCCTTGGTGTCACTGTTCCTTATCTGTGCCTCATAGGTCAGTTTAAACCTCCAGGCTGGTATTGATGGCTGTGTAACTGCACCATTCTTGGTATTATGAGAATGTATAGGTCTGTAAACACTATTGACAGATCAGTATGAAACTGCTTTCTCACTGCAGCTCTTAATCAATAAAATGTTATCATTTAGATTCTTTGTCAATTTACGTCTCCCAACCTGAGTGTCTTTTTCCTCTGTCTCCTGCTCCCTCTCTACTCAAATATGATTGAAAGGTTTGACAAAAATGCATCCATTTCTCTCAGTAGAAAGTACGTTTTTTTTTTTTTTTTCACTCCACAGCCATAACACTAAGAGAAAATAGCATATTTCACAATATGTAATCACACGAGCACATCAGTAACACCTCCATCTCTCAGCGGGCTCTTTTTGTACTAAATGTTGACTTCCATATTACTCCTTGCACGCACAGTGCATGTAAATTGATTTCCGATGTTACGATTAACAAGCATCTCCACTGGAACAGCTCTTCTTCTGATTGGACATTTCCCCGGGCTGATCGGCCAGTCGAGCAGCGGCAAAACAGCCAATAGTCTGATGCAGATGTTTCAGCGTATCAGCACTCTGCAATCAAACCCTCTGAGATCAGATTGTGTGTGTGTGTGTGTGTGTGTGTGTGTGTGTGTGTGTGTGTGTGTGAGAGAGAGAGTTTATCTCACTGAGCGACCACACTAGTCTAAAGGGCACAAAGCGACACACACAAGTGTGTGTGTGTGTGTGTGTGTGTGTGTGTGTGTGTGTGGGCGGGGGGGGGGGGGGGGTGGGGTGTTAGTGTGGACATCCAACTATGCCTGCCATCGATCTCTGTGATAGAACTAGGACTCTGAGAAATTATGATTTTAATAACTCATCAATTAGAGGGCAGCATACTTTCTGCTATGTTGTTCTCTCTCCCCTTCCTTCCTGATCCCCTTCCTTCTCTAAGTTTTCAGTGCTACCTTTACCTTCCCTAGCCTTTCAGTCTATTGATTGCCCTTATTTTCATATAGGAAATAATGTGATTAGGCTGTTTACATGCCCAGCAGAATAGGATTCTGTTAAAATCCCTGTTTTTATGCAATCATGTACTCAGGTATTGATTTAACAGAGTGCCATACCCTTTAGCTGCAAGTCATTTTATTTCTCCTGTCACCAGCTACAGTTGTATTGCTCCCTCAGCGTTTGTATTGCTCTCATATAACTTTAGTGTATTTTATCTGGTGCAGAGACCCAAGACATTACAGTTGGTTGTAAACATACTGTAATAGTGCCTGTTTTAACCATAGTATTAACACTCTTAATGTTCAATCAGTAGTTAAAGTAGACAATACATAAATAACCTGTTTGTCCCCATTGAGACAATTAGTTATGCAATGGTGGGACGCATACATCTAGCACAGATAAAACCCATGGCACGTGAAGACACCACTAAGACAAAAGAGAGCACAAACAGTATGTCAGTTAAAAAGATCAAACGGATTTGTAAGATCTTTTGTCCCCATGGAGTTGAGGAGGGTGATGGCAGAAGCTATAAAAGACTGAATGCATTCATATTAATTGTGTTGATAGAAGGAATGGGAACTTCAGACCGGATCGAATCTGCTCTCTTGTACATAACTGTGCGTTATCCGAGCTTCTCCTGGCTTTGCGATCGGCGGGCCTGCCGCGCGTGCTAGTAGTGCACGTTAGCGGCCTACACGTGAGCGCGCCCCCGCGGTTAGAGCCTCACTGCCGCTGCTCTCCAGCCCGCCAACATGTTTACGGCGAGCCGGCGGCCCTTAACGAAGCGTACAGCGCCGACAGTGCAAAGTATGGCGAAAGTGCTGACAGGGCTCATAGGCGCGAGCACGGTGGGGACAGAAGTGCAGTGGACGCACGCGCCAGTGCACGTGTCAACAAGCCAGGAGAAGCTCGGTTAACAACATGCACAGATGGAGCGTCATTCTCTGCTCAGGTAGATGTTGCTCCATGATATCTTTTCAAAGCAAATAGTTGTTTGCTGCTGTTCAAGTTCATATTGTGACATTCAGCAGCTTTAAACCTAGCGGGTATAAAGTATAAATAGTTGCAGCGGTTATAAAGTATAAATAGTTGCTTATTATATATCCATCAGCCATGTTTCTGGGGTCTTGATGAATGCTACTTAAGTCCAATTATCACTCTTTTTGATCTTTTTTGGCAATCACTGACTCCTGTAAATATTCCACAACTAGCAGCCCCCCCCCCCCCGCCCTCCCAAAAAAATAAAATAATCTAAAAAATAATATTTTAAACATCGTTAGTTTAAATTTTTCCCCTGTGACATTTATTGGATTACCTTCAGCTCTGAGAGTGGCGGTCGAGTTATACATTTAACGAGGTTACAGAGGCCAGAGCAATAGTGAATTAATGAGGGACTTTTTTTTCAAAAATAAAGTCAACATGGCCAATCCTATCTTCACTTCAAGTGAGCTGAATTTCTCTTTCCACCATAAAGACACTACTTTGACACAAACATGGACACATACTCCCAGCTCACCCTGCTCGCTAACATCCAGAGACATTGAATACTAGACATGCAGTGGAGCGGCCTGGTTGCTTTGGGAGCACATCCATCTGTCTAGTCCCATTGAGCTGTATGGCAGTGGCCCAGAGCCTCCTAGGATCGACCTCACCCCCTGGCTTGCAGCCATGTCTGGCTGGTTGGCACCTACAGAGCACATGCACGCTGTTATGCATCAGCAATAGGATACACACACACACGCACACACACACAGACACAATTGTTTTTCCTGCCACAATGTGATTATTAATGCCTATGTTTACAGACCCAGACAAGCTGCCACTCTTAAGGTTAATAAACAGACAACACAAAGAAATCATCATGTTTAGGTGTTGTTATGTCACTTTGCCAAACAGACTGTATCCACTTGGGAGGAGGATAGATTACACATACGTGAAATGCAACTGATTTATTATTGTATCCTATCGAAGCACAGCTCCTCCTGTGTCATATCCCAGCAGAGGAAATAAAAAAGCGTGTTGACATATTGGTGTTTTTCATTGTGCAGGAAGAAGTGAAGAGGTATCATCGCAACTGTAATCACAGTGGAGGGCAGGCAGTTCCCAAGGTGGAGAGGTAAGACATTATGCAATAGCGCCCCTACTTTTCCATGAAAAAACCCTCATATTTTATAACCAGCATTTAATCTACAATAAGGATGGCGTACTTGATAATGTTAATTGTTCTGTTGTACTTTGTAAATGCATATACATTTACTACATTCCTGTTCTTTTAAATGTTTATTTAGCAATACTGTCAACCGCAAGTTTATATTTTAGCCCTATATGTCAACTTGGACCATTTATATATTATTCTCATTTTGCTTTTACTTTTTTTAATACATATTTAATGAGTATCGTGTAAGGGGGACTGAGATTTACGATTTCCCTTGAACTCGTGCTAATAGTTCTGCATATGACAATAAAGACCTTGAAACATAATCACGCAAGACACTTATTCTGCCATAACAAGGCCGCTCTCTTGAACGTAAACACCATGACATCCTCTTACCTACCTAAAGAAGTGCTTATGAGGCTGTGACTTCCACTATCATGTGAAATATAATATTTGTGGGGCTTACAAGGTGAGGTGTAAACAGAGTTTGCGGTTTTTGTTGTTATATTTCTGCTCATCTGTGTTGTTATTGTCGTAGAAGCCACCCTCGAAAGAGTGAGGAAGTGGATGACAATAGCCCCCGTCGTCGTGAGCAACAACAGCACCTGGAAGTAAAGGCTATCGTGTGAGTATCACCTCTGGAGCAACTGTGTATGTTTTTTTCATCCAAAATGCCAGCGTTTCCTTGCTACATTTTGAGTCAATTTCACGTTCAGTGTCACCCATGTCACCTTTGACCTTAAAAAATTAATTATTTTCATTGTGCGGGAGAGATAAATGAATGTGTGGCTGGGTCAGAGTGCACTGAACCCTCGTTGATTGCCACCGAGCACCATTTTATTTAAACATGGGCTTATGATTTTATAGGATTAACATGCAAGGACAGCTCCCGCCTCAGGCTTTCACTTCCTTGAAAGTCGAGGATAGAGAAGAGAAAGTTTCTGTGCAGAATAAACATGATTGGGTGTAGAAAGATGAGGCGGATCGCAAAAAGACTCTCGGGATGAACTAACGCAGAGAGCAGAGGAACTGGAAACATGGACAGATGGACAGAGCAACGGGAGAATAGAAGTGGAGAAAATAGGGATCGAATAAGAAGAGGGCAATGGTATTGGTTTTGGAGCTAGGAGTTATGGCTTAATTCAATTTGTTCCATTTGGCTCAGCTGTCTCTCTGCTCCACTGGAGGTGAATGTGTTTCTCCATCGGGTAATTGATCCTACACGCCATCCTGGACCCGGGTGTGAGGGTGACGGCAGGGATAAAAGAAAGTGGCAGGAGAGAGCCGGAGAGAGTGATCTCTGTAGAAGGTGAAAATGGTGGTGGTAGGTCAGAAAAGTGTGTGAGCTGTGTATGACTGAAAGGGAGAAAATAAAGAAACGCAGAGGATAGGGAAATTAAGAATTCATAAATGAAAAGACGTTTGAGAATGGCCAGGAAATGTATTTAAGACAAGAAAGTTTTGGAAGAAAATAATGAGAAGATTTGAGTGAGAAATGGGATATGGTGCATAGTGATGGCATTTTATTTCTTCCCCATCCAATCTTGGGAAATGCTCCAACAGCCACCCAACACTGTTATGTGCAGAAAAGGACTTCTAAAAACTCTGGCTGCCCAAAATCACTGTAGATGACACTGATATACATATTTTCCCAGGATCCAGCGGGCCTGGCGTGCAAGCACGTCCCGCACAGGGAGCTGGCAGGGACAAGGCAAGGACCGTGGCAGCCATCGTCACGGTGAGAAGGAGCCTTCTGAGAGCCTGCGGGACCCCGTGATGACCACCAATATGTCTCCGGTAAGAGCGCATAAGGAACATCCAACGGGCAGCCATATGGTGCAACATGGGAATGAGGCAGGTGGCGAGAGAGCGAGACATCTTTAAGCTATCTGAGCTCGTCTGAGTTATCAGCTGTGATCTGTTGTTTCTGCCGAGAACGAAATAATGAATGGGTGAGTGGATGCATGGATGGATAGACTAATAAAGGAGAGCGCAAAGGAGGGAACAAGGGATGAGTGTTTACCTCTAGTGTCATCTGGAGGACCGCAGGGGTCGTATTGGTGGAGGTGGATTGGACGCCAGCTGGCACTCTGCCTGGATCTCTAATTAGCCGTTAATTAGGTAAATTTTCAAAGCTGGTTGATTGATTAATGAAGTGCCTCTGCCCTTGTCCCCCCCCCACACCTGTCTCACCACACACCCACCTCCTCACCCCTTCTTACTCCGGAGGGAGCGCGGGGGAGAATTAAACAGTGCTCACAGGGCATGGCAGCCAAACAAATGCCAGAGGGAAAAAAATGACTGTGTGAGCAGCAGATAAACAGTGAGAAGAGAAGGGCGGGCGAGAGAGAGAGAGAGAGAGACAGTCAAGGGGGAAAGGCGGAGGCAGAGATAAGAAGATGAATGCGGAGATGTGAAAAAGATACCTTTAGTTCGAATCAAGTTCTAAGTGACAGACAGGGACACACAGACACAAACAAACTGTTCTGCTGGTTGCTCAGTCTGTGTTGGCTCGCACAGTGTAGTATTCACACTAGCTACCCGCGCACTCCTGCCCACGCTCATTGCAGAGACTCGGCACAGAAAACTATGATGTCATGTCTGCATACTCACTAGTGTGTGTGTGTGTGTGTGTGTGTGTGTGTGTGTGTGTGTGTGTGTGGGATGCACTTTCTCCCAGCGCCAGAGGAAAGCAAGATTCCCTGAGCAAACAGATGGGCTGGTGTCCTGGTGAGACGCTGTTTGTGTGTGTGTGTGTGTGTGTGTGTGTGTGTGCTTTGTTTTTAGCTTGTTTGTTCTGCTTGAAAGAGTTTGTTGTTCATTAGCACAGCAGCAAATGTCTTGCTAATTAGAAAGTTACTGTAACTTAAAAGCCGAGATGACAAAGAACCCCTCCTCCTCTCCTCCATCTCTTCCCTCTTCACTTGCTTTAATTTTTTTTAATTTTTCTTTGTTGGAAATGTAAAATGATATATCTGCCACAAATCCAATCCCTTCAACACAGTGGTGACTTAGGTGGGTATAGCGTGGCTTAATATTCTAATATACTATATCCCACCCCCAATTTAAAGGAGCAGTGTGTAGGATTAAAATAGATTTATTGGCATAAATGGCATATCATATTCTACTATAAGACAACCATGTCTGTTTTTTGTGGGCTGCCTAGATAAAAATGTGATACAATAAGCCATTAATTTGGCTCCCTTCCCTTTGTCGAATTAGAATATACCCCTCCTCTTCCCCCATCTCAGTATCTCCCCCCATGCACCTGTTTTCTTCTGGGAAAATAAAACATGTTAGATAACTTGTGATATGATGCAATTCATTTTTACTTTTGTTTGAGTGAGAGTATAATAGGTCCATGGTGCAGTTTTGGAGGACATGCAATTACTTAACAGTCATTATGTTATTATCAGCATACATTTGAATTAATCAAATCAAGTTATACAAATGCTTGTGTATGCTGTCAATTATAGTTCTTAGAAAGCATCTCAACACTGACAAGAATATTCTTCACCTTTTCTCTTTCCCTTACTCTGTTCTCATTCACACTGTATCACTCTCCTGTGGCTGTTGTGCTCTCTGAAGGACAGACATTCATCAGAGTAAGGCCAGGGTGCCACAGTGTGTGTGTGTGTGTGTGTGTGTGCCCATGTGAGCTCATGTGAGGACCTTGGTAGTGGCCTGTAGGGGAGGGGGTGAAGGTTCAAACATACTTCATGCATATTGCATGGTAATCATATTGAACAGTGTGTGTGTGTGTGTGTGTGTGCGTGCATGTGTGTGCGCGCGCATGTGTGGGTTTTCCCCTCCCTCATCTGCTCAAATTAAAAAAAATATCCTCAAACCAACCAACTATCTCTCATAACACCTTGCTGAATTGCACTCTGATTATATCAATGGCAAGGTGTCTCTTTTGTCTTTCTACATCAACTATATATTGCAGGTGTTCAAGCCTGCTGTAACAGTAGACCCAAATTAATTATTAATACACAGAGAGTCCAGGCCTGCTCTGGTCAATGTATGGCCCGTTGATAGTAAATCAATAGATCTGACTGTTCTGAGCACACTGCTGGTTGACCAGCGGGCTGCTGAGTAGATGTGTGTTGGGTTGTTGCAATATATACAAAAACAATATGAACTATGTTTGAGCATTTAACGCCATAAAATCCCCTCAGAAAGGTAATTCATTATGTGATATGTGACCGTAAAAATCCTGATTAAAGGATCACAAGTTAGACGAGAAGAAATTAGAAATGAAGTTAACCCTGTTCAACACGTTTAAGGCCAAACGCTGAGGGCAGTACTCATAGTGCAAGTCATGTTTCAAACTTACCTCAGGCTAAACTTAGCATTCTGCATGTCCACTTATCAGGTGAATTGGAAAAAGATACCTCATTACTGATTGGCTGCAGTTTTGAATACAGATGTTATGCCGCTGTCAGTGGCAGCCGAGTTGCCGCGATTTCTCGAAATGTCTGAACTAAAATAATTATTAAAAATACTTAACTTCACTCAATCAAAGGCAAACGTCGCACAGATATTTCTTACATATAGAGCTATGTTATACAATGTTATACCCCTATGCTTCACAGTGTGGCCCTCTGGGATGGCTTGGTGAGTTTTATTCCGAGACACAAACCAGCGATCAAAAGTATGAGAATGAAAACGACACGCTTCAGTGTGCTGTCTGTCATTAAAAAGAAACTAATACTGCTGCTGGGCTGCCTGATCACTAATGAAATCATTTCAGTGATGGATAGTTATGAGACCAGAAGGGCTGTCAGCAGACGAGAGTGTGAAATATAGATAAAAACACATTACATCTTTGCTTGGTCGGCGCTTGTGCAAATGTGTGTGTCCGTGGCCGTGTTTGTTTGCTCACAGTGTTTGTTGACATTGATCGGTTCCTATCTGTGTGACATGTTTGCACTTATCTCTCCTCCTTTTCTGGGGCGCAGGCGGAGGGAAAGTGTTAGTGTAAGCATTCCTGCTGCCTGCGTGGGAGATCATTCTCTCATCTCTCACCGCCAAGAATCTCACAAAGCGGAGTGACGGCTTCATCCATGCCTCCACATCTAGCCCGCGTAATCCCCTTTTCCCATCCTCATTCCATGTCATCTCCCCCACTGCCTCTTGATGCACATACACACATCCACGTTACCAAACCAGCCCCCCGTCTCAGCAGACAGATGCTAACAGATTACTTGTTTTATTGGTGTCAGTTGGTGTCTCATTTGAAATGAATTTATATACCTCTGCCTGCCCTGGAGTTGACATCGATCGGGCTTAACTCATTTAATAGCCATGACATTTGCCTATTAGCTTATTTACTGTCATAGCAGGCTCAGCATCAGCCGGCTCCCTGAGAGACAGTAACTCTTGCATTTGTATTTGGGAAGAGCAAAAAATAAACTCCAGCACACACACAGACATGAACTTAACCCAGCTGCACAAGCTTACATTAGAAATAAGCCAAAATTGTCCTTGTTTTTATTGTATATTTTAGCATATTTTAGGGACTCATGACTCCCTGTTTTCTAATGCGCTCCTGTCTTAGTTTGCTGCTGTTAATGCAAACATTATGGTGGCATTATGTTATTCTGGTTGTCTATGCGTGTGTACGTTCTCAGGAACACGATATCTCATGAACACGATATCTCATGAACACGATATCTCATGAACACGATATCTCATGAACACGATATCTCAGAAACACGATGTCTCAGAAACACAATGTCTCAGAAACTCAGGAACAATTTCTTAAAATCTGGTACAAACTTGCGCCTGGACTCTGAACTTTTATTTTATTTTATTTTGGTAGTCGCAGGTAAATGTTTTTGCAACCTTACAAAAATGTTTTTGGCCATAACTTAAGAATGACTATGCTATCTTACATTACATTTCATTTAGCTGACGCTTTTATCCAAAGCGACTTACATGCTATACAGTAGACCGTAGACACAGCAACGGTGAACAATGAGGGTTAAGTGTCTTGCTCAAGGACACAACGACACGGACTGCCGGAGCCGGGGATCGAACCACCGACCTTCTGATTGAAAGACCGACTTGCTAACCACTGAGCCACAGTCGCCCCCCATCTTAGCGGATAAAATGATGACGTGATGATAATTTGGTTGGCGGAGGCTTACAAGCGAGAGGCTGGAAGGTTCCCCTTATAATTCGGTTTATGTTGTAGAATGACCCTACATGTTGTAGCACTGTGGCCCCATGTATCTTACGGCGGACAGATATCGTCATACAGGAACGAGATTTATTCCTCTTCAGTGGCAGTAAACAAAACACATGGGTTCGCCAATAACTGTGCTATATTCCGCTTAACAAGATTTTTAGGGCTGACAAACGGTAACGTTAACCGCAATAAACAGCTTGACTGCAGCTATGTACTAACACTCCCCCACAGACAAACACACGGTGGGAGAGCATCTAAAAAGCCGATGGCTCCGCTGCAGCACAGATACCCACATGTTGACCCTCTGCTGCATTTTTTATTATAGATAAGCGGTGAGGGAGGGTATTAGATGAATTTCAAGGTGCAGTTACCCGTTAAGATTTCTAAACTCAATGCTTCCTACACAGATGTTTTTCACCTTAAAAGCCTTCCAGTGGCTTAAAGTACAGAAGCCCTTTCTTTTCTGGCATGCTTTTAATGTGCAGGAAGTGTTGAGTTTTATTTGCAGTAACTGAGTGATCAAAAACAACTGCAAAGTTATAGATTTCTCTATTTGTGAGTATGACGAGACTGTTGCACTAAGGAAGCTAGTGCTGCAGAAATTTACATTGTACATGTGAGTCATGAACAGCTTCAGTAATATTTAGCCTTTTCCTTTTTTATTTGTAAATTGGAAATTATTTTATATTTTTTTTGACCTTTTATATCTGAGAATTATCAGCACCTGACAATCAACATATACATAGTGTACATACCCCAGCATACACACAATCTGATAGCTCGAAATTGTGCTCCAAATAGCCATTGATTTTATGAAAGCCTATTGGGAAGATTTCTTAGAGATTTATCATGTCTATGTGGTAGGGAGGGGACACGAGGAGAGGAGAGAGCTGATGTCTCTGGGAGGTGGAGAGAGAACGATGGATTGCTAGAAAGCTGAAAAGAGGAGGTGTGAGAATATAGAGAAGATGCAGTGGATTTCTGAGTGATTATGAGGATAATAACTCTGCATTAGAGTCTCCATGCGCCTCCATTTGTGTGGGTGCGAGATGGAGTGTATGCGCAGGCGCAGGCATCTCTGTCAAAGTGTCTCATTTCTCCTCCATCGGTGCCTCTGTCCAAACTGCACTATATTAGATTAGTGTTGACCATTACATCCGTGGGCCTGCAAAGAAACACTTACATGCTCACGTCAACTTGTGCACACAAATATAAACACACCGGCAGTCCTCAGCGGCACATAAAGAGAATCTTATGACCCCTTCATAAAGAAATCAATGAAAGCTGTTACACAAATGGAGAAGAGCTGACAGGTCGAAAAGAGTAGAGGGCAAGATAGATCTTGGTCAAGGTTCTGGGGGAAGATGGAAAGAATATGGAGTGAAAAGGGAGTGCGCATTTCAGCTCAATTTAGTCTACTCAGTTTATAGGTTTTACTGTTGTTGTCTTTGTGAGCACAGGATCCTGAATCACTCAATCTGATATTTACAGCTGCTGTACAATGAGAGCAATAGTTTACAGATGGTGTATGGGCTTTTGATTGGATGCTGGAGCTCACTGCAGCCTCCCTCTGAGCTTCTAATTGCTTATTTATCTAGAAAACATGTCATTTAGCTGACATTACTTAAACTAAACAAGCATATAGCATGCTCACAAACAGCCTCACAGACATGGCTGTGACTCATACACACACACACACACACACAAGCACACACACACGCACACACACACACACACACACACCGACTAAAACGAAACATAAATCTGCGGGAAGTGTCTCCGAGCCATCTGCAGCAGTAATAACAACCTGCTACCTGAGGCAGTATGCTCTACTGTTCTATTACAGCACACCTCTCTCTGCGCACACACTTTCCACCAGTTATGCCCTCGACTCTCTTTCCCGCATTCTGCAGCATCCAGTTCTTTTTCTTTCCGGAGCCCTTCCTTCCCCATCTCTTTTCTGTCTCCTGCTTTCTCACCCTCTTTAGCCCATCTCATACGCATAGGCTCAGTCCTCATGGCCAGTGAGTCTTCCATAATGAGATCCCTGGAGGAGAGAGGAGTAGTGTAAAGAGCCGAGGAGGGAAGCAGCAGGGAGGAGAAGAGTTCAGGCTTGATCTCCTCTCTGACCCTCTCATCTCCTTCACTCCAGCCACCTACAATTACTGCAAATGAATCAGATCAGAGCTATTACAATCCTCTTTCTGACAATATCCCTGCTGTGTGTACAGTGCAGTACACTTGGTGATGAGAAGGGGAAGGGGCTGAGGGAGAGCAGAGACATAAATTAGTAGCAATCCTCAAGGAGGAGAGGCTCGCTGCATTGTGGAGTGAAATCAACTGTGTGTGTGTTATGTAAAAGGAGGGTGGGGAAGGAGAAAATGTCCGGGCTGTGAGGTACATGTATTACCATGTTGTGGAGCAGGTCCATGAATATTCTCTTCTTCTTCTTCTTCTTCTTCTTCTTCTTCTTCTTCTTCTTCTTCTTCTTCTTCTTCTTCTTCTTCTTCTTCTTCTTCTTCTTCTTCTTCTTCTTCTTCTTCTTCTTCTTCTTCTTCTTC
Organism: Cottus gobio; assembly: GCA_023566465.1. Lineage (NCBI taxonomy): Eukaryota > Metazoa > Chordata > Actinopteri > Perciformes > Cottidae > Cottus > Cottus gobio. The sequence goes on from CM042220.1 coordinate 14,327,267, forward strand.
TTCTTCTTCTTCTTCTTCTTCTTCTTCTTCTTCTTCTTCTTCTTCTTCTTCTTCTTCTTCTTCTTCTGGTTTGATCATTGGCACCTAGCTCACCACATGCAGAGTCCTTAGAGAGGGAGAAAGCTTATAAGTCGTTTCTACAAAACACGCTTTCTCTTCTACGCCTGTGCTTTGGGGAATGCCAGCTACGGAGCTCATTTTAAGTTTGTTCGTCCTCTTTCTATAATAATAATCTCTCCTCTGTTATTTAGCTTCAGTCACGGCCATCCGCAGATGTCTCCTCTTTCCATCAACCATAAGGAGGCAAAGTAGAAAGGAGTGATGAGCCGGTCAATGGCTGTTAAACTAAAGGCACCTCCTTGATATCATAAAGTCCCGGCTGTGACAGCTAGCTGCTGATTGTCTCATTAGTCGGTGCCCTAACGGAGAGCCAGGCTTCTCATCTCTGCTCTAACAGCGCAGTAACAGTTTAAGCAGGAGGAGTTCGATTAATGAAATGTTCTCTGGCCATTTAAGTAGACATCGCTTGTGGTGGTGGTCCCTCTGTTTATCTAGCTGCCTGCCTATCGTCCACGTCGGCCTGTGTGTCCATCTGTTTCTCTCTCTGTTCGTCACCTCACCGCAGGTCTTGAAGTGAATTTAAATGAGTATTTCAGCGGACAGTGTGCTGTTATGTCAGCTGCTGGATTTCCTGCTGTAACGAGTCTCGTGGCTTTCCTCTTTTGGCTTTATTTTTTAGAAAGACTTTGTGGGTATTCTGTGCCCATTGTCAAAGCACAAATTACCCGCCAGAATTATTTCTGAAGAAATATTGGAATTGGTCAATGCAGCTGCAAAGTCTTTCCACAATCGTTATGTTTAATAGTGTGACAAGACTTTGATTTGTGTTCAGGCTTGCAGCTGCAGGGCTCAAGTTGATGTTTTCCCGTCTCATATTGGAAACTGACCGAGCGAGATGACGCTTACTTCTGCAAAGCCTAACCGTTAACCACTCTGCCACGTTGAATGTGCGCGTATGTGTGTGTGTTGTAATATTGGATGTGTGTGTTAAGTATGCCAGTGGAGGCTCTGGATGTCCTGTGGGTGGATTTCTCAAAGGAACATTTGATCTCTGTCTGCCCTTTCTCGTGTCCTTTTGATCTACGAGTCAGGGCTGAAGGGAGGAGGCGTTGTCCTCTGGTTTGATGCACATGAAGAGTAGGAGGACTGCACTGCATCTCAAAGAATAGGGCATAACACAATAAAGGAGTCAAAAGATGCAATGGAGATTGCTATGGGTCTAATGCCAGATACTCCTCTGGTGCGGTCTACAGGGTTAGTGTGTCGGGGAACCACTGCCAAGATCCCTTTGCTTTGAAGTCTTTGTCTATTACAGATTATTTAACCTTTGATATCACCGGGAACACACGTGTATTTGCATCTGTAAAGGTACTGTACAGGCATGTGGGGAGCATGTGCACGCCATGTGCACCCACATACACAGCACCTGTCTACTGCCCCTCCGGCAGTTTGAATATTGGTCCAATGTGTCCTCATAATCTTCTACCATCACCATAGTAACAGTGTACTTTCTCAGAATGTCCTCATAGTTATTCAAATGCCATCCTGTAGCTCTCTAACCCGTCAATCACAAGCCTAAGAAAATTGCTTAAAAAAAAAAATCAGCCGCAGGTGAGAACTGTCTGTCTCCGCTCGGAGTTATGTAACCTCAGCTCAGCACCAGTTGGTCCAAAGCACAATATGAGTTTGTGCCAAGTGCTTTCCATATAAATCAAGGCCTGCTTTAAAGCTGTGTCTTATCACATTACCTCATTACCTCATGGCCATGTCGGGGAGTTTAAATTAGAACTTTTCTTGTTTATCCATTTATAATCCTTTAATCCATGCTCTTTGTTCCTGTTTTGTATCAGTTTTTCAAAACTGCATTGTCCAATACCTGTGCAAACGTCAAGCAGGGCCAGCAGCAGTTCACCTTCATTTGTTTGCTTTGGTTTGTTTACGCATTACAAATGGTAGAAATGCTTTGGGAAATGAAGAGGGAAGATGTATGCTGCTGCTTTCTGAGCTGAACTAGCAGTAGGATCCTTTCATGCCTTTCTTACGCCCTGCAAAAGCAACAGAGGTCTCCGTTGTTTTCTTTCTTCTTTTTTAGTCTGACCCCAGTCTTTCCCCAAGCCTTACCTCTTGCATTTGTTCATTTTCCTCATTTTGAGATACAATAAACTCTCCTTCCATCGTCTCTCTCTTCTCCTCTTCTAGCTGTCTTTCTTTACTCCCCCTCTCTCCTACGCTTTAGCAGCTCCTTCCTAAATCCAGGTGTCATATTTTCTTTGTAATTGACATAATTTATTGTTGATAACTTCTTTTACATTTCATCTTCTGAAATAAACTGGATTTGTGCATTTCAGCAACACATTTGATGTGTCAAAATGACAAATTATGCATTGAAATTATATTGCAAAAAGAAACAGGCCAGGTTGCCTTGTATGTTATTGGTTAATCCATCTGGGATTAGTGTCAGCACCTCTATATGTGACGGTGGATTACCAGGGTAATATGGGGTGTGCGATTGACAAGCAGACCAGTGCAGCACCTTATACCAGTTAATTAGCATCACTTATCAGTCATGAGCTTGGCTCAGTGAAAGCATGAGATTGTGGATGAAAGCGACCAAAATGAGTTCCCCTCGCAGGGTGCCTGGGCTGATCCTTTGGGGCAGTGTGAGGAGCTCAGATATTTGGATGTAACTCAGAGTGGAAGCGATGCTCCTTTGCATTTAAAAGAGCCAGGTGAAGTGGTTCAGGTATCTGATCAGGATGCCTCTGACAGGAAGGGGACTCTGGGGCAAACCCAGAATATGCTGGAGGTATCAAAAAGGATATCCCATCTGGTTCGGGGACACTCTGGCACTCCTCAGGGGGGAGCAGCTTGAGAGAGGGGCATCTGAGATACTTTACTTAGCCTGCTACTTAGCCTGCTAAATGTAAAAAAAATGTAATGCTACCACCGTGTACCGTGTAAGCAGCAGAACACAGAGGAAGAGAGAAAACAGCACCACCTTATCCTGACAACTTGTGAGGTAATAATGGTGGCTGGGATCCCTCACATTTCAAATTATTGGGCGTGGTGATTGTTACTTCTTGTCTTGAATAGATTATACTGATCTTGGAATGTGAAACACAACATGATTGTGTTCATGAAGCAATTTCAAAAGGCCCGATCAGTAATGGCCAACAGGAAACACTCTAGGTTTGTAGCCACTGTGAATGGTTAATGACTACCCATGAGTTACTGTTCTATCTCTGTGAACATAATGGTGTGTGTGTGTGTGTGTGTGTCTGTGTGAGGGAGGTTTACGATACTGTTTACAGTAAAACATTTACTTTAGAGAATGATATCATGCATCAGCTCCAAATGTTCCTGCTCCTTAAGTCTTTCAGAAGATGCTGTTTCCTGCCACCGAGTGAACAGGGAATGGAAGGGCAGAATTAGTACTGAAGCCAAAATACAGAGTGCAATTTCTTTGGTCTGCCTTCTCCCAATGTTCCCCTTCTCACTAAGTGGACATCCTTATCTCCACAATATCTGCATATTTATAGCCGTCTAAGAAACGCTTCTATAATCACATGCATGTAAGTGTATAAAGGCAGTATAGCAACTAGGCTGTAAAAAATGAATAATTTCATGATGGATCAAATTGATTGTTTTAGATTTTATTTTAAAAAAAGAATATTTTCATCTGTAAAATGACCCCAACCCGACTGATGCCTCCTGATTGCTTGTCTTGCCAACATCAAAAATACTCGTGTTTTAGCTGCCCCAGTATTCCTCTCATCATTCACACCCTGCTTGCTCACTTTTCTCAAGCTCTGACATTTTGAGATCCTGTGCAAAGTTCTATTATAAAGTAAGCCGGGGTTTGGCATATGTATGCAGGACACACAGAGAGAGAAACGGAGAGTCTAACACAGGCTTACCACTTCTTTTGTTGTTTAAGCACAAAAGAATGTACACGTTACATCAGTTTTATGTATTCAGTGAGTTGGCTGAGCGTCATAAGAGACTAAGTTGGCAGGAGGATGAGGAGATAAAAAGCTTAGGTGAAGAACACGGGGTTTAAATATTTAAGGCTGTAATATGCAGCTTTCAGGAAGAAGAATTACTCAAAATAATTTAGCTTTTTATAATGTATGGGTCCTTTTTAAATGAGGTGGCAATGATGGAATGATGCCCTTATTAAATACTTTGGGATAGCACCGTTAAGGCATAGCAGCTAATTACTAACTACAGATGGCATTCTGGGGGTCCAATGTTTCCTCTGGTGGAGTTTTATTTACTCCGCTTTGAAGACAGTTAGTTGATTTCTTGCTTAATGTGTCTCCTCATGAATTTAATTGGTGCAATAGTTTACCATCTCAGGTGCACTAAAGTGTAGCAATACCATTTAAAATATCACAACGACAGAGGAAGAATAAATGCATTTGCTTATGCGCTCAGTTTTATACCTCCCATCTTACAATTTCTGTATATTTATACATCTCGTCCTCTCTCTCTCACACACTGTGTGTTGACTGTTAATTGGCTTGTCTGTCACCCCAAAAATACTTTTCTATGTGTGAGGCATATAAAACATCAATTTTATTTTAGTCTTATTCTCTTTTCCTGGTTCCTTGTTCGACTTATATAACAGTGTATGTAAGAAACACGTTTTGTGCTAAAGGAGATATTTTTGTTTGACAAAAGTGACATCTGCACTCACACAATTAGATTCATGAAGAATATAAGGTATTTTAAGAAACAGTAACCTAGCATAATTCTTCAGGCTTGACAAAATGATTAGAGATTTGCTAACTTGATATTTTTATGTGTAGACATCCATCTTCATACTCTATATCATATTCTGTTTATCATACCCTCCATTATTTTTCTCTCTCTCTTTTGCTACTTTATTATTTTCCTTTTTTCACCTCTACATTCTAAACAAAGTGCAAGACCTTATTAAAGCATTTCTGCTGACATGGTCCGTCTACGTTTTTATGGAGCCTACACCGTCACACAGACAGCGATGCATCAGCTCGAGCTCGGGAAGTACAAGGAGCAGATCTGTGATTTCAAGAGTTGAAACATTTGCAACAACAATTACCGTCTCCTTATCATGACAAGGTGTGTGTGTGGTCTGTGTGTGGTATGTATGTTTGTCTCCGACACAAAGAGCACAACTTCACATCTACAAAGCAGAGGCCTCACCATGTCTCTCATCCAAAAATGAGACCGATGCATCAGTAATCAGCATCAAGTAAGACTTGAGATGGAAAGAAGAAATAGTCTTAATGTGAACTAATTATTAGCACTGCAGATTTTGTTCATCTTAAAGTCGATCTGTAAAGGAACAGTTCAACATTTTGGGCAATATCCATATTCATATTTCTTGAGAGCTGAGAGTTAGATGAGAACATCAATACCTCAAGTCTCTGATGTCTGTACTGTAAAAGCGAGGCTCCCGCCAGCAGCTAGCTAGTTATGCAGCAGTTAGCTAGCAGCAGCTAGCCTAGCACAAAGACTGGAAAATATGAAGCCTGGTTCTGTCAGAGGCTAACCCAATCTGTGTAACAGCACCTCTGAAACTCACTAACCCTAAGGTCAGAGGATAGAACCCTAGGATCAGAGCATAGAACCCTGAGGTCAGAGGATAGAAACCTGAGATCAGAGCATAGAACCTGAGGTCAGAGCATAGAACCCTGAGGTCAGAGGATAGAACCCTAGGATCAGAGCATAGAACCCTGAGGTCAGAGGATAGAACCCTGAGATCAGAGCATAGAACCTGAGGTCAGAGCATAGAACCCTGAGGTCAGAGCATAGAACCCTAGGATCAGAGCATAGAACCCTGAGGTCAGAGCATAGAACCTTGAGGTCAGAGGATAGAACCCTAAGATCAGAGCATAGAACCCTGAGGTCAGAGGATAGAACCCTGAGATCAGAGGATATAACTCTGAGGTCAGAGCATAGAACCCTGAGGTCAGAGCATATAACCTGAGGTCAGAGCATAGAACCCTGAGTTCAGAGGATAGAACCCTGAGATCAGAGGATAGCACCTTGAGGTCAGAGCATAGAACCCTGAGGTCAGACCATAGAACCTTGAGGGCATAGAACCCTGAGGTCAGAGCATAGAACCATGAGGTCAGAGCATAGAACCTTGAGGTCAGAGCATAGAACCCTGAGATCAGAACATAGCACCTTGAGGGTCAGTGCATATAACCCTGAGGTCAGAGCATAGAACCTTGAGGTCAGAGCATAGAACCCTGAGGTCAGAGCATAGAACCTTGAGGTCAGAGCATAGAACCCTGAGGTCAGAGCATAGAACCCTGAGGTCAGAGCATAGGACCTTGAGGTCAGAGCATAGAACCCTGAGGTCAAAGCATAGAACCTTGAGGTCAGAGCATAGAACCCTGAGGTCAAAGCATAGAACCTTGAGGTCAGAGCATAGAACCTTGAGGTCAGAGCATAGAACCTTGAGGTCAGAGCATAGAACCCTGAGGTCAAAGCATAGAACCCTGAGGTCAGAGCATAGAACCCTGAGGTCAGAGCATAGAACCTTGAGGTCAGAGCATTATCAAACTTCTCATCTAAAACTAATAAGGTTATTTCCCAAAATATCAAACTATTCCCTTTAACGTCCTCGCTTCAACTTAGCTTATTTTTGATAACAGACGGCATCCAAGAAAATAGCCACCATCTACGTCAAGGGAGGACATATGATCGAAGTTCAGAAGATCAAAATGCACGGCTGTAATTTTTCAGCGTCCGCATGTAGCATGAACGCACTTGAGCTAGATTACGATAATTCAGCAGCAGGTTGGGAGGAGCTCGGCTGTATCAGTGACAGCAGGGCGGGTGGCTGTAGTAGCATGTGTAGAGGCTCTGTAATGGTTATATTTAGCTCTTTATCTCCCAGACGGCTCTCTCAGCACACAGTCGCCTGGCACAGCAGCCTATTCTGGTGAGAACGGTAGATACTGGGAACAGCTAATGCCATTCTGGCCCTGACAAACCTATACCCTCAATAATAATATGTTGTTTGGACAAATAGTTTGATCTGTATTTCTTGCCAATCATTGTATAAGAATAGTCTTCTTTTTGCAGTGGTTGTCAGTTTTATTTCCCCTTACTTGTAGCATAAGAAATACATATTTTTCAGTTCCTGTGAGCTTTCCTCTCACCTGTATTGTCTCTTTACCTTCTGTCATTCTCTCCCAGAGCTGTTTCCTTCAGTAATCCGTCTGGCAGAATTTGAGTCGGAAAGAGAGTGTGTGTGTTTTTTGTGACGGTGTGTGATGTTCCTTTCTGATCCCTCTGAGTGTTTGAAGTAGCATTACATCAGATTCTCTATACGGTCTCTGAAGCCCTGCTGTCATTGTGTATCTGTGTGTGTGAGGAGGATGGGCTGAGGCACTGATTTTCCCATGCGTCCTGTATAAATATGAGAAATGCACACAAGACGTCTTACTTGTATATACTCTTAAGGATTGCGCATAAGCACAAAATACATGCATGAATGCATGCCCGCTGTGCACTTTTACACAGGTGTGTGTGGAGATGACATCAGTATATTCTGCTGCCGACACACTGGGGCTTTCTCTTCTGCATTATAGATGAGGAGGCTGTGAACAGCTTGTTTGCTTTCTAAATTAAGTTTATTTCTTCTCTCTCTTGTGCAGTGTCGGTTGTGTGTTTTTCCATGTTTGCACACGAGTGTTGTGGAGGTGTAGGGAGGCTCTCTGCTGGTATTTGGTGTGAGAAGCTCTCATCTCTAATGCATGCTGCCCTGTGTATATGGAAGTATACACCCTCTAAGCTTGAGGCTATTTTGCTGGTTAGCCTCAAGCCTTGCAGCTTGTGCACCCTCACACGCCTTCACAGACAACTCCTATAAAAGAATCTACAGTGCAAACACCCGACAATGACATCAAGGCCCCCAAAACACGAGAAATATGTTTTGGGACATGTTTGACACTGAGGACTATCTCATCAACAAACCCAAGATCCGTTAAGGATCCATCCCTGAAGTGCAGGCCTCAAACGTCCCTTCTGAAACCAAGTTGTGACTTTATGTCTATGATCATTTTCCACTATTCACCCATCATTACTGTCTCTGTCTCTGTCCCCATATCTGAAGGTCTCCAAAGATCACAAGATGTCAGCCAAAGATAAAGAAAAACGAGGATAGGAAAGTGGGGAAAGAGTGTTTGCTTCTTGTCTGAAATAATGATTAATGACATTGATGACATTGTGCATTTCTTTTGTACTCCCGACATAATACTATATTCTGAATTAACGTAAGTCAGACGTACAACACAGTGCAGAGCCATTTTAGTGACGATAACTCAAAATCAATCAAATGTTATATAATATTTAATGTTCCAGTCCACAATCTCTGTTACTTTATGTAAAAGTTTGTTTCCGGACAGTTGTATTTTTATAATATAAAACTATAATATGTAATAACAAACAGTGATAAACAGTTAGATAATATTATTGTGCTCAGTTACCAGATATCTGTTAGTTAGTTAGTTGAATCCCCCTCAACCAAATCAGTTCTATATCAGCTCATTGGAGACACCACCCAGCTCTACTGTGCAACTACAAGCCAAGCCCACGGTGAATAATGGAATATTGAGTTAACTATCTTATCTAATGTGTGATATAGGCTGTAGCATGCACAGTGTAAACAGCCTACTTAGAGTCTCCTGTGCTCTACTAAAAGAGAGATGAGTGTGGATGGATTGGTTTCGGTGTGTCCAACTATCAGCCTTTTTGTCTCATTGACTCGTCTTTGTCTGTTTGTGTTACTCTGTCCGGCTCCCGCTGAGGTCAGGGTGGGTGGATCAGACGTTCTTGCACCTTCTATGTAACCTTTACTCTAGCTGGACACTACTGTCCTTTCAATTCCGCTCGGGTTCAATTTTCTCATGGTCAGACTTGGACAGAGCTGGGTCGGAGGCCATTGATTCACAGAGAGACAAAGAGCAAGTGCAGGGAAGACAACAGAGTTGCTGCACTTTTTGCTGGTGCAAGTCACGCACACACACACACACACACACAAACACAGTTGCTTTTCCAAGAAAGACTTCTGCCACAAAGCATGCATGCGCTGCTTCCAACAAACACAAATGAGAGCAGTGCGTCTCTGCTGGGCTGGATGGCAGTGATTGTCCTGTGAATGCCTCTGGGCTTGTCTCTTTCTTGTGCTGAGGTTGATCTCTTACCTTGGACGCTCACATGCTCACCCCATGGACAAACACACTCAGAGGCATAACATGGTCTATGGGATTCACAAAACATTATTAGGGTGTGTGATGTCTCTCTCTTGGAATACCGTCTCCTATGCTGCGCAGCTTATTCCGACTACCCTGAATGTCAAGGAGAAATGACCAGTCAGTCTCCCATCCATCTCGTTGGCTCCTTTCCTCCCTCCTTCACTCTCATTCCCTTGTTCATGTTATCTGTGTGGCACCCAGGGGGATGGGGTCCTTTTCTGGTCCTCTCCAACTTTCTGTCCACCGTGTCCAGTGGGACTGACATTTATCTTCACGGATATGGAGGATGTTTTCAGACGGGGACATAGCAGATGAAGATGTGCCCTTTGGTGTTTGAATATAATCATTTTGGCTGTTTGTCTGCTAATGGTTAGAAATGCAGTTTGGAAGACTTTATACACTGAACTGCTTCTAAAATGTATCAGTAGGAAAGATCCATTGGGAAAATTGTATTACCAAAGATCAGATTCTTACATTTAGCGCTTTCAAAATCGAAATTCTCTGCCAAACGGGGGTTTCAAGGGTCTGTGACTTTGAAGAGCCAGAAATATCAAAGGCTCAACACCTGGGCAAATCAAGGGAAAACATTCTGCATTGCCATATATCAATAGTGAGAAAGAGGTCTTTAAAGCTTTCAACTGGATCTCATAGTCTTCATCACGTATCATACACTCAGACCACTTGTTATCATTCATTAACATTCATACCAATGCAATGTATCTAATGAGGACCATGCTATGTGTTTGTGAGCTCTGAAAAATACTGTGAGGTCGTCTCTTCACGCATACACACACATCCCAAGGTCGAAAATGAACTTGAATGCTGAATTGTTTTAGTTTGTTGAATATGGGTGAAGCAACCCATTTATAGTCACTTTTCCATAAAGATAATTATGGTCTTGCAACTTGTTTGATTGTTTGGAACAAATGACAAAAAAAACTCACATTTGTCACATGATGCAAATAGTCCATTTCACAGGTTATTTAGCTTTAAAAAGACAGAGCGAGAGACAGTTTATGCTCAAACAAACATCCTCTGGGTGCTGCTGACATTTTGAAGTTAGCAAAAATCTGTTCGGATTTATTCATAGCACTTTTCGGGGTTTGATTAACACAATTCAAAATCAAGGTTCACTTGCTGTCTCATCCCGTAGCTTTCAACCACATCAGAAGGTCTTCCTCAGTGGATATAATTTGCTCGGTAAACATGGCGATCGATCTGTTGAAATGTGAGCAATCATGTGCAGAAGCTCCAAAAAAAGAGAATTTTTGTTTTTGTCAATATGTTATGTCCAGGTCAATAATGGCCTTTATTGCTTAAGCAGTCTTTATGCTGTCTATTTAACTATTTTTTCATATGTATTTTTCCAGGCATTGAAACAGGATTTAATTGTTGTCCTTATTGTATTGTTAAGTATTTTAAATAGACATACCTCTCAGCAACACTTTTGTGTCGGCCTACTGAATTCTGAAAGGCTATTGTTCACAGTGAAGGCATCTGAAAAGCATCACATATTTAGCATGTTTGATTCAGAGACTCTTTCTGTGTTACTTTGCTCATTATAGCAGTGTGCCAGAGTTTGTCCTCGCTGTGATAACACAATGGCTGTTCATCTTCTCAAAGGTTAACCACAGCGCTGCTCTCACACCAGCAGATGGTAAGCCTCCCATCTACTGTAGATATCACTTCAAACTGGTGCAGCACACTGTCCCTACCCTATTTCTCAGGGGTTGTATTATGGGCTGATTGAGATTCTGTTCCTGCTCTGCTGTCATTGCTTTTATCAGTGGACTTTTATCTCCACCCCCCTCACAACCTCCATCCTCCCACCTCGACCCAGCAGTCAGATATCACAGCCGGCCGCTGAGCCCCGCAAGCTGCCTCAGTGGCCAGCTGCTCGCTCCAGCCTCCACCACTCCACCTCTGTCATCAAATGAACCATTTCCTTTTCGGAGATGAGTTAGATGACAATGGTTTGGGACACAAGGTTTTGATATTCAGTCCTGTCCTTGTGTGCAGGCAGGTGTGAACATACAAGTGAGTTAACAGAGAGGATGAGAATGAGACTGTAAACGCTTTGTTTACAGTAGAGATAGTGCAGGATGTGTTTATCAGTGAGTAGTTCTGCTGGCAGCTCATGTCTTAGGGGCATTTAATTAGATCTGGCCAATTTTCTCACTCGCCGTCCATATCCCCCCTTTGCATTTCTCGATCTGTTATCTCGCTCACACCATTTTAAGCTCCTGCCTGTTAGGGATGACCCCTACAGCTTGTTAGGAGTGTGGGTAAAGCAGAGTGTGAGTATGTGCACACACAACCCTATGCCTGTAATGTGTAAAAATGTCAGCTGCATAAAGGTGGGCAATTTAAAGGCTGCCGGTTGGCTAAAGAGACTGATATGTAAATCAGGTCACATCGACAAGGGCGTGTGTGTGTGTGTGTGTGTGTGTGTGTGTGTGTGTTCGCGTGCATGTTTGAATATCTGCTGACATAGGCTGTGTGCCCTCCAGCAGTTCTCTTTGCTTACCCAACTCTTATTAAAGCAGTAAATATGTCCGTGACATAAATGTAACGTCATGATTTAATTCCTCTCTCTGTATTTATGTGTGTGTGTGTGCATGTGTGTGTGCGCGTGCGTGCTCATTGATATTGCGTTAATGTTGCCTTCTAATTACACGCAGCCAAGATTTGCTAGGGGGCAACGTTTGATGCATTCTTTTTCAGGGTGCTTCTCGCTCTTTTGAAATATGCCCACCTTCCCATTCATCATCAATCTAGTTTAGAGTTTGTGATATATTGTGGCCTGTGTGAGTTTTTATGAGTGTGTGTAATTGGAGTTTTATGTAGATGTTCTTGGGCTATTAAAGATCCAAACACGCTCCAGGTGTTGCTCTGCACCCTGCTCCCCTCTTTAAGGCACTTTGGAAGGCTACACCACAATGTGGTACAACAGGATACGCACTCTGAAGATAACGCAGCGTACCGCACTTACCGCACTGCGAAAGTGGAAACTACAGCCTATAAAAAAAGTGGCAGATTTGTTGTGAAGATAATTTATTTCCTCCTTAATTTGGAGTTCCGCACATTTAATTTATACGAGATTTAACTGCTTCAAGTAAAACCCACATCACATGATCCGTTTCCTTATGACAAGTATACGACTGTTGAGGAAAACTTAAAATTTATGGAGTCATTTTGTTAATTTCTATTTCTGGGTCATACTGAATATTTGGCGCATCCCACGTGGGATTATGAAATACGGCTCTTTATGGAACATCAAAAAATACAGGATGATATCCTTTAGTCAAGCCAAAAAAAAGACACCATTTATAACTTTACATACTTTATACAATCATGTAAGTGCAAATACTGCACAGAATAGCTTTAACAAAGTAAGAAAAAGCTTCTAAAATGTTTAATCACAATCATGTTTTCTTTTCCCTCATCTCTCTGCCTCATGTTAAAGGCGCACTCCTCTGATTTTCCACAATAAAATCAGTTTAATCCATGCAATGATTACTTTTAACCCTGTGACAACAGTTATACATATTCATCTGTGATTCCTGAGGGAGCTTTCTAAAGTCTGAAAAATGATTCCTGGTGATGTCATCAGGGTTATCCTACCTTGGGCAATCAAAAGCGTACATCTGTCACAGGATGCAAATCGCAGATTTCACACATTAATTAGATTCAAGAAGATGGAGCAAGAGGCAGTTTATGACCAAAAAACATTATCCTCTGGGGGGTCAAAGGTCAGGGTCACTGTGGCCTTAAAGTCCACTCTCGTATTACTGGGGCAAAGTCTGGAGTGTATTATTGCAAATGGGGCACAAATGTCCGCAGGGACTCGAGGTTTGACTGATTCAATTTTGGTGGTCAATGGTCAAGGTCACTGTGACCTCACGAAAAAAATGTCTCCATATCTCAAGAATTCACCAGCTAATTATACCAATTTCCCACAAAGGTTTAACAGAATGAAGTGATGACATTTTGGACAGACAAGGATGTAACCTGCACCTTCACTGATTGGCGGAGGCATATAACGGCACAGCTGTAAATAGTCTAGTCTGTCATATCGTCTCCAGAATAATATCAATTTCATAAAAAATGTCCGTTGTTCCTCTTTAATGATAATCTTTCAAGGTTGTCCAGGTAAGCATTTGGGAAACAAATCCTCTCGCTAAAGGATGTTTTCTGATGAAAAGCCACTTTGTTCCTGACAAGTGTTTACTCCAACATTTATGAGCCCATTAAAGTCATATCAAGCCACAGAACTGTCCTGAACAACATCGTTCTCGTAATTTAACAGACATTATGGCGCTTTTTATTCCTGGTCATGGTGCAAGGAATGGGCCCGGTAAAGGGAGGCGGGCTGTGAGGGGGGGTTGAAGCAGATGACAGAAGATAGGTATGCCACAAAGGCTTTGAATTGAGATTGGAAGGAATTTGACGATACAATCATCATACTGCTTAAAACACCAGGTTGCACTTTTAATCGTGAATCTTTTTGGAACCTGAACACATCCTCCTCCTCCGTGTGTATGTATCATAAATCTGAATGTGTGTCCTTGGTGAATAGCTGTGAAGGAGGTTTCTCCGACTTGTGAAGGATCTATTTGGGGCAGTAGAGAGAACAAATGGGTTGGAATAGCACAAAGGAAAGAGCACTCTGTCGTCTCTCTTAACCCCCCCACCCTCCCACCCCCACCCCCCCTCCTCCACCCACTTTTCCTTTAGTCTGAGATTGAGGGAGACAGTGAAACAGAGCATTAGTAAGAGTGTGAAAGGATGAGTGGGTGAAAGCTGAACACCTCAAGGCTCCAGACAGGGACATGGTTTTCATCATCCAATAGAAAGAGCAGATTGACTTTTTGTGATTATTCTGTTGAATATGATTATATACTGCAGAAGTGAGAATGTCACGGCTTCGTACAAGAGACACAAGGTCAGAATGACTTTCTGCAGAGGTTGCCTTTTAGAAAGAACTTAAACCATGTCAGTTTGTCCTTTTAAGTTGTGGAACGTCTCCTATTGAGTTACTCGTTTTGGATATCGCCTTTTCATCTGTCTTCTTTTTTTCTTTTCTACATATGCTCATGACTCTTCATATCCCCTCCTCCTCTTTCCTTGTCCTTTGGTTACCTGGGAAACTGTTTCTGACTCTTTTTCCTTCAGCTGTGATATAATGAGACACATCCCGTTAACTCCTTTCCGTTTGGATTTGGGGTAAATGCAGCACTCATGGCCTTGGTCTCCGCATTCTGTGAGGCTGAGGCACATGTCATATTAGTCTATATTATTTATTTTCTTACTGTTCCAAATTTGAACTAATCATTTTAAGTAATTAGTTGTAATGGTGCTTTCGGACTCTCAGTCAGTATTCAACCCCTTTACATACAGTTTCTTCCCCTTAAAGAGCTCTGAGGTTGGAAAATAATATTATTCCACACTGTAAAGTATATTCTGTATGATAGTTAAGTAGTCAAATCCACTTTGTATAGCTGTACCCTTCAATCAAAGGTAAAGGCTTTGAATGGTATACATTCCTCTTATATTCCGTTTGGCCGATTGGGTGTCTTAAAAGCTTGAAGTTAAAAGACGTCAGTGTTTTGAAGTTTGTCTGCACAGCTCAGGGGCTCAGGTGCCGAACAGCAACTTCCCTGCTTCAAATTCAAAGTGACTTTCCTGCACGGGCATCAGTAGATGTGGACTCTTCAAATAGCACAGCTTGCGCTTGCTAGTTGCAGACCTCAGACTTTAAATGAGATGTCCACCCTTTGCAGTGTTCCTCACTGAGCCGTTGACAGCAGGAGGGAAGGAAGAAAAGACGAGCAGAGCGAACCCATTCAGACTGGATTTAAAGAGCCATGTGAGACCGGGAGTTAAATACCTGTCTGAACTTAACTTGCATCAAACACCTGTAAGCAATTCCACCCACAACAAACACATACGCCCTATGTTTACTACCCATTTAGTTTGATTTGAATTGGTACATAATCTCATGTATTCCTACTAATTCACAGCCATTTACTGCACACCATGAGCAGAGCACTGAGACAGGTTCACCGCCCTGTATCTCGGATTGTTATCTAACTTTCCTCGACAAATAGTGGCGCCGCAATGCAGGTTAGCCAGATCGCTCTGTCTGCCTGCATGCCGCTCAGTGTGTGTCTGTGTGTGTTTGCCTGCATACCTGGCGGGGCCCCAGTGTGTGCTAGCTGAGCCCTGTCACCCCTTCCCACAGCGAGTCAAAATGCTTTTCACTGCTCGCTGCTTTTCTGTTCCACGCTCCTCAGGCTGCATGGGCATCCAGGAGGGACAGCAGGCAGAGCGTACTTAAACCCCAATGCTGCGGTGTGTGTGTGTGTGCGTGTGCGTGTGTGTGTGTTCCCTTGTTTTCAGGCACTCTATGTGTAGCTGCATTACTTTCTACCAGCAGAGTGTGTCCATAAGCTGAGACATCGCTGTAGGCAGGCTTTCTCCTTCTAACACTCCCGTCTCAAGGCGTTTTCCCCCCTGCTGCTGCTTTTACAGGATTAGAGATGCCACCATCGCCTTTCCTCTGTGTTTGTCTGCTTCACAGTGAGTATGGCAGAGTGATTGGACAATGAAGGAGGGAGCAATATCTATGATTACTTTCAGTACAGAATGTTTTAATCGAGGTGATGGCAGCAGTAGTTTTACTTGGAACACCTCGGCCCATCTCCAGTTTACGGAGTGTGAATTGGTGCTGGCTGGCGCCTCCTATTGACCATCATTGCACTCTCTCAGCCACCACCTCATTAACTCCAGCATCAAGCTGCATGACTAATAGACTAATATTACACTGATAACAATCATGTTGGTGGTGGTAATTGTGTGAGGCAATTCCATCAATATTAAGTCATCTGTCCCGGACTGATAAGAAGCAGGGAAACCTTTCCCAGTAACTGCTGGAATTAGTCATTAGATCAACAAGTACCAGGTCTCATGGTTGTCTCTCTAGTCTATTGCATGTCTGTCCGCTCTGGTGACGGGATCCAACCTCAGTTGCTTTTTCTCAGGTTTCTTCCATTTATTTCTTGTTAAAAGTTTTTTGGGGTAGTTTTTCCATATCTGAAGCAAGGGTTGAAAAGGACAGAGGGTGCTGTGCAGTGCAGATTGTACAGCATCTTTGGGGCAGATGTGTGGTAGTGGGCTATATAAATGACTTGAATTGAAGGAAATATGTTGGGTGCAGATGGGATGTTGGGCAGCTGGCACTTGGTCAGAGAACCGATATCCCAGTGTCAGTTTTTGGAAGAGTGGAAAATGAAGCGGTGCTAGTAACTCTTTGGCAACCGCTTACAGGTGCAGAAATAGTAATGAACTATAATTGATTATCCATTTTTAGTTTTTTTCTGTGTGGACCTTTCTGTGTGGACCCCTATATATTAAACATAGTTCATTGATCCTTTGATAATAAGAATATTCATTAGAGCACCTTTAAGGTTTGAGTTTACGTCTCCAGGGATTTACAGCCTACCGTTGGTCTCAAACAATCTCGTAGGTTGAAAGTACACCTATACATATTTCATACATGTGGATTCTGTCAAGCAGTGAAGCATCTTCTGTGGCACACACACACCACAGGTTATCTCCCATAGGATGGAAACACATGTCCACTTGGACACTCGGATGGAATATTAAAATCAAACTGTAAATACACAAGAGCAATTGTGTGGCTGCAAATCCCTCTCTCACACAAACATAAACATATTCATACACGCTGCTCAATCATTCACTGAGATAAGCAGTAGAGCTTATCAGTGAGGAGCAAGGGCTGATACATGGCAGCCAAGTAGCCTGCCTGCTCCCTAAGAGGAGACAATAATGTCATTCACAGAGCACACATGAACACAGATGTGCATGCCCTTCACCGTGAACGCAATGGAGCCGATATACAATGTAGTCAGACATGCATTAGAATAATGACCTGCAGCCAAAGATACATCTCCATTGCAAATTCATATTCCTGTTCAGGATTTATCCAAATTGGGGCTGCAAGTGTTCCAAGAATTGCCTTTATTGGCTTTCGCTCTCCTCTGAAGCAGAATATTGCAATATTGACATTCACCAATGCGGTAATTATACCAGAGATTATATTTTCTATGTGGCACTGAGCCACCTACACATTGCAGGTGGTGTTGGCAAAGTGCCAGTAATCATAATGGAGTGGTTGAGAAGGTGAGATGGGTTGCGCTGAGTTCAGAATTAAAGGGCCATTTCAGACTTTTGCATAAATCTCCTTCTCTCACACTCACAGCACTGTTTCAGCCCTGAGCAATGCAGTGCAGAGATTCGGTGTGCAGTACTTCTACCCATAAACCTGCATAAATGTGAATGGTCAGCACTTCTCCTGTAAATATTAAAGGGATCATTTTGAGGCTTCTGTTTTCCTCCTGGCAGTTCCAAAGTTGAGGCTAAAAACTGAAGGTGGCCGTGCTCATGGCTCCTATTTGCAAAAGCCGGTCTTCTGAACTTGTTCTGCACAAATAATCATACATCATGACCTCATGCTGAAATAGCGGTAGCATATAAAACGCATGTCAGATCATAAAACAGATGTAGTACATCATAGCATATCAATTTCTGCTGACCGCTCCAGAGGGTATTTCCATCCCATGCAGACGACACTCTTCTATGAACGTCTAAAGTAGACTATATGTTTGTATTCTGTCACATTTTAGTTAAGATTTTCATACTAGATAATAACCGACACTAGGCTATAGTATTGTGCGTAGATTCGAAGTCTTCTCATATTTTGCACCATCAGATTAGTCTTGAAACGGATTATTTAATTCAACGTCTGCAGTCACACTGAAGTCATAATCCCTGTAATGCATATCAGACAAATCAACACCAGGACATTTATTATTCATTCATCGCAAGTCGCAGTAATTGGATATTCAGTGTGAATGTGCACTTGTGCACATGCCAGCTCCAGTAACACACATTTACGTATTCTCACATTGAGATCTTTTGGCCGGTGTGGTCTCACAGAGGGTTGTTATCCAGAGCACTGAGCTCCCAGTGGAGACACACACGGAAAGACTGGGACCGAACATGGCACAGGCTCTGCTGGAGACATTACTGCATGTGAGCATGTGTCCCCTCCACCTGTGAACTGTTGAATGGAAAGATATCGTACTGGGAGTGAGATGGGCTTTTCAGTGGCGGCTTTGTGGCCCATTGAACATCCCCTCTCCCCCAGCCAGCTCATCTCCTCTCGCTCCATCTGTCCTATTTTGTTTCCCTGTCTTCCATTTACCCACTCTCCCCTTAACCACGCTGCCTCTTTTCTCTCTGAACCCTTTCCTTACAGCCAACTCTATGTTCATCTTTAACTTTTTTCTGACATCATCTTTTTGCAAAGCTTTTCATTGTCCCCTCCTTACAGTAGATACATTTTTGTGTCCTTTCCCCACCTCTTTGCATCCTCTGCACTTGAATTATACTCTCTTCTCTCCCTGCCTCTCTTTGTACCTTCACTCCTCTCTTATTCCTTCATGCTATAATGCATTTCTTTGTACAGCTCCCTTTGCTCCTGATACCTTTGGTGAATACCACCTCGATCCCCTTTTCTTGGCCTTTCTGTTTTGTCCCTGTTCTTCCTCCTCCCCATCACTATTTTGCATGTGATTTTGTGCCTTTTCTTCTCTCCATCCAAACTTGTGACCATTTATTCCCTCAGCTTTCCCCTTTCTCCACCATCACCTGTGAACATATACCCTTGATGTGAACCTAGCTGGGTAATATATCACTGGACTCCTAACAAAGGGCTGAGAGTCATTATAAAGAAAAATAAATATTCTCAGTTTTGAGAAAGGCTGAGGCCCTGAAGCCTTGGGCATCACCTCTTATGCAGTCATAGCTCTAAATACAGGCTGTCCTACAATGTTGTAGAAAGGTTGTTGTTGCTGTACGTGTGGTAGAAAATAATAGCATACAAATTCTAATCTTATGAGCGAGCAGCCTGAGAGAGAGACCTTTAGGCTCTACTCAGGGCTGAAATGTCCTTGCATTGTTTTACCGCCCACCCATCCCAGTATCCCTCTGTTTGTGGCGGCCTTGTGGCTCTGCTTTCATCTTCTTCTGCCCTGAACATCAGTCACCAGCAACCAACCTGCCAGCTGTCTCCATTTCCCTCACTTCACTGTTTTCCATTGAGCTAGTCCTTCATCTTTCCTCCCATTTCTCACCCCATCCTCCCAGTCTGTACAAACTCTCATGTCCTATTTCACAATGTTCCATTTTCCCCTTCACGTTGATCCTAAATGTACTAAAAAGGCAAACATGTCTTATCCATATTTAAATATGTGTCTCTTATCTTAATTAAAATGTCTAGCGATTTGTTCAAAGATAAACATTGAGAATAGATGGGGGTGTTTGCTATTTCCTTCATCCATAAAACATTATTAATAGTTTGAATTAGCTGCATGATTGGAAAATTATGTATTTTGTATAAACGTCATCTTGGAATGAGGCTAATGAGATTTGACGTGTAAGAAGGGTGCAAAAGCACTATCCATCAGGGTGGATGGAGGGAGACAGGAGCAGAGTTGGTTGGGGTGGAAAGAGTGATGGGTGGAGATGTGAAGAAAGAGAAATGAGGGCAGGACTGGCAGACAGGTGGGAAGACAGAGAGGTCTGGTGATGGGCAGAGGGAAGAAACAGAGAGGCCAGAGAGACAAAGGGAGGAGGGGGAAGAAAGAGATTGCTGTTTTAAGGAGATTAGCTTTCAGATAGAGCAGATGAGACAGAGAGCAACAGAGAGCGGGTGATGACGGGAACGTCGCAGCTTTAAGGGGAGGGGAAGAGAAACTGTG
Source organism: Cottus gobio (assembly GCA_023566465.1). Classification (NCBI taxonomy): domain Eukaryota; kingdom Metazoa; phylum Chordata; class Actinopteri; order Perciformes; family Cottidae; genus Cottus; species Cottus gobio. Next base: position 14,347,428 of record CM042220.1, read on the forward strand.
AGGGGTTTGAAGAGGCCGTAAATGCTTACAGGGTTTGTTTAAGCCCCGTCTGATTGACAAGGCTGTTTGCTGGCTGCAGTGTCCACAGTGCAGGACGTGGAAAATACTGATCAATGTAATGTAAAAACATAGCATGCTCTATAAAACCACTGGTCAGGTTATTAGTGACCACACACACACATGAAAACGCAAAAGTGGATATACTACTAATTATAACAAACAGAATGTGATTTATCAGATGGTTCCGCCTTTAATTGTGGTGTATGTGCACCGGTGCAACCTGTTCTAGTTGGGAGAAACTTGACCTGTTTATGAGGCACCCTAGCACAAGATTTATATCAAGGGATAAACGAAAAGCCAGCAGGAATGAGGGCGAAGTGGGTGCAGGCAAGATGGATGGAGAGATGAAGCGGTAGAGAGCGAGGGTCAGTAATCACGCAGCGGTGCACTTTCAAACATTACCAAAACTCAATATTTACTGTGTGTACCGACTGCCTGACATCGGAGTATAAACAAATGCAGATTTCACACTGTGCCGGCTTTTTGTTCCAATAGAAAAAACATGTATCAGCAGAGAAATCCATTTCACTACTTCTCCTCCCGCAGCTTATCGCCATCAGTGTTGTTTGAGCTTTGCTTGTGTAGTTCATGTTTATGTGCAAGGTCGCACAAAGCACAACGCCGGTCCACTCTGTAGAAATGATGCCGTTGGTTAAAATGATAGTGCCCTGAATAATTGACTTGACGCACATAGGCACCAGTTGATTTTGCCCTTTCTTTTAGGGCGACATGTGATTGGGCTGTACTTAGACCTCTCCGTCTCTCCCGTCTTTCAACTTGTCTCTGACTTTTCTTCAGCTTTGCTTTTAGCCCTCTCTTCATCAATGTTTCTCCTCGGCGTTAGCTTGTCTTGGTCTTCTTTGGAGTGTTGCTATAGTTACTGATCTGAGAGAAAAGGACTACTGGTGTGAAGCAGCAGGGGGCCGTTCGACCGAGAGATTTAAATGAAAGTCAGGTTAGGACCTGCTGGAGTGCCACATGTGGCACGCGGGCTAAATGCGCTGCACATTGAGGCGTACAAATATTTTGCAAACACACATACAGACGACATTAGCCTGTGCAAGATAAAAGAGGCAAAGAGAATTGATGTGTGGAAGGAGTTTTCTACCGTTTAGGAGTAGAAGAAACACGCTGTGCCCTCTGCACGAGGGGGCGGATGAAGAGAGGAAAGGCTTTATTCTGCTGATTTCCTTGTTTTTGTGATTCAATTATTCATTTGCATCAAAACTCTTCCATCCCTCTCTGCTCTTTTCCTCCTCCTCTGTCTCCGCAGCTCTTTCAGTTTGACTAAACACAACACCTCTGCATGTCCACTCCTCCCTCCCGTCCATATCCCATCCTGTCCCCATTCTCTCTTTGTCACATATTCTTTTTTTATCCTCTCTTTGTCCATCTCTCCTTCCTCTGTCTGACCCTTTGCCCTATAGCTACTTTTTCTCTCTCTTTCTTTAATTTATATTTTGTCTGTCTTGCTCAGACTCTTTTTTTCCTCTTTTCCTTTTATGACAATCTCTCCTTTTCACTTCTTCATCTTTGTCTCACCCTGACCCTGTCTCCCTGCACTGCCTCCGCCTTTCTCCGTTTCCCTGACTCACTGACTCCCGTTTTTCCTCGATTAGTATTCCCCCAGGGTGGCTAGACTCCACAATGTGTCGTGTGTCACCTCACCAAAAGGCAAACAATGAAAAACGAAATGTCTGGAGAAACCCGGCATGTGAGAGGGGAGGTGGAGGAGCAATAAGGAGCGGATGAGGAAAAGAAAGATAGAGATTGAGCCAGACAAAGAGACTGTGCTTCGTATGGGAGCAGAAGTTTGTATCCATATGTAAAGAGAGAGTGAGACCGACTGACCTGGAACATGCTGACTGCACGTGTCGAGTGAATAACTTCTCCCCATAAAAAACCTCCCTGCTGAGATGTGCTGTGATTGTATGCATCAACGTGTTCCTGCACATCTGTGAGAGTCTGTGTGTGTGTGTGTGTGTGTGTTCATGACAGACTTCGGATGAGGTATTAAAGGGTAAATCTGTATGTTTATATATATATATTCCCATGTAATCAAAACATTTGGCTTGCATACATAAAAAAAAAAAAAAATCTCATTATGTCATATTTCAAAATGCAGACATGACTTATGTAAATGAATGGCATCAGGCAATACAACAGAACTAACCCCTGAATCAGTGTTGGAGCTACAGCGTGCTTTGGTTTTAAATGTTGGTAATGTTGCTCCCTTTTGTTTATTTCCAAGATTGTGCTTTCAAGATCAGAAATACGTTATGAACTGGTTTAAGTGTAAGGGTTAAGGTATCTTAACTCTTACACTGAAACCTGTGGCACGCACTGGCAGAGAGGTAATATTAATATTAGGATGAAAACATGCCTGGCAAGAATTTTCTACATTTTAAAGGATGGTTGCTCCATATTGTGCTCTAGCAGTGGTGAAATGTAACAAAGCACATTTAAGCTATTCAAGTGAACTGAAATTAAATACAGTTTACGCACTGAACTTTATATTTCACTTTATGTTTCTACGGCACTACATTTCAGAGCGAAATTTACTTTTTACTTCACTACATTTATTCTACAATATTAGTTAATAGCTTTGCTTGTTCATATTTTTTCAAAGGTTGCAGCCCATTATACTGAACATGTTAATGATCAGACTAAATCCACTCAGCTTATACTGCATACAGTACTGTATACTATATGCAGTATACTGTATGCGAGTTTTCTCATTACAACAGCAGTGATGTAGAGAAGGAGCAGGTGCACTAATGGCGAGTGTGTGCCTCTCTTTTTCCTTTTCGTCACGGCTGCTAGCTAAACAATAGCTGGCAGTTATAATCCCTGAACAGTCCCGTCCTCTCTCAAGGTATTCATGAAATGCACAGGCAGCCATGAATATGAAATGCATGTATTATTCACTGTGACTGTGATCTAGTCCTGTATCTGATTTGAACCTCATGCCTATCTCTGTACAGTAAAGCACCGCTGGCAGGCCACTCCATTTTCATTTGCTGGAGAAATATAGTCTGTGTGCTGCTGGAGGAAGGTCCTAACTCTTATATTCCACTGCTTTGCTTGGAGGCAGGTATACATTATACTAATGCGTACTACACACACACACACACACACACTCATACACTCATAGTGCACGCAGCAGTCAGCAATCCTCCAGCCGTCCGTCTTTAAACTCTCAAAAGCAAGCATGCACTCAAGGTCTCTCTTCAACACCCTACATAGGGAGGGCTAAGACATAGTGAGATATAGAGGCAGTCTGTGTGGTGTCATGTGACGTAACTCAGGGTTAGCAGGGTTAGTGACAGAGGAGGAGAGTGAGGGAGGGATGGAGGAAAACACCTCTCCTGCGGCCGAAAGGTCATTCCATCTTCTTCTAATGCTCTTGAAAGACCTGCAGCACCTGATCCAGCCGGTCCCCCACTCAAAACTCAAACTCTAACTCACAGAAACGCACACAGACAAGTGGGCTCCTCCCACACGCCAGCACCCATGCATGCCCAAGTTCCTAAAGTCTGCAGTGTCTTTCTCGGTTCACTATGCTGATAACGACACAGCGCCATTTGACGGAGGCGGACACCTCTTATTTCTCTCTGCAGACTCTTCAGTGTATTGAGACCCCTATTAACTGTCAGACCCCTGAACGGCATGCTGGGTACTGCTT